>CM072995.1:367828134-368428134 GCA_037038555.1 Rhynchonycteris naso | reverse complement strand
CTTCCCTTTCCCAAGAAACAGTATATAGTTATAAAGTTGCATTTTCACTAAGGATAAGAATGTCTAGAAAGTCAAGCTCTTAGGAGCAGAAGGAAGGACAGGGAGAGTGGTCACCCCCAAGGAGGCCTCAGGGAGAGGAGCAGTAGGGGCAGCAGGTAACAGAGGTGGGCAGGACAGGGGTGAGGAGCGAGGAGGGAGCCCCGAGGAAACCAGCCCATCCTCCCCCAGCTCCCGTTCCAAGGGGAACAGCTGAGGGCTTTGAAACAGATGAAAGCAATGTTGCTCACACGAGTCCAGGGGCGGCCCTTGGCTGGCTCAGGTGCAGTTTGCTGCAGTCCCATTAGCAGCTGATTTCTTTGCTCTGAGTCTCAGCCATAATAATTTGTCTCCTTTGGTCATTCTGGTTTGATCTTCCTTTTCCCTCTGCCCAGTGAGTGAGTCGGGCATGAGAGCGTCCACTCCGGGAACTTTCATCTAAGGTTTTCTTTGTGCCTCCGAGCCCCCGATGGGCTGGCTTAGTCAGGAGGGATCGAGGAGGCAGGTGGTAGGCAGATGCTGGGCAGGACCGGCTCTGGGTGGCCCAGGGTGGCCCCGGGGTGAAGGGACACATAGGGCAGAGAGGTGGGGGAGATGGCTCCTGGTGTGGGGGGAGCCTCCACAGAGTGCCTCTGAGACCCCCCCTCCCAGGAAGTGCACACGCTGGTCAGTTGTGGCAAATGTTTCACTCCATTGCAAACACGTGTTGCCAATTTGTAGTTTGTGAGAGAAACTTCCTTTTGGCTCTGCCCTCTGCAGCTTGGATCCGACCCAGAGCTCGCTCACACCAGCCCTCCCACAAAAGAAGGATCCGTCAGCGCCCCTCTGCTGTTCTCAACCTCACTTTCTCGAGGCCCACTCTGCCAAAGATATGTATTTTTAAAAAGATCCCAACCCCCAAAGAAAGGATGAAAATGCGGATGCAGGATTTTAACAGGCCTTTCGAGATCCTGTCATCACAGTTTCCAGCTTCCACTCCTTCAGTATCCATTTTTTTTTGGGGGGGGGCATCATTTTCTTTTTCAAGGTTCAGAAATAAGGAAAAAAGAAATGTTTAGTCGCGTGAACAATCTCAATCTGATCTAGGCCCTTCCCGCTCCCCCATACCAAAGACTCTAGAGAATTGTAAAAATCGGGTTAAACAACGGGGAAAAGGCCCCCTTGGAAATTTTCCAAGAGCCCTCCTGCCCGGTAGGCCGGTCGTTTAGAGGTTGCTGATTCGATCCCTGGTCAGGACACATACAGGAAACAGATCGAGGTTCCCATGTCGTGGTCAAAATCATAGACATATATATATAATCACAAACATTGTTCCAGTGGGGAGCCAATTTGACTCACATCCTAGCTGGGTGGTGCAGAGAAAAAAAATTTTTGTTTTTTCTCGTGCTTTGTCTATTAACTAATGTCCCTGATACCTCCGTGTAATGCCGGTGGCCGAGGCCAGGAAGGATCGCATTGGATTCAGGCAGATGGTGGAGAGAACAGGAAAACTGCCCCTCCCGAGAGTGGGCAAGCCATTGCACCAGGAAAAGTACCCATGGCCTTATATCAGCTACACACACACACACACACACACACACACAGCTTTTCTGCCCCATGGTCGCGCACTAATTATGCAAAGTGCAAGCGAGCAAGCCTCACACAGCTGTTTCCCTACACTCCTCTTGTGATAAAACGCTGAGCCTCCTCTCTGGCCATGTCCTGGCTCTCTCTGGGCACATTCCCAAGGACTGAATCACTCAGAAGAGAATAGGGACATCCCTATGACTCGAAATATGTGGTGAATTTCTAAATCCGTGCGGTTCTTCACCGCATGACGCGAAGCTCTGTGAAGAAGGGCCTCCTTCTCCTGGGGCCGCACCTGGAGTCACAGCCCCAGGGAGGGTGCCCTTGCAGGGGGCGGAGGCCTCCCGACACCTGGCACTGCCCAAATGGCCGGACATGCCCACCGGGTGCTCAGCAGCACGGTTCGCGGCTGTCGGGAGGTGGACCAATAGTAGGTAAACGCACCACAGGTCCACCCTCATGACGGACTGTCACTCAGCCTGAAGAGGAGGGGCTTCTGACACCCGCCACATGGATGAACGTGGGGACATTACAGTGAGAGAAACAAACCGATGACAAGGGACAAACACTGTATGGCTCTACTTCTATGAGGTCTCTAAAGTCATCAAACCTACAGAGATGGGAAGCAGACAGCACTTTCCAGGGGGTGGGGGAGGAAAGGGGAATGAGTGTTTAATGGGGACAGAGTTTCGGTTTGGGAAGAAGGAAAATCATCCTCGAAGTCACATACTTCTTCTCTACAAATCCCCCCTCCCCTAAAAAAATCCCCACTAATTTGGAAACAATTTTTACAAATTTCAGAAACCAGCTCCCAAGCTCTATTGTGCTCCGGGAAAAGAGGGTGGACAGCCACAGGCCAGGAGCTGTGACGCATCGTGAATAATCCGCAGTGTCTCGGCAAGGCGGCTGGCCCACTTACGGCCCCCTAAGTGCTTTCTGGTTATTATACAAATTCGTGCCTGTCGGAGAATCATCGGGGTGTCATGACCCCTCTAACGGCATTATCCCAACGTGCCTCTCATTTCTAGGGCGCGGTGATGGAAGGCTTCTCAAATGAAGACTGCAGTTTAGATGGGAAAGGACAGCCAAGGCTCCCCGCTTTGTGACTCGCCTGTCATCCATCTGAACGTGGATCTGCCCCCGCTTCCCAGCACAGGCTGTGTGTGGGTCTTTGTTTTCTCGGGGTGCTTAGTCCCCGCACCCCGCGCTGGGTGGGCATCGGTTCCCCGGGACCCCTCTCCCTGGGGGTTGTGGGACCCTGTTGAGTTAGAGGCATGCGCACATCAGCATAGCGTCGGGTGGGGGGGGGCAGTGCTACCCAAACTAGGCCAAGCACGGGCTCCTCCCCCTCCTCTCCTCCCGCTTCTGGTCCGGCACTGACCCATCCATCCCCAGCCGCCCACAGTCTCTGGACACTTGTCCTGAACCGGGGTCTGCAGCCCCACATCGGGGAGCAGAGCGAGAGCAGCAGGTGCCATGGCTTGGAGACCAGACCCCCTGGGCGCTTCCAGCCGCCCAGCTCTCGTGCTCACTGCTGCCCCCTACATGCATAACAGCCCGCTGCCATCGGGACCTGCCCAGCTGCGAAGGTCCACCCCTTTCTGCGCAGTCCTAATAATGACTGAAAGTTCAGCTTCGTTCTCAGGATGGGATGACCCTGTGAGGCCAGTAGCACTCTCAGAGGCCGCCGCGGGACCAGGCTGAGGCTCGCCTGGCTGCTTCTCCTGCCCTGTCAGCTCTCATCACTTCCTTACAGGATTCTCCTGCGGCCACACCCTCCATAACCCACTGACACAACAGTCTCTTGTCTCAGGCTCTGCTGGAGTTGGATAAGCTGAGGGTTTGGGTTTATTAAGACCTGGGTTCAAGTTCTGTATTTTATAAGCTGTGTGAGCTACCCGCCAGCTTCGTGACTCCCATGCTCCCCCTTTCTCTGCTTGGGCCGGTGCCTGGCAGCCTTTTTATGCCACGAGGTTTTCCCCAACCTCAGTCAAGATTTATGGGACAAGGCTGGGTATGTAGATGGTGGCTAGACATGACCCCTGAGTCAGACCTCCTCCCTCAGAATCTGGGGTTGGGACTAAACTTGAGGGGCCAAGTCGGAAGAATGAAAGCCTCCTGTTAGGAATGTCGCCTGTGCCCTTCAGGAGGCTGGAAGGAGGAAGTAGAAATGGAGCCACGGGGCAGCAGGAGGAGACCAGGGACCGAGCGGGTGCTGGTGATGCCTCTGTCGCAGGTTTCGGGGGCCACCTGAGGCCCATGTGCCCTCTTGTCCTTGAGGTCCCAGAAATTCATCTTGAATAGATTCTCCTTCCTAGCTTAAGTTACCATAAGTCAGTTTGTTACAATAACCCAAGCCCTCAAGTAACTTGGAGCCAAAATCACTGACCTTCTTCAGTAAGGAAACAGAGCCTCAGAGAAGTTAAGTAACTTGCTGGAAACGGGAGAGCCAAGGTTTAAAGCCAGGTCAGTGGGGCCCAGAGATGTGCCCTCAAGCATGGGGACTGAACACCCCGGGTCTGTCTTCCACAGGACATCCCGGGAGCCCTGCTCCTCCTCCCGTCTGCCTGGGGATGAGGCCCCCCTCGCCCCGCCTGCCCCGAGTCATTCACTGGGGGAGCCTGCTGAGAAGGTGTGTCTCTGGGGACACCCGCTCCATCGGGAAACAGCCACGCTCACTCGGATAAGACGTTCCCAGAACCGCTGTCAGACATCTCACAGACACGAGTCCTGTGGCTCCCGGTGTGGGAGACCCACTCGATCCAACTTCCAGACTGTTCTAGGCTGAAGGGGGCCCTGGGAGTCTGCTGCACACTGTGGGACACAGCTGGCCTCGCAGCTGGCTGGGGACACAAAATTCCAACCGAGCCCTCGAGGGGCTCACTGGACTCCGGGCCAACCCCCACCCCTTCTCACCGTGGCCTGTCGTGTCTAAAGCCACATGAATGTCCCCGTGTCACTGAAACCCCGAGGCAGACGCACGGCGTGTTCAGCTCGTGGGTTGTCCTAGATCAGACGTGTATGTCAGCGGAGCGAAAACCACAACCCAGCCCAGGTATGAGTGTGCCCATCCCGGTGTACATGCGTGTGGGTGCATGTGTGTGAAAGTGTCTATTCCTGTGAGTGTGAGCACACATGTACCTATGAGCGTGCTGGTGTCATACGGGTGCAGGTGTGTCTGATTGTGTGTGTGCGCATGTCCTGCATGCGCCTCTGGGTGTGACCTGACCCTGGTTCATGGCATCCTCACTCTGCCCGAGATGACCTCTGCTGCTTCTGGGTGGGACAGACCCCTGCTGTTGGGCTCTCTGTCCCCTGCTCTCGGGCTCCTGAGGAGGGGCCCGGTCAGAGAGGGCAGGGCGGGGTCCCCTGTGCTTCCCCTGTGCAGGGACACGGGGTCCAAGCAGCTCTTCTGCTTTTCCCTGCTGGTGGCACTGCCTAGAGCGTGGGCCAGGCCCCGCCGACCGTGCCGAGTTCTGTCCTCTCCTCCTGACTCATGTCCCAGACCTCTCTGCTGCTCCTGGCCACGCCACTCTGGAGAACGTGTGGACTCAGCTGCCAAATCGAATTTGACTTATTAGGTTATCTTTGCCCTTTTAAAAATGCGTCGCCATGCCTGGTAGGTTTCCTAATCGAATAACATATAGCAAATGAACTTTATTTAAGAACAGAAAATAAGCCAGTCCCCTGAAACGTCATGAAGCGGGCGATGCTTGTGCCTGCCTTCTGTTCTGACTGACGCAGCCCCCCTGCAGAGGCCAGCCCCCACACCGCACTGGCCCCCAGAGAACAAGCAACCATCTGGCCACAGACACAGCACACTGTGTTGCAAAGGGCTGTTTCCTGGCAGGAGGGGGCCCTCGCCCCCCACCGCCACGGCCGGACTCCTCTGGGGCATTTCCCCTTCCCCCACTGCAGGCTTGGCCACTGGCTGGGGACAGCCACCCCAGGTGGCAAGGGGAGAGGCCAGTGAAACCCCCCATCAGCGGCCCAGACCCTAGTTCCTATCCAGCTGCTCACCTGAACCCCTGATACAGGGCAGGGGTGTGGGGAACACATTAGGGATCCCAGGGCAGCCGCCACACACATCCCTCCCAGCGGCCCACTGTCGGGTGGTGCCGCAGCCAGGCTCTGGGGCTCTTGCAGAAACAGGGAAGCTCAGCAGGGTCTGCCCCCACCCTGGGGGCACCGGCCAGCCAGGTGGGATCTCAGGGCTGTCCTCATTCAGGTGTCTGGTCCTCTGGCCTCTGTGTCTTAGGTGCTGAGACAGGCCTCGGCCCTTGGCTGTCCCTGGTGTGGCTAACTGCGATCTGCAGGCCTATACCGCCAGATAAGCAGGCTCCCGCCGCCCAGGAGGGTCGCAGGGAAGAGGAGCCCCTTCCTGTGTGTCACACTCCTAGACAGGACCAAAGAGGTGCCCCATGGACGCTCGTTACCCCTCAGTGTCCACCGCCTCCCCCGCCCCCGCAGACAGCTGATCCCCAGATGGCACAGCCCAAGGCACTGTGAGCACATGTGGGTAATGGTTTCACTGACCTGGCCAGGTCACACTCAGACATTTTATCTCATGACATGTTTAAAAGGTGAGCCCCCAGCACTGCAGCTGGCAGAGTGGGGGTCAGCCCCGGCCTGCCTCTGAGGCAGGTTCTCAGTTGCAGTGATTCTGCCCCTGGGCAAAGGGCCATGTCTGGAGACAGTTTTTATTGTCACAACCCGAGTGGGAAGGCAGTGTTCTGGGCATCTAGTGGGCGGGGCCTGGGCGCTGAGGATGTCCTACGGTGCGCAGGACACCGAGGGGTTCCAGGACCCGGGCTGGTCCTCCCCACAGGTGAGGAGCCAGCGCTTTAGAGGCAGGGGACAAGGACAAAGCCACACTGAGCTGGGGTCTCTTGTTTAAAGCCCAATTTCTGCATTTTCCTTCTAAAACATGGCTTTCCATGGCTCCTCATTGCCCCCAGAGCCAAACGAAGTCCGTGTCCCTGAGCCTGGCCCTCAGCCCCACTGGGGCTCCCTCCTGCCCAGCCTCCCCGGCCACCGGCCTGTGCTCTGTCTGTGCCTTCTCTGCCATGCCCTCCCAGCAACTGGCGTTTGGCCCCATGCCCAGTGCCTTAGTCCGAGGGTTTAAACCACAGGAGTCTATTTCCTACAGTCCTGGAGGCCGGAAGTCCCAGATCATGGCGCTGGGGAGCAGTTTCGTCCTGAGGCAGGTGGGTGGCTGCCCCGTGTGCTGTGACCTGTCTGCGCTGGCAGAAATTACCGAGAGCAAACTCTGGTGTCTGCCCTCATGAGGACACCACCCCCACGGTGGGGGCCCTGCCCCCGTGACCTCCTCCCAAAGGCCTCACCTCCAAGTACCATCACACTGGGGCTTGGGGGTTACCCACTCAGTCCGCAGCACGCAACTTCCCGGTCCCTAACCTGGTGTTGTGCCAGTCCCCAGAAGCCACTCCTGTTCTTGTGGACGCCTGACCTGTGTGTTTGTTGCCCCCACCCCAGGGAGCCCTGAGAGGGCAGTGCCCCCACCATGTCATGGGCTCCATAAATCTCGTCAGGGTCACCTCAGAGCCTGTCTCCAGCTGAGCCATGGTCTGGTGCTGTCCTCCTGGAGACACGGGGCGGGGGTGTCCCCTCTAGAGGGGAGCAAGGGGCCCCCACTAGGGGCACAGAACATTACCCCCGGCCTCTCCTGCCTGGAGATAAGGCTCTGAGCTCCCTTTTCATCAACATGAAGAAGAACCCTAGGGGCAGCACATAATGGCCTAATTTATGCTGAAATTATCGGCAATTTGGGCCATTGAAGCTCCGCGGGCTAGTGACTGCTTTTCCTGAACACGGGATAAGGACGACCTCTTCGGAGTAGCGGTTTCTCTGTGTATATGTTTAAATGTGCCCACAGCTGAGACACAAGGCCCTTTGGCGGCTCCGAGCCTGAACTCCTCTGACCTTCCAGCTCAGGTGCTGGCACCTGGCTGCCATGCGGAACCCCCACAGGGGCCAGGGCCAGACCCAGACCGATGCGGAGGGGGGCCCCACCACCACTGCCTGTGGGCAGTTATCTATCCATTTCATTTCCATTTTTATTCTTTTACTTGGCTCTCCGTTGATAACTTCAATATTTGAAAATGTTAAGGCACATGGAGATTTATATTCAAATCTGCTCTGGTATTACCTAACAAGATTCGAGTTTCATTTGAAGCTATTAAAAACACATCTCAGGAATATTTGCCGGAATTAAAGAAGTTAAGCAGAGACCAGTTGGAGAACTGACCCTCCCACACGTGGGCCAGCGGGCAGCAACAGCGGGAGAGCTTGACTCTGACCCTCTGGTGGGATTCATGCACAGAGGGCTCAGGACCCTGAGGGGCCGCGGGCCACCTGGGGCCGGCCCTCGGCAAGCCATCCAGCAGGCCCTCCCCTGGACCTGGCTCAGGACAGCCTTCCAACCTCGGTAAGGCCTGAAGGGCAGCTGTCTCCCCTAGAAGCAGTGACCTTTGGGGCTAAATCAAGGCCAGCAAACGTTTCCTGTAGATAGCTGTCCTCAGCCCTGAGAGCAGCCACAGAGCACACGGAACTCAGCGTAGCTGTGTGCCAATAAAACTTTATGGAAACAGCCTGACCAGGCGGTGGCACAGAGGCTAGAATGCTGGCCTGGGATGCAGAGGACCCTGGTTTGAAACCCCAAGGTTGCCAGCTTGAACGCAGGTTCATCCTGCTTGAGCATGGGCTCATCTGGCTTGAGTGCAGGGTTGTTGGTTTGAGTGTTGGATCACAGACATGACCCTATGGTGGCTGGCTTGAGCCCAGAGGTCGCTGGCTTGAACAAGGGATCACTGGCTTGGCTAGAGCCCTCTGGGTCAAGGCATGTGTGAGAAGCAATCTATGAACAACTAGTGCGGCAAGTATAAGTTGATGCTTCTCGTCTCTCTCCCTTCCTTTCTCTCCCTCTTTCACACACACGATAAATAAATATTAATAAATTAATTTTAAAAAACTGTACGGAGACCAGCACGGCCAGGCACGGCCCACCGAGCGCACGCTCAGCTGTAAGGTGATCCCGCCGAGCTCACCCAGGCCGCCGGTAGAGCTCAGTCCCACAGAGCTGCAGGACTTGAGCCTGGGTTGAACCACAGTTCAACTCACCCCCGTTGTATCTCTGCGGTTCACAGGTAGCTTGGGGTGCCGTGAACGTGCCAAAGGGCACCCCACGCAGGACACGGCTGCCTCCTACATGCCCCTCCCTGGCCTGCTGCAGATTGACCTAAGTGACATGAGTCAGACAAAGACAGGTACCGTATGATCTCACTTATGTGTGGGCTCTAAGGAACAAAATAAATGGACAAACAAAACAGATACGTCCAAACAAGGAACATTCCGATGGTCGCCAGAGGGGAGAGGCATGGGAGGATCAATGGAACAGACAATGGGCGTTAAGAAGCACAGACTTTCCGTTACAAAAGTAGTAAGTCACGGGGGAGGTGTGTGTAACTTACAGAACAGGAAACTGAGCCGGTAGTATTGTAACAACTATGGAAGGTGCCATGCCAGTTGGTGACAAGACTCACAATGTCAAGAAAATAGCAAATCACTGCACTGTACACCTGGCACTAGTATAGCATTGTATGTCAACAATAACTCACAAAAAGATCAGAAGGATATGAATAGACACAAAAATGAATAAATCAATAAAACCGCCCCTCCCCCAGCCCCTGGCGCCCCCCGTTCTACCTTCTGTCCCCATGAGTCTGACCACCCTAGGGGACTGCCTGGGTGGGCTCACACAGCATTTGGGCTTTCGTGTCCCCGTGGCTGGTGCCACTCAGCACCGTGTCCTCGGGTTTCGTCCATGTTGTAGTCCCTGTCAGTACCCCCTTCCATCTTCTGGCGGGACAACACCCTGTCGTGTGTACCGACCACATCCTGCCTAGCCGCTCACCCACCAGCAGACACTAAAGTGCTTCCACCTTTTTACCTACAGTGAGGAATGCCGCTATCGACATGCGTGTGCAAGGGGAGCAGGAATGGCAGCGGGCGGAGGCTGGATGCGCAGACAACTTAATGAAGAGGAATTTATTAGAAATACTCCATTGCCGGTGGGCTGGTAGCACGCACGAAAGCACGAGCTCCCCAAAGTTAGTTTTTTCCGAGTGTAACATCCCTTTACAGCTTCAGTGGTCACGTGACAAGTGCCCGATTTCTTTGACTCCTTTTGTCTGCGGACCTACATGACTTTGGTGTCTCCGGGAGGTGAGCGGGGGAAGGGAGGAGGTTTGGACTGTCTGTCCTTGACTTGTTTACATTTCCCCCACTTCTTGCCGGTGCCCCAAGTTTACTGCAGGGAACCGATCAAAAGGGCTCCGGCTGGGCTTTGTTACTTCTCAAACTTTCTCAGCCAGCCCTTCCTCGCTCAGTCCGAAACCCCGAGGTCCCTGGCTTGAGCGTGAGATCACAGACATGGCAGGCCCCCCCCCCCCCGCCCTCCTGCGTTCTTCCGGTTTCTCCCCTCTCACAAGTATTTCTCTAAAACCCTGTTTTCAGTTCGCTGGGGTCTATCCCCAGACGTGGGCTTGCTGGGTCGTATGCTAATGCTATTCAATGTTTGAGGAACCCCCGAGCCGCCTTCCAGAGGGGCTGCACTGTTTTTTTTTTTTTTTTAATTTATTTATTTATTCATTTTTAGAGAGGAGACACAGAGAGAGAGAGAGAAAGAGAGAAAGGGGGGAGGAGCTGGAAGCATCAACTCCCATATGTGCCTTGACCAGACCAGTGCAGGGTTTTGAACTGGTGACCTCAGTGTTCCCAGGTCGACGCTCCATCCACTGCGCCACCACAGGTCAGGCGAGGGGCTGCACTGTTTTACGTCCTCACCAACAGTGCACAAGGTTCCGGGCGCCCTGCTCCCTCGCTCACACGTTATCTTCTTCTTCGTTCATTCTTTTTATGGCAGCCATCCCACCGGGTATGAGAAGGTACCCCACGCAGGAGTGGTTTTCGTTTCCCGAGGGATTACTGACGCTGTGGGCCTTTCCTGTGTTTATTGGTCATGCATCTGTCACCTCAGGAGAGACGTCTGTTCAAGTCCTTCGCCTGTTTTTTTAATCAGTTTCTTTTTTTATTGTTTCTTCTTTTTTTGTGGCCAATTAATACTCCATTTGCAGTCGGCTTATCCATGCACTGAGACAGTTCTGACGGAGAAAGAGCAAGGGACAGACAGGGACAGGGAGGGAGAGAGATGAGAAGCATCAATCCATAGTTGTGGCACTTTAGTTGTTCAGTGATTACTTTCTCGTAAGTGCCTTGACTGGGGGAGGTGGAGGGGGGCTCCAACAGAGCGAGCAAGCCCTTGGCTCAAGCTAGCGACGTTGGGCTCAAGCCAGTGACCTTGGGCTTCAATCCAGCAACCCCGTGCTCAAGCTGGCAAGCCCATGCTCAAACCAGTGACCTTGGGGTTTCGAGCCTGGGTCCTCAGCATCCCAAGCTGACACTCTATCCACTGCGCCACCGCGTGGTCAGGCTCATTTGGACACTTGGGCTGTTTCTACTTTTTGTCTATTGTGAATAATGCTTGTATGAACTTTCCTGTCCAAGTTCTTGTGTGTACTTATGATTGATCCTTCTTGGGTCTATCCCTAGGATGGGGCTGCAGCGTCATACAGTAACTCCATGTTTCCCCATTTGAGGAACGGCTGAACTTTTTCCCCAAAGTGGCTGCACCCGTCTACATGCCCAGAATTACCCCATATAGCAGAATTCCAGAGAACAGAACAAACACATGGGTTCTGGGGTGGAAAAGGCCGCAAGCGAGCAGGAAATCGCCTCTCGCATCCACACCTGTGCACGGAATTTCGGGACACTAAGAACAGGAGAATTCCTAAAGCTTCCCGAGAGAAGAGGAAACTTGTACAGTCATAACCAAGAGCGGGATTGACACCAGCTTCCCGGTGGCAACATGGACAAAAGGAGGTAACAAGTGACAATGGCGCGCAGAGGGACAGAGCGTGGGAGGTGACACCTGCCCGGGAGGAGCCGGCAGTGTGAACCTGACCACGGATGGCAGGGCACACACCGGCAGAAGCGCACCGACAAATTCGCTCACGGTGAAGAGAAGGTCTTGGCCTCATCAAACCGCATCACAAACGGAGTGAAAAGACAGGTAGTGAGGAGGCGTGCGCCACACACGCAGCTGTCAGGGGGTCCGCCCTGAAACACAGGCAGGCCCCCACCACACTGCAAGGGAGCAGACAAAAGCCACGGCAGACGTGTCCCCTCCTGCTCGGGAGATGGCCAACCCGACACCCGCCAAAGTCCACTCAGTCCGCAAAACCACGCAGGGACGAGACGGCCCTGTGAGAAGGATGGGAGACAGGTCGGCGTGGCCTCGCTCACTGTCGGGTAGAATGTGAAATGATTCGACTGACTGGGGATAGAATCCTCATGTCAACATGGACGTCCGCCTGTGCCCACCTCGCCGTTCCGCTGTGGGGGCACCCGTGGGCATTTAGCCCGGTGGCCCCAAGAGGTGCAGGTACGTCCCAGCAGCACCTGTGTGCAACAGCCCAAGTGCCACACAGTAGAATCAGCTGTGGATACAAGGTCTCCACAACGAACAGGGGACATCTGGGAGACGTCCCCGGGGAGCTGACCAGCCCCAGACAGAGGCTTAAAGACCCGACATGGAAGCGAAGGCCTGGACCCATCACTGGGGAGGTGGGCCCCCAGGGGCGCTGCCCTGGACGTGGCTATAGGAGGGCAGCGTCCTACGCCAGCTCTCAACTGTGACCCACTTCACATGTACCCGATGTCCCAGCTGCTGGTCCCACCCAGGCCAAGAACCCCGGAGACTCACCTTGGCCTCTCAGCCAGGCTGGCTCCGGGGCTCCCTCTGGGAGAGGGGGTGGGACATGCTGTACCCTCACCTTCCTTGGCCTGTCCTGGAGCTGGACACACTCAGTGGAGCTGTGCTCTGGCTTCCTCCCCGTCTCTGGGTGACACTCATGCGCGCACGCGCGCGCACACACACACACCAGGGCCTTAGCCTTTCCAGTGCCCCAGGTACCCCTACTCAGCTCCAACCCTCCCTATACTCCTCCGACCCAGGTGCTATCAGACCCCTGGCATCTGTCCCCAGGAGGCTGTTTGTGGGGCCCCAGGGCTGAATGGGGGGGGGAGCCCTCCGTGGAAAAGTCAGCCCCTTGTCCCCTGTGGGAAGGCCCACCAGGCTGGGCAGCTGTTTCCTGCTCCTCTGTACTCTAAGGACCAGGGTTTCTCAGCGAGCACTGCCTACCCAGGGTTTCTCTGGGGTTCCCAGCGCAGTGAGGGTGTCAGCAGCCCCCGGCCTCTCCCTCCACCCTGCCACGAGGGCAGAGCCCCCAGGGAGGCACACCCTCTGGCTGCTGCCCCTGGCAGTCACCACACCACACCTCACTGTCAGGCTTTTGTCTTCAGAGCAAACAGCCCCCTATGTTCCAGGATTTGAGACTGCAAAGAGAACGAGCAAGTTGTTCTGGGACTCGGTGTCCCCAATAGGCACGGTGGCAGGAAACGACAATACTCCTGTCTAGCACGTTGACACACACTCCATAAAATCATGTCTGGGTCCCAAAATGTCACCTTGCAGGATTGATATAAAAGGAGAGCTAGTTTGCCCAGGAGACCCTCGGAGCGCTGCCCTGAGAGACCCAGGACCAAAAAGGCAGGAAGAGGGGTCCAGGGGGCTGGTGTGAAAACCCACCCAGCCAAGGTGAGGGTGGGAAACCAGGGCCAGGACTTGGGGCTCCCTAGTTAGGATGGGCCTCCTGGGAGAAGTGTCACGTCCGGCCAGAGTGCTCACGGGCCAGTTCAATATATTGTCGGGATCTAACAGCACCAGAACCCATCGACAGCAGACGGGAAAAATAAACTGTGGTTGTTTGGTCAAGAAACACTGCAGAGCAGGGAAGGCCAACAACTCAGGCCACATACAACCCGGAGGGGAGACTCAGGGACCCGAGCAAGTGGGAGGCAGACCGCAGGCGCGGGCTGCAGGTGGCCCTCCGGGGAAGCAGGGGACTGGCCCCAGGCACCTGTCCTCCAGCTGGCTCTCCTTTAGGAAGGTGTTGGCTAGAAGGGGCTGGGGTGAAGAGATTCAGGGGACCTTTGATCTTCTGGATGTGACCTCTTGTGTGTGCACCTGTGCAATCACTGAGTGGGTCCTTACAGAATCCAACTGCACTGGATCTAAATCGGGCTGCCAATATTTCCAAGTCTGTGGTTCGGGGCTGAGGACAAAGCATGCCACGTTTTTACTTTGACTTTCCTGTGTTTAAGGGCCACCGCCTCCTGCAGAGTGTAAGCTCCCCAGAAGCCGGGACCATGGGGTCCCCAGGGCTTGGCATGCGGCAAAAGCCTATTGAACCGTGACTGGACATGTGGGTCAAGGTAGGTCTACTCCACCAGACCCCCACCCCCATCTATGGGCGAGACCACGCCTAAGGTGAGAGAATTTGGGTGCGAGGAATGTGCTGGAAGGGAGTCAGGCAGGGAGCAGGTCTGGAGTGGCCCACAGCACGCCTGGCGGGAGACGGGAGCAGGGCACCGTTGGTGTCCGAGGGCTCCGGGCTGAAATCTGCTGGGGCAGCAGCAGCCCAGCACAAGCTGAGAAGGGACGGTACAGAGAGCTGTCAAGGGCGACCTTTGCCTGCCACCTTCCTGCTCTGAGCCCCAGCTCCTGTCCAGCCGAGCACACTGGACACTTCAGCGAGTCCCATCCCCGGCTGGAGCTGAGGGCGCAGTGGGAGAGACTGGGTTCTGTAACCTTGCCTCTGAGGTAGTGTCTGGGGCCACAGGGTGGCAGGGACAGGGACCCGTCAACATCACGGTAGATAGGAGCCTTTGGGTTAGGAATAGCTGGGCCACAGGCTGTGGGAGGGTGGGCTGGGGCCCTGGGCCAGTCTGGAGGCTTCATCAGCCCAGCATCATTAGTGCTGGCCCCTCTCTGAGACTGGGGGAGACGGGCGGAGAAAGCCCAGCTTTGGAGGCTCTTTGGCATTGCCTCCCTAATGGGTTTAATGTCCTGGCTGAACTCTAATGCCAGTTATTTTGCCTCCCACTCACGGAAGGAAAAAAAAAGAAAGCATAAAATGGCCGAGTCCAATTTAGCCAAGAAAATAAAACAGTAGAAAAATAACAGTAAAAACTGTTGTGTAACTTTCATCACCTTAATTTTTCTATCCGCTCCCTTAGGGTTTCCCCCTCCTTTTCCTGAATTCCCAACAATGCAGGAGGTGACGATTCATTTCCGCAAAGCGTCACCTTTATGGAAATGCACCCCTCTCCACAAATGAACAGCTGTTGGTGGTAATTAAAGTTAGGCCATCCTGTGCTCTGACTGCTTGCGCTAATGAGGCTAAATGACGACAGCCGGCATTCACCATGATTAGTCATAACATCTAATAGAATCACGGGTGGATGCCTACCCTTTTCGGCAGGGAGGGCTTACATCTGTCCTCGGGCTCCGTCGGCTTTCGGGAAGTCTAGGGCCCTCGACTGCCCACTTTTCTGGAAAGGATCCCCTGTTAGCCCAGCATTCCAGGCCTAAGCTCTCTGTTCCAAAGGCGGAGAACAGAGTGCCGGGATGGAACATTCCAGGTCGGCTCGTGGCGCATTCTCGGACTTGGCGTTCATCCACGCGGACACCTGCGGATATCACGCAGGAACCGCAGAGAGATGCTCAGAGCTGAGAGGGGGGCTCCCTGGAGAGATAACACCGGCCTTAGGGAACCCACCCCGGCTGTCACCTGAGTCTGCGCCTCCCAGGCCTGCAGCTTCTTGTGCCCAAATAGTACAGGCTTTCCCAAGCCGAGTCCAGCCTGAAATGCATGGTTCCCTGACCCGGCAGAGCCAGGCTTCCGCCCTAACTCGGACTCCTCCAGCTCTTAGGAAAAGTTCAGGGAGAGAATAAGGAGGTTTGGGTTTGGTTTTTTAAAGATGACAGGAGCTGGAGAGGAAAGGCGCACAATGGAGAAGCAGAAAGGGGAAGGCAAGGAGAAAAGAAACGGGAGTAAGGTGGAAAAAGAGTAAGAAACGTCCGGAACTCAGGAACCCGTGGCAGACCCACAAGGTCAAGGCCAGAGAAGGAGGCCCCGCCCCACCCCCTATGGGAAGGCGGGACTTCCTCCTCATAGGGCAGCTGCTTCTGGCGCAGAGGAGGAAAACCCTATGGCGAAAAGGCGGGGCCAATAGTGCACAGCCAATCAGAGCGCCTCCTTCGTCCTGACCGGGGACTCCGGAAGTAAGTAACTTGGTCTTAGGCAAAAGCATGGCGGCGTCGGGCTGTAAGGCAGACCTGTCCATTCTCAATAGCGACCTGGCCTATTTAGGAGACGAATGGCTCCAAATACTGGACTCTGGGGCCGATCATCTTCACCTGGATGTAACGGGACGGGTATTTTGTTCCCAAAATGGCCTTTGGCCACCTGAGGTGGACAGCCACCAAGGGCCGGACCCTTTCTTTGACATGCACGTGATGGTGTGGCGGTCAGGGCAGTGGGTCAAGCCAATGGCTGTACCAGGTGTACCTTTCATCTCGAGGCTACTGAGAACCCAGGGGCTTTGTTAAAGATATTGGGGAGAATAGGATGAAGGGTACCCTTGCCATCAAACCAGGAAGCACAGTTGAGTATTTGGCACCGTGGGCTAATCAGATAGATGTGGCCTTGGGCTATGACAGCGGGACCTGGGTTTGGGGGGCAGAAATTCATGGGAGATACGATGCCAAAGGTTCACGGGTAGAGGGCACAGTTTTTATATTTGGACATAGAGGTTGATGGTTGAGAAGGTTCCGACAAGACCCATAAATGTGCAGAGGCAGGAGTTAATATGATTGTGTCGGGCAGTGCCATTATGAGGAAGGAGTGAAGACCCCAGATCTGTGATCAACCTGTTAAAAAAGTGTTTGCTCAGCTCTGGCCGGGATGCTCTTAGCTGGCTAGAGCATCATCCAGATATGCCAAGGTTTCGGGTTCGATCCCCTGTCAGGGCACATAAAAGA
Source organism: Rhynchonycteris naso (assembly GCA_037038555.1). Lineage (NCBI taxonomy): Eukaryota > Metazoa > Chordata > Mammalia > Chiroptera > Emballonuridae > Rhynchonycteris > Rhynchonycteris naso. Next base: position 368,411,507 of record CM072995.1, on the reverse strand, counting down.
ATCAATTGATGAATACATAAATAAGTGAAACGACAAATCAATTTTTAAAAAATGATTGTTCTGAAGCTGCCCAGAAACATTCTCTTGACTGATGAAAGCACAGGCGTCCAGTGATTCTGCTCATGAAATCCTTTTACTGGAAAACAAGAATATTGACTACCAAATTATATCACAATTAAGGCACTGCTGGTTTTCTGAGCAATTATTCATTCTTGCAACTAACGTCTAATGTGCAGAATGTTCCATGAGGTTAAAAATGGGTATTACTTTTTTAGTGACGAAATTTAAAGATTAGCATGGTGAAATAATATCTTTACTGGAAGACTTTTTACAAATAGTAAAAATATGGCTTTATTAAGGTTATAAACAAAAATGTGTCTTTTCTTTTTATAAGCAAATGAGAGAGACGAACAGATAGGACAGACAGGCAGGCTGGGAGAGAGATAAGCATTAATTCTTCATTGTGGCACCTTAATTGTTCATTGATTGCTTTCTGACCAGGGGGGCTCCAGCCAAGCCAGTGACCCGTTACTCAAGACAGTGCTCTTGCGCTTCAAACCAGTGACCTTTGGGCTCAAGCGCAAAGGGGTCATGGAGTCAAAGAACCATGGTATCACATCTATGATCCCACACTCAAGCCAGTAACCCTGTGCTCAAGCTAGATGAGCCTGCAGTCAAGCTGGCGACCTCGAGGTTTCGAATCTGCGTCCTCAGCATTCCAGGCCAATGCTCTATCCGCTGTGCCACCACCAGGTCAGGCAAAAGAAATGTGTCTTAATGCCAAAGGAAGGCATATTAGCTATTATGAAAATGTTATTCTTCATTTCTAAGAAAAATTTTTTGTTCGGGTGATTGTTTCATTTGCTCTGCAGAAATTTCTTATTTTTGTTGCCTGTGCTCTTGGTGTCAAATCCAAGAAACCATTGCCAAGATCAATGTTGTGAAACGTTCCCTTTGTGTTTTCTTCAAGGACTATTATAGTTCCTGGTGTTACATTTAAATCATTAATCTATTTTTGAGTTAATTTTTGTGTATGGTGTTAAGGATCAGTTTCTATTCTATTTCATGTGGATTCCAGTTTTCCCAACACTGTCTTAATTTAAGTATAAAAGATAGTCAAATTCTTTTTCTTTTTATCACTTATGGTGCTCTCAATTCTTTTTTTTTTTTTTTTTTTTTAACAGGGACAGAGAGAGAGTCAGAGAGAGGGATAGATAGGGACAGACAGACAGGAACGGAGAGAGGTGAGAAGCATCAATCATTAGTTTTTTGTTGGCATTGTGACACCTTAGTTGTTCATTGATTGTTTTCTCACATGTGCCTTGACTGCGGGCCTTCAGCAGACCGAGCAACCCCTTGCTGGAGCCAGCGACCTTGGGATCCAAGCTGGTGAGCTTTTTGCTCAAACCAGATGAGTCCGTGCTCAAGCTGGCGACCTCGGGGTCTTGAATCTGGGTCTTCCACATCCCAGTCCGACGCTCTATCCACTGCACCACCACCTGGTCAGGCAGTGCTCTCAATTCTGGTACCACCAGGCTTCCATCTTGGGGGGGGGGAGCTTTCCTTCTGCCTAGAAGACCCTTTAACTGCAGCTCTGCTGGTGTTGAAATGTTTTTGTTTTACTGGAAATATTTTTATTTTGCTTTCAGTTTGGAGGATAACTCACTAAGTATAAAATTCTAGGTTGGTACTTTTTTTTTCTTTCAACATGTAAGATTATCATTTCATGTCTTCTGGCTTGCATCGTTTCTCCTGAAAAGTAGAATGTCTATTGGAGGCAAAGTCCTTTTCTCAGCTGCCTTTTGATGTTCTCTTTGGGTTTTGGGAGCTATGACACAATGTCGCTTGTTGCGGTTCACTTTTTCTTTATCCTCCTTGGCACTCATGTTTCCCCGAGTCGACAGCTTCATGTCTTTTGGTTAGTTTGGGGAAATTCTTGTTGGTGTCTCTTCTCCCCGGTTCCTCGTTTTTTCCTTCCTGAGACTACAAATATGTGTATGTTACATTTTCACTGAACCCTATGTTTGTCTCAGGTGACCTTCTGTGTTTCCCATCCTTGTCCTCTCTATTCTTCTTATCTGAATGTTTTCTCGAGACCCATCATAAGTTCATCAATTTATCTTCTGCTTTGTTCAATCTGATTTACAATTCATTTATTGGGTTCTTAATTCCAGTTATTGTATGTTTCAGTTTTAGAATATCCAGTTGAAATTTTCTTTTTTTGTAATAGATTCCTGATTTTTGGTGAAAATCTCCCAATTGGTTATCTATTGTCTTGAACATGATAAGTGTTAAAGTCCAAAATCTCCAACATCTGGATAAGCGGTTTTCCTCCAGTGTTCAATCACTGGGCATGCTTTGTCTTGTGACACGTCTAAGAAACTTATATTCAGTGCCCACCTTTTGCATGAAGAATGGTAGAGGCTTTGGATGGTGTAATTTTTTAAGGGATTTGTTTCTTCTGGTGGGTAAGACTAACCTATCTGGTATACTCTTACTCTTGGGGTGTGGTCCTTCAGTCGTTTCAACATATTGACCACAGCCCTTTCTCCTTGGAAGGCCCTAACCTCCCACTTCTACCCCGAGCACCGAGCTGCCTGAAGATTCTCCTCCGCTGCCAGCTGCAGTTTCCTGCTTGGCTTTTTTGGTGTCTCTCTGGCATGGCTCAGCGATCACAAAGACCTTGAGAGGACCAGTAGTGAATGCCAGGCTTACTTCTCTATGGTTCTTTTCTCCAAGATCTTGTCCCTTCAGTCCTGGCTTCCCTCCTCGCCCTTAACTCCACTGCTTGTCTCCCCAGCCCTGTAAGGCAGCTGAAAGCTGAGCTGCCGCTTTCTGCGGGGCCTCGTGTTACTTAAGGAGCAAGAGCCACCAGGCGGACAGCGCATTGGACAGCAGGTCCACGTCAGTGCGTACCCTTTCTCGGCGGGGTCCTGGCCCTGGAGCACTTGTCCCCCAACAGCCAGTCTAAAACTTTTATTGATGTTGGCAGGATGTTTAAATTGATAAAATCATTCTTACAGTTGGAAACAGAAGTCCCTTTCTTTGCATTTCTAATAATTAACGTTTAGCTGCTGTGGTTACAGTTCCACATAGTCTCTTAACCTTACACAGCGCTCTTCATAATGCATTCCACTTTGCTGGATTTTGTCCTGTTTTTATTTGCAATTTATTCTGTTTTTCTACTCATTTGTTTTCAGCCTTTGTTGCTTTTAGGATTTCACATGAACAGTACGTAGCTGGGTTTATTTCCAACCTGTCTTAAAGACAATCTAGACGTAGCACTCGCCACGTACTTCCTTTCTTTCCCCTTGTTTGGGAAGGAGAATAGGGGAAACACGGCCTGTCAACAGAAACAAGTGATAACAGGACATGGTAGACAAATGCAGAAAACCGAACTTAGAAGTCTAGCTAGAGATGAGCCGCTAAACGGCCCTGTGAGCGCCTCACCAGATTTAGACAGGATTGCAGGGCTGCTCGGTGCAGCAGGACAACCACAGGCCTTGTCCAGCACAGACAGCCGGGCACTCCTCAGCAAGCGCAAGAAAGATCACCCAAGGCAATGAGCCCAAAATGGAGAGCCTCTCCAAACGGGTCAGCTATACCACTCTCCCCTCCCCTGCGAGGGAGAGAGGGGCAGAGCCAAGGGCCCGCTCCCAGTATGAAGACCCTGCAGGAAACAGGCAGGAGGGGTGGCCATCACTCAGTGGTTGGTGCTTTGAACCCACCAGGCTCAGCCAGTACGTGTGGCCAACCCTAAGGGCAGGGAAGTGGACAGGCCTGTTCCCACCTCCATGCCCCCCCCCCCCCCCATCACAAACTGCTGCTTCCTTTGTTCCTTCTTGTGACAAGAGGTTGGCTGGAGTTTTAGTGGAGAGCCTAAGTGCTGTCCCCCTAACCCTTGTAAGCACCCATCTGGGAAATAAGACCGCAAACGATTCAAAATAACTCATTTTCTTAACGACTGTCTTGAAGGATGCCGCTCGCTAGCCGGGTTAGACAGACTTGCCCACCTTCCCTCAGGCAACACTGACAGGCACAGCCCTCTCCCCACACAGGACAGATAGCTGATTGTACAGAGGGGCAGCTCCAGAGAGCAAGGACCCAGGCGGGCTCAGCTCCAACTCCAAACCCACAGGACGCAGCCTCTTCCGCCGCGGAGTAATGGAGTCCCAGTGGCTGGGTCGCGCCCGGGGATGTTTGTTATGTTTTGCTTTTTTCTCCTTTTGCATATCTTTAAGAAAAATTAAGGTACAGTGACATATATTGAAAGGCATAGGTTTTTAAGCATTGAGTTGAATTTTGACAAATGCTTACACTCATGTAACCAGCGCAACGTAACGTGGATTTCTGTTATCCAGAAAGCTCCCTGTGCCCTTCGGAGCCAACCCCCGCCCCCTTCCCCTCAGGAGCAAACATTTCCTGATCTCTAGCACTGCGGCCCCGGCTGGCAGTTCAGGGGCCCCACTTACACACATGGGGAGTACTCACGTGTCCTCTACCACCACTTAACATGGGTTTGGTACTCACGCTGTAGCTCACCCTTGTTTCCTGCCGAGTGATACTCGATTGCATTAACATACTGTCTTGTCCATCCTCCTGTTGTTGGGTGCTCTTCATCTTTTGTCATTGTAAACAGACCGACAACTGCCTTGTACAACTTCTGTGAATACCCAGAATTGCTGAGGCATAGGGCAGAAATATGCTTAAAGAACAGAAAAGAAAACTTGTCGTGTATGTTTCCAAATTTATCATTTTAGACAGTAATACACGAGTTCTAGAGCTCCACATTTATTTTTTTATTGAGAGGAGGGGAGGCAGAGACTCCTGCATTGGCTCTGACCAGGACCCAGCCACAAGCCCCCGACAGGGCGATGCTCTGCTCAGCCCTGCATTGCTCAGCAACCCAGCTCTTCGCACCTGAGGTGGCCATGGAGCCGTCCTCAGTGCCCAGGGCCAACTCACGGCCTTGGCTGCCGGAAGTGGGGGGAGGTACGGAGGGGGGCAGAGAGAGGTAGAGAGAGAGGAGGCAAGTAAGGGGGGAGAGGGGAGGAGGGAGGAGAGGAGAGAAGCAGATGGGCGCTTCTCCTGTGTGCGGACTGGTAATCGAACCTGGGACGTCCACACGCCGGGCTGATACTCTACCACTGAGCCAAATGGCCAGGGCCTCCACATTTTCAGTATTGATACTATTGGTCTTTTGTAGTCATTCTAACAGATGGAACATGGTATCTTTTCCTGATTGTATTTATTAATTTTAAAGAGAAGAGGGGGGTGGGGAGAGAGTAGGAAGCACCAACTTATAGTATGTGCCTTGACTGGGTAAGCCCGGGGTTTCAAACCTGCGACCTCAGCACTCCAGGTGGACGCCTTATCTGCAGCACCACCTCAGGCCACACCCTTCTTGTGACTTTAATTAGCATTCCCTAGTGACTGACACTGAACAACTTCCATGTTATCGGCCACTTGCATAAATCTTCCTTGTGGTGTCCTGTGCCAGTCTCTGGCCCATTTGTTCAATTAGGGTTTTCACCTTATTTTTGACTTGCATTTTTCTACTTTCAAGATCTGAGTCCTTTGTCAGGATTCACAGATAATTAATCTGGGGAACAATTTTTTCATTTTCTGTTGCATGAGGTTTCATAACTTTTTCTATATATTTATTTCTGCATCGCTGATTCCAAATCTAAAATCCGTTTTTTGTGCATGCTCTAGTTTTTAAGCAATTTTAATTTTTTGTTACAGCTAATGGCATGCATTGGTTTTTAAACTGGAGTTAAAGGGCAACAACTCTTGGATTGAACATAACCACAGGGCAATTAATGTTTTACAAACACCACTTTTACATAGTTGTAGTTGTTTATAAATGTAAAAAATTATCTGATAAAAACACCCTCTCGTTTTAAGATTGAATCATGGCTTCTTTGAGTAGGCATAAATGTAAGAATAGTCCTGACACCTTCTGTTATATATGTGACTATTACACACTTCAACGTCAAAGGCTCAATATTTCCTCATTTGTAACACGTGCATATATTGCCTATTTTCAAGTTGCCCTTGGCGATCAAGAAAAGAATTGGGCTCCTCATACTGTGTGTCATGATTGTGAGGAAAAGCTTCGTGACTGGACAAAAGGAAAACACAAAGGAATGCCTTCTGGTATTCCCATGGTTTGGCGTGAACCTAAGGACCACAGCAGTGACTGTTATTTCTGTCTGATCCATACAAAGGGCATCGGCAAGAACAAACGGCATATGATCACATATCCTAATATTCCTTCAGCAATACGACCTATCCCACGCTCTGAGACACTCCCGGTTCCAGTTTTCAATGGTTTTATTTCTTCTAAGGACTAAGAAAGTGAACATGGTGATCAAGTGTATTTTGATAAGAAGCATGAGGAAATGGTTGTAGAATCTGAAGGGTCTTCTTTTGATGCCAAGCAGTCATTAACCCCTCAGCAGTTTAGCTAACCCGAACTGAATGACTTAGGAAGAGATTTGGGCCTATCAAAGAAAGCAGCTGAGTTATTAGCCTCCAGGCTTCAAGAAAAGAATGTACTTCACCGGTCAGCTAACGTATCCCATTTCAGGAAGTGTGAACAAATTTTTGTGGACTTTTTTCCGAAGACAAACACTTTGTTTACTGTCATGATATCAGTAGTCTTCTCAGCCAGCTAGGTGTTACCACTTACAGTCCAACAGAATGGCGGCTATTTCTTGACAGCTCTCAACGGAGTCTGAAATGTGTTCTCCTACACAACGGTAATGTTTATGCAGCGGTTCCAATTGGTTATTCAACTCATCTGCGAGAAGATTATAATGACATAAAAATTGTCCTCAACTTTCTGAAGCATGAGGAGCATAACTGGATCATTTGTGTGGATCTTAAAATGGTAAATTTCCTGCTAGGAGAACAGAGAGGTTTCACGAAGTATTCTTGCTTTCTGTGTTTGTGGGACAGCCGAGCTCGGGAGAAACACTGGACACAGAAGAAGTGGCCGAAACGTGAAGCTCTGGAAGTAGGGATGCAAAATATTGTGAATGAACCTGTAGTTAATCGAGACAGGATCATTTTCCTCCCACTTCACATCAAACTTGGCTTAATGAAGCAGTTTGTTCAGGCTTTAAATAGAGTAAGTGAATGCTTTCAACATATTATTTCTGCTTTTCCTGCCTTGTCTTTTGAGAAGATAAAAGCAGGTGTATTCGATGGACCTCAAAATCGAACCTTCATACGTGACGAAGAATTTGCCAGGAAAGTGAATAAGGAGGAGAAAGCAGCATGGCAGTCTTTTGTGGCAGTTCCAAAGAACTTCCTTGGCAACAAAAAAGCAGAAAACTATGAACTTCTGGTTCAAAGGATGCTGTTGGCTTTCCACGACATTGGATGTAACATGAGCGTTAAAATTCACTTCCTGAACAGTCACCTTGATAAGTTTCCCGAAAATCCTGGAGCTGTTAGTGATGAGCAGACTACTGCTGGAGCATCAAACGAGATTGTCCTCAACAAGTACACAAACGCAAATTTTTGCCTGAATAGAATTTAAATAAGTTTCGTGCAAGTTTTATGATTAAGTGTTTTAATACGTTCTATTTCAAAATTGTAGACAAATTCTGATGCAATCAAATCTTTTAGTGTATTAGTGTATTTACTGCATTATATAAATTATATTTTTACAAAGATGATTCCCAAGAAGACATTCTACTTCATTATGTTAAACTAAATGTTGAAATTTTTACAATAAGATGAAAACACAAAATCTTGAATGGTAAAAAAAACTGTAGCTTACAGAGAAAAACTAATGTCAGATTTGAGATCAGCACACTCGAATTAGGTAAGTGTTTTTGTGGATGCAACAAAAATATTGTTCCCCAGTGTAACTTTCTCCTGGCAGGCCATGGCCTACGTTGTTCATATTGAAGAGCAGAAACATTTAAATTTGATGAAATTTTTTGGATTTTCTTTTCTTCTGTGATTTGGAATTTGCGTTCTAGGAAAACTTTGCCCATTCTAAAGCTATTTAGACTTTTTTTTTCTTCTAGAAGCTTAAGTGCTTTTGCTTAATTTAGACTTGTGATTTTAGTATACAGTGTATGGTCAGAGTCAAGATCCACTTCTTCCCACAGAGGTAATCCACCGGCCGTAGCTCTCCCTTCTCCCTGCGCAATCGTGGGGGCAAGGCTGATTCTCTGACCGTGCATGCGTGTCTGTTTCCGGATGCTCCTCCGTGTTGACTTGTAGGCCGGCAGACTTTTTCTGAAAGGGCCAGACCGCACATCTTTTTGGGTCTGCAGGCCATAGGTCTCTGATAGAACTGTGCAATGTATCATGAGTGCAGCCAGTTGGGGGCTGGGTCCACTCGATAGTGTGGGAAGTCCCCCAAGTTGCTCAAAAGTCTGCTATAAGCTCATCAAATGCAATTCTCACACAGACATTGCTCTGTTTTGTATGCCATCCACCCATCTTTGTGTAGAGCAACGGCCCTGATACTTTGTTGTCCTGGGGAGCACAGGCTTGATACACTCGCCTCTACTCACTCACCGCCCTACTTTGAAATCCAATCATCAGAACTCTAAGATAAAAACATCAGGATTTGATTGGGCGTGTGCTATGACCACCGCTAACACTAAGAGCATTGTCCTATTACATATTAGGTGTGTTATACTCAATCTTTCCAACTCTTGTCACTGGCTAGCTGGGAAGCCTTGGACAAAACCACTTAGCCCCTCTTCTGCATGTCCAGAAGCTGTTGTGAAGAAGTCAACGTGGAGTGCTGGGGGCAAGGAGCAGCTCGCGCTGCACACCGGCAGAGCGGGTACGGGCCGTTCCAGCGTCTGGGTTCCAGGCGGGCAGGGCGATCCCCTGGTCCCGCAGGTGGCACAGCCTCAGGCCCGCTCAGCCTCCTTGTTCGGGGTCTGTGCGCAGCTTAAGGGCACACACCAGGATCCGTTACAAGTCAATGGCAGCGCTCTCATTCTAGCCCCACGCCCGCGCAAGGCACAAGAGAAGGTTTCTAGAAATGGAAAAGCAGGCTTTATTTTTGCTGTTATTTTTAATACAGATATTGTACCGGAGACCTCTGTTAATCTCGCGGCTCATCACGCCACCCACAGAAAGGCAGAAACTCCGCGAGTGTCTTTGCTCTGGCCCTCGGGCTGGCATCCACCAACTGCCAGTGGGCTCTGTTCTTGCCACCCGTGTGTCTTCCCTGCCACGTAAGAGGAGCAACACAAAATAATACCCCAAAGAAAATACCAATGCCCTTTCCTTGGCAGCAGGAGTGTGACACAAGACATTGTTACCTTGGGTGAGACGGAGAGGCCAACCCAATCCAAACTGTACCAGGTGGACGTGCCACTCTGGAGCCACGCCCTGGTGTCGCAGGCAAAGCTCTCCACCGGGAAAGACAAGAGCGTGCCATCCATCAGTCCCTGAGGTCCTGTGCCACATAAGTCAGCATCCTTGAGACCAGTGACAGGAGCCCTGTCCTCCGGCAGCACGAGTTCCCAGAGAGGCACACACACGGGCAGTTCCCTGGGGGGCTCTCAGCAGGGAAGGCCCCTCGCCATCTGCCCGGCGCACTGCTGACTCTGCTGTGCTCAACCTCGGTAAACCTTGTGAACTTCCTACACCCTTTACCGTGGAAGAGTCAATGAGAAATAAGGCATCAGACATTTGATTCTTTTATTTCCATATGCAATGTAATGTTTAGGCACGCTGCTTGGGATGCTATTTCTAAAAAAATCGTTGGCCATTTTTCAGAATATCCTTTTGGTTTTAAATACTGGTCAGGAAAAACAAACGATGTAAAAATAGGTGAATAATTTTCTATTACAGAAATGAAAAACTGATTTGCATCTAAAATTGTAAGAGGTGAAGTCATTTAACCCTTTCACCAGACGTAGGTACGCAATATACAACATATTGCTTCAGCTGTTTGAGAAGGCTGTGATGTATTTTTATATTGACATAGAAAATTATAAATTACATTGAATTAGTATCCATAATCACTATATATATACACAGAAACCAGTTCTAAAAAAAATAGACTGGTTGAGAATTGACGAGTGAAAACCTCACAAAGTACAGGAAAACGATTAACATGCGGAGGTGCCAGAGTCTGGTCTCTAATTAGAACGCTAGCCTGTAAAATGGACGCACTCTAATTCCATCAGCAGCACGAGCATTTTTCCACCCGACTGGCCTAACATAATTTAGGTATGTTAAATATGCAGATTGCTCTGAAATGTTCACTGGTGAGGCCTGTTAGTGAGAAATTTTGGTGAATGGGTTAAAAGGCAGACGAACTACCAAAATAAAACAAAAACAGAAACGGAGAACAGAACAACCCAAACCACAGCCACGTACACTCCAAACAGTCTAGTGCTTCCCCTGAAGGGTTCATTCCAAGCAAACAAGACTTTAACAGAACATATGGCTTTACAATAACATCAATTTATCAACTAAGTTGTAGCAATAAATACTTAATCTCTACCAATAGACTTACATTTTTTGATCCATTTTAAACAATACAGAAAACAGTTACCAATCAAAAACTGGTTATAAAAAGAACACCAAATATTCCTTATTCCAAATCACTTTTGTTAGAACAACCAAAATAACACTTCAAGGGCGTTCTACCCCGCTGCTCCTTGACAGCTTGGAAGAAAAATGAATTCAGAATTTTGTACAAGGTGAAAAATGTATGAAAACTGCCTAATACTTTGGTCACACTAATATTTGTCAAATAGTTATGTTTCAAATACAATAGCTCTGTGTATTCACTGTTATAAAACTATTCTTACAGCCATCTGAACTCTAGTATGACTACTATTATTCCATGGGTGGCGAGACCTTATTTCACAGGCTACCCATTATTTAGAACAATACAATATAAACATACGCAAAAATTCTTGGTATTTGTCAATGTGCAATATTTGTACACGTCTGCATTTCTCTGTACAATGTCCTAGCATCTAGAGTAGAAAGGTTGCTGGTCCTGATCCCGTGCAGAGTGAGGGCAGTGGGGCGCGAGGCGGCCCCGGCTGGAGCCCCAGAGCCCTGAATGGTGGTGGCCTGCAGTCCTCAGTCAGCAGCAGAGCTCACTCATCATACAGGGCCGTTCACTGATGTGTCGCCTGGCACGCTGGGCTGATCAGTCCTGCGGAGCGAGACAGACATCTGAGGCACTTAAGCAGAGACGAAGTGGAAAAGGAGTCACTCAGCTCCCCACAGTGGAGAGGGGCTGTCGGAACACTTCCTGCGACGCCTGGCACTCGGGAGCGACAACAAAACCCTTCCTAAGTGAACACATCTAGAGCCTCAGAAACTCTGGCCGAAGAGCATCCAAGCTGCACCGTAAGCCCCGCTGCTGGGCACCGGGCAGGGCTGCAGACGAGCTGGCGTTCCAGCGTCACGTCCTCAGGGCCCTGCTCCACTGCCCTACCTAACGGGGCGCCTGCTCCTTCCCCAGCCCAGCGCTTCCTCCCTGTACCTCTCCTGTGTCCCTGTTGTCTGTCTGTTCTATTGCCGCCTCCTCAGCCTAGACCAGCGGCTGCCACAGCGAGCCCTGTGCAGGAGGACGGACGGGGGACAAACCCACGGACACAGGTGACCTGCTCCTCCCTCAGGTCCCCCACAGCCCTGCAGACTGGGCAGGGAGCCACAGCCGGGTGCCCCAAGGCGAACACTATTGTGCCCCAGAGGCCAAGGGCGTGCAGCTGCGGAACCCTCGCGGCCAGGCGCACAGCAGGCCTGGCCAGTGGTTTAAACTAGCTCCCTGCTCTTAAATCAGAGCAGCCGAGACCGGGCTCCCGAAGCAACTGTCTCCCTGGGACAGATGTGGGTCAGCCTGCCTTCTAGGCAGGTCCCAGAATCGAGGGGACTTATAAGCAGAAACCAGGGAGATGACAACTGATTCGGAATCAGACCTTCGACGGATATTTACAGAAAACATTGGAAAGCCTGGCAGGAAAAGCGAGTGGCCCAAACCCTGAGAAGCACAGCTGGGGCTGGACCCCCCACATGGGAGTCACCCCGCCTCTTCCCCCAAGAGCCTTCACCAGAGCCAACGTGACTGAACAGTTTTTGTAATTCCCTTTATATGTAAAATATTTGTGTAATTTAAAAATCACATTCATTCTGGACTGACCAGGCGGTGGCGCAGTGGATAGAGCGTCAGACTGGGATGCGGAAGACCCAGGTTCGAGACCCTGAGGTCACTAGCTTGAGTGCGGGCCCATCTGGCTTGAGCAAAAGCTCCTCAGCTTGGACCCAGGGTCGCTGGCTCCAGCAAGGGGTGGCTCGGTCTGCTGAAGGCCCGCGGTCAAGGCACATGTGAGAAAGCAATCAATGAGCAACTAAGGTATCGCAATGGCAACAAAAAACTGATGATTGATGCTTCTCATCTCTTTCCATTCCTGTCTGTCTGTCCCTATCTATCCCTCTCTCTTACTCTGTCTCTCTAAAAAAAATAAAAAAGAAAACCACATTGATTCTGGCTATAACTTTCGGGAAAGAAACAAGGCAGTCTGCTATTATTATGGTTTGCTGCCCGTGGACAGAGTTCCGAGCCCCGTGCTGGTCACACTGCCCCTGAAGACTCTGGAGGACGGGCCTGGTCAGGGGAGAAGGACAGCTAATGGCTTTATAGGTTCCTTTATTCCTTAGGGGAGGAATACTCAGACAGAAATACTTAATCCAAAAACATGAAGTCTGGGAAATGCCGTGGTCCCCGTGTTCCGGAGGGAGCGCCTAGCCTGTGGGCCGTGCAGCGGCGCTGGGCCTCGGGCCTGGCCTGGCCCTCCAACCCCGGCTCAGAAGTGAAGCACCTGGGAGCGGGACGTTCACACTCAGAGTAAACCAAACAGGTGATCGCTGTGAGTGGGGTGGAAGGCCCCCAGGAAAGTTCTCCCTGAGCCGCACGGGCCCGGGCAAACGGGCAGCGGGAGCCGCCTGTGCCTGAGGGTGGCGGACTCTGCAGGGCCAGGGAACCCCATCCTAGAGGGGCTCAACCAGCCTCAACTCAGCACCTCATCACACATGTGGGTGTCGGCCCAGCGTAGCAGAAGCTGCAGGTCCACCCCCAGGTCAGGGAACCTACGAGAAGCACTCACTCAATGGGTACGTGACTAAAAATAGAACAGCTACGTGAAATGAATTAATGTAAGCCCCCCCCACCTCTCCTCAAACCAATGGGGGGAAGGGGGAGGGGGAAGCAAGCACAGAGACCCTCTGTTCCTGATGATTTTTTAAAGAGCGAGTGATGCTGTGGAATCTCCCGAACAGTCAGCTCTTGGCCTCTGGGTAAGGGGACAAACTGGTTCCACTCGGACTGAGGAAGCGTCCCTGAGCTGAGGGAGTCACCGGATGCTGGAGGACAGCTGTGATGACTCCTTTCTTCCTGCCCACCTCCTACCCCAGACACTAACGTCCCTCCCAGCGGCCGGGCAGACCTGCGGGCACAGGCGTGGGGCAGGGCAGGCTGGAGTTACCTCTGCTCGGGACTGCTGCTGGGCGCCCGGGGAGCCGCAGACGTGGCCTCAGCCGGCTCAGGGCTCTCCTCCACATCTTTACAAGCAGCATCTTGAGAGGTAGACAGTTTTCCTTCCTCGCTGCAGCAAAGAGGATGAGAGGCAGCGTTAGACCCCGAGGCGCCGCGCTGCTGGAGGATGAGGGAACATGCAATGGCTCTGAAGTCATGGCTGCCATGGAGTCAAAGCCCTGGGGCTGAGCATGCTCAGGTGAGGGACACGGGGCCACGCACGGTGACTGGGGAACCACAGGAGGAAAGGGCCACGCAGGAGGGAACTGAAAGGGACGATGTGATGCAGCTGGTGTCGAGAAAGGACGGACCCCGTGACTTACATACCGATAGGATTTCAACACTCTGACGCCAAGTGTGCAAAACAGAAAAGAAATGTACAAGAGTTTCAGAACACTCTTATAATGGGGGTGGGGTTAATATGTCCACGACTGCGCATAGCAAATCTGCAGACTCGGTGAAGGTGTCAAATGAACCTGTTCGAAGGAATGAATCTTTAGTTAAGCACTTTGCTTCCGGGGCCAAGCCCACCATTCACACTGACAACAGGACAGATCCCCATCAGCTTGCCAGCTGAGGCCGTGTGAGCAGGGTCCACGGCGCCTGAATCGTTGCCCTCTGACCATGAGTGAGAAGCACAAGACACCCTGGAGGAAGAGCACCAAGAGCTGCAGCCAGGACAGGCAGAAAGGGACGGGGGTGGGGGTCAGGGTGGGGGTGGTGGTGGGACAGGAACGGGCGATTTCTTCCTCCCCAGATGGCTCTTGGTGGAGAAGAACAAGTAGCAAATGCTTTCAAATGTTTGTGGGCTAAAACTTCAAACTTCCATCTATACTGTCGGGACTTCCATCTTGACATAATCCGGATGGCAGTGAGCTAAAGAGCACTGGAGACTCCCTTTGGGAACGACCGTCATCCTCAGAGCCGGGCTCCCCGGGACCGCCTTGTGAACAGCCCAGTTTTAGGATTTCTCAGGTGGCTTTCAAATGGGGCCAGGCAATTTATGAGGAAAACAACCTAAAAGTGTCAAGACCTGTTGACATGAGGTGCCTGGTTCATCGCTCCCCTTTGCTCGCTCTCCACTCCCCACCCGCAGATGCACGGACCCCAAGACATCTCACACGTAAGCACAAGTCAAAAGCAGGCTTCGAGTTGGTTGTATGGAACACACCACAGTAGTTAATAACAACACAATAAACTTACACGTACTCACAACTGTAACGCTATTCTTGTATCTCACTATATAAAGTGCAGTTGGCACAGACGTGTACATGTATGCCAAGTCACACAAGTGGCACTGGGCGCCCCACGTCACAGCGTCCCGTGATGAGCACACTTAGGAAGGCGCATTTGTCCCTGCTGGCAGTGCCCCACAGCGTGCAGCTTCAGGGCTACCTGCTTCTCACAGCACCTAGCGCCAAACCAGCCTCCACCCCCACACCTCTGTGAACAGGGCAACTCCGAACACTGCGCAGGGCCAGGGGACAACTACCCCGGCGTCTGTCCGCCCATAGGGAGGCCGGCCCGGGACGCCAGCATTCAGCACTGCCTGCTTCCTGCCGGGCTGCCCTGCGGACCACCAACACGCTTTCAGCATCTCCTCTCTTTAGACTGTTGGCTTTCCTTACCTGTAAACTGCCTGGTATCTCGTGCCCACTTTCTGACTTAGGCTTCCTATCTTTTCCTCACTGATTTATAGGAACTGAACTGTAAATGTTCATTTCTCATTTAGATACTGTAAACTTGATCCCTCCGTTTCCAATCTGCCTCTTAATTGTGTCTACTGTACTTCATCAGCTAGAAATTCTGAACTTTGGTGCAATCCAAGTCTACCTTGATTTATGCTTTTGAGTTTTGTTTTTAAAAAGAAAGTCCTTTTCTGTCACAAGCCAGAAAGCTACCCTGCACTTTCTTCTGACTAACAGGAGACACTGAGAGACAGAGGCTGGCCCAGGAAAGCACCACGGGGGCTCAGATCCCCCACTGGCCTCCACCCTGCAGACACTGCCTTCCAAGGAGGGCGGAGGCTGGGGGGCTCCCTGTTGTCACCAGCCTCCACCACATGCCGTGCCCACTGTCCCTGGGCTCTCCCCATCACACTGGCGCTCACCTGTGTGCTACATCACTGCCTGAGTACCTGCCAGGGCAAGTCTCATTTTACCTTCCTTACGGTTCTCGAAGGAGTTTGGGAGCCTTCATTATTCCACAGATACTTTAGAGTAAGCTTATCAAGTGCCTTTTAAAACTCCAACTGAAATTTTGATCAGGATAGTTTCTGTTGCAGTACTTGGTATTTAACTTTTACTAAGGTAAGCTCACTTCTGTCCTTGCTTTGCTCAGACTTCATCACATAGAGGTAAGAACTCTCAACAGCTTCATCCGAAGTGTCCATGACGTCCTCTTGGCCTATCCGCATGCGGTGTGTCACACTGCCGCCTTTCTGAGGCTGGCTTGTCCCTGCACTCCAGGGACGGCTCTGGTCACTAGTTACTGCTGTGTGCTGTTGGGAGTCAGCAAAAACTGCACACAGGGCTTCCACACTGTTTGCTTGTCAGGGACAGGAGTTGATCACTTTCTCTAACTAGCCTTGCCTGGCTTCGACTGAGACTTCACTGCCTCAAAGACCGAGGCAGTTTTTGCATTAGTCCTATTTTCTGTGACGCCTCAGCCCGGAGTGAGCAGGGAAAGGTGAGGGGACAGCACCCTGCCTCACGGAGCTGGCCCCACTGTCTGCTTTCCTCTTCAGAAAATGGCTTGCCTGTACCGTCCATTTCAAACATTATTCGATTGTCTCTTTTTTACATTAGGGCCTTCCTTTATCCTACCACTGAATATTTCTTTGTTGGCTACGGCTTGCCTTTCCAATTTATCCCATCAATTGGAATATTAGAAACTAAATACAGTCAAATTTGTCAATCTTTTCCTCTTTGGCTTGGCATATTTTATGGTTAAAAAGTCCATTACCTCCATATTCTGAAGATATTCTCTCATGTATAGTTTCTTCCGAAGGTTGTACTTGTGCCTTTCCTGTTTGTGCCAAGATCTCAATTTTCCCCCAAATGGATAAGCACTATTTATGAGTCCATTTCTCCTAACTGGACTGTAATGTATTCGCTCTAAGGTGTGGGCGTCCAGGGTCAGGGAGCGCACGGACTCTGGCAGACTTACTCTGCTCTGTAAGCAGCCTCCATGCCTCATCTGGTGAAGCCCCACTTTATTCTACAGAATGCCCTCGGCTATGCACAGCTCTCTCTGGTCTTCACGAATCTTACAATTAACTTCTCAATTTCCATGGAAAACTCCCCTGGGATTTCATGAGAAATACATTCATCTTCTAGATTAATTTTAAACAAAATGCCAGAGATGTCTTCCTATTAACAAACATGGCATAGTTCCCTGTTTATTTAGGCCTTTATTACATCTTTCAATTTTAGTTATCTTATAGAAAAGGTTTAAGTTTTAATTAAACAAAGGGACACACCCAGAACATCTTGTATTGAGTCACAGTGTGTATCTACTATTTACAGACGTTTTCAAACTTTTTATAAAAACAGCCCACTTTTGCAGTGCTGGTCCACCTGGTCCCTACCGCCCACTAGTGGGCGTTCCAGCTTTCATGGTGGGCCAATCGCGGTGGGTGCCGTTTGGCTGCTCCACTACTGCCCATCATGAAAGCTGGAAGACCTACTAGTGGGAGGCACGACCAGGTTGACCAGCACTGCCAAAATGGGTCTTTTTTTTTGTTTTTTTTACAGAGACAGAGAGTCAGAGAGAGGGATAGATAGGGACAGACAGACAAGAATGGAGAAAGATGAGAAGCATCAATCATCAGTTTTTCATTGCCATTGCGACACCTTAGTTGTTCATTGATTACTTTCTCACATGTGCCTTGACCGCGGGCCTTCAGCAGACCAAGTAACCCATTGCTCAAGCCAGCG
This sequence comes from Rhynchonycteris naso, assembly GCA_037038555.1. Classification (NCBI taxonomy): domain Eukaryota; kingdom Metazoa; phylum Chordata; class Mammalia; order Chiroptera; family Emballonuridae; genus Rhynchonycteris; species Rhynchonycteris naso. Next base: position 368,394,023 of record CM072995.1, on the reverse strand, counting down.
ACCTTGGGTCCAAGCTAGAGAGCTTTTGCTCAAGCCAGATGGGCCCGCGCTCAAGCTAGCGACCTCGGGATTTCAAACCTGGGTCCTCCGCATCCCAGCCCGACGCTCTATCCACTGCGCAACCACCTGGTCAGGCAAAGTGGGCCATTTTTATAAAAAGTTTGAAGACGTCTGGATAAACTCAATTGGAAACTTTTAAGTGGAAAATCATAATCTATAAACAAACAATAATCACTTTATTTCTCTCAAATCTTTGTGCCTTCCACGTATTTGTATTTTACGCTGCATTTGTTCAGACCGGCAGTGCAGTGTGGAGGAAGCCGGACTGGGGGTCTCAGCACCTGGGCCCGCCTCCGAGGGGCGCAGTCCTCACGCTGCCCGGGAAGGAGACCGCCCGCTGTGCGGACTCAGGAGACACTTACCAGTCTCTGGTGGCCACTTTCTATGCCCAGGCTGGTAAAAAGTTCTGAATGGCCTCAATTTTTATCAAATCTTTCTTTCCATTTACTGAAGGCCCAAATAAATGGCTTTTTAAAAAAATCTTTTTATTTATCAGTGACTTACCTTAATACTTTTTACAATGTTACAGTATTCTCAATTCATGACATACATCCTTGGCCATGACTTCAAACACTGCTGGATTGGGTTTCCCAATTCTTAAGTTTTGTGTATGCCTACACGTGAAATGAGCCTGCCATTCACTTTTCTTTTCGTGACATCCTTGCTTTGTGGTGCCCTTAAAGTGAGCTGGGCAGCATTCCCAACGAGTGCTGAAGGAAGGGTCCGAGTGATACGGAGGCCAAAGCTCTAAACATGATGCAACTGCAGTCTGTAAGCTCTGAAACGAGCTTTTTGACACCTTCTTGTAAAGCTACCATTTTGCTACTGAACTCTAATGACTGTATGACGTCTGAAGAAAGTGATCAGCAGGACACCGGGCCTTTGATTTTTGTAGCCTGTATACAAGTCAATTTTTACTATGACTCAAGAGTTGTCCATTTTCTTAATACTCATGTATTCTGAAACTGCTAGACTTGTAAATACTCCCCAAAACAGGTGGGAGGGGTGGGGTGGGGAAGGGGAGTGGGGGAGGGGAGGGCACACTTAGGGACCCAAGCTCTTCATCTCTCCATTAAGATTTATTGAGTTGAACATAGACATTAAAAAGGTGTCACACTAATGTCTGAATCCACACACAGATAAATGAAAGATGTCACTATTGGCGGTTTCTCCCCAGCGTCCTCCCAGCGACCTGAAGCTGCGGGACGACGTGGCCCCTGGTTACCTTTTGAAGACCGCAGTTTCTGTCTTGGCATCTACAGTGAGGCTGAGGGTCTCCTTCATGCCGCCATTCATCACTGTCTCAGTTACCTTGTCTGCACTCTCTGCGTCCTCCTCCCCGTCGGAGCTGGCTTCCATGGCCACACTGCCCGGCACTGAAACACAACAGAACGCCCCGCTGAGGGTCACCCACACCAAAACAGAACAAGACCCGGGTGGGACCCCTCTTCTGTGAAGCCCATGCTCCCAAAGTGTCTGTCACCTGCTGCTTGAAGAAGGAAAGCGATGCTCTGCCTGCTGTCGCCTGGCCGACTCTTGATGGGCACAGGCTGCTAAAAATGCCCACAGGAGAGACGCTCCACAGGGGCCCTCAGCACAGAGTGGCAGGCCCACACCTCCGGCTCCCCCCGCAGTGTGCTTCCCGATGTTCTGCAGCCCACAGCACAGGGCAGGCCCACCCATTCTGGCTTACCCCCGCCCCGCTCACCCACTGCCCTGGCCCCTCATCCTCTCTTTCTCACTCGTCCCCCTTGGGCCCTTGTATTTTTTTTTTAGTGAGAGAGTGAGCGAGCAAGGGAGAGAGATGAGAAGCATCAACTAGCAGTTGTGGCACCTTAGCTGCTCACTGATTGCATCTCCTAAGTACCTTTACCAGGGGCCTCAAGATGCATCATCAGTGACCCCTTGCTCAAGCTGGTGACCTCAGAGTTTCAAGCCTGGGACCTCAGCGTCCCAGGCCGATGCTCTATGTATTGCAACACCACCGGCCAGGCATTGGGTCCTCTTCTTTTTTGTTCAAGTTACTCACTTGTGATTCCTTGTGGATGAGCTCTTTCTTCTACAACAGGGAGCCACCTGGTTACAGGTTGTAAACGTGGGTCCTGAAGTGATTCCTGAACTCAAAGCCCAGCTTGACCACTCACCAGCAGTACAGCCCTGGGGCAAGGCAGCTAACCTGTGCCTGAGTTTCCTTAACCACAAACGAGGCAACTGAACCTACCCCCAGAGCCGCGGAGCGCTGAAGTGAGGTTCTCTGTGCACACTGTCAACACATGACAAGCAACCAGTGGGCGGTCTTATTCCTTCCCTCCGCCCCCGGTTCCCATGCCCTCTCTTCTATCCTCACTTCTCTTTCCCAGGACTTCCTCTCTCCCTCCACACACTGCCGCTCCTCCTCACAGCCCGTCACTGACCCTCTCCCTCCCACCACTCCCCGAGTCCTGCTCTCCAGGCTGAAAACAGTCCAGGGCCTCGGCAAGACTAACGTGCATCTCCTGAACAAGACACCACTGGACAGCCCAGACCATTTTCTCTGTCCATAAAGGTGAGAGAAGCGCACATAGGCTCTGGCTCTATTTACCAGGCAGCACAGGTGACGACGGGACTGAACAACTGACAGCCCAGGTCCCGTGCTCCTAGAATTAACACACTGTGGTTCTGCATTGGACACCCTATTCCTCTTCTCCAGTTGTTCTGGGGACATGAGCCCACCATTCCTCTTCCCTGGCTCCTTGGAGCTCTTAAGCACAAGAGCTGAGAGTCAAGTCTAGCTTTCTAAACCTGCCATGCAAACAAAGACCCCTCTTCAGACCTAGAAGTGTTCAGTGTGCGTTCAAACTTGAGCGCTGTCCGCACCCACCTTCCGGCTGCACGGCCGGCGCTGAGACGCTGGGCGTCAGAGAGTCCATCGGTTCAGTGCTGGTCTCCATTGCCACCGGAGAGTTACTCCTTAAAGACTCTTTTGTACTTTTAGAAAACAGAAAATTCAGACGTTAGCAATGGAAAGTAACCCTCTGTCACCATTGTAGGGGGTCCTCGGGTTGAGACAGTCTCAACATACGATGTTTTGAGTTATGACAGTCACTCCCATAAAAACTTTAAGAAACTGAGACGTGAGTGTTCGGCTGCGCCATCAGCTGGTGCCTGCTACACGGGCAAGCCGGCCCGGCTGCGCGGCAGAGTGCATTTCTGTCCTTTTCCTTTCTCCGGGCCCTAGTTGTGTTTCTATGTCCTAGACGATGATTTTACAACTCTGTTAAAACAGGTAAGTGACAGGCTAGGGTGTGTTTTGACTTACACCAAAATTCAGGTTACATCACTGTCATAGGAACGGGACCGTGCTGTGACCAGGGACCCCCTGTATCCACAAAAGCACCTGGGAGAATCAGTTGTTCTGCTGGGGAGACCCAGCAGCCAGTTAGATGGCAGAGGCCCAGGGGTAGGTGTGGGTGGTAAACAGTGCACCTGAGCAGGAGTGACCGGGGTCTCCTCAGGGTCACAGCGGTCAGCCTGGTGGCCCCTCCCCAGACCCCCAGGGCCGGGGAGCACCCTGCACCCTGCCCAGTACAAGGAGCACCTCAGCGTCATCTCCACAAGAACCCTGACTTCTGCTGGGCCGGGCTGCCCGGAGGGGACGAGCGGCCTCAGCCTGCTCACAGTCACCAGGGCTTTCATGCAGAGTGGAGCCTGACTCCAGCATGAAGCGGAGCTGGGGACAGGTCGCGGGACTTTGGAGACTCTCCACACCACCCCATCTCTGAGCAGCTGCCCTCACTGCCCCGAGAACGGCGGCAGGTGGCAGGGCTCCAGCCTGCCCTTCAGCCTGCCTGCGCCAGCAATTGCTTCCGCATCTTACCAGCAGACAAAAGAAAACGCTTGCAAATGAAACTAAGCCTAACATAAAATCTAGGATTAATACTCCAACCAGTATTAGTCAGGAAAATTACAAAATGGCCAGTTGCTGTCATGGAGAATGCAAACAAGACACAGCGTACCCATCACGCCCCTTCCTCCTGCTCAGCCCTCGATGAGCCACCGCGAGACACAGTCCTGTCCTCATTACACTGAAGACCACCTGCACTGCTCTAGAATGTTCCTCATGGGCCCGTCAGCTCGCCGGCCCCGCTCGCTCTCCTCAGTCCTGCCCTGCTGTCCGCCCAGCCTGGCTCCTGGGCCCTGCCAGCCTGGGTGGCAGCTGCTGCCCTCCTAGCTCCGAGCCGTGCTGGCACCTCCCCACAGTGGTCTCCGTCTTGTTGAAGGCACTAGACTCAGCGGGGAAGGCGGTCGAGCAACGAGTGGCCCAGCAGCCCATGCACCGCACACACCGCCCGGGGCCCCAGGGACAGGGTGACAGCTGGCGCGCCTGTGCTCACCTCAGGGACGACGTGAACTCAGAGAACGAGGCCCAGCCCGTGTCCTTCGTCGGCATCGGTGCCTCCGTGCTCCAGACGTCAGAGCCCACGGAGTCTAGGGGAGCACCGTGGGCTGTCTCCATGGGGACGTCAAAGTTGGCCGACCAGCTGGGTGCTGAGGAGAGGAATTTCATTTTGAGAACACTTTAGAGTTCAATATAAGATACTTCCCAAAGAGATCTGCCATGACTCACAAACGGCAGCTGCAGGGAGAAGGCAGGGCCGGGGGAGCACCCACGTCCTTTGCCCCTCAGCGCCCCCACTCCTAACACTGTCTGCCAGTGGAAACATCACACAGGGTGCAAAGGATACAGGAAAATACACGCTAATGTTAACTTCCTCATTTTGATAAATGTACTAAGATCATGTTAACACCGGGAAAAGATGGGTGAAGGAAGCTACTCTGTAAAAATCTTTGTACCTTTTGTGTAAACCTAAAACTACTGCACATAAAAAGCTTATTAAATAAGATATGCTGGCTGCTCCCTTGCAGCCCATGGACACAGCCCTAGCGCCCCCAGCCCACACCTTGCCAGTCTCTTCAGTGGCCCCAGCTGGCGGCTGGGGGCTGCCCAAGAGCTCCGGGGGGCTGGCTGCCAAGGGAACCTACTGTGACCAGAGGGCTGGGGGTTCTAGCAGCCCCCGCGCCCTCCGCCAACCTCCTAGGAGGGCAGAGGGGCTGGAAGTTGAGCTCACTATTAATGGCCGTGATTTGATCGTTTCATCTCCTTAATGGGCTGTGGGGGTCAGAGTTCTGGGTGGACAGAGGGCAGCACATTATGAACTCCACAGGGACAGCAGCCTCCGTGCTCCGGACCCTTCCGGACCACGTCCTACTCATCTCTTCACCTGGTTGTTCATTAGTGCCCTCTACAATATCTCTAATAGGCTGGTTTAGGAAGTAAAGTGCTTTTCGGAGTTCTGTGAGCTGTCTTAGCAAAACATGGAATCCAAAGAGGTGACTGGCACTCCCAATTGCCGACCGGTGGGCTGGAAGTACCGGAGGCCCGGCCCGCTGACAGCACTGGCAGTGGGGTGGGCTGCGGCAGGGAGCCCCTCCCCAGGAGCTGTGACCCCACCGCCAGGCCAGGTGGACAGATGTGAACGCATGTACTGCTGGAGTGGAGGGGAGCATGGGCAGAGGGGAGCCGGGGGAGTGGGGCGGAGAGCTCTCCTTATTTACTGTGTCTGGCTGGCTGGCACCGGTTGATTTCAGAGGCGGAAGTGGCGGGACCCGCGTGGGACACCTAATTCCTGTCTGCGGTGCCTCGCACCGTGCCGCCTGTCCACCAAGTCTGCATATGACCTGCAGGCCCGTTTAAATGTCACCTCCCCAGAGTTGTGTCCCTTTAGAAGGTATCAGACCTGTGCTTTGTGCTCTGAGCGCTTGGGCTGAATCCCTCCTCCCAAGGGACAAGCTGGCTGTGGAGAGCGCTGTGCTTTTATGAGAGTACTCCGGGCTCCAGGAAAGGAACGCCAGGCTAGGGAACATGCCAGCTACTTGGGAGTTACCCTCGAGACCAGACTAAGAAGTGCCTGGGTACAACAGCAACGTTCCAGTTTTAAAGAAAGCCTATACTGTGGCTGTGGGCAAGTTATTCATCTTCCCCGAGCCTGGGCTTCTCGTCTGTTTGCTGAGGACTGGAGGCGGCCTGCACGCCGCAGGGTCCGTCCACGACCCCCACCTTTCCGTCTGTGGGCATGGGCCGGCCTCCGGACCCCAGAGGGATGACAGCTGTGTGCGGAGCGCCACCCTGCAGCTCTCGGAGGCTCACGGCACAGCCCGCAAGCGGCAGGTCCTTCGAGCAAAGGGCAGCACATGAGCAAGTGTTTGGGGAGACAGGCTGCAGGGTTTCAAGTTCCCAAGTAAATTAGAACAAACCCATTTAAAAGTGTTCAGGCTCTAAGTGCGTCCTTCGCCTTAGTGCACGGGTGGCTGTACAGATCGCGGCACTTCCTGCCTTTGTGCGACCTGGGACCCCCCTGCACGGCAGCTGGAGGACACATGTGCCATGCCTCCAGCTGGACTCACACGCGTGTCCACACCAAGAAGAGGCGCCACCCCAGGCCACTGCTTGCTCCTTCCCACAGGCCTGGTCAGACAACCGCGTGTGTCCACTAACTACCCCAGCACCGCCTCAGACACTGCAGAACCGTCTGCCTCTGGCCCAGATCCCGTTCCCACCTCGGCGCAGCAGACACAGGAGGAGGCGACTCACGCTCACTGAGGTCCACCTCCATCTTGTCCTCTGTGCTGGCGCTGCTGGAGCCGAACAGGTCTGGCTTTGCGCTGTCCTCCTCTTCCGAGTCTGTGCTCTCCTCACTGTCCGTGCTCCCCGAGCTGGGAAAAGAGGGGCTGGCACGGTCAGTGTGCGCATCGGCCCTCCGCCGAGCCCAGAGCAGTCCACAGACCCCCCACAACGTCACACCCGCCTGTCGCGGCACTGACACCTGCACTGCCTGTGTTTGCCTAGGAGGGGAGCACGGCTGAGAGCCTCCTCCCAGCAGGGCGCAGGCACCCAGGGTGGCACTAGCCGGCACCCTCCTGGTGACCGGCACTCTGGCACTCCCCTGCGGCCAAGGGCGCTGAGCCCCTCCAGGCACGCCGACTGGGTTCCTGTCCTCCTTCTCCTGACAGTCCTGAGGGCTCTGACAGCCTCTCCCACGCCCTGAACCAGGCACGTAATTTGCAAATGTTTTCTCCTCGTGGGCGCTTTGTCTTTTCAGTCCTTTGAAGAGTGAAAGTGTTTAATTTTGATAAACTCACTAAAATTTTTTCCATGTACAGTGCTTCTGCTGTTGTATCTTAGAAAGCTTTGCCTAACACAAGTGCACAAAGGATTTCTAGTGTAAGTTTCATAGTTCTGCACTTGGGTCTACGACCCAGCAGTTCATGTGTGTATGTGGTAAGAGGTGTGGACGGTCACACAGAAACGCCCAGCTGTTCCAAAGTCTGTCCTTTCTCCATGGAACTGCCAGAGCGCCTCCACCAAGCATCAGGTGTCTACATGCGTGTCTGCAGGCTCTACTCTGTCCCCCAATCTAGGCCCTGTCTAGATCACACACTGTCCTAACCACCTGAAGTCAGCCCGTGCTGGCCCTCCCATTCTGCCGTATGTAAGCGCTGTTGTGGCTGTTCCAGGGCCTTTGCATTTTTACAGTAATTTAAGAATTAACTTGTCAAGCCCTGGCCGGTGGCTCAGTGGATAGTCTTCCTAGAGCACAGAGGTCCCCAGTTCGAGTCCCAGTCAAGAAGCAACGTTCTAGAAGGTTTTTGTATAGAACTGATATAATTTCTTCCTGAAATATTTGGTATAATTCACTAGAAAAATCTTTAATAGATACAGGACTTCTCAGGTTATCTTTTTTGCTTGAGCTTTGCTAATTTGTATCTTTCAAAGATTAGCTTAGTCATCTGAGTTACTGGCACAGACCTTTTCATAATATTCCCTTATCATCCTTTTAGTTAAAATCGGTAGCGATGTCACCTCTCTTGTTCCTGATATTAGTAATTTGTTATTTTCTCCCTTTTTTTGTGATCATTCTGTCTAGAAGTATATTAATTTCATTAATCTTCTTGCTTTGGCTGAGTAGCTCAGTGGGTTAAAATGTCCTGATACACTAAGGTTGTGAGTTTGATCCCTAGTCAGGGCACATAAAACAATCCACCAATGAATGCATAAATAAGTAGAACAGCAAATTGATGTTTCTCTCTCTAAAAATCAGTAAATAATAAAAAATATTTTAAAAATTAATCTTCTCAAAGAACTGTTAATTATAATAATTTTCTCTATTGCTTTTCTGTTCTGCATTCTAGTTTCTCAAGATGGAAACAGAGATCATTAATTTGAGATGCTTCCTTTTAAAAATCAGGGCTACAACAACCCTGTAAAGCACTGTTTAGCTGCACCCTCCAGATGCGGAAATTCTGTGTTCTATTTTCTTTCAATTCAAAGTACTGTGTAACTTTTTTAACTCACATGTTATTTAGTCTCCACATATTTGGGAGATTTTCTAGAGATCTTTCTGTCATTTACTTCTAATTTAATTTCACTGGCATCAGAAAATATACTTCGTATGACTTGAGACCTTAGAATTTAGCTTTGTTTTACTGTTCAAATACAGTCTCTCTAAATAAATATTTCAAGTGCACTTGAAAAGCGTATGTATTCTTATTCTGCTGCTGTTGGTGGGAATGCTTCACACATGGCCAGGAGGTCAAGCTGGCTGGCAGTAGTATAAATGTTTGCTATCTTCTCTGCTTTGTGCCTACTGTTTTATCAGTCACTGGGAGAGGAGTGCTGAATAACTGATTATAACTGTGGGTCTGTCTACCGTCCCTTGCAGTTCGAGCAGTTCTTCCCTGTGTATTATAAAGCTGTTAGTAGATGCACAGACAGTCAGCTGTTCTCTTAACCATGAGAGCCCTGATGAACACTCAGATAGTAAGAACACTCTGTATAGAAACACATCTATTTAGGTTCGTCTAATACAGTGACTTAAAAAAATTAGAAAAGACTCAATTGATTATGATGGGCATCTACTGACACGAGTCTGTCTCCCCAAGTTTGATTAACTGTTAGAAACATTTCCTACTTGGGGCAGTTTCAGTCTCATGTAAGAAACAACACACAACTCAGCTGCTGCTGGGGGAACAGTTGTTCACGGCCCCATGACCACATTCCAGGCCACGTCAGGTACACACAGACACTCCCAGGACTTATAGGGGATCACCCTGACGGGTCTGTCACACTCAGTTAAGCGAGGTACTCATGGCCATGCCTGAAGCTCAGGTCTCTGTGTCAGCTACACACATTGGGAAGGGCTACAATGACTCTCCTGACAATCTGTGCTGTATGAGCTGGACACACTGCTACGGTGACTGGTTGGGCTCTACCTGGACCGTCTTTGGGATTCCGGCGTGAATGTGATGTGCTTCTCCTCCCAGATGTCTTCCTCGTCAGAGCCACCATCGTCAAACTGCTGGATTCTTTCCTTACAGCAGGCTTCAAACAGGGCAATGTTTCCCTACATAAAAATGACAGAAGAAAAAAACGAAAATTTACAGCTCAAGTTTTCTCCAAAACTTAACAATGTAAATTGTAGTCTTCTATTTCCTTAAATATAACACCCTTCCAAAAAAGTACTAACCACATACCAAAATGAAACGTAAGCATTTAATGTCAGCTGCTGTGTAAGAAAAAAGACAGGGTTCAAAACCAGCACAGGGAAGCTGAGACGGTCCTCGCGGGCGCACTGTCAGCGGGCACCAGTGCCCACCCACCTGGGCCGCAGCCTCGGATCTGTGCACACTGCACCCCCGGTGCAGCTGAGCCGTGTGGAGTACCAGCTGCAGCCAGCACGCCCCACCTTATCACACTGGCCAGTAAACCAGCGCTCTCTCATACTGATCCACACAGAAACTAAGACTGCGCTGAAGCGACACCAAGGCGACAGGCAGCTGCTGGGGCGGCTGCCCCGCGTCTCAGAACTGCCTGGGTGGGAGGCTGGACCGGGCGGGCACACGGCAGGCGCGAGGCAGCCGGCTAGCCTCAGTCTGTGCTCTCTTAGGCTAAATGTCCACGCTGCAGTCACAGGTGACCCTGGTTTACCAGCCCTCTGGCATCGCAGACCGCGGGGCCGGGCAGGCCGTGTGAGTGCGTGTGGAAGCGGCATCGAGGACGAAGCCCAGAGCCCCGGTGCACGCGGCAGCCACAAGCAGCCTGCAGACCCGTCCCCGACCGTCCCGCAGGAAGCGTCAACACTTACACTTTCGTTTGTATTGAGAGTGAAGTTGATGTCTGACACCCGATCAAAAGAAACACTGTGAACAGAGTGTAGGAATAGTTAATCATCTAGACTCACAGAAACAATATTCATGAAATTTTCCAAGTTTAAAATATTAACACTATCATTAAAATCTCTAAGTTAAAAAATAAAAATCCAAAACTTCTATTCGCATTAAATGATACCTTCTCCTTGGTATTGAGGAACTGATATAAAATGGAAAGGCTGAAATGGAAGCCTTTCAATAGACATACCCTCAAAACTGTCCCTTTTAGCATCTGTCCCTTTTAACCATGGCTCCATAACCAGAAAGAAGGTTACTTGCAAGGAAGAAACAAGTCAAAACAGGAACAGCACAACAAAAGCTGTTAGACACTGAGCTGTCTCTGGGCACAGCCAAATCAATACATTGATTCCCCCTTACCCCTGAAATCTTAGGCTCTAGTAGGGCATCATCAGGAAGAGGGTAACAAGTGAAAAAATTCAAAGCTTATTAACGTAATTTTTGAGTAGATGGGGTTATCTTATCATTCTTAAAAGATCTGTTCTACTCAAGCATTATTCCCAGTACCTAATACAAACTTTATAGACTCGCAGGGGTCCCCAAACTTTTTACACAGGGGGACAGTTCACTGTCCTTCCGACCGTTGGAGGGCTGCTACATACTCCATACACTGACCACCAATGAAAGAGGTGCCCCTTCCGGAAGTGCGGCGGGGGCGATAATATATGGCCTCAGGGGGTTGCAATGTGGCCCGCGGGCCACAGTTTGGGGACCTGTTATAGAGACTGAGGTACGCTAAGTAGGAGCATTTATCGCGAGTGCAGAGACACCACGTAGCAGCCTGCAGTGCAGCACGCCAACGTGGCCCAGCCTACGGCAGTTAGTGGGCCGGACCGTCTTTGAGGTTCTCCCGTGCCTGAACTGGCCTGTGACAACAACAGCCTCTACTGGCTGAAGTTCCCCAAACTAGAGCAAGGGGCCAAGCAGAGCCTGGTGCTGACCAGCGCTGTCAGTTCTCCTGCGTGAGCGGCCAGCCAACATTTAGAACTCCGTCTCCATGAGCCTATGTTCTCGGGACAGGTGCCGGGCAAGTGCCCTCACTCTGAGGCTCAGCACACACCTCATTTGTTCCCCACAGCACCAGGGATTCCCTCTCTGCCCCTCTCGCGCTGACTGCGGGATGCTCTACCTGCCGGCTCTCGCAGTAAACCCAACTCTGCCTAATGGTGACTCACCCCGAGGAGATGACATGGGGGGCTGCTCCTGCCAGTGCCCCCCTCCCTGGGTGCTGTGACATTCAGGAGACTCCTGCTTTAGCTGATGCTACCCAACACTAACAACTCGAAGAGTAGAAGGATGACTTGAGTTTCCAAGTTTTGCAAAAATAACCCTCTGTGAAAGGGCCAGCCCAAAGGGATCCCCCCCTTTAGTGGGGGACACTCTCACTCCTCCCAGTGCTTTGGGTGCTGCAGGGCCAGATGGCTGGACCTAAAGGAACAGCGGGGAGGCCAGGTACCCCCGAGTCACAGATGCGCGTGACTTCCAAGAACCCCAGAATCACAAAGTGCCTCACAAACAGCATGAACACACGAGACGATTAGGAAGCAGGAAGATATACTCACTTGCCAATGTCATCTTGGTCTGCAAACTTCTCATCGTTGAAGCCAAACTGGTCAATAAAATTGGACGTCATTTGTTGCATCTGATAATCAGAAAAGGCCTGGCAACCCCAGGACCAGTGACAGTGATATAATGATTCTAATGACATTCTACACACTATTTGCCCATCTGTGTTCCAGAAACCACCTTATTTACTAGCCATAGGGTTTTAAAAGTTGGTGTGTTTTCTAAGAAAAAAAAATCAAATAATTTCAGACATAATTTACTCAAATGAAGAACTATTTGGAATTCAGTCCATAAGTCATTCCAATGTACATCTCTGTAATAAATGCCAAGTGGCCACTCTGTCCTCTACTGCGGATTAGCTTTAGAGGACTGGGCTGTCTAGTTCAAAGACGTGATTAAGTGACATGGGGCAGTCTGAAATTATAAGGCATATTGGTCACCTCTGGACACAACCAACCTTCTCATTAAGCTCCACAAGTGCTGGCCCCCCACCCTCCCTCTCTGCGCCCCCCACCCCACTCCATGACAGCAACACAGCCCTGGAGAAGTGTGGCTAACAATCACAATCGCAACCCGACCAACACGTGCTCAGGGATACTTCCTTACAAAGGGAACAGCAAGCCTTAGAGGCTGGGGCAGTCCAGAAGCACTTCCAGCCTAGAGCTCTCTCAGCTGCCGTCCGCACCCCAGTGCAGCAGCAGAACGGTAGGCGGCTAGCGGTAGGGCACCGCACGACATTGCTGGCGCACGCGCAGTTGGAAAGCACTGTCCCAGCCTGCCTACTCGGGAGGACAAACAGCGCGGGCACTAATCCAAAACCACCGAGATGCCTACGGCCCTGCTTCCTACACCGTTTCTAGACAGCACCGGCTCACTTGGCCTTTCCTCGGTGAGAAAAGGGGGGTGTTAAATGCGGACTCCACAAAAATGCTGATGCTCTGATTTAAAAGAACAAGAGAAGTCAGGGCATGTGTTCTATGCTATTAACTGGGAGTAAAGAGTATATAAAGCAAGTACTCCTCAACCCACCCAGACAATGAATACAAAGACAAGTGACAATGTGTGCTGTGTGCCCCGTGGACAGAAGAGACTTGCAAAGGGGAGTCTCACACAAGGGACAGGAAGAGCCGCTGGCGGCTGAACTGGGGCATCACCGCGGGGCCCCGTCAGGAGGGGGAGCTGGGGCCTGAGTTAGCCCTCCCACCCGTTCTCACTGAGCAGGGCCCGGGCCCCACCCGGCACACAGGCCTCCGCCCTGCCTCCTGAGCACTCGTGCGGTGGCAGGGAATCATGGCATGAATCATCCAAGCTGGGGAGAATTAAAAAATAAACCTTATATTTGGCTTTGGAAGGCATCTTTTCCTCAGGTCTGAAGAAAGCTTTCCCTAGTTCTTGGAGAACCCAAACCTCACCTTCCTCTAACTCAAGATACCCACCAGCGCCTCTGCTCACTCTGCCTTCCCGGCTGACCCCTCTCTTGCCCAGAGCCGAGACTGGGAGCACAGGGCACGGGGCCAGCCTCACAGGCGTACTGGGAGGAGAGCACACCAAGGCCGAGTGCTGCCAATTTGGCTAAAAACAGAAGGGGAGGCACAAGTTCTGGGAGGCTGGACTGAGTTTGGACACATTACTGGAAAATATGATATGGAGCAGTCATATTTGTTAAATCAGAAAGAAAACCACTGTGTTATTCAGTAAAACAAAGGCCTGGCGACCTCAGAGGTGGGGAAGCACAGAGAGCCGTCCTGCCAAGCTAGCAAGCAGCACGGGCCAGGCTCGGAAACCTGGTCGCACAGGGAAAAGGTCCCTCTCAATTATTTTGATTTATTTTCCTTTAATGTTTGTACTTCTAGAGACAGTACCGTAAATCTTTTGGGTGTAAAAGGGAGGAAATGTTACCAAAAGTGTTCCTTTAAATAATTCATGATAATTTAACTGCTTCCTAAACAGGATGCAAACACTAAATGGATTAGACGTGTGTATGTGAACACATACATACATGTCCACAGTCGACCCCAGGTGTCCACAGATTGGTCCCAGGACGCCCTCAGACACTGAAATCCGAGGGTGCTCAAGCCCCTTCGATAACTGCAGCACATGTGCATAAGTGGGGACCTCCTGTGCACCTCCTGTCACTTGTAAGTGACTTGTAACGCCTACTACATCTAAGTGTGACATAAATAAATGCTGTTAGGCTGGACTGTCCTACCTACCTATCTACTTGATTTGTAGCAGATGACAGACCTCTGTGACAACACAGAGGAAAACACAGAACAACCCCAATCCTCATTAATGCTGAGTCTATAGTAGCTTCTAAGGAAATACAAAGTAGCAAATAACTTCAGGTTTCAAACCTGATTTTTCCTGACAAAGCTATCAAAGTGTACGAGCCCACATCAGTGAAGACTGCTATTGTATTCTATTTAAAGCTCCATTAGAAGTGCTCTGGGCCTGACCAGTTGGTGGCGCAGTAGACAGAGCATCAGACTGGGATGCGGAAGACCCAGGGTTCGAGACCCCGAGCTCGCCAGCTGGAGCGCGGGCCTATCTGGCTTGAGCAGAAAGCTCACCAGCTTGGACCCAAGGTCGCTGGCTCCAGCAAGGGGTTGCTTGGTCGGCTGAAGGCCCGCGGTCAAGGCACATGTGAGAAAGCAATCAATGAACAACTATGGTGTTGCAACAGCAACGAAAAACTAATGATTGATGCTTCTCACCTCTCTCCGTTCCTGTCTGTCTGTCCCTATCTATCCCTTTCTCTAACTCTCTCTGTCCCTGTAAAAAAAAAAAAAAAAAGTGCTTTGGACTTTGAGAAATCCAAGCCTGGAATGCACATATGACTGTGTAGCTATTAATAGCTTTTCATTATTAAAAATCAAAAACAAATCACTCACATTTCCTAGAACTGTCACCCAGGCCAAAGCCAGGGACTGTTCAAGTCACTGAGAAGCGGGCCCACTGCCTCTTTAAGTAACTCTCTCTGGTGGTGCTACCTGGCAACAGACACCCTGGGCCACCTCGTCTGATGGACAAGCCCGTCTGGAACGAGGGGTGTGGGGGCCAGACGAGCACCCCTTCGCCCTCCATACCTGTCAGGCAGAATTATGAGGAGAAAGAGTGAAACACTGGAGTGAGGAAACTAAGTGGGCAGGAGGAAAACAAATGACAGGGACGGCACCACGGGGAACTTACTCAGGAAACCTGGTTTAAGGACCTGCCCTCAGCTCTCTATACGCGGGACTTGACCAACATGAGACCTAACTTCAAAAGACAGTAAGTTCCCATTCACATAAAAAGAGCTCTGGACTAAAGTAACCTAGATCTGGATTCTCAAGTGAAAAAGAAATGCTTTGGAGCACACTGTATTTCTTATTTTCTAAGAGACCCACGACTGGATTTAAATCTGTAAAAAAGATTCACTGAAAGTCTGTGAGTCGGGAAAGAACCGTTTCCTTCCTTCCCTGCCCTGAGAGGGTCCGGGGAGCGGGTAATGCCCACAGCGAGCCGGGAGAGCTGGGCCTCGGCAGCGGGCCTGTGCCGGGCTTCCTTCGTGCCCCATCAGCAGCCAGTCAAACCAGAGAAAAGGCAGAAAACCAGGGACAGTTATGGTCCTGGAGCCAGACTCCTGAGAAGGGCTCCATTTCCAGACACCTGAGCAAACCAACCCCTGATCAAATCAGTAGCCCGAAGCTCAAAGTTATTGGCTTATTTACAAATAGACATTCAGGGCACTCTTTGCTTCAAACTTATTTCAGCAGGTACAAAACCCCCTCGACAGTTTCCACTCCCCACTGCTGCGCATCACTGTGGGGGTGGGACACACGCAGCACAGGGCGAGTGGGGGCTTTCAGTGCTCTACAGGTGTTCCGGCAGAGGGACGGCTGCTGGGGCAGCTCCAGAGGACTCGGGTCGAGACAGGACTGCTTGCAGGCGTGACGGGGACAGGGAGGGCCAGGCTGCTGCTCCACAGCACCCCCATGGCATGGCTGCTCCCTGCCCCTAACCCCGGGAGGCTGGCATCCAATTCGAGGGCAACAGTGTCAAGGACAAAACGAGGAGCAGCTATGTGTAGAAATGCTACTTCCGACCTAGCTCAACCTCCACTACAGTGCGATAGCCTACTGGTGCCAAAAGCCAGTTGGGAGAACCGTCGCTTCATCTCGGCTGATAAAAAATGCGGCTTCAAGGTTGAGAAAAAGAGATGCCAAGTCACACTCAGTGCCTAGCGCAAAGGTGACATTAATCCTGTTGTCACACCAAGGGGACCAATATACGAAGACCTGGCCCCAAGGACAACTGCTCCATATGAAGAGCTGATAACTGTCACAAGGGCTTCTTTCTATTTTTAGAGCCCAAATTTGATACCCAGTTTAAACAGGGAGATCTCCTGTCACCTTCCCAAGGACCACCAACGGACAGGAAAGCAGTATTTATCCTTATATCCCGTTTTCTCCTCTACAAAGATTACAAGCAGCTGATAAACAGAGATAGTCTGGGGGCAGAGGGGCAGGGTGGCAGTGAATTGCTTCAGCTGGAAACTAATTTAAAAGTCACTATAATAGACATTAAAGATATTAGGAACACGTAAGCATCTGGTTCAGGGACATCTATGAGTTACTCTTACTGACAAAAGAAGTTTCTGTTCCTGCTATTTTTACCTTAGTTCTCGACTACAAGAACCTTTAAGCAACAACTCAGTCACGGTAAAGGTCTGCCTAACGAATGTGTCTTAAGATGCTTACTAAGTCATTCGGCTCACTCAAATACTCTGAAAACTTACCCACCTGGCACTGTTATCAGGCACGAGACAGTTCCTAGAAACACAGTCAATACAAACCTTCCCCTCACGCTCCCAACACTTCCTATGAAAATGCTTCTGCTAACTGACAAGTAACCCACATCACATCCTGGCACATGCTCTGTCCCTGAAACGGATTCGTAAATGGCAACTGGACTAGGTAAGCATTTGAAATAAAAACAAAAAGCTTTAGGTATAACTCACTTGCTGCAAAGAAGAATCCTGTGAGAAACCCGTTTCTTTAAAGTCAATTTCATCATCACTGGATGAATGAATATGGCAGGTTGTAACCTATATGCATAAAAATGTAAAAGACTATTTAACAGAGAAAAGTTTTGGACATTTGCATCATCATCATTTTTATGGACAAATCACAATGACAAGAACAAAACCAAGCAACAGTTAAGGTGTAAAACCCGCCCAATACGCTTTGGAGTCCTGCCCTCTGTCGCCCACTTGTGGTGATTTCTCTCATTGCTACTAGCATCACCACAAAACCACTAAAAGATGAATTATTCAAGTGATTTTGATCATTACCTTCAATAAAATGTGTATAAAGGGAAGGCAGAAGGAATGGCTCCGATGAAATATAAAAATAATTTACATATGCCAAGACTGAGCTAAAACTACAATTGCTAGGGATTGCTGATGAGCCATTGGAAGTTCAGGTTTAAACATAACCATTTCACTTCCATTCCTGCATTTCCTGCCCACTCTAAGAAAAGCAATGTCCACAAGCACTAAATAGAACTTGAGTCAATAGTCCCCTGCTCATAAAAAGACCCAAAATCTTCTACACCTGAGAACCCCATACCCTTAGAACTTACAACCAACTTGTTAATTTAGTAAAAATGCAAACACCAATTCACAGTGAGTTTTATAATTCACAAATGTTGCGTGGTATCGGGGGAAAGGGATGAACAATTAGACAGCAGACATGTAAACGACTGACCACAGCACCTACAGTAAGTGCCACACACGAGGGACGACTACGAAGTCTGCAGCTGGCAAGCAGCGTGGAACCCCTGGGGCTCACTGCACAGAGCCTTCCGAGTCTCTCTCTCGTCCTGTACCTCCTAGACAAGCCCTCGGGGCAGAGACCACCCCCACCAGGGGAGGACACAAGCGGCGATGGCGATTACTTGCCAACCGCGTGGAGTTGCAGAAACTAGTCAATCTACTTAGTAAGGCTCCAACACTGGTTTGAGCCCAAAGCAGAATCGAGATAGATGCCTATGTGGTGTGGCTTGTGAAACTCCGAGGAAGTCGCAGCCTGAACAGAACGAACCTCTCTCTATGTCTGACCATCTCTGGTAAAGACACCAAACCCAGCATTTCAAGTTCATTCCCTCTGCACACTCCCCGGTCTAGAGGATGTGCTCACTCTCTAATTTTGCATCTGGTCTGATAAAACCAGAGGCAGAATCCGTGACACTGAGGGAACTTGCTGCCGTCAGTCGTGGCTGTGGTGAGTTAAGGGAAGGATGTGGGGAGGGCCGGATGAGCCTACCAGGGGTGCCCAGCCAGCTCACAGAAGGGAGGTGGAGAAAGACTGGGGTCCTGGCAGCTGTCAGCTCATGGGACCACTGCTCTCAAGAGCGGGCCAAGTGGCTCCACTGCAGTGGATTTAGAGGAGCTCTGGGCTACGTGAGCTGGCAGGCTCTGTTCAGAGTCCTATTAAGCCAGCGTGTTTTAGGGGGGCAACCCCACAGTGGGGCAGAGAATTAAAGACAATCCAAGGAGCAAGGTAGGTGAACTCACCAGATAGAACAACAACAAAAGAGTTGGCTACTCCTGGCATGTCATGCTGTCTAAATTGAAGTAGGATACAATGTATCCTCATTCATACTTACACTCTTTGTTACAGAAAACTTTTAGTTCATTATTTAAGCACAAGAAAGAAACTAGCTTTTGTTGAGCAACTACTACTGCTAGATAGTGTGACCTCTTAACATTTTCTCCTTCACTTGTAGCCTCAAGAGCAATTCTGGAAGAGATTTAAAATAATTTTTTTCTTCAGAAAGAAACTGTTCTAGAAAGTTATTATTAATAATAACAAAATGGCCTGACCAGTGGTGGTGCAGTGGATAGTGTTAACGTGGGATGCTGAAGTCCCAGGTTCAAAAACCCAAGGTTGCCGGTTTGAGTGCAGACTTACCAGCTTGAGCGTGAAGTTGCTGGCTTGAGCAAGGGGTCACTGCTTGGCTGCAGCACCCCCTCCCCGTTCAAGGCATGTATGAGAAGCAATCAATGAACTAGTGCTGTAACTATGAGTTGATGCTCCTCATCTCTCTCTCTTCCTGTATCTGTCTCTCTTGCAAAAAAATAAAATATTCATGTATACACTTGCAACTGTTATTGAAAGAGGTGGAGGGATTCTGATTTAATACTATGAGATGAAAAGACAACTTAATTCACCCATTGGGGGAACTTGCTAATGGGAACCCCACCAGTTCATCATACAGATGTACCCACCCAAGTCCCTGACCTAAACTTTCAAATATACCCTTCTGCGGCATCTCCATCTCAGCAAATACCACCTTCATTCTTCTCCTCCCTCAGCTACAATCTCAGTAATCTTGATTTTTTTGTCCCATGCACATCTATCCATTCTGCTATCAAAATATAATCTAGAGTTCCACCACTTCTCATTATATCATTTTATTAAATGTACTGGGGTGACATTGATTAATAAGATCACATAGGTTTAAGTGTAGATGTCTATGATGCACGGTCTATATCATGCATTGTGTGCCAACCACCCTGAGTCAATCATCGAAACCCTATAACCTTCCCAGTGCGGGTCCCCACTATCCCTTGTTTGGATTAAAGCTGCACCAGGCAGCCAACCAGTCTCCCTGCCTGCCCACTATAGGCTGTTCTCAATCCAGCAGCTATAATAATCTTTCAAAATGCACAGCACTTTCTAGTTCCAAACCTAATGCCTCTCATCACACCAAGATCACGACCCACGAGGCCTGCTGGGGATGAAAGCTGCATGAGCCCTGGCCTGCAGAGCCTCAGGCCTCACGTCACTTGCCTGGGGACCACGTGGTGGCCTCTGCCCCATGCAGACGCCCAGCGTCAGGCCCCTGAGTTCACCTTTCCTCCCACATCACCATCTAGCCTCTGTACAAACACTACCTGCTCAAGAAGGGTTTCCTAGAGCTGCTCGTTTAAACTGACCACTGGTCCCGAGCACCCCCGACTCTGTCTCTGGGAGTCATAGTCACGTGCTTCCCCGCCAGCACGGAGACAGGAATTCTGGCCAATCTTGTCCAGCACAACTTCTGCGGTGCCTGGCACACGGCTGCCAGTCAAGTCTTTACTGAGTTAATGAAAACTAATAAACCACTAAGTGAGAACACAGAACCGTGACTCTTAAGAAAAAGCAACAAGTACACAGGAGCACACCTGTCAGGCTGCAATGAAAGAGAGCTTCTGAGATGTTCACATTTTCATTACAAAAACTAACTTTTATTTACTGCTGTTACAGGGGAAAAAAGTGTTTTCTTCATTGTTGCTGATTAGATTTAGATTGCTCAGGAAAGTCACAGCATAGTGTGACTGCTCATGTCTGACCTGGGGCCTGGCAGAAACCCCAGCTCTGCTGAGAAGCTGCTGAGTGCCCAGGCGAGTAGCCGGCCCGTTCCTGTCACTGTCACAGTCACTGTGCACGAACACCCACGAACTGGCTCATGAGTGCTGGGGAAAAGCGTCAGGACTCTTCACCCCCCGGGAAAGAAAGGCACAGGATGAGAACACTGCCTGAACCCTTGCCACCATCTCCAGTGCGGGCCGCAGCTGAGAGAGAGCAGTCTCTGGATGTAACTAATACGAAATCTCATTCGTCAGGAACTCCCAGAACAGAAGCACAAGCAATCTGAGCCTGCTGTGCGTGCAGTTCTGCATGATGGGGTCGAAAGGGAAAGGTGGATACTGGAAGTGCTGCCCGAGAAGCGACAGAAGCCGGCGATGGCACAGCCTGTCCCACATAACCAGCAAGCCCTCACGCCCACAGCAGGACGGACAGGTAAGCAGTGTGTAAGGAACAAATCCTTACTGTACCTAGAAAAACAGGAACAGGTCGGGACAGCACAGCAAGTACTAACTGTAGCATTTGGTGCTTGAAGCACAGGTTGAATCAAATCATATGAGTATACATGAAATGATTCCCAGAGAGGTAGGGACCCAGGCTGTCCTAAAAGCAGCTAAATGTAGGCAGTGTGTCCCGGCTAATCTACCTCTTTGGGGAGGGGCCGGGGACTGCGAGTTCAGTGCAGATGTGGCTGAGACAAGGGGAAGGGAGATGCTTTCACCTGGACCTGACACTGCACCCCCTGGGAGCGCACTCTTTCTGTGTGGTGCTTTTGCAAGGGCAAACTCCACTGCCTTACCAACTCGTGTCTATAATAATATCCACACAGCACATCCTCCTGGAACGTGGTACCCAAACCCACTGGGATATAGCCAGAGACAGTCGGGCAGAAAAATGAAGAGCTTGGAGGCTGCAGCTGAAGTCTCCTTGGTGGCCTAGAATGAGTATGTAAAATTAAGCATCTTTTAAAACCTGCAACATCTGTATCTCTAAAAGTCCCACTGGAAGGATTTAAGACTACATGGAGGTGATATTTCGTATCTGGGGCCAGGGACCTGAAATGGTCCTGAGAGAGCCACTTGACAATCTCAACAGACAACAAAGAACAGGTGGGGTAACTCAGCCTAGGACACGAGCGCTGAGCAGGCTCCAAGCCTGGCACTCTCGTGGGACAAGCCACGGCTCCTTGCTCCATCTCGCGGTAGACTGTGTGGTCCAAGTCTGGTGGCACAAAGTGCACCAGGCGGGACACACAGTCCATAGTTCAGGTGCTATAGAAATGCTCACCTGAAACCTATGTACTCTTCTTGATCAACATCACCCCGTTAAATTTAATTTTCTTAAAAAAGAAAAAAGTGCACCATGCAAAGGACAACTGAGGTACAATCAGAGCAGCAGGGGGGGCCCATGGGAATTTTCCCTTAACACACGTGTCATGTCTCAATGTTATCTGACCCCACAGGCTGCACGAGTTTGCACACATGCATGTGGGAACACGTGACACTTACAGTCCAGTCACACACCACCTTACTGACAGCACCATGCAAAGCAGCAGAGGGTTATCTGAACTGCAATGCAGTTCTTTATACACAGAACTGCTCACAAGATAAATCAGTTTGAATTACCAAAGATGAAGTTTTCAAAAATTCCTTATAACAAGTTTAACTACACATTTTTTACTTCTATCTATGAAGCCAATCAAAGGAACATTTTAAAATAAGTTTCCCAAACAAAATGAAAATTAGTATTCCTAAGTATTCCTTTATAAATGGAAATAAGACCAAAATAATCCCCTTAAAGGAGATCACTTTTCCTACAAGGAATCAATATGGGGCTTCTAAAATGAAATGGTTCCATTTAACAGTGGAGAACAACTTCACCCTACACTAAAACCCCAATTATCCAGAATTTTAACCAATTTGATTGGGGGGTGCGGTCCATAGTGAATTAAGAACTGGCCCTAGCCGTGCCGAGGTGGCAGGCTCAGTCCTCAGCAAGGGCACACACAAGAAGCAACCTATGAGTACACAACTAAGTGGGACAACGAGCTGATGCTTTCTCTCTCTCTTCACCCACCACACTCAATCTCTCAAATCAATGAAAAATATATATTTCTTTAATTACAAAAAAAAGAAAAGAAAAATGACTTAACCCTTTCTTAATGACTCAGGGCCGTCAAAATGAGTGCATTTCTGTTGCGCTGTAACACACGCCGACACTGAGGGCCATCAGGCTGACTGGAACAACTGCCCCATACGGCCCCTTTCTATAGTCTTCTCTCAGCTTCCTAATTCCTCCAATCCATAACACCTGCTCATCCTGTCGTGTCCACAAGAAGGACCCACAAATCTGTCAGGAGTCTAGGGAAAGGTCACCAATTTGTCAGACAGTCTACAAGGCAGGCTGTGACTCAGGAGGACCAGGGGCCACTCTGTAGCTGCCTCAGCCCTCTGTCCCCTCCCATTGCTAAATTCTTCGTGAACAAGTATGTCTGCTAGACCCTCAAGTGCCTCACAGTCGAGGTGCTGCTGTTTCTCGGGAGTCCAGCACTCTGGCTGCTGGACTTCAAATGCAGAACTCAGTATCCGACATGGCCACTGCCACATGGTGTGAGGCCACCACCCTGACCCCTGGCTGCCATGTTCTTATGGAAGGGAATGCTTTTCCACATCTTTACAAGCAAAGGTGATACTCACCTTAAAACCTAATGTTATTTAAAAAAAAGAAAAAAAAGAATGCATTCCAAAGTCCAATATAATTTAGAAAACATTATCAATGCCATTATTCCCTGGCTGAAAGGACCCTCCGTTAAGGCTTTAGAGGTGGGGTTTCACATCTACCACATTCCTGCCACTGGGATGGTGTGAAACAAGAGTCAACCCGAAACCCGACTCTGTAGCATTAGCTACCGTCCAAAGGAAGAGGCTTCCTCCCCACCCAGGGCAAGCTGAGGCTGAAGGCACCAGACCAACGGGGGCAGACTACATAGAGGCTGTCTGGTGAGGACCTCAGGGAGCAGAGTGCTAAGCAGACGAAACCAAACATAGTGGGAAGGAGAGATCAGTGGCTTCTTTGTACCCTTGTGTCATACCAGGCAGGACTTCGGAGCTGACTAGGCAAATTAGCAAAAATACTGAGAACACTGACCTGTCTTCTTGGTAAAGAAACAAACTTCTCCTTGACTCACTACTGCTGAGACAGATACTGAATAAATGGGCTAAGGCTGAGCGCCCGCCCTGCAACCGCAGAAAGGTAACCTGGTAAAACCTACTAGATCGACTGTGTTCCTCTTGTTGGTTTCTCCTAGGGAGCTCGTGCAGAAGGTCTCCCATCGCTCCCTGATGTCTTCTGGAAGATCTGGGAGGGGAAAGAGGAGAAAAGCAGCATCACCATGGCGACCACGCAGACAAGTAAGACCAGTAAGACCGCAGGTAACACAGGAGGGCCGCCCACGCAGTTCACAAGGGGAACTCAGAGGAACTGAGGGCTTTCGCAACCCGAGCCCTCCCTCTCCCAAAAGTCTACGCTTGGTGTCAAGAGCCTTCAGCAGCTATGAATGTAACAAGTTTTTAAAAACATTTTGGTTAAAAACTTAAAACTGCAAAATGTGTTTCCAAAAAACTCCCCTGTGAAGGCGACGGGTCTCTGAACTGGAGGGAAGTGCTATCTTCCCCACTGTTGCACAGCGCCCACACACTTTCTTGAAATAGTCTGTCTGACACCTGGCCAAGGAATGTTCCGTGGAACGCAGTTTGGCTTTCCAAATCAGTCCAACACAATGCTTCCTAAATGTGTGTGTCATAGGCCAAGACACAGGTACGGATATAACAGTGAAATCTCGTTCCAGAGAACATACAAAGAAAAGGCTGCACAAACACGTCCCCGAGAGACAAACCCACAGGAACAATCTTGGAAACCGTGCTAGACTAAGGACCATCCTGGTTTAAGCACACGCCATACACAGAAGGAAGACTGGTCTGAAAACAAGCACACGCGGCCATTGCTCTTCGGCCAGAACACAGAAAATGTAAACTGGGATGGTCTGGCCTGTACCCCTCTTGAGAAGCAAAATTACAGGTGTGCAAGCCTCAATTTACCATCACTGGGTAACAACTATGCTCTGAATGTACATTTGACAGATAACCCTCGGTCGGACACGTAAACCTACTTAAAAGCTAAAAAGAATAGACTGGAAAGTGACCTTCATCAGGTGACCCGTGAATGAAGCCTGCATTGCAAAGGTACAGTGCAGACTGATGTGGCCGCGAGCCAGCCCCAGGGCGAGTGAGCCTGCAGGTGCCCCGAGCTCTCTTGTCCCAGAGCCAGCAGACTGTGTCCAGGCTGCCGGGGGACAGGTACCCGCACACTCCCTTCCACACCACCGGGCGTGGTTAACTTCTAAGCCAGTCCAGAGAGTGTTCTTTAGGGGCCTGTCTCCTCTGTCCTAGCAGTGGAGACATGGAAAAATGCTGAGAAATGCTCTGATGTCCCAGTTACAGGAACGCAATCCACAGGCGACACAGGGCTCTTCAGAAGAAAATTAAAACTGCAGTTGAAGTGGCTCAACGGGCAGCCTGTGAGGGCTGCGAGCTGCGGGCCCGGGCACCGGGCAGCGCCCTCCGGCACGCAGGGGCCGCCCCAGCCTGCTGCACTGGGCCAGCGCTTACCAAGGACCGCAGGAGCAAGCACGGCGAGAGTGCACTGTGGAAAACATGCTCAAGAACCCCATTTAAATATCCAGGTAATTACTGAAGAAACTCCGAGTTATTACAAATGACACAAACATTTCTACTTTACTCTTCAACCCGCTCTCTGCCCCTTCGAAATGCAGTGACAATTCCGGAACGCACTGACCGTTGATGAGCTGCTGCACCAGCGCACCGTTGGGGCCCTTGTCGGTACTGTGCACGATGCAGTTAGCTATCCGCGTCAAGTGCCCCATGTAGCCGTGCCGTCTTCCTCCCTCGGCCCTGCCGGGGAAAAGCACAGACGTTCAGGTTCCTGAGAGGGCGCGGTGACGGCCAGCTTACTAAAACAGTGGACGGAAGCATGCACTCTAAAACCCGAGGCACTGAAGATGAGAGTGGGCAGAAAAGCAGGTCTCAGAACGTTACCAAGCTCGAGGGTGCGTGTCTGTGTTGCAGGAACAGCCTACTTGACGTGGACAGGACTGCCTCATTCAATGAGACAAGGTTTATTCAAATATACCAACCAACCAACCAACCATTAATCCTCAACAACCTATTATCTTTAAAAAACAACAAAACCCGCCTGACCAGGCGGTGGTGCAGTGAACAGAGTGCAGAGCTGGGACACAAAGGACCCAGATTCAAAACCCTGAGGTCACCAGCTTGAGTGGGGATTATAGACATGACCCCACGGTCATTGGCTTGATTGAGCCCAAAGGTCACTGGCTTGAAGCCCAAGGTCACTGGCTTGAGCCCAAAGGTCACTGGCTTGAGCCCAAAGTCACTGGCTTGGCTGGAGCAGCATGATCAAGGCACATGTAAGAAAGCAATCAATGAACAACTAAGATGCCACAAAGAAGAATTGATATTTCTCATCTCTCTCCTTTCCTGACTGTCTGTCCCTTGCTCTCTAAATAAACAAACAACACCCAATCATTCATTGATGCCTACTGTTTCTGTAACTTTATTTTTTATCTTTTTATGAAACTATCTGTCAGACTTTAAGCAGATTGCAGGGAACTGAGGTAAGAATTCTGCTGGTGATGAGCTTTTAATCATACCAACCAAGTAACAGAGATAATCATCTACCAATAGCATTTCTCAAGTTAAAATACTGGCTGATTTGAGGACATGGCCAAAAGAGGTAATCAAATTGTGTCTGGCCCATGTACCGCTTGGAACACAGGCAAATTATCCCTTGTCCCCTCCCCCTTTAGGGTCTAATTTCCCCAATTATATCCACCCTTCCATTTAGCAAACACCTGTACAGACAACGCCAGGAAAAGCTAGGTCTGTGTTATAAGCTACTTACACATATCAACTAAAGCAGTGGTTCTTAACCCACCAGTTTCATATGCGCATTCACCGAACCCTTCTTTAGTGATAAATATTTTTTTTCCCAAATTCAAGACATAGGTATATGATTTTTTACTGGTGCACAAAATGAGCCGTGCATGAACATCACCTTGCTCAAAGAACAAAACCAACAAAGTGCATGAACTCACAACAAATTACGGTATTACTTTATTCTGGCCTCCACGGCAGAGGCTTCTCCAAACCCCTGAGACCGACTCATCGCCCCCCTAGGGTTCCATAGAACCCAGGTTAAGAACCACTGAACTAAAACTTCAAGTAATTTTGCCATTCAGCTAAAAGGAAATTTCTTACAAGTAGGCAATTCCCACCCTATACTTCATGAAGTGACTCTTCTGTACAATGAGAACACAGAGTAAGCAGGACAAGCGTGCTAGGTTTAACTGCCACTGAGAACTGAACTTTATAACTCTTCCTTCAACTCCACATCACTTGGCCATTCAAAAAGTACCAGGTAGTTTCAAAGGCAACTCAGAGATGGGGAATACTCCCAACCCTGGTGTCCCCTAAAGAGGTAGAAAGACAGAGGGGTCTAAAAAGAATTGCCTGACTGGTGGTGCTGCAGTGGATAGAGAGTCGACCTGGGATGCTGAGGTACCAGGTTCGAAAAACCAAGGTCACTGGCTTAAGTGCAGACTCACTGGCTTGAACCCAAAGCTCATTGGCTTGAAGCCCAAGGTCGCTGGCTTGAGCGTAAGGTCACTGGCTTTGCTGAAGCCCTCTGGTCAAGACACGTATGAGAAGCAATCTATGAACAACTCAAGTGACACAACTCTGAGTTGATGCTTCTCATCTCTCCCCTTTCCTTTCTCTCGCTAAAAAGAGAAAAGAAAAGAAAAAGAATTTGTTAGGAAAGTACCTGTGACGATGACATAGGCTGGACACCCTGAGAGAAGCATTTATAAAGTGGCATACGCCATGTAATTACTACTTCCACTGCTCCCTGTCCAGGGCAAGGGAGGACGCCTTCTTCAAACAGAAAAGCAAACTGAATTCCTATTAGAAAACAATTTACTTACTGTTTCTTCTCGTTCATTTCCCAGGCATCAAGTATTCGTTCTATTAACTGACATTTTTGAAAAAGCTGAATAAAAAGGAATATTCTAGTTAACATTTACATAAATGTCAAAGTGTCAACATTTTGAAGTGAGATGGAACTCTAATTGCACAGAACAGCAAGGCAGGCAGACACCGCTGTGAATGCCAGGCTGAATCAAAAACGCAGTGTGGTGATACATTCACCCGGGCTCTCAGAACCCTACAGGATGGGGCAGGACTGCGCACACGTCAGCCACACATCTCTCGGGGAACGACAGTATCCCGAGTACTGCTATCAATTAGCATTGACCTGAAGCAAAGCCAGGTTTCCTTAGCTATGAAATTGGGTCCAGAAATTAAACCAAAATTAAAACAGGATAAAGAAAACTGGACCTGGGAAAAAACTTAACTCAGAATTTATGGTGATACTTGTACTTTTAAATGTGAGCAATTTCAAGTCACTTCACATGTCAGTGGAAAAAAGTGCTTTAGGCAGGAGTGACAGGAAAAAGACATAAGTAAGCTTACGTGTTTCAGTAACAAACTGTCCCCAGGGGAGTGTTGCTCAGCAATCGTGCTGTTTTCCGTGTTCTCGAATGGGCTTGCGAGAATCAGTGCAATGCAGATTTCCACTTGTGTATGTAGGAAGTTATTCCATGTATATTTGAAGAACATGTCCTACAAAGAAGGAAAACAGTAATTTCTTCTATTCAGTTACCTCAATGATTAAGCCACTACTTGAAAACATTTTTCTAATAGTGATTTAATAAAACAAAAGTAATGTGTTTAGTCCAACAGAACTAATTAAAAGGAACCCAAGTTTGTTATAAAGGGGCCTGAAATGCCACTTCACAGAGTCAGTAACAAGATACTTGCTCATTTGATATGCCCGAGTTCTCATGAAACCGAGTAGGCACCAACAATAAACAGATGGAAAGGTAGTTAGTGTCTCAAAGAGAAAGAATCCTTTATATTTTCAAAACAATTAATACTGATATTCAGTTCAGTAAATAGTTTTCAAAGAAATTTATGAGAATTTCATTTTGATTCAACAAATATTTACCAAAGGCTTTTGCACAGAGCCAGGTGCAAGATGGTGGGGCCAGAGAGACACACGGGCCCCAATCTTGAGGTGCTCCCATGCAACTGAGAATAACCCCCGGACGCTGGGAACTCATACAACTGTCAGTAAAGGGTTCTCCAGGCCCCCCCCCCAATAACAAACCACTGAAAGAAAGGACAAGCCCTAAGGCACAGAACACATAGTTAAAGTATGTATTTAGGATACTGTTGAGTCTGGTTTGCGATCTCAAATGAAAAAGTCAAGATTAATGATCCATTTAAGAGTTTTATCAAAATTGTGATCACTCAAAAGTAGCTCTAAAGATTAACAATAGTTGTATACTTATTAGTAAGATTAAAGGCTAGTAACTGATTTCGGGGAGATGCTCAAAGACAGGAGTAGAAAGGAATATTCCTGTGTTCATCTATCAGTCAGAGGGTAGGACAAAAACTATGTCCTCCAGAAAGCAACAATTACAGCTGCCAAAGAGTGTGTAATCCTTTCACGGTTCATCTTCCTCCACAACACCCCTGCTCTCTACGCCCCACACTGACATGTCAAGTAGCCTAAATCGGAAGCCACAAAGCATCCAGGAACACTAGGAAACAATGGTATGGCTGAAAAGCAGGATGATCTGAAAAACAGATTCTCTATCACAGGGTTTTATGCTCACACGAGAAATGTATGGAAAGTGCATATTCCAGCGCCTTCCATGTAGTGAAGACCACCAGACCTTCCTGTGAAAGACCCCCCAGGGGGATGGTGCGGCACCCTGCGGAATCTGCCAGTGTTAATGGCGTGTCCATTGGGCTGTGGAGCAGGACAGACACGGCGTCCGCGGAGCTGGGTCTACAAAGTCTGAGCCCGACTGTGACACTGCAAAGGCGTCAAGTCAGAAGTCCAGACTGTTCCTGGGCTTTCTTTCCTTCCAGTGACAAGCAGACTAACTGCTGTTGCAAGGAAGACCTTGGACTTAACTCAAAGACCACACAGCGTCTCAGGTAGATTACACGGCCACGGCTCAGTGGGAAGAAGGTAAGCGCAGTGCCTTGGCTAACCATGAAGAGAACACAGTGCCATCTCCAGCAGCCATGCATGCCGACAGTCCCCAAGGAGGGCGAATGCATCGCACTAGCATCTGCAGGGACAAGGGTCTCAACCCTCTCCGCACGTCTCCAGCACAGTGTCAGTAACCACCGAGAAACGAGAAGCCTTCGACTTCTGTGGTCACAGCCATGTCTGCAGTCTCAAGCAGCAGGGCAGCTGAAGGTGGCTTTAGATCAGCTCCTAACCCAGGTGGAGGCTGCTTGCAAGGCCAAAGGCAGAGCACCGGAGGAGCGCTCCGTGCCCGACTGAGTCTGGTGGGAGAACAAGGCTGAGGTTCAGGCGAAAGAGAAATTTCTCAGCCCTGGCCAGTGGCTCAGTGGATGGAGCGCCGGCCTGGCATGTGGATATCCCGGGTTCGACCCTCGGTCAGGGCACACACAGAAGTGACCATCTGCTTCTCCCCCCCCCCCTTCTTTCTCTCTTCCCCTCTCACAGACAGTGGCTCAATTGGTTCGAGAATGGCCTCAGGTACTGAGGATGGCTCAGTTGGTCCGAGTATATCAGCCTCAGGCACCAAAAACTGCGTGGTACTCGAGCATCGGCCCCAGGTAGGGTTGCCAGGTGGATCCTGGTTGGGGTCACACGGGAGTCTGCCTCACTATCTCCCCTCCTCTCACCTAAAAGAAAAGAGAGAAGTTTCTCATCTCCCCTCAGATTATGCACAATTCAAGAAATCCATGGTGAAAGGTCTGGATTCCTGAGAAAAACGAGAATGAAGTAATCAGAGACGGCGGCTCAGTCCACCTTAAGGTCAGCTCCCTCGGAGAAGCCAGAGCACCTGAGGCAGAGCCAGAAGCAGAAGAGGGTTCTTAGGCACCTGGAAGCTGAAAGGGGACAAGGAGAGAAGTAGCTCCACTCTCAGAGCCTGACGGGACGGAGACAGCACAAGCTCTGACATTCACTGGCCACCAGGTGTCATACCGCCCTGATAGCCCAAGATGGGGAATCCAGCTCTGGGAACCAACACACAGGACCCTGCCATGAAGAATTTCTTAAAGAAAAGGAAAACCAGAAATTGAAGAAACTGCGCGTAGACAGAGGCGGCCCAGCTCTGCCTGCAGCTCCCGCACAGCGCAGGCCGGCTGGCCTCTGGGGGGTCTGGGACACCGACACGCCAACAATCGGGGGTTGTTCACAACCGAAGCCGCAGCAACAAACAGTCACGGCGAGAAAACCAATGGTTCCCTGGTACTTCCCAACCACCATGAGGCTCAGAGCCATCAGCAAACTTGCACCTGCTACTGTCCTTTGTAACTGCCTCTCTTAGGAAACGGACGTACCCACTTACTGATTAAATACAATTTTATTTTTAAAAGTGAAAAAAAGATAATAAAAGCATTCAAAATTAATGCAAGACAAAAACTATATAAATGACCATTTACACTCAAACCAGGAAGAGTCCCCAACACTTGTAAGTGTGTGTGTTTGTACCTTGAGTTACACAGCCTTTAATAAAGCATCATGGACAAACAGAAGGGTCTTCCCGGGGGGCCTTACCAATATGACCCCAATGCTGTTCAGCTCCATAAGGTCCCCGTTGATACTGCTGGTGTTTGTCTGAAGCAGGCTGGATATCAACCGAATCACATTCAGCCGGGTGTTGCCGACGGGAGGGTCCAGCACGCCCCACGTGGTCTTCATCACGCTCTTCTGAGGAAGAGAACACTGCCCGTTAAAAAGCTGCTGAGTCAGTCCACTTTGGTCCACAGACAGAAGGGAGAGGAGCGTGTACTGAGATGTAACGCCAGGTGAATCGACCCTACAAACAATCTGAATTCTACATCTAAAGAAAACTAGGTATCTTTAAGATAAAATGAAATAACCAAGGAAAAAAAAAACCAAGTAATTTCCCTGGACTATAATTTTAGAAGAACTGAAGGAGCCCTGCTTACACAATCTAAACGGCCACAGAAAGCAAGCAGAAAGCTATAGGAATCCATCCCAAACCCGACGGAGAACTAAGAAGTCAGTGGTGTGGAGCGGGTCCCCAGTCTCCGCCAAACCTGAGACAAAGGCGCACACTCAGAAGCTGTCCCTGGACCACAGCCTTGAAACGAGAGCCACTCCAAACCCGCACTTGTCCATAAAAGGGAGCTTCTATCATGTGAGATCACAAACGACAGACACAGAACCTTTCAGGATACAGGAGCTCAGGAGGGGGGATGAGCTGTCACCTGGTTCTGTGGTCGCCCTTTCTCAGTGTCCCTGTCAGCACCCTCACTCCTGTTCCCCCAGAGGCTTCATGGAATTGAGGCTCAGAGCTCCACGCCGTGCACAGCAGCTCTAGTCAGCGGGCGTACAGGGAGTGTGAGCTATCATCACACTCGCCGTGCACAGCAGCTCTAGTCAGGGGGCGTACAGGGAGTGTGAGCTATCATCACACTCGCCGTGCACAGCAGCTCTAGTCAGGGGCGTACAGGGAGTGTGAGCTATCATCACACTCGCCGTGCACAGCAGCTCTAGTCAGGGGGCATACAGGGAGTGTGAGCTATCATCACACTCGCCGTGCACAGCAGCTCTAGTCAGGGGGCATACAGGGAGTGTGAGCTATCATCACACTCGCCGTGCACAGCAGCTCTAGTCAGGGGGCGTACAGGGAGTGTGAGCTATCATCACACTCGCCGTGCACAGCAGCTCTAGTCAGGGGGCATACAGGGAGTGTGAGCTATCATCACACTCGCCGTGCACAGCAGCTCTAGTCAGGGGGCGTACAGGGAGTGTGAGCTATCATCACACTCGCCGTGCACAGCAGCTCTAGTCAGGGGGCGTACAGGGAGTGTGAGCTATCATCACACTCGCCGTGCACAGCAGCTCTAGTCAGGGGGCGTACAGGGAGTGTGAGCTATCATCACACTCGCCGTGCACAGCAGCTCTAGTCAGGGGGCATACAGGGAGTGTGAGCTATCATCACACTCGCCGTGCACAGCAGCTCTAGTCAGGGGGCGTACAGGGAGTGTGAGCTATCATCACACTCGCCCACGTCACACAGGAAATTGGTACAAACTGACCACACTCATATTTCTCACTGCTCCAAACAGCCCGCCTTACTTTTGGATTGGGGCCAAGAAGATGACAAGTGGGAGACATTAGGTGCTGTCCTTTTGTCCCTGTGCAAGAAAGATGGGCCGGCCATCCAAGTCACAGGTCAGGACACCTGATCATGTATCCTCTTCTCTCCCATCTCCTTCTCCCTCCTCCAACTTCGCCCTATTCTTCTGCCTAGGTCTGGCATGAGAGATGTCACTGACTGCATCTTCTGCCTGGGTCTGGCATGAGAGATGTCACTGACTGCATCTGAGCACCAACAAGGGCACGTTCTCTGAGGGAATGCCCAACATTCCGGCCCGCGTCCCACAACGGCTGAATGCAGAGAAGAAAACCTGGCGGAAGTGAGACTATGCCTGCTCACCGGTAGCATCACCCATCTGAAGAGACATCTGGAAGCTGAACAAGACTCCCCAGGCAGTGCATATAAATTATCCTGGGCTACCACTCTACAAAACGGCTGAATAAACAGAAAACATTTCGCTGAGAGGAGAGAAACTAGTCTACTGAATGTAAATTCCCAGTGACCCGCCTAGCAGGTACCACCGACGTCTGCACTACAATGGCCAGCCCACCAGGTCCAGGGACACAGCGCAGAAGGAAAGGAATGTGGAACAGCTGGCACTGGCAGAAGTCTCCAGAACTGAGTCTCCTGCCCTACAGATGCCCGAAGGAAGAGACTCCAACCCTGGTCTACACCTGTGCACCCTTGCGAGGGGCGGGTAGAACGAAAGAACCACTGGGGACTGGGGACTCCACTGTCCTGGCCTTCACTGTCACCTGTGCTCCCCGGCCTGCCCGAGTAAGCGTGCCCCCTACGGAACAGCTCAGGCTCCGGGTCCGTCCAACCAACTGCTTCTGAAAGAAGGATCTATCAGCCATTGCACTGCTCCCACTCTGAATAAGAAAGCTCCATTTCCAAGATCAGTTCCTAACAGCCTTACTTCACCTCAAAGATGTGAAAACGCCACGGAAAGAAAAGTGTTTATATTACAGGCATATAAGGAACCAGGATTTACAGAAAGAAAAAAAGCTGAGTTTCCTAAGCAGGTAAAAATTTAATTTTAATTCTACACCACTTATTAATTTCAACACAATATATACAACAGATAAAAACCAAACGATCACAAAACAAGTGGCAGTGTACCTTGTAACCTATTTTGTACACGCTGGTCACAGCCAGTTCTATGACTCACAAGGGTCATTGACTTTCTCACAGCTGTTTAAATTGTGGAGCTGGCTGCTATGCTGAAGACAGCTGCCCTACCTTGGGTGGCTCAAGCAGGAGTTCATGAAAAGATCCGAGCCTTCCTCGGATGGCTTCTAGAACACTCTTGTTGACCGAACAAGCCGAATGACTCATGCCAGGGGGGCAGATTTCTATGTGGCCTTCAAACCTGAAAATAAAGCAAGTCAGTGATACTCAATATCATTCCAGGACAAACCACGGTGCCCCACACCAGCATGCAGCTCTATCCATAGGTAATGACCAAGTCTACATTTTCAAAGGGACAGAAAGCATGTGGAATCAAAATGGCAGGGGACCAGCTGGCACACCTGAAACCCAAAGGTCCAGAGCTGGGTGAGAAACTATGTGATTCCCCCGCCCCCATGCATCTGAACCGTCTTGTACCTGTTACAGTAACAGCAGTATTCTAACCAGAACATCTGGAAAGCCAGAGCTCTGGCCACTAAGTTACCACATTGCCTGCCATTTGGAATGTTAATAATAGTCCCGCCCTTATTACTGATAATCAATGTTGTTTCCTATTTAAAAGACCTAAATTACTCCTCTCCATAAAGCTAAATCTATGCTCATTATAACCCACCCCTACAGCAAAAGTTACACGTGGAATGAGACTCCCAAATCCCAGAGGGTGTGAATACACAGGCACAAGGATTCTCAAAATGGGGACAGGACGGGGCCCAAGAGGGGAGAGAAAGGACATCAGGAGGGAGGGGCCTAAAATGGTAAGGATACTGTTCAAATTAAATATATAGGCCCTGGCCAGTTGGCTCAGTAGACAGAGCATTGGCCCAGCATGTGGATATCCCAGGTTCGACCCCTGGTCAGGGCACGCACGAGAAGCAACCATATGCTTCTTTCTCCATCTCTGTCCCTTCTCCCACAGCCTGTGGCTCAATTGGTTTAAGCATCAGCCCTGAGTGCTAAGGATAACTCAGTTGGTCCAAGTGTATAAGCCTCAGATATTAAAAACAGCTTGGTTGATTGGAGTGTCGGCCCCAGATGGGGGTTGCCAGGTGGAGCCCGGTCAGGTATATGCAGGAAGTCTATCTCTCCTCCTCTCACTTAAAAAAAAAAAAAAAAAAGAGAACATTCCACATGTGGAAGTGATTTCTAATTGCAAGAGTAACCTGGAACAACATTCAGAAACTCATTCACTGGAAAGGGGAAGATCTTTTGCTTAGACCAGTGGTTCTTAACCTGGGTTCTATCGAACCTTAGGGACTCGATGAGTCGGTCTCAGAGGTTCGGAGAAGCCTCTGCCGCGGAGGCCAGAATAAAGTAATACCGTCATTTGTTGTGAGTTCATGCACTTTGTTGGTTTTGTTCTTTGAGCAAGGTGATGTTCATGCACGGCTCATTTTGTGCACCAGTAAGAAAACATAGACCTATGTCTTGAATTTGGAAAAAAAATCATATTTTATTTATCACTAAAGAAGGGTTTGGTGAATGTGCATATGAAACTGGTGGGTTCGGTACCTCAAAAAAGGTTAAGAACCACTGGCTTAGATTATAGTGCTTCTAAATGTGTAGAGGTTTTAATTATTTATGTGGTCAAATATAGCTTTTTTCATAATGGGTTCTGTCTAAACACCATGTTTAAACTTTCTTCACAATCCTATAATTCTTTTGAGTACTTGCATACTTTTCCTCTAGTATTTTTAATTTAATTCACCTGGAATTTATTTTTATGTAAAACAGACACATTTTCCAAGTGATGAGTCACTTCCTGAGCCCTACGTACAGAACTATTGCCTTCCCGTACTTAAGTGAAAAAGCACACAAAGCCAGACACTAAAGTGCCTTAAGCACGCGTATGAACTTCAGCGTCACAAGTGCTAGTGTCACACTGCTGTGTTGTTATGTCAACGATGCACTGCAATACGCAAGAGGCGACTTATCTCAATCATGGATCTCGCTCGAAATTTGACTAGTCTCACATTTTAATTTTTTCAAAGATACATAAGAATTCACCAAATCCCAAACAAAAACCATGTTGACATTCCAAATTCAGCTTTATGAAGTTTAGAAGTCAGACTTGGAAAGGCCTAAGAAGTGATGGGTATCTATGCACCGACAGTCCACTGCTTTTTACAGCTAAATAGCTACGATGTGGGTGTACCACACTCTTTATACGTTCACTGGCTGAAGAACACTGCTTGTTTACAATTTATGGTGATTATAAATAAAGGTGACATAAGTATTCACATACAAATCTTTGTGTGACACAGTTTTTATTTCACTTGGGAAAGAGATTGTTGAATACAACAAAAAGTGTCTGTTTTGTTTTATAAGAAAGTGCCAAACATTTTCTATGCAATTGCATTCCTAGTGATGCGTGTGACTTTTCGGTTGTTCCCCAACATCACCAAACATCATTCTTTCTGTTTGGTTTAACCATGCAGTAGACTGAACGGTGACCCCAAAAGATACGTCCACATCCTAATCCCCAGTGCCTGTGAATGTTATTCGAAGATATAGTTAACTAACTAAGGATCTTAAGATTATCCTAGATCTAGGTGAACCTTAAATGTCATTGCTAGTGTCCTTGTAGGAGAAGACACAGACAGCAGGGGAGGCGATGTGAAGCAGAGTGAGAGGCAGCCAAGCCAGAGAACACAGGCAGCCCCTAGATGCTGGGAGAAGCAGCAATGAGTGTCCTCTGAGCCTCTGGAGGGAGTATGATGCTGGTGACACCTTGATCCTGAACTTTTGGCTTTCAGACAGTGAAAGAAGAAATTTGTCATTTGAAGTCACAGAGTTTGTGGCAAATGGTTATAGCCACCACCGAAAATAGAAAATACAAGTTGTTTAAAAGGCGTGCAGTGGTATCTCAATGTGCCTGCCACGTGAATTTCAATAATGACAAATGCTGCTGGCCATCTTTTCGTGTATTTTTTATATATAACTGTATATTATTCTTTAAGTGCTCAAATCTTTTGAGCTTCTGAGAAACTGGATTGTTTTCCTTGTTAGTTGGGATTTATGGTGTTACTACAAAGAAGTTTAATCAAGTGATCACGTGGTTTTTCAACTTTAGTCTGTTGATGTGAGTTATATTGATTGGTTTTTTAAATAAGACTTTGTTTTTATATAGCAGTTTTAAGTTCACAGCAAAATGGATAAAAAGGTAGAGAGATGGCCCAAATACCCTCTGCCATGGCACATGCATCATCTCCGCCATTACCACGCCCCTCAGAGAGGTTCGTCAGTCACAATGCGTGGACCTCCAGTGACACTCCATAGCCACCCAGTCTGCAGTTTACACTATCATTCTATGCTAGTGCTGTGCATTCTGTGGGCGTGGGCACATGTGTAACAACATGCCATTACATGTTCCCATACAGAGTATGCTCACTGCTCTGAAAGTCCTTTCTCCATCTGGTAATTTCCTCCCCGCCGCCCTCCCCCCGGCAACTACTGATCTTTTTACTGTGTCTATAGTTTTGCCTTTTCCAAAAGGTCATGTACTTGGGATCAGAGAGTCTGTAGTCTTTCCAGACTGGCTTCTTTCCCTCAGTAATTCATACGTACTTGAGGTCTGTCGGGTCTTTTCATAGCTTCTTACATTGCTGGATGAACCCCAGTTCACTTATTTATCCGCTTACCCATCGACACCTTGGTTACTTCCAAGTTCTGCCAGTTGTGGACAAAGCTGCTACAAACACGTGCGCAGGTTTTCATGTGGACAGAGGCTTTTACCTCCCGTAGGTAAAGATGTAGGAGCACAGAGGCGACGCTGCACGCTGAGCATGTTCAGCTCTGAAGCGCTGCCAAACTGTCTCCCACAGCGCTGGCACCGGCTTGTGTTCCCACCAGCAGTGAATGAGCGTTCCTGGGGCTCCACACTCTCCCCGGCATCTGTGCTGTCAGGGTCCGGACTCTGACCATTCTCTCTGACCGACTTCTGAAAGATGAGGAAGCCCAAGCCTTGTCCAGATGAACCAGGCTGGTGACCCATTACCCGCTGAATATACAGTGCCAGACTTAACTTGCTAATGTTTTCTTGCGGCATTTCGCACCGAAGCTCTTGCAGAATCCTGTTGTGCAGCTGCCATTCCTGTAACACTTCTTCTGTCTAGTTGCACAGTAATCCGAGTCCCATAAAAGGACCTCGAGAGCACTCTGGGAGAACCACTCCATCTTTGGTAGACTTCACCAATGAAGGTCTACTGGGCCCAGAGTTTCTCTGTCGGAAGCTTTTAAATTCGAATTTATTTCTTCAACTGATAAAAGACTATTAATGTTACCTATTTCTTCATGAATGAGCTTTGGTAGTTTTATTCCTCTATTTTGCATCTTCTTTTTTCTTCAGTCAATTAAGCTAGAGATTTAATTTTATTATCTTTTCAAAGAAATTGTTTTTAGTCTCACTGACTTTCTGTATTGTTTTTCTTTTCTCAATACTCAACCTCTTTGACTTCTTCACTTAACTCTGTCATTTCTTTTTCTCTCTTCTTGCACTGGGTTTAATTTGCTCTTCCTTTACTAGTTTCTTAATGTAGTTTTAATGTAGGAGTTTAGGTCACTGGCATGACTTCTTTCCTTTGTTATATAAATATTAAATTTCCTCTGCTGTTTTTACTACATTCCATAAATTCTGACATGTTCGGTTTCCATTAGCAATCAATCAATTCAGAAGATTTTCTCTCATTTCCTCTTTGACCTTTGGGGTTGTTTGTAAGTGTGTTGGTTCATTTGCAAATACTTGGAGTTATGGCTGTGAATCTGGTCAGTCTTGGTAAAAGTCTCTTGTGTACCTGAACAG
This sequence comes from Rhynchonycteris naso, assembly GCA_037038555.1. NCBI lineage: Eukaryota > Metazoa > Chordata > Mammalia > Chiroptera > Emballonuridae > Rhynchonycteris > Rhynchonycteris naso. Next base: position 368,355,412 of record CM072995.1, on the reverse strand, counting down.
AAGGCCCCTTCTGCAGGCGTAGGGGGTGGTTCTGAAAGTACCCCTTGGGTCAAGTGGACTGCTAGGGTTGCTCCAGTCTTCTACTCGCTTCCAGATTTTCAGTCTAGATATTATGTCAATTTCTACTGGGATGGTTTTAGATGTAGAGCACAGAGAATTCCCATCTAACCCAGGCTGGGTTTCCCCTACTAATATCTACATTAGTACATTTGTCACAATTAATGAACTAATACTGATACATAAAATCTACAAATCCATGCTTTATTCAGATTTCCTTAGCTTTTACCTCAAGTCCTGTCCCTGCTCCAAAACCCCACCCAGGACACCACACTGTATCTAGTGTCACGTCTTCCTTAGCTTCCTTTGGGCTGACAGTCTGATCAGATCTTACCTGTCAGGTGTTTCGCAGAATATTCCTCAATTGGGATTTGTCTTACACTTTTCTCATGATCACAGGATTTGAAAGGAAGACCACACAGGTAAAATGCCACTTTCATTACATCATATCAGGGTACATACTGTCAACACAGCTTGTCACTGGCCACTGACTTTGGCCCCCTGGCTGAGGAGGGAGGGGCCTGTCGGGTTTCTGGCAAGCTCCTCTCTGCTCTCCTTGGGAGGAGGCTGCAATGTGCGGTCTACACGGGAGGAGCAGGAAGCTCTCTCCTACTGCCCCTCGAGAAGAGAGCACCTCCATGAACTGCGTGGAGCGCTCTACACAGGCGGCTACCCCCCACTCGTTTATTCACTTATTTACATCAGTATTGCTACGTAAATAAAATATCACACAATACTGCTTTATTCTATTGTGGCAACTGTCCCAGCTTGGGCTCCCATGTCCCTCTGAAAGACTCCTCACCGCGGTGGCCTCTGAGTACTTCCGTACCCTCGACACCACAGGATGGTCCAGGCTCTTGTGTGTTTCTTGCGCTAGCCCCAGAACCAGCCAGTTCTCCCAGGGCCCCGGTGTCAGTTACTGGAGAGCAGTATTAAAGGCCGAGGCCGGGGCCCTGGTACTTGCTCCTCACGGCAGCTCACCACCTGGAGGCTCTTGCAGCTCAAAAGCAACTGTCTTTTCGGTTTACCCCCTTCACAACCAGGTGAGTAACTACTGCCCACGCTAATTCTTTCCTCGGTTATCTCTATGTACAAAGCACCCAGGTCCTCAGTCAACACTAAAAACTGTAACGAGCACTAATTTACACTTCTCCTTTCCTGACTTTTGTTAAAATAATCCAGACTTTATTTTCAAAAAATCATTCTTAACATTTAATTTGCATATTTGTTGAGTTTTTACATCCCTATTAATTTCGTTTACCATCATTTTTACAAATATACTTTTTTGCCTTCAACTCTTCGTTCTAATTTGGTCGTCTGTCTGGCTCGGTGGGGTAGAGCTAGCCGCCCTGTAACACACCCAGGAGCAGAGCACACAGACAACGGCCCTCCAGGGCCGCTACCCTGCCCTGATTCTCGGCATGACTGGCTTTCCCCACGAGGAGCCTGGCTGCCTGACCTCCTTGTCGCTGACCCGTTCTCTTGTGCACACTGCCCTTTGTCCTTGGGGTTTAGAGAACTCATCAGGACAAGGCTAAAATCAGAGTCCTTTGTTAAACATTTAATCTTCCTCAGTATTTGACAAACCTTGTTGGTCTGCGGAGGAACTCCTTCTGGTCAAAAGTGTCCTTCCATCAGTTTTTTACGGTCGTACCCTCTCCATTTGCTTTAAATTGTGCAGTGACGTCATTTCCCTCCTCCACATTCATAAGGCACCCTTGTTCTGGGTGCACTCCGCTCTCAGGTCACACCCTGCTTTGGCCGCTCACGCCATTTTACCCCACGGCACAGTCCAACGTCACTTGACCAATACCGAAGTTTTGGTTCCCTTGTTTAACACAATGTACCCAGGAGACACAGTCAGAATCACAGACACAGTCCCCAATTATAATGAACCTGAGGCAGAGCCACCACGACACCATTCCACTGTCACTGCCAAAGAGTGAGCAAAGCAGGACAGCCGGAGGGCGCAAGGTGGGCAGGGTAAGTTGTGCCCACTGCTTTGCCAGAAACAATGATGGCAACATGAAAAGCGAATCCAGCAGTCTGGATGGCCCGAGTTTGTCACATGACAGCAACCTTCCCTGTCCCCCTGCGTGCCCACACCGATGACGACCTTCCCTGTCCCCCTGCGTGCCCACACCGACCTCCCTGTCCCCCTGTGTGCCCACACCGACCTCCCTGTCCCCCTGTGTGCCCACACCGACGGCGACCTTCCCTGTCCCCCTGTGTGCCCACACCGACGGCGACCTTCCCTGTCCCCCTGTGTGCCCACACCGATGACGACCTTCCCTGTCCCCCTGCGTGCCCACACTGACAGCAACCTTCCCTGTCCCCCTGTGTGCCCACACTGACAGCAACCTTCCCTGTCCCCCTGCGTGCCCACACCGATGATGACCTTCCCTGTCCCCCTGCGTGCCCACACCGACGGCGACCTTCCCTGTCCCCCTGCGTGCCCACACCGATGATGACCTTCCCTGTCCCCCTGCGTGCCCACACCGATGATGACCTTCCCTGTCCCCCTGCGTGCCCACACCGATGACCACCTTCCCTGTCCCCCTGCGTGCCCACACCGATGGCCACCTTCCCTGTCCCCTGCGTGCCCTCTGGGAAGAACACACACAGTGCAGAGACGCTCACACACCCAGCCCTCCTGAGACTGCCATTCTCTGGGGAATGATGAGAATACCGACAATAAGTAAATCAACACTGGACACAAACTGTAAAGAGTATGTGACAAATATTAAAGGACTAGTCCAGGGACACACATGGAAAAACCTACTTCTGATTCTGAAACATTTAGCACGAATTTCCCCTAAGGCCTCACGCCCCTGCTCATCCACTTTACAACAGCCTCATGATGCACTGCCCTCACGTGACCCCCCAAAACACCACCCTGAAGCCTCAAGTTACCATACAGAGGGAAGACTCACAAGGCAAAGATCTGCCCACCAACCAGGCACCCATTTTCATAAGCAAGAAGCAGGCTTCTCCTGGGTCTGAGACAGCAGACGTTCCTGATGACAGCACTTTGCGCAGCAGCGCCCCCACACCCGTCACAGACCCACATGAGCAGCAGCCACGCGCTGCTCACGTTCCCACGTACCCGGTACTGCGCTCACATGCACTCACACAGTCTACCCAGAAGAAAGATTCTGCACCTGAAACTCAAGGCCATGACACTGTACCCATAACAAGCTCAGTTTTCAGCTCATTTTCTAGGAGAAAGAGAGGCTTACGCTGGTCGCCGTGTCTCCAGTAAGGTCAGCAGGATCTGAATCGCACTGACTATGGCTGATTCATTTTTATCCTTGTGGAAAATATTTGATAGAAGCTGCTCTATAATTTCTTGCCTAGGAAAACAAATCAACAGTTAAGGGCTCATTGTAACATCATTTATCAGTAACCATTTCAGAGAAAAAGGTCATGGTACAAGTGAGACAAACATACAAGCATCCAATGTCTCATATATTTTATTGGACTCCACAGTACAGTGTTTTTAGTACATTTATCAAATAAACAAGTGAGTGATACTGCTTACTGTACTCGTAACCTCCCACACATATTCCTATATATAGATTCCACACGTGTCCCCTCCCCTCGTCTGGGCCCTGCTGGCCTCTTCCGACTTGTTGCGAACCAACAACTACAGTATTTCAAGACTAAGAGTCACCTCTCTCTCGAACATGGGTGTGGCTGCGGTGGGGGCAGTGCTGGGGGGTGAGGTGGGGTAATAAGACTCAGAAGTTTTTACCCCACCCCAAGAAAAATTTTCCCAAAAGGGCTAATTAGAACCCATAAATGTTTTCCCACAATGGCATGGATGTATAATTAACAAACATCTAAAACAGGTAAGAGAACATCAATCCTTGGTTTTCATTCTACAAGTAAACTTTGACAGATCGGAATGATGCGGTAGGAACAGGTCTGACTGCACTGGAGACCAGAACATTTTCTGCAGGCGCCGCTGTCCAAGGCACCCCTCCCCCTTAACACACAGCAAGGGGAACCTACCCAGGAAACATCTACAGACCCTCACAAGGAAGGCCGCCACTCCTTAGGACCTTAGCGACTTTCACAATCCATGTGGACTAAGCAAAGGAGCCTCCCTCACAGTGTGAGACATGGTGGGCACCCCTGCTGCGCATGCCAGTCACCTCAAGGCACAGCTGCACCCACAGTCCCCGAACGCCAGCTCCCGTACCCGGCTGGGGTAGCCAGGAGGAGAGAACCTCTTGCTTTGGGGGGAGTGAGTAAAACCGGCATCTAAACTGACTTCTGAGGGTCCCCCAGCAGGAAGCAACTCTCAGGCACTTCCAGACCTCCAATAAGTGACTTGTGAACCTCTACCTAAGAGTGTTCAAGCAGTCACTCAACAAGCAGGCTATAGGAGAAATAACAGGCCTGGACTGTGCTCTGGAAGACAGACTGCCTTCTTTTTATAGTAAACATATATTTTCTTCAAATAGCAGCTGCGCCCCAGGAAGGGGGTGCCACCGCGGCACTGAACTGCAGATGCTCGCCGTGACATCCTACGCCCTCCTCTCATCCCTCCTTATCATGGAGCACTGTCGCACCATCACAAGCACCGCTGCCCAAGAGGAGTGGCTAACGAAGAGGCCCTCGCCATTTCATGGCTGCACCAAATGCCAAGTCTGCTCCATCCAAGACAGCATTCCACTGAGGAACAGAAACGACACACTAACCAGGACACAGCCGGTGCTTAAGATGTCACACAGCAGCTCAGCCATGTTCTGAGTCAACATACACATACCCCTGAAATAGAAGTCACCAACAGAGGGACTGAGCTTATCAAACGGGATAAAAAGAATACCTTCATATCTTTAAGTAAGGCATTTATTTACACGTGAAGAAAAATACATCCGTTTTCACATTTAAAACACTGGAGCTCTTAGACGAGCATCAGTAATGCCCATGGGCTGAGGTGTCTGGAGCCCGAGACAGAGGCCTGCTTCCGTCTGGTTTTCACATGGACAGTTGGAGGTCAGACGCACCTGTGTCCTAAGACTCACTGGGGCTCAAATCAGCTTACACTCCTCCTCATTCTAAGTTAATCAATGTTAAGAATTAAGAGCTGCACGGTCCAACCCTCTCCAACACAACTTTTTTTCAAGGAATTATTTTTGAACTTGAAAACTTTCCAGAGCCACTAAATTGGATATATTCAATTTAAGCCCAGATTTCTTCCCAAGCTAATATTTATTATCTAATAGTCTACTTTTCTTTTCTTTCTTTCTTTTTTTTTTTACAGAGACAAAGAGGGTGTCAGAGAGAGGGATAGATAGGAACAGACAGACAGGATTGGAGAGAGGTGAGAAGAATCAATCATCAGTTTTTCATTGTGGTTCCTTAGGTGTTCATTGATTGCTTTCTCACATGTGCCTTGACCGCGAGCCTTCAGCAGACCGAGTAACCCCTTGCTCGAGCCAGAGACCTTGGGTCCAAGCTGGTGAGCTTTGCTCAAACCAGATGAGCCCGTGCTCAAGCTGGCAACCTCAGGGTCTCGAACCTGGGTCCTCCGCGTCCCAGTCCGACGCTCTATGCACGGCGTCACCGCCTGCTGAGGCTCAGTCCACTTTCCTTAGAGATCTTTTAGTATGCCTTTCTTTACCATTCTCTTTAACCTTAGCTCGTATCAAACTTTTCCTTAAGTGCTAACCTGCATTTACATTTATACAGATGGTTTACAGAGTGGTAGCTCACCTGTAAATTGTTTGGCACAGTAATATAAAGATTAAGTAAACTCTCTACTACGTATTCACAGTAAACTTGCCTAATAATATCACACTACATTTTTACATAATAATTGATCAAACATGTAAAAATTGTGATTAATGAAGTTTACTAATGTCACAGAAAGAAGCCTTTTGTCACTGTGTTTTCTGTCAAGACACTGAAAGAACCACCATAATGTGGAGGTATGTCTGATTTTCAAAGGGGTTGGTTCTTATTTTTAAGAACCGTGTGAGAAACACTTAAGTCTCCCTACTGTGAAGAATGGGAAAGGTTAACCCAGTGACACTGTGGGGCCCCGGTCCTTCAGGTGCATGTATTTGAAGAAACCTACTCTAGCTAACAGTCAATAGTACCAATTCTGAGCATCAAATGACAGCTGCCTGACCCAGGCCTAAAGGCACATCCTAAAACGCAGCAGCCAGTGCACAGGGGCGCCAGTGGCTGGGCACCCCCCAGGCCAGAGCTGTGTGGAAGGTGGACTGCAGTGACAGGGAAGAACCCAGTGATCACTGCTGAGCACTCTGACACTCAGGAGGGACCACGAAATCCAAGACAGGACCCGTTCACATGCAGCCCCCCGGAACATGCGAGATATAACTAGTCTGAATAGACCCATCTTAACTGTAAAATACACGCTGGACTCCCGAGACTTTGTACAAAGAGGAGACTACAGAACAGTCATTTCTGAGTATCCCAAGTTTCCTAGATCCCCATGGATACCAAAATCCAAGGGTGCTTGAGTCCCTTATATTATTATACGTCAGCAACATCACGGCATTCTTTCTCCTGTATACTTCCCCCCAATATTTCTGATCCACAGGTGGTTGAATCCGCTAATGAGGACCCTGCAGCTATGGAGGGCCAACTATACCTCACGAACAGTTTTCTTAAATCAGCATATGTTGAAATATTATTTTGCATCTATCAGAAAAAGATTAATTTCGCCCATTTTTTAAATTACATGTGGCTTATGTTTCTCTCGGACAGTGCAGCCAACAACACGTGAAATCGCTGGTATTCAGTATTTTTAACCTATTCAAATGGCAATCTTACACGGTTCAGCCTAATACTACTACAATTACTAGTGCCTGAGTGTGAAATGTCTTACAGGTTATAAAAGGAGTGCATCTACCCATCTATCCACCATTGTGCCAAAAACTACTGAAATGAGGCAGGTAAAATGACATTTCACTCAGAAGCTGAAAGTCTCTTAAATTTTGCTACTTGAGAGAGCTAGTCAATCCTGCCCTGTTCTGTAACACACGCTGGGAAATACAACTTTGCATCTCAGAAGACAGAGTTTAAAACAAGATACGTGGTCTCGAACGTGTTCCTTACTTGTGTCACACTTGCCAAGTATACAAGACATACCAAAGTTTATCTTAACAAAAAGGCCTTCCAGGTAGTTAAGTCTAAAGGTGTGAATGGCCTGACCAGGCGGTGGCGCAGTGGATAGAGCGTTGGACTGGGATGCGGAAGACCCAGGTTCGAGACCCTGAGGTTGCCAACTTGAGCGTGGGCCCATCTGGCTTGAGCAAAAAGCTCGTCAGCTTGGACCCAAGGTCGCTGGCTCCAGCAAGGGGTTACTCGGTCTGCTGAAGGCCCGTGGTCAAGGCACATGTGAGAAAGCAATCAATGAACAACTAAGGCGTCGCAATGGCAACGAAAAACTAATGATTGATGCTTCTCACCTCTCTCTGTTCCTGTCTGTCTGTCCCTATCTATCCCTCTCTCTGACTCTCGCTGTCCCTGTAAAAAATAAATAAATAAAATAAAAAAATAACCTTTAAAAAAAATTTTTAAAAAAAGGTGTGAATGAGCCTCACTATACAGCAGGACGGACAAAGGGCTGGCAAAACCCTCAAAAAGAACAGCAGCAGCAATATCGGAAACGAGACAGCCATTTGTGCTCAATGTTAACTTTCCAACTCTTTATCTCAATGGGGAAGTGCCTGGTTTATCTTTTTTAAGATACTTCCAGCTGTACAGATGCAGGTCACACGCATGCCCATGTGTGATGGTCAAGACTCTTTCTGGCGGAAGCAGTACAAAGAAATAAAACCTACCTGATATGCACCCCTTCAAATCAGGGCTGCTAAGGTTGCCCTTAGTCAGCTACAAAAGTCAAGTAAACCCTCAGAAGGGCTTCTGATAAGACCTGTTCACTAAAATAGGTCAGATTAGTTTGTACATAAGGCATTCTCCACCAAAGACCCGTGAAGGCCATGAGAACAGTTATGATTTGGCTATCCCACCTTATGATGGCTTTATAGAATTTTAGTTTAAACTGTTTGGAAGTTCAGAGTCTACGTATAAATGTCATTTATTTCTTCTTACCCTGCAGGTTTTTGTTGGGAATCACAAATGTCTGGGATCAGACCAGCAATGTTCCTACCTTCTCACCCACCCAAGGGCATTATTTTTCAGGGACGTGATTTCCACACAAAGGACACTTACCAATCTCAAATGGCAACACATAGAATAGCATCAACATGAACAAAAGACAAAAAGAGTTTTAAACATACTTTTCTAGAGTGGCAAGCAGAGGGTCTGGTTCTGCACTGTTCTGAATTTGTAACATCTGGTCTCTGCTCAGGCGAACAATTTCACAAAGTGACTGTGATGCATTTGAATGCCGCTAAAGGAAAAAAGTACAATTTTAACTATAAAACATGTCAAAGGTAAAATTTATAATAAAAAGTTAGGAAGGAAACTGCTTAAAACAACACAAATTACTGGCCATTAAGCTGCAGTGAGTAAATAGTCAAGCTCAAAAGAAACACCATGTCAAGAGCACGAGTATGCTTTACCCAACAACAATACACAGTGCAGAAGACTATCTGTGGAGAGGTAACAAAAGTTTTGGCAAGAGGCCGTGGCCAGTTTGCTCAATAGATAGAGCGCCAGCCCGGTATATAGACATCCCAGGTTCGATCCCCAGTTAGGGCACACAGGAGAAGCGATCTTCTGCTTCTCTCCCTCTTCCTCTCCCCTCCCTCCTCCGCCCCCACAGCCAGTGGCCCTGACTGGCTCAAGCATGGCCATGGGCGCTGAGGATGACCTCAGGTGCTAATAATAGCTCAGTTTATTCGAGCATTGGCCTAAATGGGCATTGCTGGATGGATCCAGGTTGGGGCGCATGTAGGAATCTGTCTATCTCCCCTCCTCTAAGATTAAAAAAAAACAATAAAAAAAAATTTTGGCAAGGAAAAGCTTGTACAATGAAATACTTGAAGAAAAAGTCCCCAAAATATACACTTTTATCAGCATAAAAAGATACACATTCTTCTTTGGATTAAAGAAACAAAAAAGCAAATACAACTCTCTGGAATACACCAACAGATAGGAATGTTGCACCTTCCCCTAGTGTGCACGTGTGCTCTGAGCCCTGCCTACAGCACAGGAGGAACAGTGATATCCCAGCACAGGGGACAACACACACCAGGACATCAACATCCATGGACTGAAATCAGGAGTCTAACATTTCCTTAATAACTATAAATTAGTCAATACAAGCTTATAACTTATCACTTTAATTCAAAAGTATCAATGGATCTGTTCAAGGGGCAAAATTAATGTTCTTGGAAGTCAAGTAGGGAAGGTGCTGATGTCCCACACACTCCGTCCCTCACAGAACAGGCTGCTGCAGAGCGGGGCTACTCCTTTCTCACTCTTTCTGGGGCCCTGCGACGGGCAAAACTCTGTGGGGCCATCAAGCTCGCCTGTTCCAGAACTGAACCAAGCGATGAGCCAGCCTGAGCCACGGCGTGGGCTCCTGCCCTCGCTCCCCACACACACACCTCACCAAACCACCTGTCTGCCCGGCCACAGGACAGGAACTACCTCCTGCCGAGGCCCAAGGCTCCTTCTCAGCAGTGCTCGCACCCTGGGGCACCTGACATGCTGGAACGGGACCTCAGTGTCAGTAGCAACAAGACTGCACTGATCCAAGAAGAACGATGGGAAATCAACAATACCTTAAATAGTTAGCTCTTTTCTTCTTTATATTTTTAGAAATGGCTGTTTTAGGACAACTCCAGGTATGAAGTTTCTGAATGGACCAGAGTGGAAGGAGAGGGGCTAGATCGATCTTAATAGAAAACTGGCTTTTACAAGAAAATACCCTCTGGCAACACACCCCTCCTTTACACTCTCCTATCTAACCAGCAGCCCACGGGGTGCAAGGAGGGCCCTAGTGTCACACGACTTGTCCCGCATCTTCTAAACCAGCCCCCTTGTAGGCACTAGGCTGAACAGCACGGAACTGCCATATCTGTTAGTAGAAACAGCTGAATGCTGGCAATGTCACATGGCTCTGCCTGCTACTGAGGGTGGCAAGAGCAGTACTAGAGAAGCAGGGTGACAGCCTCCTCGACAGCCATCCCCGCTGGTCCTGGCAACCTCATCCCGACAGGCCCCTCAGCAGAGCTCAATCTATGAACTCCAAAGTAGTACCAATCCTAATGCCAAGTCCATCCTCAGCACCTAGGACTAAGCCGCACCTGCCAGAGCACAGACGCCCGGGCCTGTCGCTCTAGTGACTCAGCGTAGGCAACAGTGACCAAGGCCCCGTTCTGCTGCTCAGAAAGCTATATCCAGGACAAAAAAACAAATGCAGATGTGGCAATGTCATCTGAGCTAAAGACAGGTAATAAAAAGAAGAAAAGAAGAAGCTGGGACAGAGAACATACACTTTGCTACAGGAAACACAGTACACTGTACTGTCTGCAGCAAACAAAGGTGAGCAGATACAGCAGGAAACACAAGCTCAGAAAAGAGCTGCTACAGCCAGAGTTGCTTTCCACACTTTGGGAAATTTTCTGGGAATCAGCAAAACATAAATGCTTGTTTGGCCAAAGGTCTTTTATTTGATATTCCATGATGAAAGGACGGTTTGCATTGATGTAGCTCAAAGGCCAAATGTGGCCTTTGATGAAATTTATCCTATGATAATGGCATTAACATTCATTATCCTGTATTTCACTGTATCATGTATTCAGAAGAGTTTATTAAAATATAGGCCTGGCTGGTTGGCTCAGTTGTAGAGCGTCAGCCCAGAATGTGGATGTCCTGGGTTCGATTCCCAGTCAGGGCACACAGGAGAAGTGCCTATCTGCTTCTCCACCCTTCCCCTCTCGCTTCTCTCTTCGCCTTCTGCAGCCACAGCTCGATTGGAGCAAGTTGGCCCTGGGTGCTGAGGGTGGCTCCATGGCCTCCACCGAGATGCTAAGAAGAGCTCGGTTGCTGAGCAACGCCCCAGATGGGCAGAGCATCGCCTCCTAGAGGGCTTGCCAGGTGGATCCCGGTCAGGATGCATGTGGGAGTCTGTCTCTGCCTCCCCTCTCACTGAATTAGAAAAAAAAAAATACAGGTACAGTTTAAAAAATAATAAAAGTTCAATATCCATATACCTATACTTACCACTTACCCTAGTTTAAGAGAATTTTTAAAGCCTTTTGTGTAGAAATTCATCAACTTAAAGAATGCCAGATTATCAGTGTTCTTCTACCTGTCCTCTATTTCATATTTCATGCAATTATGTGCTGTGCCCAAATAAATGTAAGTTTTTTAAAAGAAAAGTGAGTTTATAGTCAAACAAAATAACTTACATCTTCTTCTTGCGATGGATGAACTATTTCCACAAGCCTCTGGATAATTTTCTCCTCATTTAACCACTGTAAAACACATTGCAGAAGTGATCATAGCAACGAGTGGCTCTTGTTCAAGCCCCAATGAAGATTAACATACTTGGAAATATCCATCACATTTTAAGTAGAATGTTACAGGTTTCTCTGGACTTTGAACACTACAGGAAATTAAAAGTCCCCCAAGGAAAACACCAGTGAATATATCATTTTAACAGCACCAACTACTTCCCAGCTTACGATGCCCACATATAAAACTTCTACTACTATCAGCTTCCTAGCCAGGGAGTCATTCTCAGACACTGAGCACTAGAAAGGTCTCAACTTTGGTTACTGGGGACTAGGGGCAGGATTCATACATTTTTCCATAGAGTAATTAGGAGAGGTTCAGAAAGACTGACAAAAGCAGTATTTAGCAGCAAACCTCTGGGTTAAAACACATAAAGGACTTTGCGATTCCAAAACTGCACTAACCGCAGGAAACATGGTGCGCGTGCGTGCGTGCGTGCGTGTGCGCGTGCGTGCGTGCGCGCGCGCGCGCGCGCAGGAGGCGCAGGAGTCCCTACCGACGCCGAGGAAGCAGTTTGTCTGCCCTGTCACATGCTAGCAAAGAGCTATTCTCATGACTAGGACAGTCTCTTCTTCATCTTTACATGAAACACTGCTGTGACCCGGCTCCCTCACCGCAAGCAGAAACACAACGATAAACAGGACGCTCACTGTCTAGAAAGGACCCCCCCCCCCCCACCGCCGAGGTTGAAGAGGAGAGTAGAGGTGGGTGGCTAGAAATCAAACCTAACTTGCTAAAGGCACAGAGAAAAGTCCTAATGCTGTGCCTCTAGCTCCTTAGGGAGGCGTGCTCAAAGAAATGGAAACAAGAGCTAGTGGCGGGGAAGCACAAAAGCAGAGGCCCAACTTCACAGCTTAAAAACTGTTTTAAACTCTGCACATGAACCCCTCCAGGGTCTTGTTAAATGCAGAGTCTGACTCAGCGGAGTAGGGGGAGGCCTGAGCCCACTGATTTCTAACAAGCTCTTGGGTGGCAACGTCCTAAAACAGAGGACGGTAACACCTGGACAGAGGGTCCTGACTCAGTCCCCAGCCCCTACTGCCCTCACAGCTAGTAGCAAGCACTTACATCCCAAACCCACTTGTGGGCTAACCCTGCCAAAGCGGGGTTATAAAGTAAGTCGTTCAGAAGTTTCTAGCCACCCTTCCCCCCTGACCTGTGCCTGTAGGAAGCACCTATCACTGAATCCTCCCAGAGGCTCACCTAATTCCTTTGGAAACAGGCTTTAAAAATTCAACCCAGAAGTAACCAAAGGAATTCTAAAAAACCATACTGAGAACTTCCCCCTGTAATAACCAAAGAAGCTCAAGGTGGCCACCCGCCTCCTAGTCCTCAAGCTCTTCTCACATCCACAAGGACACAGCTGACAGGACCCAGCATCCCAACCTAGGGCCTTCCCTCAGGTGGCCAGGACAATCACGCGTCTGCCCGGGTGGCTTCCTCACAGTGCCCACGGCACTCAGCAGAACTCTGCCTGGCTGCATGGGCTGGCCCACCCTGGGCCCTCCTGCTCACACAAACACGCCCTGCCCCTCTGCCCACCTCAGCAGAGGACCCCTGCCCTGGGGCACGCCTGGCAGACACTCCTGTCTCTTCTTTAATGAAAAGAAGCCATTCAGTAAAGTTCATTTCCAGAGAACTATTAAGTGCTGAGACTCCAGGCTGAGCAGTGGGGACTGGAGGGACAGGGAGTGCTCTGGAAGAGGGCCATGACAGGAACAAAGGAGAACGAACAGAAGTCGGGAGGCAAAGAAGGCGCCTCTGGGTGACCTCGTCCTCACGCTGCTCACACTCCCTCCCACCCCAAACCCACCAGACGGCTCAAGAGGCACACATATCCTGAAATGACACCGTCTCCCCCAAATTTCACATACATGCCCTTCTGGGAACACACTCCCTTCTCTCTCTTAGCCAGTGCTCCCAGGTCCCCTAGAGGAGAGAGACACTTCTGAAGCCCGACTCCCCGGGGGTACTGACACCTCTCCTTCCCACTTTCAGAGGGCAACCTGCAGAGTGCCCGTCTAGGGGAGCAGTGACTTCCCCTGCCTCCTGGCCAGCTCCAAGACAGAGCCTCAGCCCTCTCTGCCTCCCACCCACTGACCAGCAAGCCCGGGAACAGACCTCCCCACAAGGAACCAGCCTAGGAGCCCCGGGTGTGCACATCTGAAACCTGAAGCCCGCAAAGCCCGAACCTCTTCCTATCTCCGAACACCTTCTCCCCACCCGTGCCCTGCTCTGTTTCCCACACAACCTTTTGCTCCCAGTCCCCTGAATCCCACCCCAGCAGACGGCACCCACGGGCTCCTGCGCCCAGCCCACCGCGGCCGAGGACAGCTGTAAGGCTACTCACATTGAGCACGTCTTGCCTGGGCTGTGCAGGCTCGATGCAGGTCAGGAGCCTTAGCAACAGATCCATGATAGCGGAAGTTCCTATGTGCTTTATAATGAGGTCTACGAAATCACGCTTCTTCTTTAAGAAATCCACAATCTAGAGAAGAAACCAGAACTCAGAGTGCTGTAAACCCTGGCCCTCCGACAACCCCTGAAAACCCACCAGCACTCTGCAGGGAGAAACAGCAAATGCTGACTTTGTTATAAGATGTCAAGTCGGGAGGCCTGCTGTTGTGCTATTCATAAACCCCTTAGGAAACAAACCTTCCACGTTATCACACATTCCCTAATAAAAATACACCGTAACAGAATCTTTTATTTCTGTTCCATTTTCACCATCAATTCTCAAAGAACGAGGATGAAAAATTGAATAAAGAACAAAACGTAACATCCCCGTTTATAAACAGCCAGTTGATCAGACTGAGCACTGAAAGGTGGAAATACATACTTAATGTTCTAATTACACTCGAGCAAGTGAGAGAGAAAAATTCAAAACAAAGATTTCTCCATCCATCAAAACAATTAACTCACCTGCTATAGAAATATCACACGTGGATTTTACTTTAGCAATTGACCTGATCAGACTCGCACAAGGAGCGCGAGGGGGCAAGAGGCTGACAGTTACATGGGGTGGAGACAATGGAAACAAAGCTGCAGCCCTGCCCCTGGGTCTCTCCGTGCAGGAGGAGGGACAGCGCTGTCCTGTATGCCCTGTGCACCCGCAGCTGTCTGTCCTCGTGCACAAGGCACCTGCTTGTGGGCCGCAGCAGCCGCAGGCCAGATGCGCTGGCACGGTCTCCCCGCAGGCTCTCAGAGCCCGTGTGGTAAGGCATGTGGTGAGGCGGCTGCACCCTCTGCTGCAGGGGCTGTGGCTCGGCCTGGTTAAGTATCTTGCTAGAAAGCTAACGAGTGGCTACCTGAAACTTAAACTTGTATGTTGCAAAAGCCACGACCCTGCCATTATCCCACACGAAGGAGTCTCACAGCAACTAAACCTGCGTCACACACAGAACCAGGTGTTAAGTGTAGGATTAACTGAATGCTGCTCCTCCAGACAATGAGTTGGAGTGTTGTAATAAAGCTTCAGAGCGTTATACCTAATGAATCCACTCACAACTGAGTCACACAGTAGTTTTATGGCACAGCTGAGGAGAGAGGAGAAAGCACTGGCTCTGGAGCCCGGAGGCACCGCAAGGACAGCAGGGTGTCCTGTACAGAGGGTGACACTGGTCAGGTGCTAATCACCCAACACGGAGGGCGCCCTACAGCTGGGCTTCCTGCTCCACGAGCTAGCAGATGTCTGTATCAGCTGAGACAGACTAAGTCTAGATCCTCACCACCTGAAGCTGCATATAGTGCTGCTAATGCTCCATGTGATAGGAAATCTTCATTTACACTCGTAATTCCCGAAAGCACAGAGAGGTGCCGGGTAGACACCGAGCCAGGAAGCCCAGTGGGCAGCAGTGACGGCGTCCTCTCGGCACTTCCTTGCCACGCGCCATCTTAGCTGACGCCCTGTCTGACCCTGGATGCCAACACGAGTACTCAGAAGCCTCGGGGTGCCTTCTCACTCAGGATGCCGCAAACCAGGCCCCGCTTCCACAGTCACTACGACGCCCGGCACTGACTGGCCCCTGAGGCTATGGAGTGACTTACACTTTCCCATCAGAGTCAGCGGCCCTGTTATCTCTCATCAGAAGGAAAGGAAAGCGGATCTGGATCAGAGTAATCATGGCTTGGGGATCACTATCTAAGAAAAAAAGATCCTCGGTTTCAATGCCTTTAGAAAAGTCGCCCTGCTCAGTTACCGTGACGGAACCACCTCGCCTCCCTGGAATACAGTGGGGACGCGCTTCAGCTCAGCACATGATGCACGCGCTGGGCCGGGTCCTGGAGCCTGCCTCCCCCACGAAGAATGCCAGGCTCAACTGGTCCGACCACCTGCACCTGTCATCACACCCTTGCTCGCCACACTCTGGGGGCTTTTCAGGGTGTACGTGGGCATCCGGGGCTCAGCGCTCCCTGGCTGCCTGTTTCCCTAAGTGGGCCGTGCTCTCTGGTCAGCAATCCTTTCACACCAGTGTCCACCTGTAGCAGCCAGGGAAGGCGTGCTGAAATCCCTGCTCGCTGAGCCCCGCCCCCAGGGTGTCTGGTCAGCAGGTCCGGAGTGGGCTTCAAGAACTTACATTTCTAGTACCTTCTCAGGCAGTGCTCAGACTGCTACCAGGGATCGCACTTTGAGAATGACTACACAGACAGCTGATACTTTAAAAATAAATTTCCCAGGGACATCTGAATTGTTCAGGAACAGAACAAAGTGGGGGGTGGAGAACAAATAGAAAAAGGAGAAGGTGGGGGCAGGTCCTTGCCATTAAAATCTTTGAGTGGAATCAAATTAGAAACAATGACATTTGTAAAACCCAATCACCAATTACATTTATAGGAAAGCTTTCTGATTTAAGCTTCATTTGTAATAATCAAATGAAATAACCTGTTACTTCACCAGTCACTGAAACTCCGCTCACGTACTCAACTGCTCAGAATGTACCTTCATGCCATCGTCCCAGAAACTAGCATCCTCATGCCTCTAGCTACTTGTCAAGAGAGGGAACCACCATCTACTAAACACTGAGAGACGTCAGGCACTTAGAAAAGTGTGTCCAGTCGGAACATATTCATTAACATGTAAATCGGTGTTAAGCCAGCAAGCATCTAGAAACGGGTAAGACTTAAAATATCTCCTTTTACAGAAGCTGGACGCAGGCACACTCAGAACACCAAAGCGACAAAATCACTGGGGCTCATCTCGATGGGAGGATCAGCCCTAATACTTACCGTGTGGAAAATGATATTTACCTGTTCTGGTTTTCTGCTGATAAGTATACTTAGCACCTTGCTGAAGAAACTGGCAAGCAGTGGGTTCAAGGGGGAATCGTTTAGGAGGAAGCTATATAGTTTCATTAGCAAGGATTCATCTTCTCCCAGTCTATCATTCATCTGGGAGACATCAGAAGTGAGCAACTCACAAGATATATTGGGATACCTAGAAGAACAGGATACTTATATCATCATCTATATTGACACTTTAATTACATAAAGTAAAACACAATCAAAAAGGCTTCCTAAAACTTCGTAAAATAAATAGGTATCTTCTGGGATTAGAAAACTGTTTTAATGCATTTTGTCCAACCTCTAGATTAAAGTGAATTTTCTACTATGTCTAAAAAAATTGTTCCTCAACGAAGCTTTAAGAGGAATGCATTTTCCCCAACAGAACTAGAACTTGCGTAGGACTCAGGAGCCAAGGAGGGCCATGCTGCAGGGTGTGCGCCTTCCCAAGTGCGGTGACTGAGCTGGGAAAAGCCTCGGGCTGCGGCCACCTACAACCTGCGCGGGCGCGGGAAGTGCAGTTTGTAGGATGACCATTCATGGGGGATGATGGTGTCCGGGAAACTGCCCTGCACACAGCACTTTGTAACTACTCAAGACACATTCAGGTTCCTGGACTGGCCACCTCTAACTTCACATGGCATGCAAATGCTACTGAAAGTTGTTTTAGGGGCTTCTCAAATGCTCAGTCTATCTTACAGCATAAGAGAATAAACACTCTAATATACGGAAGTGGAAAATAGGACATTAGTCCGAGGGACCCAGGTAAGAAGCTGTATACAAAAAATGAGCTCTCCACAGCACCATCCAGACTCTGAGGACCAGGCCACCACCAGTTTCACAGCTGTGGGACAGACCTCTCCTACAGACCCCACAGCACCAGAAATGCCTGCATCCCTCAAGCTCGCATGTCTCTGAGCACCAGGGCACCATCTCCCTCTGGCAAGCAGGCAGTGTGTCCACACCCCGTCACTCGCTTCTCTGAGCACAGTCTCTCACGGTTTCAAGAGCAATGGTGGGCTTGTGGTCCCCGCGCAGCCTGTGTTCTGCCAACCTGCAGTTCACTTCACTGCTCTTCACTCCTTCCTGTCAAGCAGACAGGTCCCGGAACCATTTATCAGGAATGGCTAGCTCAAGTGCTGACCAGGCCAGGGAGGTGGAAGCACAGCCAGAAGCCGCTATACAATAAGAGAAAGGTGAAGACTGGGCACCAGAACACACAAGCAAGCGGCTGCCTGATCCCAGGACCTGGCAACAGACCCGAAAGCTGCGGCACCTGAGGGGGCCTGGCATGAGGTTGAAGGCTGAGCGGGAGGAGAATGTCCCCAAATGAACTTTTTTCATTCAGGGAGAAAAGAACTGAAAAGAAGACAATAAAATTGGCAAGCGTATGGACTCAAAGACCACATCACCAAATAGCCTCTTCTGGAGGCTTACGGCTCAGTCAAGTTAAAGACCTTCTCACTTTAAGAAACATGCTGGGCCCTGGCCAGTAGGCTCAGTGGTAGAGCTTCTCTACCCCCACCAATCCCTCCCTTCCCTTCCTGAGCCATGGCTCAATTCCTTCAAGCACATCAGCCCCGGACACTGAGGATGTCTCTGTGGAGCTTCCACCTCAGTTGCTAAAAATAGCTCGTTTGCGAGCATGGCCCCAGATGAGCAGAGCATCAGCCCCAGATGGGGGCTGCTGGGTGGATCTTGGTCAGGACACATGCAGGAGTCTCTCTCTCCTCCTCTCATTTGGAAAAGAAGGGAGAAAAATTTAAAAAATAAAATAACATTAGAAAAAACCACATTAGCATATAGACACCCCAGAATAAAGTCACCATTATGCTCAGGGCAGGACTGTCCAGTGACGACAGGTGTGGCATCATCAAGGTTAGGAACCAGTCTCCACGACTTACAAGCTGTTACTTACCCTTCCTGGGCCTCAGTTTCCAAGCATGTAATATTAAGACAGTAAGTCCTTATCCCTCAAGAGACAATAATACATACAAAAAACTAAGAATGTGATGCTAGAAAAAATGAATGCTCGCTGTTGTTAGTTCTCCTTATTTTGTACTTTACAGAGGTGCTGGAATGCTTCTCTGGGGCTCGGGGGACATGCTGTCTCAACTATCCCCTCCCTGGTAAAGGACTGGTAAAACGTAGACCTTGGCTCTGCCTGTGACCCAAATGTGCAGGGCACATTCCCTAGATCCTGAGGCAGCGTGGTCACCCCTTCCCTCGGGCGCCCAGTTTCCCACAGGTAACCAGGGAGTTCGGGCTTGCTAAGGCAGCGTGCATGTGTGTGGGGCCTGGGCGCTGCAGGAAGGAACAGTGCTCTGGCTCCAGACTGGCTGGGGTTACGCTCTCCCCCACCCCCAACATCTAACAAGCTGCCAAAACACCCAAAGACCCCGCCCTCACCTCAGCAGCGTAAGGCCTGTTCCTAACCTACACACGCTCTGACCTCGCTCCCTTCCCTGCTACTGAGAACACAGAGACATCAGAGGAGAAGCCAGCCCAACCGCAGCCTGGCCTGCATGCGCCTCCCCCCCCCCCCCACTCGTCCTCCTGACCGGCTCCCGCCCACCTCCTCGAGCACAGAGCCCCACTTCCTCTCTATCGTCCGCACTGCCGTCCCCTCTGACCACACCAGCCCCGGCAGCGTATCAACAGACTGCTACACTTTCATCCTGCGAAAACAAACGCCACCCTCTCTTGACTGCACATGTCTGCAGCTCCCGTGTTCTCCCTCTCCTCCCTTCCCACAGAACTACCTGACAGACCTGCCTGCCTTGTATCTGACTCTTCCTCAAAGGCACTCAGGGCCTGGCCTACTGTTCCGATCTCCCTTCCGAGGCCCGTCTTCCCTCGACTCTCAGGGCAGCCGCCGCCCTGGCTCTCTTCCCTTAGCCACTCCACCGTCCCTCTGTGCGGACCCTGACCCAACAACCAACACTAGCTTTTCCATTTATACTTCTATTGAAGAGTCTACTTTTAAAGTTTTATTAGTTCAAATTTATGCTAAATTACTTAAAATCAGAGCTGTCATTAGAATTTAAAAGGTTAGTATAAAATGAGACTCCTTTAATACATTGTATAAGATCACTGAACTAAAACAGTGATGGGTTTAATATACATGTATATTAAACACAAAATACAGCAATCACTACATCATCCACAAACTACAAAACCACCACCTAAATTTCCTTAGATGACTAGTCTACCTTAACCCTGAAAAGCTTTCAGGTCACATGGAAAAACCCCTCTACGCTGCCCCAGCTGCCGGGGCCATCGGTTATTACACAGACACAGCGGATGGCTGTCCAGGCCAGAAGCGCAGCAAGGACTGCCTTCCCAGCTGAAGTCAGCCTCTCCCGAGATGGTGCCATTAGAAGGCTGTGGCCAGGGGAGGCACACCGGCTCTCGCAGCCTCAAAGGTAGCATAAAAACAGCAACAAGAAGAAAAAATGCAAAAACAAAACAAAAAACCACACACGCAAAATGCTAGCATGGCACTACAACAAAAGCCATGACTACTTTTTGGCAATAGAGGCACTCGCCATAGGTGTGCCTACTCTTCTCCAGCTGGGCTTCCTTCAGCCCAGACCCCAGAGGAGCCAGTCCCTGCTGGAGATCTCCGGGCTTGTTAAGGGGAAGGCCTGGTGCAAAGCCCCTACCAACATCAGCCCCAGACCAGCAGCACCCACACATGCTGCTTCACTATGGTGAGGTCCCCAAGTAGCACAGTGTCTATCTTTTGCAGGATGAGAGTACGCTAGTATTGCTGCCACCCAATTTCTTTCCTCTTCCTTTTAAAAGCACTGATCTCTGTGTGAACGCGGTTGCTGAATGTTAGCTGTCAATTTTCACAGCTAGCAGAGAACGTGTTCCTTGAAGATCCAAGCCACCAGCGACTTGAAAGCATTAATAGTATTTATTATTCCCCTGACAGCAAAAGTCTCACCATGAAGAAATGAAAAGACAGCTATAACAGGGACAGACTGTGGGAGAAAGGGCAAAAGAAAACCTACTAAAAACAAATTCTTCCTATTCCATAAAGTTTAATGCATAATCAGTAACGTTTTATTCCTGAAGTTGTAGTATTTTTAGGGTGTGAGGGAGCCAAACATTTCAGTAGAGTTGGAGATGGAAAAGTAACTAACTGAAACCCCAATACTTCAAATATATACAGCTATTCCGTGTGCAGGGTCTACACACAGTGTGCTCAGAGACAGTGATAAAGGGTCCCCTGTGCCACCGTTCTGCTCTAAGCAGCGGGAACCAGTGACGAGTGAATAAACCCAATGCAGTTCTCCACAGGGTTACGTACTTGAACTTGGCAGCACCAATACTCAGCGAGACCCACACCCTTTTTATCAATTAACAACAAGTCAGAATTAATTTGATCAACAACACTGTTCAGAGCCCATGCTCTGACTTCAATTTGCTATGTGATCTTGGATGGTCACATCATCTCTGTCTTCCCATTTGCAAAGAAGAGAAGAAACTGACTTGGAAGGCCTTCCTATTGTAAGAAACTTCGTCACACCACTATAAAGCATTTCACCCTTCGGAGGGAACACAGAAGCCTTGTTTGTAGAGGCCTGTCCTCTCACCGGACCTAGCTCTGGAACGAGTCATGTGCCCAGCTGAGCCTATGCCCTCAACCACAGAAACACCCATGGGGAAGCACTGGGAAACAAGAGGAAACCTCTACCCCCACTTCGCCTCAACCCCACCCTAGAGAGAAGATTGAATTTCTTACTTGTATCTGATCTTTTCATCCATGTCTTGAGGTGGTTCTTCTATAATGAACGAGACTAAATCTTCGAGACATTCTGCTTTTAACAGAAACTCTATAAGTTTGCGGTTCTGAGCTTTACATTCCTGTAAAACATCTTCCTCATCCATTAACTCCTTCAGTGTTACATCTTCTCTTTCTAGGAGTGTGTCTATGTGGGATGATGAGTGAAGATCAAATTTCCAAAACATGCTGGTCTAAACAAAACGCAGAGAGTATTTCAAATAAAATGTCAGCTTCACACAAGTTCATTTCAGTTCAGTGTCACAGTCCAAAACACCCACGTCAGGTAAGTTTACATTGAACCTACAGAGTACTTCCTAAATAAGCAAAATTAAGCAGGACATTTTTTCCTTCTCAGAATAAGATGTTTATGATTAAAAAAAAAAAAAAAAAAAAGACTTGAAAATGCTGTAAGAATGCTAAAAATAAAACTTGGGATTTTAACCCGAGAAATGACCCCACCCACACTGAGAATTCCTGCTGGGAAAGGAAGTAAACCCTTCGTAAGGGCGGAAAGCACATTCTTACACAGAACTAAGATCTTCAGCAACAAAGGACAAGCTCTGAGCCCTCCATGTCCAGCACTCTGCAGAACACTGGAAGAATGAAGCAACAACCACCAGCAGCCAGACCTCTTAGCCACTGACGGCATGCTCATGGTCTGAAGTCAGAAAACGATAAAACCTGTGCCATTTAAATAAGAGACTAAACACGGGGACACAATGCTCCAGGAGCTACAGAAACCCATCCTAGTTTCCAGGACAGCAACTAACAAACTCAAAACAATCACTCCACAATGCCACACACACACTGTCCCTGCCTTTTCCTCCTTCCTGCCCCACAACGATGAAACGCTAACTGGTTCTCTTTCAGTTAGAGAGTTAAAGAAGTTCCTTGTTGGTTACAACTGGAAATATGAAACACAGGGTCCACTACATAATCTAAAGCTGCCATGACGAAACAATTTCAAAGGCCACTTTTGACCAAAAGATGACAAAAATTCTGATTAGGGATAAGACCATGCAAAATTATTCCTATCTGTCAAAGGTGCTGCTCACTGCAGAATTTCTGAACCAGGATTTGGTGAGATACATTGTTATTCGATTCACCTCAAAACCACAACCTACAGATCAGTTGCAGCTTTACTATCCACAGTGTAAAGTGGTCCATATTATCCCTGTCATCAAAAGGCTTATGTTAAGCCTGACCAGGTGGTGGTGCAGTGAACAGAGTATCAACCTAGGACACTGAGGACCCAGGCTGGAAACCCCAAGGTCACCCACCAGCTTGAGCGTGGGATCATAGACATGACCCCATGGTCGCTGGCTTGAGCCCAAAGGTCGCTGGCTAGAGCAAGGAGCCACTGGCTCACCTGGAGCCCCCTCCCCACCAGTCAAGGCACGACGTATGAGAAGCAGTCAATGAACAACTAAAGTGTTGCAACTAAGAGTTGATGCTTCTAATCTCTCTCTTCCTGTCTCTCTTGCTAAGAAAAATAAAAAGCACCCCTCCCTTCTCTCTCTCTAAAATGAATAAAATCTTAAAAAGAAAAGAAAAGAAAAAAAAATCCTGACCTGTGGTGGCGCAGTGGATAAAGTGTCGACCTGGAACACGGAGGTCGCCAGTTCGAAACCCCGGGCTTGCCTGGTCAAGGCACATATGGGAGTTGATGCTTCCTGCTTCCCCTCGTTTCTCTTTCTCCCCTCTCTAAAACAAATAAAATCTTAAAAAGAAAAGAAATAGCACATTAATATCCACATGTGTGCCTTTTAAGTCCTGCACTGGAGGAGCCTGGGTAAAAGGAAGGAAGCTGCAAAAGGTCGTAACCTACAAACAGTACACATACATTTTTCAGATGTATGTAAGTATTTTGCTAAGTCCACCCATATTAGGAGACCAAGTGAAATATACCTTTTTTGGTACTTTCATGAACATCTGCATAGAATTTTTTTAAAACTAGAAATCATGGAGAGCAGCATCTTTTACCCTGCTGGTCAGACAGATCGATCCAGAGATAAAGAAAAGGAACCAGTGCACTGAGGCAGGTTATGCAAAACAAAACAAAAAAACCCCACAAAACAACTTTTATTGTACTATTTTATCCTAATAAAATTGAAAATAAGAATAAAGAAGGAAAGGAAAAAGGCAAGTTTTTAATCCTAGAAAGAGGAAGGAGTAAAGTGATGCTGTCAGCACAATCTACAACAGGGTGCCCACACTTGTTCAGCTTGCGAGCTACTTAGAAGATGACCAAGTCAAAATGATGCACCTACAATAAAAACGCAAAACATAAATTTATTTCTTCTGTATTATCATTATTTAAGTTACTATTATTGCTATTTAATATTGTGTATTCTTCTTTCACCTTTCTCCTTCTCAGCTCTCTTTTCGGAGGAAAGTCAATGTCATAGTTTTTATGAACAGTCCGAAAAAGCCGCTCCACATTTCCCTGCTTTGGAATAGCAATGGCACACAGACAGATGAGGCAAACGCACTTAGAATATGACAGAGTGAAAAACATCCCCTCCCATTCTGTATGAAAGTGGTAGGTTTTAGGCTCCTTACTCGGACCAGCTACGGCACTCATTTTTATACCCTTTGTTGTATTTAGTTTAAATAAATTAAAGGCTAACTACGCAGCAATGTAACTGAACAAGTTAGCACAGTTTAACGCGCATGCGTAGGGTGTCAAACGTTCAGACTTCAGATTGGCTACCCTATATGCCAATCAAAAGACAAATGTCTTTTTAATGTCATGCGATCTACCCACACTTCCTTCGCGATCGACCAGTAGATAGCAATCAACGTATTGAGCACCCCTGATCTACAACCATGGTTTTCAACGTTTTTATACTTAGGGACCCGTGATCTAGCCTGCCAGAAACAGAAACACACAACGAATAAAGTTTTATCTCACCACACACGAGGGCAGCATGGTACAAGCTGGTGCGTGGTTCCCGAGCCCGCCTGCACGATGCACTGACTGCTACGAAGGTCTGCCCAAATGCCTGTCTGGTGTGCATGATCTGTGAATGCTGGCACAGTGCACATGGGGGCTCAAACAAGCCTACACGTCCCAAAGACACCAACACAACCTCAGTAGTATTTTCATCGATGACACAGGCTTGTAAGTAGCAAGCATCCTGAGTATGAGCGAGTCTCACTAAGAACACTGGGTCTATAAACTTCATACAACATCAAGCTTAGTGACTCCTTCTGCAGACTGGCACAAAATTTCTGGCAGACTGGAAGCTGAAAAACATGGGTCTACAATGCTTCTGCTGGAGCAACTTAGCTCATTTATCAGCGAGGCTTTTAAATGGCAAATGCCACGAGTGTGCTCCACCACTCTTCCCCATACTTAGTACCCAAGTTCCCGGTAACAACGGTCACTGAGCTCCACTCAGCACAGCACCCAATGACAGGCACAGGGTTCAGGCCCTGCTCAGATGCCACACACATAACCTGCACTGATCCTCAAGAATAAACACAAGCATGCAACCTCTCGTTTAACTGCAGTAGAAAATCACCTTCAAGAACGGTCATATGTCTGGCCTGTGGTGGCACAGTGGGTAGAGCACTGACCTAGAACACTGAGATCCCCGGTTTGAAACCCTGGGTTTGCCCAGTCAAGGCACATATGACAAGTAAAAAATGAACAACTTAAGTGAAGCAACTCCGAGTTGATACTTCTCACTTCCTCCTTCCTCTCTCTGTAAAATCAGTAAATAAAACTTTTAAAAAATAAAAAATAAAAACAATCATTCATGTTAGTTCACCTTGTGTTCAAAGTGGATCATGGGTTCTTGATCCCAAGGATGTCTACAGTTTGACAAAATAGTGCCTTTTCCTTATTTTAAATACTTGATCAAAGTCACTGACTGAAAAGCTATATTAAAATAACCCAGTATAAGCCCTGGCCTGATCACTCGGTTGGTTAAAACATCCTCCTGGAGCATGGAGGTTGCCGGTTTGATCCCCAGTCAGGGCACATACAGGAGCAGCTCGATGTTCCCATCTGTCTCTCTCTCACACAATAAATAAATAAATAAATAAATACATACATACATACATACATAAATAAGGTTTATTAAAGTACCTTCCCACTCAGAAAACTAGACATAGTTAATACTATAATTTAGCATTAATCCTTTTTAAGTAATTAATTCTCATTTAATGTAGTATGTCTTTATATTTTTATAATCTCACATATAGAGACAAAGTATAATAAAAAATACTAAGAAATAAATCACAAAAGTAATCTGGTATCGAGCTCTAACAACTGGCTAATTATAAATAAAATACACACTCACATCCATCAAAATAAACTACAACATTTACAAACTACAAAGTCATAATTCTAAACTATGGATCAAGATATAGTCAGTTGGCTCAGCAGTGGAGCGTCAGCCCAGCATGTGGAAGTCCCGGGTTCAATTCCCAGTCAGGGCACACTGGAGAAGCACCCATCTGCTTCTCCACCCTTCCCCCTCTCCTTTCTCTCTGTCTCTCTCTTCCTGTCCCACAGCCAAGGCTCCACTGGAGCTGGGTTGGCCTGGGCGCTGAGGATGGCTCCATGGCCTCCACCTCAGCCACTAGAATGGCTCAGGTTGCAACAAAGTGGTGCCCCAGATGGGCTGAGCATCGCCCCCTGGTGGGCATGCCAGGCGGATCCCAGGATCCCAGTCAGGCGCATGCTGGAGTCTGCCTGCCTCCAAGCTTCTCAGTTTGGGGAGGGGGGGGGATAAAAAAAGATAAGTCATATCAACCCTCCAGTAAAACCCAGCTTTCAAAATACCCTCTATACATAAATCACTAAACCCTGAACTTACTATAAAGACTGAGGGTCATCAGCGGTGAAGGCAGGGCAGGAATCGGCAAACTGCAGCTCGCAGACCAGAGCCAGCCCAGGCCTGCACGCTAGGAAGGGTGTGGTACTTTTACAGGGTTGTTTAGGGAAAGAGAAGCTTAAGTGATGGGGCCCAGGTGGCCCACAAGCCTACAGTGTTCACTCTCCAGTATTATACAGGAAGGTGTAGTGTTCCTTGCTCAAAGAAGACACAAGTTCCCGTGAACCTTCCCTTCTGAGTCCACACCCTGGCTGCACAGCCTGCCCAGAGGGAGGGACCGTCTATCAGATCCAGTCACCTTTCCTTCGAACTTACCTAGGCTATGAGGCCAACTTCTGAGGCCGGCAGGCAAGGTCTCCAGTGCGCTGTGAACTACAGAGACCTCCAAGCACCCTCCCCGCTTCTGGCTGAATGCTGATGACATAAGAGGACCTTAGGGACAACAGAGCTAAAAAACCGCAGGTGCTCCTGTTCCCCAATCGCTACAAGGAAGCAGGTTGCCTGCTGGCAGTGTGGCCCCCTGGCCATCCAGCTCCTCTAACCCCTGAGCCCGAGCCTTCACGCTTTATTATATTTAAACACAGAAAAGGAATTCTTTAGCAACAATCTTTTTTAAATGCCTAATCCCTTTTGATTTGCTGTATCCTGAATTACAATAGCATTTTTCAAGTCAGAACACTGTATGTATTTCCACAGTGCATTTTCTTTAAACTAGGCACCACAAACTGAAAAATAAAACCACAAAAAGTTCCTAAGAAGAACCCCACATTATGCATTTTCTCTTTTAGTCAAACAGCAAATTAACAGAGACAAATGGTGCTGGTAGGCTGGTTATCCGGGGCTTGGCCCTGGCTTCCAGCCGTGCCCTCTGAAACAGAAACAAGCTACAGATGAACTAGCAGTTACCAAGTTCAACTGCCCGGGACCGAGGTAAAATAGAGTCCTTTTAAAAATATACTACTCTTGCCTGACCAGGCGCAGTGGATAGAGCAGAGGTCCCCAAACTTTTTACACAGGGGGCCAGTTCACTGTCCCTCAGACCGTTGGAGGGTCACCACATACAGTACTCCATACATTGACCACCAGTGAAAGAGGTGCCCCTTCCGGAAATACAGCGGGGGCTGGATAAATGCCCTCAGGTGGCCGCAATTTGGCCCACGGGTCATAGTTTGGGGACCTCTGAGATAGAGCATCGAACTGGGATGCGGAAGACCCAGGTTCAAGACCCCAAGGTTGCCAGCTTGAGCACGGGCTCATCTGGCTTGAGCAAAAAGCTTGCCAGCTTGAACCCAAGGTCACTGGCTCGAGCAAGGGGTTGTTACTCAGTCTGCTGAAGGCCTGCAGTCAAGGCACATATGAGAAAGCAATCAATGAACAACTAAGGTGTCGCAACAAAAAACTGATGATTGATGCTTCTCACCTCTCCGTTCCTGTCTGTACCTATCCATCCCTCTGAC
The DNA here is from genome assembly GCA_037038555.1 of Rhynchonycteris naso. Taxonomy (NCBI): domain Eukaryota; kingdom Metazoa; phylum Chordata; class Mammalia; order Chiroptera; family Emballonuridae; genus Rhynchonycteris; species Rhynchonycteris naso. The sequence goes on along the minus strand of CM072995.1, from coordinate 368,327,504 downwards.
TCTCTCTAAATATATATGTGTGTGTGTATGTATGTGTGTGTATATGTGTGTGTGTGTATATATATATACACACACACACACACACACTATTCTTAAACACTCAGAAAAAATGAGTCAGAATTTCAACTCATTTTTAGTAAAACATTAGTACTATTTTTTTATTTTATTTTAGAAAGACAGGTAGGGAGAGAGAGAATGGGAGGAGAGAGATGAGAAGCATCAACTTGTAGCTGCAACACTTATAGTTGTTCATTGATTGTTTCTCATTCGTGCCTTGACTGGGGGACTCAAGCCTAGCCACGGACCTTGGGCTTCTAGCTAGCAACCTTGGGACCACGTTAACGGCTCTGCGCTCAAGCTGGCAACCCTGCACTCAAGCAGGGAACCTGGGGTTTATGAACCGGGGACCTCAGCATCCCGGGCTGATGCTCAATCCACTGTGCCACCTCCAGTCAGGCAACATTAATACACTTTAAAAGTCATGTCACAACTATACTTGATTAAGTTGCTAGAAAAGAGGGTTAACTGTTACTCAACGCCATAGATGAGAGCCTCTGCTGTCTTCTACCTTCCCCATAATTGAGGCACAAGTGAAAATTACCATCCAGTCTGTGCAAAATAGAACTAAGGATCCCCAAACCTATGAAGCATTCACCTCAGATCAACTGCACTAAAGACCATCCAGAATGAATGAAAAGCCATCCTTCTCAGAAGCAAAATCTGGGCCATGGTGCCTTTATTTCACAGCATTTGGGCAGCGAGACTTTGTTCCTGAAAGAAAAGGTGCTGCCCTGTGTATGGCACAGGAATGGAAAGTCACAGTGAGGTGCGAGGCCATCCGCAGGAGGAGTGAGCCCAGCAGCCCCTATGTAGGCTGTGCCTGGCTCACCGCTGGCCGCGTGTGGTCACTAGGCCCTGGCTGGGGTTTATGTAAATCACCTACAACTGCCTGCTTTCACCAAATAAACACCATTTCCCCCCAAATCCTGTTAGGACTAAAGCATCTCAACAGACCTGGGTTCTAACGCCAGCTCCACTACCGGCAGGAGCCGTGAGAAGCGACCTCCCTGTGGACAATCTGACATTAGTGCGTTTTCTTTGAACAGGCTAAAGCAGAACATAACATACTGTATCACTTTCCAACAGGCACAGAAGAAATGACACCACAACGATGCTAACAGATAAAGTATTAGAACTCTCAACAGAGAAACTGCTAACCTGCCTACAAATGAGAAGCAAACTGTGGGAATGGCAAGGAAGAACCTTAACAAACTGAAAATTAACAAATTCCTATTCATATAAACTTACTCTGCTTAAATTCAGCAATTCTCTAGCCCAGCAGGATAAAATCCCAAGCTTGCACATTGCTATCAGCTGTGTGATACCTGCATGCAGGACTGCCTGGGCACAGGACAGAAAGTTCAAAAACCCAAACAGAAAGAATTCAAAGATGATGAAGAATTTCAGATAGGAAAGGCACAGCATTAAAGCAAACACTCTGGGCGTGGGGTCCTGTGAGACTGCATGAGCCACACACCCATAGAGCCAACCCCATCCATAACCCTTTCATAACTTGCCCCAACCTACTGGGATCTCCAAGAGTCCAAATCCTAAGCGAAGCCCTGGTCGGTTAGCTCAGTTAGTGTTGTCCCATAAAACCAAGGTTGATGATGGTTTGATTCTGGGTCAGAGCACACATGGGGCGCAAACAACAAGCACATAAGTAAGTGGAACAAATGAATGAATTCCCCCGCCTTCCTCTCTTGCTCTCTAAAAATCAATCAATTAAAAAAATTTTAAATCCTAAGTATTTGCTATCATGCAAATAAACTTGCATAAGATAGTTTTAGTTTAAATAGTTGTAGTTAGGCCCTGGCCAGTGTCTCAGTGAATAGAGTATCTGCTGATGTGTGGACATCCCAAATTCGATTCCTGGGCAGGGCACACAGGATAAGTGACCATCTGCTTCTCTCACCCTCCATCTCCCTTTTCTCTCTCTCTTCCCCTCACAGCCAGTGGCTCAACTGGTTTGAGCACTGACCCCAGGCACTGAGGATAGCTTGGCTGGTGCAAGCACATCAGCCTCAGGTGCTAAAAATAGCTTGGTACTCGAGCAACAGCCTTGGATGGGGTTGCCAGTGGGTCCTGGTCAGAGCACATGCGGGATTCTCCCTTACTATCTCCCCTCCTCTCACCTAAAATAAATAAATAAATAAATTGATTAAATAGTTGCAGTTATCTTAAACACTTGGGAGTGTAAACTACAACAATAGAAACAACTGCTTCCACCTAACATAACACATGGGAAAGACTCAAGAAGACTTAAAACAACAAAATTTGTTAAAAATTTTAATGCTATTTCTGTAAAATATATTATGAAGGGAATTGTTGTAACACAGATTTTGCCATCTTACCTAAAGGCAAGCAAGCACACACTGCCCAAATTCAAGTCCCCCTGCAGTACTGCTAGAGGCCTCTTCTCTCAGCAACAGAGGAAGGTGCGGCTCCACCTACCTAACATCCATGGTAGGCAGGTCTAATACAAAGCTCAAACCACAATGTACATACGCCGCATGCAAGTTTAGTTTAAAGTTTCTAACAGCCACATCAAAGAGTATAAGGAACTGGCAACATTAATTTTAATAGTATATTTTATTTAACCTCACATATCCAAACATTATTATTTTAACATGTCATTCTTCGGGTATTAAGTCTTCAAATCCAAGTGTATTTTACATGCACACTAGGGCACATCTCAGTTCGGACCGGCCAGGTTTCACATACTCGGGAGTCACACATGTCATATGCTTCTAACAAAGCAACTGGCAAGCAGCATGTAGGACAGTGTGACTGCAGGGAAAATAGGTGACAGCATGCTGTAATAAAAGTAGTGACTTTTTTCTTTTCTTTTTACGGGGACAGCGAGTCAGAGAGAGGGATAGACAGGGACAGACAGGAACAGAGAGAGATGAGAAGCATCAATCATTAGTTTTTTGTTGCAACACCTTAGTTGTTCATTGATTCCTCTCTCACACGTGCCTTGACCGCGGGCCTTCAGCAGACCGAGTAACCCCTTGCTGGAGCCAGCGAACTTGGGTCCAAGCTGATGAGCTTTTTGCTCAAGCCAGATGAAAAGTAGTGACGTTCTTCATAACACTTCACATAAAGATTTTTCTAACAGACCTACTTGCTAGGGTAAGTCCAGGGAGTGGAGGTAACACCCATTCTGCAAGGCAGAGAGTGAGCAATTTAACAACACTTGTAATCAAGATGTCCAGCAAGGTTTTAAAAAAAGTCACATATGGCCAGTGGCAGCCGTGTTGGACAAGACAGCTCTAATTATATGATTACTATAATTATGATTCAAAGTTTCTCTCCTGGTCCTAAAATAGCCCCACTCTCTCATCTCCTTCCACAGCCAAAGTCAATAGTCACCCACCTTTCCCACACAAGGGTCAGTGTGAAGTGGGTAGAGATAAGTTACGGGCCATGTTTTTACAGATGTCTTCAAACTTTTTATAGAAACGACCCACTTTTGCAGTGCTGGTCCACCTGGTCCCTACCGCCCACTAGTGGGCGTTCCAGCTTTCATGGTGGGCCAATCGCGGTGCCGTTTGGTTGCTCCACTACTGCCCATCATGAAAGCTGGGCACCTACTAGTGGGAGGTACGGACCAGGTTGACCAGCACTGCCAAAGTGGGTCGTTTTTATAAAAAGTTTGAAGACGTCTGTTAAATCTAAAACATAAACATACCGGGGAAATCACGTTTATTCTTTTATATATAACAACGGGTCATTCTTCAACTCAAAAAAGTAGGTCAAAAGAAAACTAGAACTGTTTTTCAGCCTCTAAACCTAGGAATAAGTTGCAGGAATAATAGAGAAAAATTCAATTTCTTTGTCTTGAAATAATGGAGAAAGCTGACAACAAATCAGAGGGACCACAAGTGGCTCGTTACTGGTTTTATAGATAGATATTCCTGAAATTTAAAAATAGGTGCATGTCTCTGGGAATTTATTTCATGTTATAAGCTAATTCAAAATTTTACAAAGAAAAACTAGATACGCCACTCGATCATGTTGGGAAATAGTGATGCTTGAGTAAAGTATTTAACAACAACAACAACCCCGACTCCCAGTTACCCTGGAGAAAGCCGAGCCTCAAGGCCTCCTTTCAGATTCCAAACAACTTGCTGGCCCCACCAGCAGTGGGCACACTTCTACCAAACCGCTGGCCAAGTTTCCCAAAGCCTGGGAAACTGTATTAAACACAGTGAGCTGAGAAAGGCTCTTCTTCTGGGCTCACCTGCTCTTGCCAGGTCCAGACACCTGGAGTTGCAGGACCCTCCCTGGGCCCAGATTCAGCTATGCAGGAGCTCAGCCGGGCAGCATCCGACAAGACCCAAATGGGGAACTGTTGGGCTCAAGAAGGACTGGTGGCTGCTCACCCGGGACGCTGAAAGCTGCGTGCCACTAAGAAGGGGACAGAGGAGGAAAGCAACTATAAATAGGAGAATGCAGAGTCACTCTGAAGGGAGGTCACCTCTCAGCGTTGTAAGTTAACCATCACCTCCTCCCAAGTGCAAAGCTCAGTGCCCAGGCAAACAGGACAATTTTCACACACAGAGGCAGAAATGGAACACAAAGAAGTAGCATCTTGCCTTCACAGGCAGCTCTCACTGAGTACTAAGGAAAGATCACAAAGCACTGAGAAGTGCTTATCTGAGTCTTAGCAAAGGCCCCCAGGGCCCGTGGCACCAGCCGCTGCCCCCACCCAGAGGCCAGACTAAGCAAATCAGGCAGAATGCTCATCAGAGGGAACACACGCAGAGCCAGTTTTATGCTGTTTGCTCTGCAACTTCTTTCAAAAAAACCTAGTAAAGACATTCAAGTGTGGACCATCCATTCGGCCCAGGTAATCTCTTCCAGTTTCACTTTGCAATTTCTTTGATATTTCAGCTTCCCCCCCTCCCACCATTGATTTTAGAGGAAGGGACAGAAAGAGGGTGGGGTAAGTGATCAGGAGAGGAGGAGAGTGGGGGAAGAGCCAGGAGGGTGGGGAGGGGAGGGGAGGACAGAGGGAGAGAAGAATCAGCTGTTGTTCTAAGTCAGTGGTTCTTAACCTGGGTTCTATGGAACCCTAGGGGTTTGATGAGTCGGTCTCAGGGGTTCGGAGAAGCCTCTGCTGCGGAGGCCAGGATAAAGTAATACCGTAATTTGTTGTGAGTTCATGCACTTTGTTGGTTTTGTTCTTTGAGCAAGGTGATGTTCATGCACGGCTCATTTTGTGCACCAGTAAAAAAACATATACCTATGTCTTGAATTTGGGAAAAAACTATTTTATTTATCACTAAAGAAGGGTTCGGTGAATGCGCATATGAAACTGGTGGGTTCGGTACCTCAGAAAAGGTTAAGAACCACTGTTCTAAGTTGGAGACCTGCACACTCTGGGACAACGCTCTCTATCCATTGTGCCTCTGGCCAGGGCCCAGCTTTTCTTGAGAATAGTAAATAAATGACTCAACCCTATTTAATATGCACGATACTAACCAAAAGGTACTTGCAAAGCAGGCACTGTACTAAGGACTACAGGAGGAATATGATAGGTTAGTCCTCAAGGGGGAGGGAACACCCCTGAGGCCCAAGCTGGCCTTCAGGAGGCAAGCAGAGCTTAGCTGGAGATGCAGAAACAAGGGATTCTCCAGTACAAAGAAGCCTGCAAGCACAGAGGGCAGGGAGACCCGGCAGCTCCAGGAAGTTCGTGGCAAGTGGAATGTACTGACAACAGGAAGAAGCTTTCAGAAGGCATTAGAAATACAGTTTGGCGTCTGGAGGGCTGTGTGAGAATGAACAGCAGAACAAAAGGAACTAGTGAGTTTCAAATGAGATAAATGTACGTGAAAATATCTACATGAAGACTATTTAATAACAAAGAAACAATTCTGAATAGAGGTAGAAGAAAGGTGACATAGAGGTGACATTTAAGCTGCAGGGAGTACACTTTCAACAGAGGTTGCTCCCCTATAAAGGTCAAATATCTGCCTGACCAGGCGGTGGCACAGTGGATAGAGCTCCAGACTGGGATGCAGAAGACCCAGGTTCGAGACCCGGAGGTTGCCAGCTTGAGCATGGGCACATCTGGCTTGAGCAAAAGCTCGCCAGCACCCAAGGTCGCTGCCTCCAGCAAGTGATGGCTCGGCCTGCTGAAGGCCCGCGGTCAAGGCACATGTGAGAAAGCAATCAATGAACAACTATGGTGTCGCAACGAAAAAAACTAATGATTGATGCTTCTCATTTCTCTCTGTTCATGTCTGTCTGTCCCTATCTATATCTCTCTGTGTCCCTGTAAAAAATAAAACATTTAAAAAAAAAGAAAAAAAAAAGGTCAAATATCTGAAGGTGACTGACAGGTGGGCTAGGGGAGGGGCTGCTGCGGACATGCCCACTGGGGCGGGACACCGCAGGAGCAGCACACCATGCTAGCACACACAACGAGCAGGTAAGGCAGGACAGATGAGCAGAACTGTGGACAATGGGAAAGGTGAACTAAGATGAGCCCAAGGAAGACTCCAGAGCCCTTTCTAAAAACTCACAAGACAGCAAGGCCCTGCAACAGCCTCTATTTTGAAAGCCAAGGTGGCCCCCAAGAGATTTCACATTAAATTACCCTTCTCTCCAATTTCAACCATAATTCTGCCCCTCAAAGCCCAATCTTCATGTTCCTTTCATTTCTGGCTATACTTTGGTATCAGATGATACAATTTATGGCTTGCCTTTCAAATTCTGAGCTGCCTGGAAAACACAGGCCCTCAGAAAGGAAGTGCCTACCACTGGGGCAGAGTCCAAATACACGACTAAGAGAAGAGAAGGGCGGAGCGAAAATTAAGATCTTATCACCCATTCCACTTCCACATTAAACCAGCCGACAGCCCATTACAAAAACCCAGCCTTGACTTACCTCGTCCACGTTAAAGCAAGTACAGTAACGTGCTCCACAAATTCTCACCATGAAAGCCCAAATGTACACAAATTTCTATGTAGAAAACTTCAGTGCAAGTACGTCCAAAGCATGCTTTATTTTACTAAGAGGTTTTTGTTTTAATGTGAGACTGGCGGTGTTGGGGAAAAAAAGACAAATACTGAGAATACTGGGAACCGAGACTCACCAGGAACTTTGTCAGAGATCAAAGGAATGAAGACGGAAACAAAGGATGACACCCACTCCCAGGTGCCTCATGGGCTGATGAACCCCAAACAGTTGTCTCCTCCTCTAGAAACTCTCTAACAATAAAAGACAGAAAAGCAACCGTAGCTACTGAGAATGCCAACAAATCTATGAAAACACAGAAAATGGAGAAATAATTCACGAAGTCCAACATTTATTTAAGTAACAGAAGTTTTAGACGAGCGTATTATAATCTACAACCACCCCCTCGCATCAAAAAAATTTTCTCAGCATAAAGAATGTGACTTTGTCCCCAGGACCTACACGTGTCATCTCGTGAGTGATGAAACCGGTGCTCTAAGGCACAGCGTCAGAGATAAAGAGAGGTTAAACTTTCCTAAGGTGAAACATACACTCATCAAAGGCATGGACAGAACATCCGCTTCCCGAAGTGCAATTCCAGAAAGACATTTTCAGACATGGAAGGTCTGAAGGATTTATTTACACTGTCTCAGAAAACCACGGGAGAACGGCATGTCCACAAGCCACGAGGAGAAGATACGGGATGCAGGAAAGCAGGAACAACACACGCCGGGGAAGGTGTCTCTGCAGCGACAGAGAGAGCCCAGAGGAGCCAGCTGCAAGAAGCATGAGGCAGAGGGCTCTGGAAAGGCTGTGTCCAGAAGGAGATGACCATCAGACACATGTGACCATGCTGAGAAGAATTCTGCAAATTAAGCCAGAGATTTAGGAAATAACTATCCAAAATATTCATCCTTTTAATGTTTGTTTCAACCAAAGCTGTGCTGACTCTCCTGGAAGATGGAGGAGGAAGGAGCTATGCATTCAAGGGCCAGACCTCCCATCTTCATAGAAGTCAGGTAAGAACAGCTACCCACAGGCATGTGACACAGACCTAGAAATGGGGAAGGAAGTGAATGTGAGAAAACAGCTAGGAGATGAAGGCAGCCGCCCTCACAAGAAACCCAGGGATGAGGAGAGTACTGGCCAGGGGAAAAGGGCAGATGATTGTTAGTTTTTGTTATAAATCTTGTGACACTGACTTTTTAAACTATGTAGCTCTGTATGATAAAATGAAACATGAAAACACAATCTAACAGCACTCAGTACAATCCCTGGCACTTGGCGAGGGCTCTACAAACATAAGCTCAATGTGAAGCCGGCTGAGAGGGGGAGCTGACCTGCCAGGCCCTACAGAGGTAAGACTGAGGTGACTGCACACACTGAAGATTCATCACTGTGTACAAAACAAGCAAAAAAGAAACAGAAATCCAATCAACCAAATCAAACCCGACCCATAATGGTCCCTTTTCAGCCCATTCTTTCTGCCATTGGCCTGGAAATCCACTCCAGACCTGAGACACCTGGGAGGGCACAGTGCTGAGATGGCCAAATCTGGCCTGCCACCTCTGTGTTTTTATGCAAGCCCTGAGCTTAATTATTTGGGGGGGAAAGGAAGCAGAAGAATGACATTCCACGACTTGTGAAAATTCTGTGAAGCTCACGTTAGCGCCCGGCAGGTTGTGCTGGGACAGGGCCTAACCGTTCCCAGCGGCAGACGGTCTCTGGCCGCTCTCACAAGGGCAGAGCGCGTGGCTGCCGGAGCCACACTCGGCGCTGTCATGGCTGCACTGCAGACCAGCGGGCACTCACCCGTCCACAGCGGCACAATTACAGCGAAGCACTGTTCTGTAGGACATGCGCTGTACGGCAACACTTGGTTGTATCATCACCCTCCACACCCAACAGGTCAAAACCAGAAAAAGAAACCTGGACTTCAAATGTGCTTTGATGGGACAGTGGGATGTAGACAGTTTTGTTATGAAATTTAGTGGCAAAGCACTGTTTATTATGCAATCACACAGCACCTGTGCTACCAGAATGGTCTCTGTCACCATGACCAGACTAAGTAGTCATCACAGTACTACCCACCCACAGGGAAGCAATAGTCAGAAAACTCAGAAAATGTAAAATGGAACAGAAGTTCTTCACAAAAATAGAAAATGAAAATGAAGGTGCAAAGTTGGTTTCAAATGGCTTGCTAGCCAAGCAGGGACGCCAGTGACGGTTCCCTGACCCCTGATGAGTTCACAGTGTGAGTGACAGTTCAACCGTCGTTTATCTGAGGAGTTTGAGGTGATGAAGAATGAGCTTCTAGGAAGAGTCCACAGGAAACAACTATGGCAGGATGTTTTCAAAGCTGAGAAAAGACGGAGTCACTGCACTGTGCAGTAGGACCTGCTGTGTACGGTGGTGGGGAAATTACGTGTAGAGCCAAAGGCTTAACTGGACAAATATAAAAGACCTGTCAAATGTGGCGTTTAAAACCTACAGCTAATCTTCCTATTTTCATCACCAGGTACTTCAGGAGATTTATTTTTTAATCCTCATGTGTTACTGAACCAGTAATGTCAACATTAATTTGACGTTATTAAACTTAATTTACTCTTGTGGACTTAACCATCCTGAGTTCCTGACTTGTCCTATCCCACAGCAGCTTTAAGACTAATCAAGGGTTAGGTCTGTATGCAACTTTTTGGGCTGAGGACCAAGACTGAAATTTTCCTGAATGAGAACAGCGCTCAGCCCCCACTACTGAACAACAAATGAATCTGCGTATTTGTCTTTGCTGAAGTCCTGATGTTTCTTATGGAATTCAACCTAAAATGGCAAAGCAACGCTGCCCTGCTCAGCAAACCTGAACCATCACAAATTCATCTCAACACTAACTTTGTCTGAGTCATAAATTCAGGCTGCTTCGTGTATTTCCCACACTGTCAGAAATTAAAATATGAAGACCCTCAGTCCCATATAAATTTCCAGTAGATGTATTTTCTGAACTCAACCTACAGTTAAACAGTGTTTTTCAGACCTTAATACATGTATGAAGATAATTTCTCTATTTCAGAATCTATTTAGTTATGCGGTTCAGGAGCTTTTAACCTAACCTTCAACTGGAAATTAATCTACATGCTAAAAGGCAACGATCAAGAGAAAAACCTAACAATTCTATAAACGCCTTCCAAGTGATGCATACACTCTACTAAAACTGTATGCCGTGGACGGACAGTAAAATGTGGCAGCGCTACCTATAGAAAGACATTTTTTCCTTTTAAATTTATTTGAAAGACATAGAAAGAGACAGGAAGGGAGAGAGAAAAGGGGGAGAAAGAGACAGAAAGGGAGAGAGGGAGGAGAGAGGAGAAGCAGCAACTCGCAGTTCCTTCACTTGTTCACTGATTGCTTCTTGTATGTGCCCTGACCAGCACATAAGAGAAGTGACCCCTTGCTCAAGCCAGCAACTCTGGGCTCAAATCAGTGACCTTGGGCCCAAGCCAGTGACTCTGGGGTTTCAAACCTGGGGACCTCAATCAGCATCCCATGTTGACGCTCTATCTGCCGCCCCACCACCGGTCAGGCTAAATACATTTCAACCATGAAATATGTAAATCTCATTACAGATTAGTGTTAATAGATTAGATGACTATTTGCAATAGATTGAGAGGAGACCTCTAACTCTGAACACCATTTCAGTGAAATGTTATCCCTCCCAAGAAAAAATTCCTTCCTTGTCTCTCTCATTATAGAAATACATTCATAATATCCTCCTCTTTTGTCTCATCCACAAAAACCTAAAATATTTACCATGTGAGCCTTTGCAACAAAGGTTTAGTCTGACAACCTCTGGTTCTGTGGGAACCCTTCTCAACCACCTGGCACTGATTCTAGGACTCGTGCAGACTTCTGGGTAATTTAAGAGAAGAGCTCATCCATACTAATGTGGGACAGCTTGCTAATGAACAGAAGGGAGTAAAAAAAGATAAGAGAGAAATAAAGCTAAATGTAAGAAATTATTCTATAATCTACCAAAGCTCAGAGTCTCTCATCAGTAAAGAAAAAAAACAAGAAAAGAGAAATAGAGAAAAAGGGGAAAATAAAGTCTTAAAAATGTCACCCTAAGAAATGTCTGTAAAATTTTAGTTTCTACCTATTATTTAAAAATTACTAAAGATACCTGGCCAAAGAACTCAGCTAGTCAGAGCGTCATCCCACTACGCCAAGGTTGCAAGTTTAATCCCCGGTCAGGGCACATACAAGAATCAACCAATGAAAGCATAAATAAGTAAAACAACAAATCGATGTTTCTCTCTCATTCTTTCTCTCTTAAGCCAATAAAAATTTCAGAAGAAAAAAATAGTAAGTACTGAGGACATAAAGTAGAAGTCAAAAAGCCTTGCTGAATGCTTTAAATCTACGTACAGAGAAGAAGTGACACTAAAATAATTTGATGAGATAGTCTGAGAGTTCACAAAGGAGTGACCAGTGAGGCAAAAGTCAAAAATGCAAAGTCAACCCCTGGTCTTTAATGAAAAGTTTCAGTAAAGAGTTCCAAAGTGATTGTAATTAGGACTGACAAGGAATCAGGTGTCTGGCTGGCCGCCAGACTGGTTGGTGTGACACAAAACAATCTCTCTCCCTCACACACACGCCACACCCCCAGGTGACCTAGAGGCAGCAGCTGGTCTACTGGCAGTCTGCCTGTGTGCTACTTCAACTCGCTAGGCCAGGCCGGCCCTGGGGCCTAACTCCACCGTCCCAGGACACCAGGACACGGGGAACCTCAATGGCAGGTGCAGAGGCCAAAACGTCCCAGAGCACACTACAGAGGCTGCTGTTTAACTCCCTAGAAACACAGCAGTGCGGGACAACCATACCGTACCTGTCTCAAGAGACGGCCTAGCCCCGGGCCACCTGACTCCAGGGTCTTAGGACAGTACATTACTGCACCTTCCTTGATGTAGCTTAGGGGAGAAAGCTCCTGATACTTTTAATGGCCTTACCTTTCAAACCAAGTTTAAAAATTAAAAACAAATGTTTTCTTCCCGTGGCTCCTTGCCCATTACAAATTATCCTGGCAACAGCTGTCGTCCAATTTACTGCATCAACAACAGAATAGCAGGAACGAAGTGGGAAGTGGACATGAAACAGCTCTCCTATAAAGAAAAAGAGCACAGGATCACAACACATTCTCTTTCGATCTGTGACTGCTGATCCAAGATACTCACACAGAACTACACCTCAGAGCACTGAAAAGCTGTAGTTACCTGACCTTCATGTGAGAACAGGAAAGACGGCATGGTTATCCCTGTATCTCAACTTGATCCCATACTAACAATAACCCAGAAATAGAGACACCATAATTGCACTATCAGTGAGCAAATAAGAAAAAATGTATATCATCTTTATACATGAAAGCATCAGTGATATTCTTATTCAACATAAAGTGGCCTGCAAAGGCATCATACTTTAAAATAATAAAGCAAGCTTTAAGTATCCCTCTAGATCCCCACAAGTAGCCCCATGTAATATTATACAGTTAGGCAATCGCAGCTTTTACTCGGAACTGTGAGCAGAACATTCAAGTCGCTGACGTACTAGCTGTAAGTACTAACCAAATGCTACACATTAAAGAACTACGACTTGTCCCCCAAGACACTTCATTTAACTTAACACCACAGGAAAGGACTCAAACTCTGGACAATATACTAATTAAAAATCCTGTAAGAATGCAAAGGCGGCTCAAAAAAATGCTGTTCGTTTGACACCTTTCTTCCATAAAATGCACAGGACATTGTGCTCTTAATATTTCCTTCAAATGAGATAATAAATAGAAACAATGCTGACTTCTTAAAACAAACACAATGAACCAAGAGAAACAGTAACAAACCTAGTTTTAAATGAAAGAATATTTAATTCTGTTAAATGCATTTTGAATATACACTTGAAAAAGTATAGCTGATCATCTGAATTTTTGCTTTAAGTTATAACAGCTCATGTGTCACCACGCGCCATGACAGTCCTCAAATATGACAAGCTTACCATGATAGTGTACAAAGCATGATAGTGTACACAGTGTACTACTGACATAAGAGATAATTCTAGTCCCATCACCACCACTCTGTGTTAGGGGTCCCAGATTCCTTTCAATTCTAATGAAGCTCTATGTTCCACAAAATGTACACACACACAACCTGACATTCAAATCTGAGTGACTGCAGGGCCCTCAAAGCTAGCTGGTCCGTGATCATTCCTCCCACCAGCCAGGAGCAGCACTGCAGCCACCGGCTGGCCAGTCAAACCCAGGCTCCCAGCAGAGCTGGGCCAACCAGCCCGCCTCCCCGTGCGACACGCTCCCGCCCGGACACCAGGAGAAAAGGACAGCGCTATGAATACAGGTGCTGATTACATTTTAACGAGTGGGCTGAGACACAATCCACTTTTCTGGGAAAGTCTTTAACTGCTCAGTCTTGTCACTTAGACTAGTGAAGGGAAAGGGTGGGTCTCTATTGTTGACAGTAAGAAATCCGGTTGTTCTAACGTGTGAAGATGTAAGAAGTCAGATGAAAAGATGGAACAGAGAATGGGACGGTGTACAAGTGCAGGACTGACTCCTGGGTAGAGAGTATGTGCTGAACACACACTGAAATGTCTCTAGAACTACAGTAAAACCTGCTCTCTCTTGGTTTTTTTTAAAGGCTCAATCCACAAGGACCAGAATAAAACAGGACTGTAGACAGAGGAGAGGTGGCTGGAAGGAAGCAAAAGGCATACTGGTTGAAAGTTATTTAGTGAACGGTAGATCTTGAAATCTCCTTGCCCACTACCGACAATGACAGGAGGAAGCGGAAAAGGAAAGGCTCTGGACTGGGAGGTCCCAGCACAGCTGGAGATGAGCCTGCTGCACTGAGAACACAGGGGCTGTGCAGAATGAATGCTGAGAAAGAGGCAGCCCCCCCTCCCTTGTGTCCCCCTCTCCCCCATCCCCGCAAGCCAGATCCTCCTACTGAGCTCTAAGAATTCCCACCAGGCTGAAGACTGACAAAGTGTCTTCTGAACGATGTGATCTCCATGAAAATAGGCCTGAAAATACTGACACTGGGGGTTTTCCCAACCAAAGGAGCTCAACTAATCACTACTGGGAAGCTCACAGGCAATGGGCCCACCCATGATCAGTCTCCAACAAACTACTCTCATCCAATCTTTCTTTCCTTTTAGATTTACTGATTTTTTTTTTTACAGAGAGAAAGGGGGTTAGGAACAGGAAGCATAAATTTGTAGTCGTTGCTCCTCACATGCTCCTTTACCTTCCAGCCCAGGGTTTTGAACTGGCGACCTCAGTGTTCTCGGTTGGCGCTCTATCCATGGCGCCACCACATGCCAGGCTCCGATCTTTCTTTGAAAAGAAAACCTTTTTGGCTCACCAGCTTGAGCGCAGGGTCGCTGACTTGAGCAGGGGATCATAGGCATGACCCCATGGTCGCTGGCTTGAGCAAGGGGTCACTGGCTCAGCTGGAGACCCCCACCCCCGGCCCCATCAAGGCACATTATGACAAAGCAATCAATGAACAAGTGAAGCTACTATGATTTGATACTTCTCCCTCCACCTTACCCTTCTCTCTCTGTAAAATCAATGAATAAGTCTTATAAAAAGAGACAAGATGATGTCAATTTGTTGCATTATTGGTGATAATTTTGATCACTCAGTTAGAATTTGCTGTATTTCTCCACTGTAAAATAATAATTCTTCCCTCAGTTAATTCATTAGTAAGTAATCTATGGGAAGATATTTTGAGATTATGTCCTTAAAACATGCACCCTATCTGACCTGTGGTGGCACAGTGGATAGAGTGTCGACCTGGAATGCTGAGGTCACCAGTTCAAAACCCAGGTGCGCCTGACCAGGCGGTGGCGCAGTGGATAGAGCATCGGACTGGGATGCAGAAGACCCAGGTTCGAGACCCCGAGCTCGCCAGCTTGGACCCAAGGTCGCTGGCTCCAGCAACGGGAGGCTCGGTCTGCTGAAGGCCCGCGGTCAAGGCACATGTGAGGAAGCAATCAATGAACAACTATGGTGTCGCAACGGCAAACGAAAAACTAATGATTGATGCCCCTCATCTCTCTCCGTTCCTGTCTGTCCCTATCTATCCTTCTCTCTGACTCTCTCTCTGTCCCTGTAAAAAAAAAACAAAAACCAGGTGCTTGCCCAGTCAAGGTACATACAGGAAGCAACTACTATGAGCTGATGCTTCCTGCTTATACCCTCTCTTTCTCTCTCTCCCTCCTCTCTGTAAAAATCAATCAATAAATTAATAAAACATGCACCCAAGAGTTTTAGTACTTGTTAGGCATATAAGTTTGTAAAATGTGATTTTTACACTCACTTCGTTAAAAATGGCTGCTGCCAAGTGCAACAGCTAATTACCTTCTTGCTTGGGAAGGGGCTTTGTTATGCTAATGTTGCTGGTGGGGGTTTTCACAAAGGAAAGTTTAAAGGAGAAAGGGGAAGAGGCCACTTTTTTTTCAGAGAAGCAGCCGAGATGATGGGGTGCTGAAAGAAAAGACAGTTTGTGCAGAGTTTGTACAAAGGAGAGAAGAAAAGATGGGGTAAAGAGGTGACTGAAGCTAGTGGGCCTTTGATTCTAGGAAAGCCTGGATGTGTCAGTAGCTTTGTGAGCGCAGAATGAGTGGGTTTTGGTGCCCAGCGTGTTTTTTACTCACTGGCCGGGTGCGAGGCTAGAATAAAAGAAACGGCCCACCAGTTTTCGGCTCCAGTTTCTTTACCATCTATCCGAATCCAATGTGAACCTGCATCTGCCTGGCAGCAAAGGTGGTCACAGCAACTGGCTGTACAGAGTTCATTGGTAATTCTTGTCTGAGTCAATTGTTACACAGATAGTTTAAAAATGATGTTTTTTTTGTAAATCTCTTGTTCCTACTGTATTTATCAGTTCACATTCTAACTTCAGTAAGATACGTACCCTTCTCCCCACTCTTTCTTTAAATCATTAACTGGATGGACTCGCAGATTCTTTATTAGTTAATGTCATTATTCATTCTGATGCTCAGCTTGTCCCAGATTAGGCCAGTGAGAGCACCATCCAGACTACTGTGTGCTTTTCACACTTTCCCTACTTCCCAGCATAACGTGTTCTAGGTTCATCTTCTACGTTCTCTACCTCAGCTCTGAAATCACCATTTTCCCAAAGAGCCCTGGCTCCTTTTTGGAGGGTGTTAATTAAAACTGAAGATTCCTGAGAGTTAAGTATGTTCACAGTGGACAAAGCTGTGAAGACGGCAATTTCATATGAATAACAAACCAATGTGTTGTTGTCTGTGTGCATCCCCAAATTTTAAATATGAATAAAAACAAAAGGGTTACCAAACATCTAAGGAAAGCCTCTATCATGAAAGGTAGAGAGCAAAACAAACAGAAAATGCTAGTTGAGGGAAAGACTATACAAGAAAAAGAAAACATAAAAATAATTGTTATTCTCAGAAAGAGAAGATAACGTATCCATTAAATAAAAACAGGTACTAGGCTTGACCAGATGGTGGTGCAGTGGATAGAGCGTCAGACTGGGACGCGGAAGAACCAGGTTCGAGACCCTGAGGTCACCAGCTTGAGCGTGGGCTCATCTGGTTTGAGCAAGGCTCACCAGCTTGCACCCAAGGTCGCTGGCTTGAGCAAAAGGTTGCTTGGTCTGCTGAAAGCCCGCGGTCAAGGCACATGTGAGAAAGCAATCAATGAACAACTAAGGTGGCACAAACGAAAAACTGATGATTGATGCTTCTCACCTCTCTCCGTTCCTGTCTGTCTGTCCCTATCTGTCCCTCTCTGTGTCCCTGTAAAAACAAAACAAAACAAAAAAACAGGTACTATTTAAAAAGGTGTATAGACTAATAGAAGGAAAATAATTTCCAATATAGAAAGCTGTACCCAGCCAAACTATCAATCAAGAGTATACAGAAACACAGAAGAACTCAATTACCTCCCACACACCTTTCTCACAGCCAACGGCTGGACACTGCACTTCACCTAACCAAGAGGGAGAGCAACAAGAGAGGCAGAGCAGAGAATACAGGAACAGGAGAGACATGCAGGAGAGAGGAAACAAGGTCCCCCTCACCCTCTCCTCTGGATCACAGAAGACCACTGTGTTCCCAGCAGGGAGGGCAAGCAGTCCACACTGGAGCAGAAAAAGATTTCTTCAAAATGATAAAACTGAATCAGCTAAAAATTTGAGGCTAAATGAGTGATTTTTTTTTTTAAGTGAGAGGAAGGTAGGCAGAGAGAGACTCCCACATGCACCCGACCAGGATCCATCTGGCAAGCCACTAGGGGGCGATGCTCTGCCCATTTGGGGCCCTTGCTCCATTACAACTGGAGCCGTTCTAGCGCCTGAGGTGGAGGCCATGGAACAGTCCTCAGCACCCAGGACCGACCAGATCTAATCGAGCCTTGGCTGCAGGAGGGGAGGAGACAGAGAGAGAGAGAACCGAGAGGGGGAGGGGTGGAGAAGCAGGTGGGCACTTCTCCTGTGTGCCCTGACTGGAAATCCAACCCAGGACATCCATGCACCGGGCCGAAGTTCTACTGTTGAGCCAACTGGCCAGGGCCAGGGCAATACTTTATTTTAATGACCCAACATTTCCAAGGAAACCCAAAGTTGTTTATGAAAAGGAAAGTACAGTGTGTCCGTAAAGTCATGGTGCACTTTTGACCATCAACCGGTCAAAAGCGCACCATGATTTTATGGACACACTGTATTTGTAACTTATAAATAGCACACAGGGTCATAATGACAAAGCTAAATACTGATTTAACCAAAACTGCAATAAAACTATCTGAAAGGATGGGGAAGACAAAATATGGAGGGAGGTGCAGTAAGCGGAGAAGAGAAAGCTAGGTCTTATCTTCCATATTTTTTCAGAGTAAGAAATTGATCTGCTTAAAACTAAAAAAAAAAAAATCCACAGCAAGCATACATGATGTTCTTCAGACATACTAAAGTAAATCAACTGCTCACAGAAATTAGAGGATAATTCAAAATGAATATGAAGCAATAAAAGATCCTCTAATTTTTGTGAGCAATGTATGTAGTTTTTAAATTGGTTCAAAGTATTATACTTTTAAATTGGTTCAAAGTATTATACTTGCCATCAGGAAAGGGGAAAATGAGGGTCAGGTGGCTAAGAATTGTTTATCTAACCCAACCTCCTAGACCTAGCTCACTGTTAACTGTGGATAAAGCTTTGACCCCCCCACCAAAAAAATTTTTGAAAGAGAATGCTAGACCAGGAAGAGGTAGTCAATGCTGAAACCACAGAGCTATAGCACTAGCTCTGTGACCTAGACAGCCGTTTAACCTAAGAATCCTTTTTTTTTTTTTTTTTTTTTTTAACAGGGACAGAGAAAGAGTCAGAGAGAGGGATAGATAGAGACAGACAGACAGGAACGAGAGAGATGAGAAGCATCAATCATTAGTTTTTTGTTGCCGTTGCGACACCATAGTTGTTCATTGATTGCTTTCTCACATGTGCCTTGACCGCGGGCCTTCAGCAGACTGAGCCACCCCTTGCTGGAGCCAGCGACCTTGGGTCCAAGCTGATGAGCTTTCTGCTCAAGTCAGATGGGCCCGCGCCAAGCTGGCGAGCTCAGGGTCTCGAACCTGGGTCCTCCGCATCCCAGTCCGATGCTCTATCCACTGCGCCACCGCCTGGTCAGGCCATTTTTCATCTCTACAGTAAAGGAATTAGACCAAATCAATTCTAAACTTATTTTCTGCTTCAATAATTTATGAATCTAATATAATCAAAGCTTTAAATATGGCAGAAATAAATATAAAAGTATATTATTATATTTTTAAAATCTTGATTTGCAGTCGCTACAGACATGAGCAAACTGAATTACAGAAAGAATTAAGCAGGACCTGCTGAAAGAACAAATGGAGAGAGAAGTAAAGCAGGCTGACTGTGCTTTAAGCCTGTGGTGTGGAGAGGGTCTCGACAGTGAGGAGGTCAGAAAAGCACTGTTCAGGAAGTGAGGACTAAGCTCCTGACCCTGGTCTGAAAAGAACTGAACACCACCCAGACAAACTGTGACAGAGACCACCGGGAAAAGCTAACTAGGCCAGAGAAAGACATTTGTTTTAAAAGTTAAAATAGGACCCTGGCCGGTTAGGTCAGATGGTTAAAAGCGTTGTCCAGAAACAACAAGGTTGTAGGTTCAACCCTGGTCAGGGCACACACAGGAAACCACCAAAATATGCATGACTGAGTGGAACAACAAATGCTTCCCTTCTGCCTCCTCTTTCTCTCCTTTCCTCTTTCTAAAAATCAAGAAAAATTAAGCCCTGGCTGAATAGCTGGGTTGGTTGGAGTGTTGTCCCAGAGCGCAAAGGTTGCTAGTTTGATTCTCTGGTCAGGGCACACAAGAGCATTGCAATGCTCCTATCTCTTCCCCCACCCCTCAAAGAAAAAGGAAGTTAAAATATACAGATGATGGCGGACTCCATGAGGATGATGACAGGTTCTTCCCAAAGAATACAGCTCAAAAAGAGAAAAGTCTCCCCAAGCATTTAATTTCTAGGAAACCGTAAGTCTTACATCATAACTAAAGGATAAAAATAAGCAAGGGCATGGCTACAGAGCAGACTGTTGAGAAACAGTGGGAACAATAAGCTAAAGGAGAAAAAACATTACATTTGCTAATAAACAAAGTCATTTAATTTAATAGTCTTGGTCCGTTCCAGCTTCTGTAACAATACCGCAGCCCCGGCAACTTGGAAACAACAGGAATTAACTTCTCACAGTTCCAGAGACTGGGAAGTCCAAGATCTCAGCGTCTGCAGATTGGTGTCTGGTAAGGACCACTACCTGGTTCAGATGACCACCTTCTCACCGTGTCCTCACTGTGGGAAGGGGCAAGTGGACTATCTGAAGTCTCCTTTATAGGGCACAAATGCCATTCATGGGGCTCTTCTCTCATGAGCTGATACCTCCCAAATGTCCCACCTCCCAATACCATCACACTTGGGGGGACACACATGTGTAGTCTATGGCAGTTGGTATTAGCGTAAATGGATCCAGAAGGGCTCCCACAACAAAGGAAATCAAGATTTTTTTTTAAAGATTTTACTTATTGTGCTCGCTTCAGCAGCACATATACTAAAGATTTTATTTATTGCCCTGGCCGGATCACTGTTGGTAAGAGCATCATTCCAAAGCACAGAGGTTGTTGCTTCGATGCCCCGTCAGGGCACTTACAGAAGCAGCTCGATGTTCCTCTTTATTTCTGTCTCTCCCTTTCTCTCTCTCTCTCAAGTCAATAAAATATACATTTAATAAAAAAGATTTTATTCATTGATTTGAGGGGAGAGGGATAGGGAAGCGAGAGAGAGGGAGAGAGAGAGAGAGAGAGAGAGAGAAAAGCAGGAGTAGGGGTGGGGGGTAGGGTCTCGTATGTGCCCTGACCAGGCAAGCATTTTCTTGTTACATCACATATCACACACAGACAACTAAACACCCTCTCAATCACAAACAGGTGATACAGCCCAAGCACGGATACACAAAAGCACGGAACGACAGTACTTTTCCAAAAGCAAGTAACTACTTCTCACTATTATCGGGAAGTCCTAAGGCAGCCAACTCAATCAGAGTATCATTTAATGTGGGTCCTGACCCCATTTCTGCAAGCACCCTTTATGTTCTCCAAAACACCCGAGTCTAAAGATCGGGGAACTAATGACATGGGAAGACAGCCACCTCTAGGAGATCTTGTTCACCCTTTTATCCTCAGTGCCTAGCCCTCTGTGGATTTTTTTTAGTGATTACAAATATTACTTTCATTTATACTTTATTGTGGGCAACATAATCATAACAGTTAAGGACTGGTTAGAAGCAAGTGCCCCAAAGTCACCTTTTGCCTGTGGCTGGCGAAGGGCTGTGGGATCAGGACCGGCCTGAAAGTGTGGCCATCCTTCCCCACCGAAGAGCTGGGTCAGCCGAGGGTCAGCTCTTCATGCAGCAACACTTGACCAGAGAAACTCCAGTTGGAGCCTAAGTCTTTCTTCAGAAGCTGAGTAGCCCTGCCTGGTGAGGTGATCAAGAGTTTGATAACATAAGAGACAAAGCTATGTCATCTTATTTCCTCAATTACATTGGACACTGGGGGGGGGGGGATACAGAAAAGGTCATTAACTGAGTAATACGTAGTGAAAAAGAATACAAGCCATATTTTCATTATTGGGTCTTCAAAGAAATAGTTTTAAAAGAACTTACCTTGTCACTTAAATTTTTTTATTTTTATTTTTTTACTTTACCAAGAATGCAAAGAGACTACTGTTTAAAGTATAAAATACCCCAAAATAGTAAATCCATGCTACCACTTTTTAAAAGCAAAATCATGTATGGATGGTACTTTAGGTAAAAACTTTGGCATCTGATTAAATTACATCATTGTCTGGCTATGTACCCTAATGGACACTCAAATCACTGCAGTCATGCATGAAGCCAACCCAATCTAAGTTGCTATTAAAATGGAGCCAAGTCGTAAATTAGTATCCAAAGTAAAGTCCAGAGAACCAACTCTGCCTGTTACCACAACATGCAAAGATGTAGCACAATGATACAAAAGACTCTTCCATTAGCTGGCTCAACCCTGTTACACATCAAACCTAATTTGTTGAATAAACTGAAACGGCCATAAACCAGAGTACCACAGCAAGAAAGACATCAAAACTTTTAATAGGGCATCTTGGTAATCAAGTGAGTAATATGTAAAATAAAAGTACAGACTGAAAAACGTGCTGAGCACCATGAATATGAATCCATATGTTCACTGAAAACTCAACCCAAGAATAGAACTTTCAACTGGCAAAACATGGTATCTAAATGATGGAAAAGGAAGAAAACCTTTCATACAAGTTTTTGATTGCTGTTCAAAACAAATGAAATATAAGCAAAGCCCAAGCCATTACTAGATGTAGCACTGTTACAAGCTCTGAGAGTACATTTTTCCATGTACTTCTGAACACAAACCTAATTTCTAGTTAGCAATTGTAATCATACTCATAAAGTCCTGGTCTCCAACCACTAAAACATCTAAAGTTCTCAAAAAATAATTTTTTTTTAAGGTAAATACTCTAGACCTATGCTGTTCAACAGAGTAGCAATCAGCCACATATAACTAGATATTGGGTACCTGTAGCTATTAAGATTAATAAGCTGAATTTTCAACTTCGTTTACACTGAGCACAGATAAAGACTATCATTATACAGAGTTCCACTGGATAGATAGCACTGCTCAAACTCCTGTTAAAAACTAAGCACAGGCCTGACCTGTGGTGGCGCAGTGGATAAAGCGTCGACCTGGGAACACTGAGGTCGCCAGTTCAAAACCCTGTACTGGTCTGGTCAAGGCACATATGGGAGTTGATGCTTCCAGCTCCTCCCCCCTTTCTCTCTTTCTCTCTCTCCCTCTCTCACTCTGTGTCTCCTCTCTATAATGAATAAAAGAAAAAAAAACTAAGCACAGAGGCCCTCGCCGGGTAGCTCAGTGGATAATGTGTCATTCTGGCACACTGAGGCCGCAGGTTCAATCCCCAGTAAGGGTACATACAAGAAGCAATCAAAGAGTGCACAACTAAATGGAACTAAGTAAGCAACAAGATGATGCTTTTCTCTACTCTCTCTATGCCCCTTCTCCCCTCTCTCTCATCAATGGAAAAATAAAAAAAAATTTTTTAAAGCATAAGCACAGCCTGACCAGGCGGTGGCGCAGTGGGTAGAGCATCGGACTGGGATGCGGAGGACCCAGGTTCGAGACCCCGAGGTCGCCAGCTTGAGTGCGGGCCCATCTGGCTTGAGCAGAAAGCTCATCAGCTTGGACCCAAGGTCGCTGGCTCCAGCAAGGGGTGGCTCGGTCTGCTGAAGGCCCGCGGTCAAGGCACATGTGAGAAAGCAATCAATGAACAACTACGGTGTCACGATGGCAATGAAAAACTAATGATTGATGCTTCTCACCTCTCTCCGTTCCTGTCTGTCTATCCCTATCTATCCCTCTCTCTGACTCTCTCTGTCCCTGTAAAAAAAAAAAAAAGCATAAGCACAGAATAAATGTTTATGGTCTATTATGTTGGATAAATAAATTCACACCTCTAGGCTTCAACTTTCTCAACCAAAAACAATGTGGAGCTCTACTAGACTGTCTCCGTGACTGTAAATACATTAGTGCAGCATATAACGTGCTCAGTCTTCATCAGAACTGTTGCAATGGAATTAAAGCGACACGCCCCTCAAAATCATGGCACTCTATGTGCACCTGATGCTGCAAGGGAACGATACCACGGCTCGTACCACCAAACTTGATGGGGAAGACCAGGGGTCCCCAAACTTTTTACACAAGGGGCCAGGTCACTCTCCCTCAAACCGTTGGAGGGCCACCAATGGAAGAGGTGCCCCTTCCGGAAGTGCGGCGGGGGCCGGATAAATGGCCTCAGGTGGCTGCAATTTGGCCCGCAGGCCGCAGTTTGGGAACCTCTGGAGAAGACTAAGGAACATGGACTTGGTCTGGTCAATTTTTGGACAAGTAACCTCATCTCTGTGAAAATTAAACCATTAAGATGCTTTGAATCTTAAACTACTTCCCATGGTTCTAATAAGTAAAAGAATATATAAGTGAATCCGGGATGCTCAAAGACATCGATGAATAACCACAGTCTCAAACTCTTAAGAAATTAAGTAAATTCAAACAAGATCTTAGAGTCCTGAGGACAGAGAATTTAAAGTTGTACAACATCAATGTACAATGGCGAGAGACAGATTTAGTCTATTTCGGTGTGCCTGGTTTTTATTTTTCTTTAAGTCCACGTGAACACATGCCGTCACCAAAGAGGGCCAAACTGCAGAAAGGTCAGGAGAGCCGGGTTAATGTAGGTGGCAGTGGCACACACAGCTCACAAGTCTGTATGTCCCTTCCCCCCACAAAAACTTGACCAAGAAAGTCTTCCTCCTACATCAGATGGCTATGGCCGAATCCCATCGCTACCTTCTGGGGTCTCAAACGTCGATGCGCTTGCTTCCTCTGTCAATGACCCAAACTAAGTAAACCTGTTGCTCTCTTGATAGGCGCTGTGGTTATTTTTAGGTGTGGTAAATTAAGCTGGAGTGTGAATTCATCCACAAAGCCTTTCCTGTGTTGTATCATCTAGATCAGGGGTGCCCACACTTGTTCAGCTTGCGAGCTACTTAGAAGATGACCAAGTCAAAATGATCTACCTACAATAAAAATGCAAAACATAAATTTATTTCTTCTGTATTATCATTATTTAAGTTACTATTACTACTATTTAACATTGTGTATTCTTCTTTCACCTTTCTCCTCTCAGCTCTCTTTTTCGAGGAAAGTCAATGTCATAGTTTTTATGAACAGTCCGAAAAAGCCGCTCCACATTTCCCTGCTTTGGAATAGCAATGGCACACAGACAGATGAGGCAAACGCACTTAGAATATGACAGAGTGAAAAACATCCCCTCCCATTCTGTATGAAAGTGGTAGGTTTTAGGCTTCTTACTCGGACCAGCTACGGCACTCATTTTTATACCCTTTGTTGTATTTAGTTTAAATAAATTGAAGACTAACTATGCAGCACTGTAACTGAACAAGTTAGCGCAGCGGTTTAACACGCATGCATAGGGTGTCAAAAGTTCAGACGTCAGATTGGCTACCCTGTATGCCAATCAAAAGACAAATGTCTTTTTAATATCATGCGATCTACCCACACTTCCTTCCCGATCGACCAGTAGATCACGATCAACGTATTGAGCACCCCTGATCTAGTGCATACATAAAATAGGACAGAGTCCTTTGAAAGGAATGTAGCAAGTATCCAAAGAAGAAGAGCATATAGACTAGTAACTTACATGAAATGTGTTAAATAGGCAGAGAAGGTCAAGGCAGAAGGACAAGCTTAACATAGCTCTTCAAAGGCACATTTATTTCCAAATACCTTCTGTGGCCTATAGCCACCCACCAATCTTTTTTTCAATCTTTAAAAAGCCTTGTTTATGGTGGGAAGAAACAGCAACAACAAATTCTACTTTCTTGGAGAATAGAATGCTACCTGATACAGACTTTCCTTTGTGTTACTCTTGATTTAACTAGGCTACCACTGATGACTATTTAGTCTCCATATTACAAAAAATACAAGTTCCCAGGAGTGAAATTGCTGGAGCAAACAATGAGCATTTCTACTTAAATGCATATTTCTAAATGGCCCTCTTTGGAGGCCATACGGCTCCGTATTCCCACCAGCGATGTGGACCTTAGAAATGCCCGTTTTCTCCACCCTCGCTGCACGAGTACTGCTGTATGTTTAAGAGCCATTTATATTTCACTTTCCTGCCAAATGTCTGTTTATGTCCTTTGTTCGTTTTTCTAGCAGGCTAGTCTTCTCAACGATTTGTAGTGGTTATTTAAGTTAAAAAAGAAAGAAAAAGAAAATCACCCCTTTGCCCGACAGCATTCCCTCCTCAACTCATTCCAATCTGGTGTCTATCTATCTGAACCACTCAGTTGAAACTGCTCTTTCCAATCACCAGTGATCTCCAGATGGGCCAAAACCAGACAACACTCTCTGCCTCACTCTCAGCAGCCTTCAATACACCTGCCCAGTGACCCTGCTTGCTAGAACACTGCCCTCGCTCTCAGCAGCCTTCAATACACCTGCCCAGTGACCCTGCTTGCTAGAACACTGCCCTCGCTCTCAGCAGCCTTCAGTACACCTGCCCAGTGACCCTGCTTGCTAGAACACTGCCCTCGCTCTCAGCAGCCTTCAGTACACCTGCCCAGTGACCCTGCTTGCTAGAACACTGCCCTCGCTCTCAGCAGCCTTCAGTACACCTGCCCAGTGACCCTGCTTGCTAGAACACTGCCCTCGCTCTCAGCAGCCTTCAGTACACCTGCCCAGTGACCCTGCTTGCTAGAACACTGCCCTCGCTCTCAGCAGCCTTCAGTACACCTGCCCAGTGACCCTGCTTGCTAGAACACTGCCCTCGCTCTCAGCAGCCTTCAGTACACCTGCCCAGTGACCCTGCTTGCTAGAACACTGCCCTCACTCTCAGCAGCCTTCAGTACACCTGCCCAGTGACCCTGCTTGCTAGAACACTGCCCTCGCTCAGTTTCTTTGGGATCAGCCTCCGTTTCCTCACTGGCCATTTATGCGCTTCCTTAGAGGGCGCCTACTCCTATCGTTTCTTCGTCTATACAACTGCTCCGGTGGAGATGGTCCCCACAGGGTCAGACCCTGAACACTGCCTATTTATTACCCTCTCCCTAGCTGACCATATGTGGCTGGGTGTCCATTCACATTTGTTCTCTTTGAGCTGTTGCCCCAGCAACTGAATCAAAGACCAGGAAGAATTTTTTTAAAAAACGAAAAAAAAGTTTTGTGGAACAAGTGGAGCCCCTTCCATGAATTTCTAAAGGACTTCTATGACAGTGGTTCTCAACCTTTTCTGAGGTACCGAACCCACCAGTTTCATATGCGCATTCACCGAACCCTTCTTTAGTGATAAATAAAATATGATTTTTTTTTCCAAATTCAAGACATAGGTATATGTTTTTTTACTGGTGCACAAAATGAGCCGTGCATGAACATCACCTTGCTCAAAGAACAAAACCAACAAAGTGCATGAATCACAACAAATGACGGTATTACTTTATTCTGGCCTCCGCGGCAGAGGCTTCTCCGAACCCCTGAGACCGACTCATCGTCCCCCTAGGGTTCGATAGAACCCAGGTTAAGAACCACTGTTCTATGAACACAGCTGAGATCCCATAAGATTATCTCTACACAGCAAACACAGGTACCCCACAACTAGCAGAAATCTTCCCCTGAGGTCTCACAAGTGCTTCTAAATTAAAATGTCCAAAAGGGGGCTTTTGCCCTCAGTCCTTTAACAGCCTCTGACCAAACCCGTTCCTCCCCAGAAACAGCATGCTCCAGATGGGAAGGCACGCCGGGAAACAGCCCTAGCTGCTTCCTCTCTTCCCTTCCAGTCCAATCCACCAAATTCTGTCAGCTCCCCTGCTCAGCACAAGCCTTCTTCTGTCACCACAGGGAAGACATGACAGCTTTCTAACTTATCTCCCTGCACCACTCGGGTTCCTAATCAATGTCCGCTGCTACTCCCTGTGAGCAATAACGATGATAATTCTGATCTATGCAGTCCACTGCAGACCCTTTAAATATACCCAGCAGAGATACAGAAGGCTTGAACACCTGAAATGCAGCTAGTCTGAACTGAGCTATGCAGTGAATGTAAGTAAAACACATACCTGATTTCAAAGAGTACAAAATAACAAGTGAAAACATCTCAACTTATATTCATTAGATGTTGAAATGATACTATTTTGGATTATTGGGTTAAATAAAAGACAATAAAATTAACTTTACCTGTTTTTCTTTTCACAAGGCTACTAGAAGATTTAAGACTGCATATGTGGGTGGCCTGTACTGTATCTCTGCCCAATCACTGTCCTGAGCATTTCACAGAGGGTACCAGCACCATGGCTATGTTGTTTAACCATGTGAGACCAAAGCACAGAAATCACTGGGCCTGGCAGGGGGCAGGTGGTAGCTGAAAAAATTATGGCCAATAATCAGTATCGTTATCATAAATTCACTTAAAAACAAAACACTGAAACTTTAATGTTTACTGGAAGTTGGATGATAGATACAACTGGTAGCCCTGGCAGGGTAACTCAGCTGGTTAGAACACCATCCCAATACCCCAAGGTTATGGGTTTAAGTCCCAGTTAGGGCACATACAAGAATCAACCAGCCTGACCAGGAGGTGGTGCAGTGGATAGAGCGTCGGACTGGGATGTGGAGGACCCAGGTTCGAGACCCTGAGCTCGCCATCTTGAGCGCTGGCTTGAGCAAAAGCTCGCCAGCTTGGACCCAAGGTCGCTGGCTCCAGCAGGGGGTTGCTCGGTCTGCTGAAGGCCCGCGGTCAAGGCACGTGTGAGAAAGCAATCAATGAATTAAGGTGTCCCAACGGCAACGAAAAACTAATGATTGATGCTTCTCACTTCTCTTCGTTCCTGTCTGTCTGTCCCTATCTATCCCTCTCTCTGACTCTCTCTCTGTCCCTGTAAAAAAATAAAATAAATAAAAATAAGATCCTTTAAAAAAATAAAGAAAAAGAAATCGATGTCTTTCTCTCTCACTCAAGATCAATTTTAAAAAATTAATGCAACTAGTATTAGAAAAACAACTAAGTTTAAACTTTAGAAATACATGAATTTTAATAAATAATGTCACCCCCTGGCCAGTTTGTTCAGCAGATAGAGCATCGGCTCAGTGTGCAGAAGTCCTAGATTCAATCCGCAGTAAGGGCACACACATAAGAAGCAACCCATCTGCTTCTCTTCCCCTCCTTCTCCCTCTTCTCTCTCTTCCCTTGTCACGGCCGGTGGCTTGACTGGTTCAAGCGTCAGCCTCAGGCGCTGAGGATAGCTCAGTTGATTTAAGCACTGGCCCCAGAAAGGGGTTGCCAGGTAGACTCCAGTGGGAGCGCATGTGGGTGGCCTATCTCCCCTTCCCTCACTTTAAAAAAAGGAAGAATGTTGCCTGACCTGTGGTGGCGCAGTGGATAAAGCGTCGACCTGGGAACACTGAGGTCGCCAGTTCAAAACCCTGTACTGGTCTGGTCAAGGCACATATGGGAGTTGATGCTTCCAGCTCCTCCCCCCTTTCTCTCTCTCTCTCCTTCTCTCTCACTCTGTGTCTCCTCTCTAAAATGAATAAAATAGAAATAAAATAAAAAAAAAAAAAAAAAAAAAAAAGGAAGAATGTTGCATGGCCTGTGGTGGCACAATGAATGGAGCACCAACCTGGAATGCTGAGGTTGCCAGTTCAAACCCCTGACTTGCCCATCAAGGCATATATGAGAAGCAACCACTACAGGTTGGTGCTTCCCACTCTCCCCCCTTCTCTCTCTCATCTCTACAATCAACAAATAAAATATTTTCTAAAAAGAGAAATAGTGTCTACTTCTCTTACATTCATGCTAATGATGGTGTCAACAATTTTTCCTATTTTTCATTGCTAAAGTTTCTATTAGAAGGGAAAAACAGAGACAGGGAGGACTGGAAATTTAAAGTGGCCTAAAGAGACCGTAAGACTTTGAGTTACCAACCCGTAAAACATTGGTCACAACTCAAAAGCTCAGCTGCAAAGGAAAAAAAGCTAGTGGACAGCACAAGAAAACGCAAGCAGCCTTTGATAAACAGCATCCGGAGCAGTGGCCCTCAGCCTTCGCCATCTCACGGCACACAACCAACCACTAAGACTGTGGCACACCAAACAACATATTTTTGCCTATCTGACAGAAGGAAAAAAAAAAAGAAAAAGAGTATAATTTTAATTCATTCACACCAGACAGCTATTGCTGTGTTGGCTGACGTCATTTTTTTATGTGACAATATAAGAAAAAAGAGGTCAGTGCCCTGACAAGTCATGTACTGTATGTTTTAAAAACCCCTGCATGGGCTCTCCCTCTGGGGATGCCCAGGCCTGTCCTTCCTCTCAGGTGTGCCCTCCTAAACTCCATGGGTCCCCAAGAGACGTACAACCTGGGGAGCAATGAGCAGCATCAGTTCATCCTGGGCCAACCCCCTGAACCTGTCTCCAAGGTCCCTCCCCCTGACTTCCCAATGAGCCAGAGTGGCCCCACTGGGCTCTCCAGCTGCTTCTTCTATCCTAAGCCTTTCTTGTTCCACTGTCCCCAGTCTTAATCAATGTACTCTAAAAATAAAAATTCTCGCGTCACCGTAGTTGGAAACCGATGGTCTGAGTGACAACAGCTGGACCTTGCTGTGTGTGTACTCCAGACAGCAAAGCTTCCAGTCATAGGGCTGGCATTTGAAAGGTGACAGGTGACAAAATACATGCACTCAGGTGGCCTCACACACACACACAAAGTGAGGGAAAGAAAGTTGATTTCAAAACAGGTATCATTACATTTTAAGTAAAAAACAACTCTATAGAAATTGAATGAATTTCAATGTAATTTAGTTTGGAAGCCCTTCAAAAATTTTAATTTGGGTCTGCATTCAACCTCCAGGGAGAGATCACAACCAAGAAGCAACACCAGTGAATGTATGACAGAGCCCCCTACCTCCTGCCGCCCCACAGGGAGCCATGTTAGCACAGAACACAGAACTCCCCCCCCACTGCCCCAAAGAGCCACCTGAGCACAGAGCACAGAACACTGTGGGGACACAACAAAAAAATTCAGGTCTTCCAAAGAGAGATGGGCGGGAGGGGATAAAAGGCTGAATAGAAAATCTATAGTTGTTTTCTTTTTAATTGGTGGGTCTTATCTGGATCCTGATTTGCCAAAATTACTAAACTGTACAAAAAATTATGGTAGTTGATACAACTGGAAATTTCAACTCCCATTTCTGGATAATATTAAACAACAACTATGATAGCTTTTTGGTCATGTTATGGTTAAAACAAAAAAAAGTTTTTATCTTTGAAAGATATATATTGACATAGCATTTACAAAAAAAAGAAATAATTATTTCGGAATTTTCTTCAAATAATATGAAATGGACCTGACCTGTGGTGGCGCATTGGATAAAGCACCGACCTGGGAACACTGAGGTCGCCAGTTCAAAACCCTGCACTGGTCTGGTCAAGGCATATATGGGAGTTGATGCTTCTAGATCCTCCCCCCTTTCTCTCTCTCTCTCTCACTCACTCTCCTCTCTAAAATGAATAAATAAATTTTAAAAAATATGAAATAGGCTAACCATATAAAGAAAAAAGTTGACAAATGAATTACACTAATAGTAACTTCTCTTCTTCAAAAGACACGACGACAACCAACAAAGCAGGCAAAGATGTTCACCATTCTTATATTTCCTGAGAGACTCGCCCAGAATAAAGGAAATCCTACCAAGCACTGTATTTGAAAATATGTCCAAATTCTTTGATACTCCTCTTTTCAAAAAAATGGAGCCCAACTCCCCTCTTTCTGAACAGGAGCTGGGATGATCTGAGTGACTTTCTTCTAACAAACAGAACCTGGCAAAACTAAATGTCACTTGACTTCTAAGACTAGGTCATAAAAACAACAGCTTACACATGGTGCTCCTCTTGAATCATTTTCTTGAGGTGAGTCACAGTCACCATGCCCTGAGGACCGGACACTTAGAAACCCCTAACAAAGGGCCACGTGAAAAGAAGCTGTGGCCTCCCATCAACAGCCAGGACTAACTAGCCAGGCATGTGAATGAGCCGCTTCCAGAAGTATCCTCCAATTGTAATCAAACCCCCAAAGGACTGATCCCACTCAAGCTAGAGCCACCAACCAAGCCCTCCCAAGTTCCTAACCCACAGAAATGCTTCCTTATGTCCACCAAGACATAAACTTTGAATATTCAGAGGAGCACGATTTGTAACAGCCCAAAATCGGCATTTCTCCAACTGTCCATCAACAAAATTAGTAACTTCATACAAAGAAACTTCATACAGCAACAAGAACAAATACCAACGGCATACAGTAGCACAAATAATCCCCCACACACGTGCACTAGAGAACCTACTATAAGACTCCATACACTTGAGAAACAAAACTGGGCAAACTACTCGGTGCAGTTAGACGTCAGGTTACCAGGTGCCCTTGACAAGGAGGGAATGACTGGTGGTGGACAGAGGACAAACTCATCTGTGATATGTGTACTTCTCTGTATTTGTGTTATAATTCAGCAGGGATTTTAAAACAGTAACAATACAGGAGAGAAGTAAGGAACAGACAAAAGTGGGACAGGACTGGCCTTGTGTATACAGCTGCTGGAACTGGGTAACTGACGTTCATTGCACTATTCTATGTTGGTGCATGTTGGAGTTTCCCCCTAATAAAAATTATTTTAATGTCTTAATATGAAACTGGCTGGAACTGCCGGTAAAAGTGTAAACTGGCATAGTTTTCTGGCCATAGACATCAAAAAATGTAAAGTCTACACATTCTTTTACCAAATTATTGTATTTCTATTTGTTTACCAAAAGGTGTTTATCCTAAGCAAAAATTCCTGTAACAATTTTTTCCAAAAAAATTACAACAGAAAAAAAGAAATATGTAAATATAGAGGACACCCAGGACACCGATGGGACTACCACAGGACAAACAGTTCAAGTCACCCACAAATACTTGGTACCTAGACATCCAATGATAAATAACAATAATTTATCTGAACCAAGGTTATTTTATTCATCCAGTGAAATGTCATTAAAATGATGCGACCAGATGAAAAGATGCTGCACGTTATATGTCATCGGGGACATGCAAATTAAAACGACGAGACACCACCACACACCTGTGAACAGCCAAAACAGGGAACGCCCGCCGACAACGCCAAACGCTGGCGAAACGGTGGAGCAAAAGGAGCGCTCACAAATTGCTGGTGGGAATAAAAAGGAAGAGTTTGGTGGTTTCTTACAAAATTAAACATACTCTTACCATCCCACCTATCAACTGCATTCCTTGGTATTTATCCAAAGGAGTTGAAAACATCATGTCTACACAAAACCCAGCACGTAACGTGTGTGGCAGCTTTATCCATAACTGCCAAAACTCAGAAACAACCAGGACAGCTTTCAGTAGGTGAGTAGATTAAGTGTGGTATGGCCATCCAACAATAGAGTATTATTCAGCACTGAAAAGAATGGGCTATCAAGCCATGAAAAGTCACGGTCGGAACCATAAATGTACATTACTAAGAGAAAGAAGCAGTCTGAACCAGTACATACTGTGTGATTCCAACTATCTAACATACCAGAAAGGTAAAACTATACAGACACTAAAAAAAGATTGTCAGGGGTTAAGTGGGAAGCAAGAATGAATAGGCAGAACACAGATGATATTTTTAGGGCAATAACACTATCCTTTAGGAAACTATAATGTTGGATACATTTCACAATGTGTTGATCAAACCCACAGAACTGTACAACACCAAGAGTGAACCTTCATGAAAAATGTGGACTTTGGGGGAAGAAGTGTCCAGTTCATTCATGTAACAACGTATCACTCTGGTGCTGCTGACAGTGAAAGGGGCTGGGCTGGGACAGGGGTGTAAGGGAACTTCCTGTACTTCTGGCTCAACTTCACTGTGAACCTAAAACTGCTCTACGAAATAATTAAAATGTAAATATTATGTTATATATGTTTACAACAAATGATTTGCTAATTGTTCATTTATAGAACTTAAAAAAGCTTTCGTAAAAATGGTCTTTTCCCATTGCTTAATACTAGTACTTCACATGCAAAGACTAAAGCAAAGGAATCCAGCTTATATTTAGCATTTTACCTGTTTCTGCATATGCTATACTTCTAAAAGCTCCTAAGAACAAAGTGCTTATTATACCAAACTGAAAGCCCACTGATATGGGAAATGGCTATTGAGTACACTTTCACTATGTGGCAATTAAAAAGGAGGCAGACTTCTAGATACTGTATGGTACTCAATAGTGATGAATGATTTTAAAAAAAGTATATGCCAAAAAGAAAAGAAAATAAAAGTATATGCCAGCCTGACCACGCAGTGGCACAGCGGATAGAGCGTTGGACTAGGGTGTAGAGAACCCAGGTTCGAAACCCCAAGGTTGTCAGCTCAAGTGCGGGTTCATCTGGTTTGAGCAAGGGGTCACTTGCTCTGCTGCAGCCCCCAGGTCAGGGCACATATGAGAAAGCAGGTGATGAGAAACTAAGGTGCCACAACGAAGAACTAATGCTTCTCATTTCTCTCCATTCTGGTCTGTCTGTCCTGTTCCTCTCTGTCTCTGTCACACACACAAAAAAGTATATGTCAGCCTTCGCCCATTGGCTCAGTCGCTGGCTGAGTGGTAGAGCATCAACAGCCTGGCGCGTGGATGTTCCAGGTTCAATTCCTGGTCAGGGCACACAGGAAAAGCACCCATCTGCTTCTCCACCCCTCCCCCTCTCTCTTCTCTCTCCCTCTCTCTTCTCCTCCTGAAGCCATGGCTTGAATGGAGTGAGCTGGCCCAGAATGCTGAGGATGGCTCCATGGCCTCCGCCTAGGGCACTAAGAAGAGCTCAGTTACTGAGCAATAGAGCAAGGGCCCCAGATGAGCAGATTCTTGCCAGGTAAATCCCAGCCGGGGCACATGCAGGAGTCTATCTCTGCCTCCCCTCCTCTCAATGAATAAAAAAAAAAAAAGTACTGGTATATGCCCAACACTATACAGTTTCCATAAGAACATATATAAGTATGCAAATATACAGAAAAAAATTAAGAAAGTATGCACAAAACTATTAACAGCAGAAGGTGGGAAAGGACTGGGAGGTGATCACAAGAGACTTTAGTCCTATCCATAATTTGACTTTCTTTCAAAGCAAATATAAACACATAATGAATAATATTTAAAATTCAGAATTTATATTCCAAACAGAAAAGTGGCAATACAATAAAGATAAATTCACAACAATATCCTACCTCTAGTCAAGATTTCAAAACTAAAGCCAGGCCAGACCTTTGGTGGCACAGTGGACAGAGTGGCAACCTGAACCACTGAGGTCACTGGTTCGAAAGCCTGGGCTTATCTGGTCCAGGCACATCCAAGAAACAAGGAACAACTAAAGTGAAGCAGCTACAAACTGGTGCTTCTCTCCCTCTCTTTCTAAAATTCAAGAAATAAAATCTTTAAAAAACAAACAAACAAAAAAAACCAAAAACAAAGCTAGTTGCCCTGGTCAGTTAGCTCGGTTAGTTAGAGTGTTATCTATCTTGGCACCAAAATGCCAAGGTTGTGTGTTCAATCCCCAGCCAGGGCACAAATGAGAATCAACCAATGAGTGCACAACCAAGTATAACAAATGACTGCTTTTCTCTCTCTCTGCCCTACCTTTCTCACTATGTTCTCTCTAAAATCAATCAATAAATTTAAAAGAAAAGAAACTGCCTACAGTTTCTTATTTAAAAAAAAAAAATCAAAGCCAGTAAAAGAGTTCATAAAATATATTAATCACAAAAAAGTCAGCCAGGCCTTAACCATTTGTTTTATGAAAGTTTTTGGCTTCTACATTAGAACACTTGACCCCAAAAAACCCCACAAATTCAAATTACCCAGCTATTTTCTACGGAAAAGAGAGAACTTTAATAATATTTTCATTTTACAGATGAAGAAACTGGGGTTTTGAAAGGTGAAATCATTTGCCCAATGTCAGATACCAGTCAGTGGTCAGAGCAAGGTCCAACCCGATTCTTGGCAACTTAACGTTCCTTCCTCTACACCAGGGGTCAGGAACCAATTTTGGCTGAGAGAGCCATGAATGCCACATATTTTAAAATGTAATTCCATGAGAGCCATACAGTATGTTTAACACTAAATACAAGTAAATGTGTGCATTTTATGTAAGACCAACTCTTTTAAAGTATAATAAAGTCTCTGAATTCTTTTTAATAATGTTGTTATGCTGTTGCTAACCAATGATGAATAAAGTACTTCTTACCATTAATGCGAATTCTGGTGCTGCATGGTTTTGCTGATGGCTTTGTAGTCTGGTTGATACATGGTAAGGTTAAGCTTCATGCAGGCTTTGAGACTTCCCCATCCGTTGAACATGATCCGTAGGTTGGTCTTAATGTTCTTTAGATGTGAGAAAGACTGCGCACATGCATACGTAGAGCCAAACATTGTCAGTACAGCAATACTCACATGCTGCAGTGTGTGGTACGTGATGGGAAGCGCATTCCAAGTTTTGACAATCAGCTGGTCCGCAGGTTGAAGTTTTTTCATTTCTCCCCACTTGTGTTTGCTCACCAACTCTGCTTGCTGTCACACAAGTCTTTCCAAATCTTGACTTGAACTTATTCACCCACATGTCTGATACCTTCAGGTCAACAGCTTGTAGCTCAAAATCTCTGACGGAGACACCGGGGATGTAACTCAGGTCGGCGCTGTCCACTGCACACTCGTGTGGGTGAGTGATGAACTTAAAAAGAGGAGTGAGCTCACGAAATTCTCCAAAGCGTGCTTTGAATGACTGCAGGAGATTAGATGTGAAGCCCGCTAGCTGCTGGAGATCAAGATGTTGAGCAGGGTCACTTGCTGTGCATGCATCTTTAAACTCTCCCAGTTTTTCAAAGTGTAGTAAACGACCTGTTTCAATGTCGGCGATGAAGAGTTCCAGCTTGTTTTCAAATGTAAACACTGCTTGCTGAAGGGATAAGACTGTATTTCCAACGCCTTGCATTTTCACATTGAGCTGGTTCAGATGTTCAGTCATGTCCACGAGATAGTAGAACTTCAGAAGCCACTCAGTGTTAGCTAACTCAGGATGCTCGACGTTTTTCATTTCAAGAAAAGTCCGGATTCACTCAGACATGCCGCGAAATGGCTGAGCACCTTCCCTCTTGACAACCAACACACATTGCTGTGCAGAAGCAGACCAGGATAATTATTCCCAACTTCATCCAGCAGTGTTTTAAACTGGCAATCATTTAAATTTAAAGCTCGGGCAACAATAAAGTTGACCACCCGAGTGACCAGCAACATCACCTCACCAAACTGCTTGCCACACATCTGAGCACAAAGCACCTCCTGATGTAGGATGCAGTGAAAACTTAGGATGGGTCTCTTTTCATGTTCACGAAGAAGCGCTACAAATCCTGTTTTTCCCCACCATGCACGGAGCACCATCAGTACACACCAAAATAAGTTTATCCATCGGTAGATTTTTTTTCTTTAGCGAACTCAGTGAAAGACTGGAATAAGTCCTCCCCTCTTGTTGTCTCTTTCATAGGCAAAACAGCAAGACTTTCCTCATGTAGTGTGTCACCGACAGCATACCTTGCAATCACGCTGAACTGGGATAAATGGCTTACATCTGTTGACTCATCCAAAGCGAAAGAAAAGAATGGTGCTGCATTTATGTCCTTCACTTGTGTTGCCTCAATTTGATTTGCCAGCATGATGGTACGATCGTGAACAGTTCTTGCTGACAGAGGCATGTCTTTTATTCGTTTGATTATCTTGTCTTTATCCGAGATGTCGTCAAAAAGTTCACTGGCAACATCAAGCATGAATGTTTTGGCATACTGCCATCTTTGATGACTTTCCGTTTCTCACAATTGCTAAAGCACCAGCAAAGCTAACCGAATTCCAGTCACCTTGTTGGGTCCAAACACGGAGTTGCTGCTGACTAGCTTGCACTCTGCACAGTAGCTCTTGACATGCTTTCTTCCTGCTGTCCCCATTCCTGCTGGGTACTTCGATGCAAATGGAGTATGACGTGAGTCGAAGTGCCGCTTTATATTTGACTGTTTCATCGATGCAATTTTATCATTGCATATTAGACACACTGCAGAACCTGCTCTCTCCACAAAGGCGAATTCCTCTGTCCATTCCTGCTGAAAAGTATGATACTCCTCATCTTTTTCCTTTAACCATCTTCTTCGTCAAAAGGGTTCCTGCAATTAGCTAGCTGACTACTTGATTAAAAGGGAAGTTTACTTCCTGACCTCACGATGACCCACGTACGTTACGAGGCATCATCCAATAAGAATTTGGTGTTGTCGCGGAGGACAGCTGTGATTGGCTCTAGCAACCCGCCACCGTGAACATGAGCAGTAGGAAATGAATGGATTGTAATACATGAAAATGTTTTATATTTTTAACGTTATTATTTCTTTTAGTAAAGATTTGTCTGCGAGCCAGATAGAGCCATCAAAAGAGCCACATCTGGCTCACAAGCCATAGGTTCCCGACCGCTGCTCTACATGGTTCTGGCGAGACCGTCTCCCTGAGGCTGCTTCCTCGTGTGAAAGATAAACACCCCATGCTCATCTTGAGGGAAAAATTTAAAATAATGCATGGAATGAACCAAAAACAAGACACAACTGTAATGACAGGCACCTGGCAAACAGACAGGAAGAGACGACCAAACCAGTGTAAGGCAGCTGGGTGAGCGCAGGCAGGCTGTGGAAGGTTTACACTGATCACAAGACAATAGAGTAGCAACTGATGCCAACAAAGGGAAAGACAGCCAGGCCAGAGAAGATGGTGAATGGCAGGAAAGGACTCTACTTCTCTCTGGGGATGAACAGACACACCCACTCATGTTTAGTTCTCGTCCTCGTAACAACTCTGCTGAACCAGCTCTCCACCCCACACCCCTACAATCCTTTTCCATTCTTTTCTCAATGTCCTGGAAGACTATGCTCATTGATTATTTTTTGAAGTTTGATAAAAGCGATAGTTACACTGCCTATGCATTTCAAACTCTGGCTTGACTGAAAATTACTGAGATAGGATGAAGGTTTTGCTCCTGGGATCAGCACTGCTGGCCCCAAACCACCTGCCTCCTCAGGTGGAGCTGTGGCAGAGGCAGGGCCACAACTCATAGGGTCTAACCAGTGTCACAAAGTGAGGCCAGCCGCAGCCCAGCAGCTCACATGCCATATGTCCCTCGATTCCTCTTTTGTTTCTGATTGCCTCTGTCCTTCATTAGTCAAAGAAAGAAAATACTTCTATTGCCCAGACCACAATGCTCAGCTGGTTAGAGCATCGTCTTGATACGTAATAATTGCCAGTTTGATTCCCAGTCAGGACACATTTCTGTCTCTCTTTCTCTCTGTACCTCGCTCTCTAAAAATCAATCAATTTTTAAAATACCTTTACTCTAAAGAATTAAGTATAAAATAGCCCTTCCTCTGCCCCAGCTCACACTATGCATTACCAATGCTGAACTCCGCTGTCTTTCTTCTGCGTTCATTACCTACTGTGATACACACTGTTTTCCCAGATTTGTTTTCACTGTTCTGTACTTGTGTACAGTCACTTTTAAGGTTCACATAAACGCTTTCTGGAAACCAAATGACCCCAATTTTAAAAGGTAACTGTCCTTGAAATCGTTTCCATTTCTGGATACAAAAGTTAACTAGGTGCCTGACCTGTGGTGGCGCAGTGGATAAAGCGTCGACCTGGGAATACTGAGGTCGCCAGTTCAAAACCCTGCACTGGTCTGGTCAAGGCACATATGGGAGTTGATGCTTCCAGCTCCTCCCCCCTTTCTCTCTCCCTCCCTCTCTCACTCTGTGTCTCCTTTCTAAAATGAATAAATAAATTAAAAGAATATATATTAAAAAAAAATTTATATAAAAAAAAGTTAACTAGGTAGACCCTGCAGTTGGCTCTACAGTGTAAAAAATATGTATGTATATATAAACACTCCCTACTAGTTATAATTTTTAAAGGTGACTATTTGGCATGACCTGTGGTGGCGCAGTGGATAGAGTCAACCTGGAATGCTAAGATCGCCGGTTCGAAACCCTGCACTGGTCTGGTCAAGGCACATATGGGAGTTAATGCTTCCTGCTCCTTCCCCCTTTCTCTCTCCCTCTCCTCTCTCTCACACACACACTTCTCTCTAAAATGAATAAATTAAAATTTTTTTTTAATTTATAAAAAGAATTAAGGTGACTATTTATCCAACATACATGTCTGGTATTTGGTTATTCAGAGTTAGCAAGACATCCAAAAATAAAAGATAGTAACAGTAACCTAAAAATAAGAGAGTAAACATATCTGCAGGACTGGCCAACATAATGTGTGCTTTAGGTACAGAACACCTAAAATTTCTTTACTTTTTATTTATTTAGAAATTAAATTTGCCTGACCAGGCGGTGGCACAGGGATAGAGTGTCGGACTGGGACGCAGAAGACCCAAGTTCAAGACTCCGAGCTTGCCAGCTTGAGCGTCGGCCCATCTAGTTCGAGCAAAAGCTCCCAGCTTGGACCCAAGGTCGTGCTTGGTCTGCTGAAGGCCCGCGGTCAAGGCACATGTGAGAAAGCAATCAATGAACAACTAAGGCAGGGGTCCCCAAACTTTTTACACAGGGGGCCAGTTCACTGTCACTCAGACCACTGGAGGGCCGGACTATAAAAAAAACTATGAACAAATCCCTATGAACACGGCACATATCTTATTTTAAAGTAAAGGAAAAACAAAACGGGAACAAATACAATATTTAAAATAAAGAACAAGTAAATTTAAATCAACAAACTGACCAGTATATTTCAATGAAAACTATAGGTGCGGATGCATCCTGTGCTCCTCACTGACCACCAATGAAAGAGGTGCCCCTTCTGGAAGTGCAGCAGGGGCTGGATAAATGGCCTCAGGGGCCCGCGGGCCATAGTTTGGGGACCCCTGAACTAAGGTGTCGCAACGAAAAACTAATGATTGATGCTTCTCATCTCTCTTCAATCCCGTCTGTCTGTCCTTGTCTATCCCTCTCTCTAACTCTCTCTCTGTCTCTGTCAAAAAAAAAAAAAAAAAGAAGAAGAAATGAAATTTAATGAGGTGACACTGATCAATAAGAGTACACAGGTTTCAGGTGAACATCTCCATAGCATTTGAACTGTTGATTGTGTTGTGTGCCCATCACCCAAAGTCATCTAATTTTCTGTCACCATATACTTGTCCCCCTTTATTCCCCTCTTTCTCACCTACCTCCCCCGGTAACAACTTCAGTTTTCTGTATGTCCTTAAGCCTCCATTTTATATCCCACCTATGTGTGAAATCATACAGTACAAAGGTTTTTCTGATTTACTTATTTCACTTAGTATAATGTTCCCAAGGTCCAATTTCTGAATAAAGAGAAACCGACAGCAAATTTCTAATTAATCTTGCCTGACCAGGCGGTGGCGCAGTGGATAGAGCGTCGGACGGGGATGTGGAAGACCCAGGATCGAGACCCCGAGCTCACCAGCTTGAGCGTGGGCCCATCTGGCTTGAGTAAAAAGCTCGCCAGCTTGGACCCAAGGTCGCTGGCTCCAGCAAGGGGTGGCTCGGTCTGCTGAAGGCCCGTGGTCAAGGCACGTGTGAGAAAGCAATCAATGAACAACTAAGGTGTTACGACGGCAACGAAAAACTAATGATTGATGCTTCTCACCTCTCTCCGTTCCTGTCTGTCTGTCCCTATCTATCCTTTTCTCTGACACTCTGTCTCTGTAAAAAAAAAAAATTTCTAATTAATCTCAAGAGCAAAAATGTAAAAATGCAGGAAAAACTCTCAAAGTGCTAAGGGAAAATAATTTCACCTACACATGGACGTTAAGCAAAATGTTTTTCAAGACAGACATATATACAGGCTCTGGCATGGTGGCTCAGTGAAGTTTCATCCCAGCACACTGAGGTCATAGGTTTGGCACATAAAAGAAACCACCATGGTTGGAATGGTTTGAGCAGGCTGGCCCCAGGCGCTGAGGATGGCTCCACAACCTCACCTCAAGCACTAAAATAGGTTAGGTGCTGAGCAATGGAGCAGCAGCCCCAGATGGCAGAGCATAGCCCTATAGGGGGTTTGCCAGGTGGATCACAGTCAGGGCACATGTAGGAGTCTGTCCCTCTGCCTCCCCTGCTCTTACTTAAAAAGAAATAAAAAAAGAAGAGAAAAAACAAAAAGTCAAACCAGCTTTACACAATAGCAGTATCATAGCCAATGAGGTTTATCCAGGGTCGATTCTTGCTAATTGGGAAAAAATAGAAATTCAAACAACTCAATTAAGAAAAAAAAAGATGACAAACTGTAATTTCACAAAAGTTGGAACACAAAAAGCCAAAAGATACTCTACTTCATTAGTAATGAGAAAAGAACATTAAAACCATGCAAAAGTCAATGAATTAACAAAAATGGGCAAAGTAAATACTTTAACCTAAAGATATACAAATGGCCAATAAGTACTTGAGAAGATGCCAGACAGCATTATCATTAGGGAAAAAAGGCAAATCAAAACCACAATGAGATACCACACTCCTAAAATGGCTACAATATTTTTACTTTTTATTTATTGATTTTACAGAGAGAGAAGTGGAGAGAGCAAGAAGTATCAATTCATAGTTGTTTCACTTTAGTTGTAGCTTGCTTGTCCTATGTGCCTTGACCAGGCAAGCCCTGGGTTTCAACCAGCAACCTCAGCGTTCCAAGTTGAAGCTCTATCTACTGCATGACCACAGGCCAAGCAGCTACAATCGTTGTTTTTTTGTTGTTTTTTTTTTTACTTTTACAGTTTATTTATTTATTTATTTATTACAGGGACAGAGAGAGGGATAGATAGGGACAGACAGACAGGAATGGAGACAGGTGAGAAGCATCAATCATCAGTTTTTCATTGCCTTTTCATTGCGACACCTTAGTTGTTCATTGATTGCTTTCTCACATGTGCCTTGACCACAGGCCTTCAGCAGACCGAGCAACCCCTTGCTGAAGCCACCTACCCTGGGTCCAAGCTGGTGGGTTTTTTTGCTCAAGCCAAATGGGCCTGCGCTCAAGCTGGCGACCTTGGGTCTTGAACCTGGGTCTTCCGCATCCCAGTCTGACGCCCTATCCACCACCACCGCCTGGTCAGGTTACAATCCTTTTTAAACAGAAAATAATAAATATTGACAAGGCCTTGCCCTGGCAAGATGGTTCCACTGGTTAGAGCATCATCCCAGTATACAGAGGTTGCCAGTTCAATCCTGGGTCATGGTACATACAGAAACATACTAATGTTTCTGTCTCTCTCTCTCTCCCTCTTTCCTCTAAAATCAAAATAGTTTAAATAAAAATAAAACGTTGACAAGGACCTGGAGAACTGGAACCCTGGTGTAGTGCTGGTAAGAATATCATATGTATCATACGGAATAGCCACTTTATAAAAGTCTGGTAGTTCCTCCAAATCTAAACATAGTGACCACATTACACAACAATTCCACTCCTAAATTTCAGCAAGAGAAATAAAAATATGTCCACCCAAAGACTTGTACACAAATGCTCATAACAGTATTAATAGTTAAAAAGTGAAACAACCCAAATGTTTATCAACTGATAAATGGATAAATAACATGTAGTATACCCATACAATAGAATATTACTCGGCAATAAGATGCAATGAAGTGCTGATACTAAGACACACTACAACAGGGGTGCTCAATAAGTCGATCGCGATCTACTGGTTGATCGCGAAGGAAGTGTGGGTAGATCGCATGACATTAAAAAGACATTTGTCTTTTGATTGGCATACAGGGTAGTCAATCTGACGTCTGAACTTTTGACACCCTACGCATGCGTGTTAAACCGCTGCGCTAACTTGTTCAGTTACATTGCTGCATAGTTAGTCTTCAATTTATTTAAACTGAATACAACAAAGGGTATAAAAATGAGTGCCGTAGCTGGTCCGAGTAAGAAGCCTAAAACCTACCACTTTCATACAAAATGGGAGGGGATTTTTTTCACTCTGTCATATTCTAAGTGCGTTTGCCTCATCTGCCTGTGTGCCATTGCTATTCCAAAGCAGGGAAATGTGGAGCGGCTTTTTCGGACTGTCCATAAAAACTATGACATTGACTTTCCTCTGAAAAGAGAGCTGAGGAGAAAGGTGAAAGAATAATACACAATATTAAATAGTAATAATAGTAACTTAAATAATGATAATATAGAAGAAATAAATTTATGTTTTGCATTTTTACTGTAGGTAGATCATTTTGACTTGGTCATTTTATAAGTAGCTCACAAGCTGAACAAGTGTGAGCACCCCTGCACTACAACATGAATGAACCTTGAGAACACTCTAAGTGAAAGGAGCCAGACACAAAAGACCATACACACACACACACAGTGTGTGATCCCATTTAAATAAAAAGCCCAGAGCCTGATCAGGCGGTGGCGCAGTGGATAGAGCATCGGACTGGGATGTGGAGGACCCAGGTTCGAGACCCGGAGGTCTCCAGCTTGAGCGCGGGCACATCTGGCTTGAGCAAAAGCTCGCCAGCTTGGACCCAAGGTCGCTGGCTCCAGCAAGGGGTGGCTCGGTCTGCTGAAGGCCTGCGGTCAAGGCACATGTGAGAAAGCAATCAATGAACAACTAAGATGTCGCAACGGCAACGAAAAACTAATGATTGATGCTTCTCATCTCTCTCTGTTCCTGTCTGTCTGTCCCTATCTATCCCTCTCTCTGACTCTCTCTCTGTCCCTGTAAAAAATAAAAATAAATAAATAAAATGCGTAGGGGTTAAGCAGAAATGAAGAATGACTACTAATGGGTACAAGGTTTCCTTTTAGGGTGATGAAAATGATCTAAAATTAGATAGTGGAGATCATTACACAATTCTGTGAATATACTAAAACTCACTAAATTTTTAGACTTTAAATGGGTGAGTTCTATGGTATGTGAATTGTATCTCAATAAAGCTGTCATTTTTTAAAAATGATACACATGATGTCCCCACCCAACAAATTTTTTTTTAATTTATTTTA
Source organism: Rhynchonycteris naso (assembly GCA_037038555.1). Lineage (NCBI taxonomy): Eukaryota > Metazoa > Chordata > Mammalia > Chiroptera > Emballonuridae > Rhynchonycteris > Rhynchonycteris naso. Next base: position 368,283,144 of record CM072995.1, on the reverse strand, counting down.
TTCATTTTAGAGAGGAGACATAGAGTGAGAGAGAGAGAAAGAGAGAAAGGGGGAGGAGCTGGAAGCATCAACTCCCATATGTGCCTTGACGAGACCAGTGCAGGGTTTTGAACTGGCGACCTCAGTGTTCCCAGGTCGTTGCTTTATCCACTGCGCCACTACAGGTCAGGCCCAACAAATCTTATATAAATAAAAATGTAAATGTTCGTTTGTTCAAAATCTTAAATCTCCGAAAGTTCTTCACCAATTGCTTTGAAATTTTGACACAACGTTGTTACATTCAAATATGCACATTTTAATATACCTATATAACTACTATTATACAGATGTCACACCTGTGACAGGTAAAAACATGCTTTTTTTTAAAAAACGCCATCTGTTGGACGTAAAAACAACACGCTATACTAAATATTTTACGATTCCATTTCAATGTTTCCAATTTACGATCCATTTACAATTTCCAATTTTACAATTCCATTTCAATGTTTCTGATTACATTGTTAAATTGAATTTTCATAGATTTCAATTTATTTTCATTTTGATTTAATTATTTTGTGTGATATTGCGTTGGAAGTGAGCTGTCGTTTAACACAGTGTTCATTGCATGTGTATAATTTGTTTCTTTTTCATGACATAGCCTTAGATCTTGTGTTGTCCGGAATAGTGTGACATTGTTAATAGGTGGAAGAACTGCTCATTCCGCTTTGAAATTGCCATTGAACATGCAGTTCACTGAAACCCCCACATGCAACATTTCCAAAGCATCAGGCATGGAAGAGTATTGTAGAAATGCAAACTTATTGTCTGGGATGAATGCACAATGGTGCACATAAAAATCGCTCAAAGCTCTTGATCGGTCATTGCAAGATTTGCGCGGAAACATCAGACCATTTGGGAACGCATTAATATTGCTTGCAGGAGATTTCAGGCTAACATTACCTGTAATTCCTCGATCGATACCAGGAGATGAAATAAATGCTTGCCTGAAATACTCTACTTTGTGGCAACATGTAAAGATACGAAAATTAAATATAAATACGCATGTCCAGCTGCAAAAAAATGGATCAGCTGAGATATTCTCACATCAATTGCTGGAAATTGGAAATGGAAAGGTGCCGGTTGATCTGACCTCAGGACGAATTTCATTGCCTCATAACTTCTGCAATTTAGTGACGTCAAAAGAATTGGTTCAAAAGTATTTCCCAATATTCAAACCAATTGTAAGAATCCCAATTGGCTAAGTGAAGGAGCTATTCTTGCGGCCAAGAACAAAGACATCTACGAACTTAACACTATTCCGTCTAACATTCAAAGCGAGGCAGTCACATACAAGTCCGTTGACACTGTTGTGGAAGCAGATCAAGCAGTTAATTATCCAACAGAATTTTTGACCTCACTCGATCTGCCAGGGATGTCACCGCACGTACTACAATTGAAAATCGGTGTGCCAATTATCACGTTGCGAAATATCAACCAGCCAAAGCTTTGTAACGGCACGCGGCTTGCAGTAAAAAAATTAATGAGCAACGCTGTAGAAGCAACAATCTTGACAGGACCTTTCAAAGGTGAAGATGTCCTCGTTCCTCGCATTCCTATGATTCCAACGGATGTGCCATTTCAATTTACAGGATTGCAATTCCCAATTCGATTGGCGTTTGCAAGCACCATCAACAAAACTCAGGGCCAATCTTTAGAACTGAGCCGTTTAGAGCTAGACACGGATTGCTTCTCACATGAACAATTATATGTTGCGTGTTCTAGAATCGATAAACCAGACAATCTATATCTGCACAGACAATGAAACAACAAAAAATATTGCACTCCCACCAGCATTGTGAAACTAAACATATTAGAAACGTGTGCTGCCTGACCTGTGGTGGCGCAGTGGATAAAGCACTGACCTGGAAACACTGAGGTCGCCAGTTCAAAACCCTGCACTGGTCTGGTTAAGGCACATATGGGAGTTGATGCTTCCAGCTCCTCCCCCTTTTCTCTCTTTCTTTCTCTCTCTCACTCTGTGTCTCCTCTATAAAATGAATAAAATAAAAAGAAGTTTTTTTTTTTAAAAAAAGAAACATGTGCTTTCTCTTCTTTCTTTTCCATTTAACCAGAATGAGCCACAGCAACACCATGGCTGGGTACAGCTAGTTGGCAAATACAAAAGAGAAAGTCTTACAACACCAAGGGTTAGCAAGGAAAGATGCAGGACAGTGCTGGTAGGAGAGAAACTGGATGAGCATTTTGGAAGACAATGTGCACCATCTACTAAAAAGTTAAAGGTGTACAGGTCCAACTACCCTACAAAGTCTATACCCTAGACCCTGGTCAGCAAACTGCGGCTCACGAGCCACATGTGGCTCTTTGGCCCCTTGAGTGTGGCTCTTCCACAAAATACCACATGCGGGTGCTACCTCGATAAGGAATGTACCTATCTATATAGTTTAAGTTTAAAAATTTTGGCTCTCAAAAGAAATTTCAATCATTGTACTATCGATCTGGCTCTGTTGACTAATGAGTTTGCTGACCACTGCCTAGAAAAATGTTCTGGCACTCACATCATTACTTCTTTTTTTGTATTTTTCTAAAGTGAGAAGCTGGGACGCCAAAAGACAGACTCTCACATGCACCTGACCGAATTCCACCCGGCATTACCACCAGGGGGCGATGCTCTGCCCCATTGGGGGCGTTGCTCCGTTGCAACCAGAGCCATTCTAGCACCTGAGGGGAGGCCATGGAGCCATCCTCAGTGCCCGGGCCAACTTTGCTCCAATGGAGCCTTCACTGCAGAAGGGGAAGAGAGAGACAGAGAGAAAGGAGAGGGGGAAGGGTGGGAGAAGCAGATGGGCACTTCTTCTGTGTGCCCTGGCTGGGATTGAACCCAGGACATCCACATGCTGGGCTGACGCTGTACCACTGAGCCAACCAGCCAGGGCAACATCATTACTTCTTTACTAGAAACAATCTTACCCTCCCTGTGATAGAACAGAATAAAGTGAGATGTATTCAGTCTGAAACAGGACACTGAAGTGAACAGGATTAACAGCTACGTGCCTCGCTACAGACAAACCTCACTCCAGCATGCCCTTCCCAGCTTCCACTCCATGCCCCACCAGTAGGATCACTCCCCTGACCTGCTTGGACTTTGCCACGTTTGCTTAGGAACAGGGTGACGACACAATTCCTACCCAAGTGCAGCACAGCCTACTCTGCTTCCAGTAAAAAAAGCACCCGCCCCCTCTCCCTCTACTCCCTGCCCTAAGGCAGGTCCGTCTATGTGGCTCACCTACTCAGTCCTACCTTATTTCACCAGACTACTCCATATCCTCTCTCCCACTGCCCACTAGCCTTACTCACCCTCATTTTCACTGACTGCTAACCACGCCTTCCCGTTCCACTGGGAAGGTCAGAAGCAAAGGTCTACCTGCTCCCACTGTCCCAGTTCCTGCCCTCTGCTCTCCCTCCTCTCACCAAGGAGGAGTCTATAGACCCCGGCCGGCGAACCAGCTGTGGCCTTCCCAAAGCAAGGCTCCAGCAAGTCTCCCCTCTCTCACTGCATCAAGTTGCTCATTCCCCACCAACAGGACAAAAATTCTAGAACTTCTTCCCTCTCAACATAAGCTTCTGAGGGCCCCAAATTTCTGCAGCACCGCAGCAGGTGCCTGCGGTAGGGCTTTCCCTTCCCTAGGCTCTCCGTGAACCCTCCCTTCCAGGCTCTTCCCTCATCAGCCTCCGGAAACGGCTCTTGTCAAGGTCATCAGTGTTCTGGGCTGCCAAAGCCACCAGACAAGTCTTGACCCTCACTGCAACCTCAGAGCTACAGTAGCCTTGGGCACAGGTCTCAGTCCCTCCTCCAGGACAAGTGTCCTTGGCTTCCCAGAACCAGGCTCACCTGGCTCACCTATACTGGGCCCTCACTCCTCAGTGCTTTCTCTCAACCTCTGGACTTCTACGTGTCCCACGTTTCTATCTTCAGCCCCAACTTCTCCCCACAACACCACACAATTCAGTCCTACATCTCTCCAGATGGCTCTAAAAGTTTCAAACCGAAGACATCCCAAACCCAACTCCTGATCTTACTTCAATGCCATCTTCCCCTTCATAATGGCAACCCCACAGCAAGCAAAACCCCGTGTCATCACCCTTCACTCGCTCTCAGCAAATCACGTGGTCACTACCTTCAAGACACACCTAGAGCCTGACTGGTGGTGGCGCTGTGGACAGAGCGTCCAGCTGGGACACTGAGGGCGCAGTTTTGCAACCCCAAGGTCGTGAGCTTGAGCGTGTGATCACAGATAGGTTCCCAGCGTCAACGACCTGCCTGGAGCCCCCTCCCCCAACCCGGGCACATATGAGAAGCAATCAATGAACAACTAAAGGGCCACAAGTATAGGCTGATGCTTCTCATCTCTCTCCCTTCCTGTCTATATCTCTGTAAGAAAAAGGGTGCAGCTAGAATCCAACCCCTCCTCACCGTCATCGTCCTCCCCTCAGTCCAGCTGCCATTATGTTGCAGCAGCACAGCGGCGGCCGTTCTTAACACAGCTTGAGGGGCACCTTATAAAAACACAAGTCAGGTCTCACGTCATACATACACCGGCTCAAAATACAATTTCCCACCTCAATCAGAAAAAAAAGATAAAATCTTAATGCAAGTCTGCATGCCAGCTCCCACCCCCACCCCTGACCCTATCTCCTGCCACTCCCCACCCCAGGGGCTTTCTCTCCAGGCAGGCTGGCCTCTCTACTGTCCCTCCAACCTTCTGAGTACCTCAGGCACAATGGGCTCTGGGCCACAAGGCTTCTCCCCTGCCACCCACACCCACCCACCCCACCTACTTCCCCGCTGTATCACCCAGGACTACTACATCTGACTTTTCTATGAACTGGCTTTCCCCACTAAAATGTAAGCTCCATGAGGACAGACTTGACTGCTTTGCTCACTGCTAATATACCCAGCATCAGAACAGTTCTAGTACAGTGGTTCTTAACCTTTTCTGAGGTACCGAACCCACCAGTTTCATACGCACATTCACCGAATCCTTCTTTAGTGATAAATAAAATGATTATTTTTTCCCCAAATTCAAGACATAGTTATGTATTTTTTTACTGGTGCATAAAATGAGCCGTGCATGAACATCCCCTTGCTCAAAGAACAAAACCAACAAAGTACATGACCTCACAACAAAGGACGGTATTACTTTATTCTGGCCTGCGCGGCAGAGGCTTCTCTGACCCCTGAGACGGACTCATCGAACCGCTAGGGCTCAATAGAACCCAGGTTAAGAACCACTGACCTAGTGTGTATACCTGCGTTCACACAACCACAGCAGGGTGACTAGTTATTGCCCCCAGATCCTAACCATCTTATGAACTGGTCCTTGACAGAAGACCTATCAAGTGATAATGTAGAATTTGTAAAGAAACTAAGTACAAAATTAAAAAGGTATATTCGTCTGTTAAAACGCACTGATCCTTCAAAGCAGATGTGATTTTTCTTCAAGAGCACACAGTACACTGTAAAACATGGTTGTATAAAACACGGGAGATTCCAAAGCAAGTGGAGCTAATTACCTTTATAACGGCAGAGATTTTAATAACAATCTAAGTTTGGGGGGAAAATATCCTGCATACAAACACTAACTCCAATCCCTCTCCTGACCCATCTAACCTGCACTCCTCCCAGCAGCCAGCCAGAGCTCAGAGGCCCTCTGCGGTCCTACCGCGTTCAGTGCCGTCTCCAGGACACCACTTCACCTTGTATTAGTCCCTTTCCCTGGAATTTCTATCATTACTGGGAAGATCGGTGAAAGGAACAATATTCATACAAACATTACTCTTGCACTACATATTGTGTAATTAGTCTATGTTTAATATTCACAGATAAGGAAACTAAGGAACAGAGATGTCATCTAGTATTAGGATTACACAGCTGGGGACTGTGGGAGCTGGAACTCAAAATCAGCTATTTTAGATGCTGAGCACTCTTTAACTTAAGGTTTTATTTATTTTTTGATCATTTTTTTATTTTAAAATTATTGTGCTAACATGGTTTCAAGTGTCCCACTCAATGTAACACCCTCAACCTCCCGCCTCATGGCCCTGATGTCCCCATTGCAAGTCTCTCTCCATTCCCACTTCACCCCCTTTGCTCCCCATCCCCACCCCCGCCCCTATTCCCCCTTTTTCTCTGGGAATTGCTACCCTGTTGCCCAAATCTATGTGTTTTGTACATATAGTTTGGCTAATCCCTTCACCTTCTTTGATCCTGTCCCCTCATTCCCCCTTCCCTCATCTGTTCCCTGCCACTGTTTCCATTTTGTTCCTTGGTTTACTGTGTTCACTAGGCTCCACATATAAGTGAGATCATGTTGTATTTGTCTTTCTCTGCCTGGCTTGTTTCACTTAGCATAATAATCTCCAGGTCCACCATCCATGCCATCACAAAAGGTACCAGTTTTTTTATCCAGCTGTCCACTGACAGACACTGGGGCTGTTTCCAGATCTTGGCTATTGTAAACAATGCTGGAATAAACATGGGGTGCATATCTTCTTTTGAATTAGTGTTTTGGGATTCTTAAAATATATTCCTAGAAGTGGGATGGCTGCATCATAATGCAGTTCCATTTTTAATTTTTTTTTTTTTTTTTTTTTACAGGGACAGAGAGAGAGTCAGAGAGAGGGATAGATAGGGACAGACAGACAGGAACGGAGAGAGGTGAGAAGCATCAATCATCAGTTTTTCGTTGCCGTCACAACACCTTACAGTGGTTCTTAACCTTTTCTGAGGTACCGAACCCACCAGTTTCATATGCGCATTCACCGAACCCTTCTTTAGTGATAAATAAAATATGATTTTCTTTTCCAAATTCAAGACATAGGCATATGTTTTTTTACTGGTGCACAAAATGAGCCGTGCATGAACATCCCCTTGCTCAAAGAACAAAACCAACAAAGCGCATGAACTCACAACAAATGACAGTATTACTTTATTCTGGCCTCCGCGGCAGAGGCTTCTCTGAACCTCTGAGACCGACTTACAGAACCCCTAGGGTTCCATAGAACCCAGGTTAAGAACCACTGCCTTAGTTGTTCATTGCTTTCTCACATGTGCCTTGACCGCGGGCCTTCAGCAGACTGAGCCACCCCTTGCTGGAGTCAGAGACCTTGGGTCCAAGCTGATGAGCTTTTACTCAAGCCAGATGGGCCCGCGCTCAAGCTGAGGAGCTCGGGGTTCAAACCTGGGTCTTCCGCATCCCAGTCCAACGCTCTATCCACTGCGCCGCTGCCTGGTCAGGCCCATTTTTAATTTTTTGAGGAAACTTTTCCAGTGGCTGGAGGAGTCTGCATTCCCACCAGCAGTGCAGGAGGGTTCCCTTTTCTCCACACCCTTGCTATTTGTTGATTTGTTAATGAAAGCCATTCTGGCAGGTGAGAGGTGATATCACATCGTGGTTTAATTTGCATATCTCTAATGATTAGTAATATTGAGCATTTCTTAATATGCCTATTGGCCATCTGTATGTCTTCTTTGGAGAAGTATTTATTCAGGTTCTTTGCCCATTTTTAATTGGATTATTTACCTTCCCGGTGTTGAGTTTTAGAAGTAACGTGTCTTGATGGGAGAGGACCTTCAGCTGAGCCAGTGACCCCTTGCTCATGCCAGTGACCTTGGGTTCAAGCCAGCAATGCCAAGCTCAAGCTGGGGAGCCTGCACTCAAGTTAGATGAGCGTATGCTCAAGCCAATGACCTCAAGGACACCTAGGTCCTCAGTGTCCCAGGTCAATGCTCTATCCACTGCGCCACCACAGGCCAGGTTCGACCCTGAGCACTCTTTATCTCCATACCCTGAATTGGGGACAGAGGTCAGGTAGTAATCTGTGAAGACTCTCTTAGTTTAAAATATTATGCTTATTATAGGTGTCAAGTGCAAAGTTTTTTAATTCACTCCAATAAAGCAAAAACAAGAGGTCCACAATGGAAAGGGGAGGGAGTCATTCAAAGAACTATTTAATCACAAAGGGAAGGGTCTTACTCAGCAATAGCTTTAGATGGGAACTACCCATGGCCCAGAGGCAACAGAAATCCTGTTTTGACATCAACAGAAAAAATCAGAAGACACTATCTCCTCATCCACTACAATGACAAAAACTTATATGTAGTACCACCAAAAGGAAGTAATTCACAAATTAACCCTTTGTTCTTAACTCTCAGTGAGACCTACCTGTGATGTCACTCTTGAAACAAATGACACTTAGACTTGTGGTCTAGTGGAGCCAGCAAACCCTAAGGAATCACCCAGGACCTGAGACTGCTCAGTTCTACAGCCTGCAGGTCCACTCTACAGTGTAGCCTCAATTTTTCTCTAAGAATAATTGGTCTCTAAGATTTGTTCCAGCTCCAAAACCATGATTCTCAGAAAAGGAAGCCCCAAACAGCCAACTGAGTTGAAACCTGTCAATGTTCCCTCCACCACTGCCCCCATCTGGGGATTAAAAGTCTAGATTTCAGCCTGACCTGTGGTGGCGCAGTGGATAAAGCATCAACCTGGGAACACTGAGGTCGCCAGTTCAAAACCCTGCACTGGTCTGGTCAAGGCACATATGGGAGTTGGTGCTTCCAGCTCCTCCCCCCTTTCTCTCTTTATCTCTCTCTCTCTCTCACTCTGTGTCTCCTCTCTAAAATGAATAAATAAAAAGAAATTTTTTAAAAAAGTCTAGATTTCAGCGAGATCCAGCCCAATGTCTATAACTACTAGACTCCGTGTAGCATGGCTTAGTGGGTAATGGAACACAGCTGCCTTATTCACCTTGATTAGGGCCTCCAAGTGCCACGTGCTCTCAGGCAAACTCTGCTTCCTTTCTCATCAAAGTGCCTCTCTCACACCAGCACTGGTGTTCAGGTAAACACAGGGACAGATAATTAAGGCTCCCAATTAGCAATCTGCACAGCTTTCTCCAAGTCAGACTCAACATTCAATTGCACTCTTATTTCTGTACCTTTTCATTTTTATCTTTTTCTGCAGCCTTTTTAGTTCTGCTTTCTAACGTTCCAAAACACAATCTTATACTCATCTTTCATTTAGGTCACCACATTTCATGGCAGCCAACCTCTGGGGCACACAAACCATCCCAAGTCAGTATATATTTTCCCACTGTAAGAAATTTTGCAACTAGTAATACCCTAGTTTTCTCCAGAGTCGTTAAGTACAAAACCAGAGCCTCCTTAGATCAGTAAAAAGATGTTCATAACCTATCAAACTTTATTATATAAATTCACAAACAACTGTGCAGTCTTCATGAATAGTTATGAAACAGCAACCAGCTATACATGAGAAGCAGTAAGCCGCCTCTCCTCAGTGTACACCAGATCTCTGCCAAGTCTGAGACATGAAAATATCCTAAGGTAAGAAGCCTTACAAGAACTGCCAAGGCCTGACCAGGCGGTGACGCAGTGGATAGAGCGTTGGACTGGGATGCGAAGACCCAGGTTCGAGACCCCGAGGTCGCCAGCTTGAGTGCGGGCCCATCTGGCTTGAGCAAAGCTCACCAGCTTGGACCCAAGGTCGCTGGCTCCAGCAAGGGTTAACTCGGTCTGCTGAAGGCCCGCGGTCAAGGCACATGTGAGAAAGCAATCAATGAACAACTAAGATGTCAAAACGGAAAACTGATGATGCTTCTCATCTCTCTGTTCCTGTCTGTCTGTCCCTATCTATCCCTCTCTCTGGCTCTCTCTCTGTCTCTGTAAAAAAGAAAGAAAAGAAGAACCACCAGATCCCCTTTACTTGTTTCTTTACCATCTAGCCACTCAACCCGGTACCCAGGTGTCAGTCCATCATCAAAAAACAAAATAAACCGAGTACTGATGCAGCTAGTAACATGGACCTTCCCTCTCCCCCAGGAAAGATGAAGGGGGAGGGAGAGAGGAAGAAAAGGGGTTCCCATGTCAACTAAATCTAAGCCAAAGTCAAACAGCCACCAAAAAAAATCTCCAGTCAACCTAGATCTCGACTGCAGCAAGGAAACAGCCATCCCCACTGGACGCACCAGCGATCTCTGTGATGCTCAGATGTTTAGTGTGAACCTATATGAAGCCCTGATCAGTATGGAACCAGCTAGTGTTTCAAGCTTGACTAACTCACAAACCAACGTCAATGTAGCAAAAGACATTATAGATGAACCCTTTTTATTATTACAAAACAGCGTCACCTCCATGGGAAGAATGGCAATGCTTTTTAAGACACACCAAACCAAGGACGCAAGTCAACATAACCATTTCATACACAGGAGAAACAAAGGTGTAACTGCTTTATTCTCTGGCAATCTCAACCACCCAACCCGCAAACACACACTCTTCCTCTGAGGCCTGGAGGGCCTCTTACTAAGAGCCTACTTACAGAACCACAGACCATTTAACAAGCTTTGTGAGCTGGTCTCCTGGCCAGAACTGGATCTCTTTTGTAATAGCTGCCTCTCCCGCTAGACTGTACATCCTTAAGCACCTGTTCATGAGTGCATCCCTAATACAGCTCCTGGCAGAGTAAAGGACTCAATATATCTGCTGATCAAATAAATGAAAATTAGAAGAAATAGATGAGGGGACGGCTTGTCAGTCTCAACTATGGTCATAAACCAAATTCCAGGGTGGAGGACTGGAAAGTGCCTGCATGATGTTCTTTTTGTGTGTCCGGATATTAACATTCATTTGCTAGAAATCTGTATAGTTTTTATACTAACATTTTTCCATTCAATAAACTAGATCATCTAAACTTCACGTGTGTGTGAGAAAAGGCTCTCTGCCCTTCTGTCTACTATTGCACCTCGTCCGACCCATCTGGGTCAGAGGCCAGGGCACAGAAGAGCCTCCTTTACTAGCAGGCAAGAATCCCCGTATGAAAGATTAAGCACCGAGTATGCCCATCTTGCGCTCGGAGGGCAGAACTGGCAAACTGACCCAAGGCTAACTCTCTGTGAATAAGGAAAAAGATAAAGAGGACGCTGGCATCTATAACAGAAGTGGCAGATGCTGAGCTGGATGAGGGCAAAGACACAAACCTGGAAATCACAGGAGTTGAAGGTTACTTAGCACAGGCACAAACAATCCTAAGTAGGTTCAGCACAATACGTTATTCTCACTCTAAATTATTTTATAAAATCAATTCACTAAAAATCTCTTTTGCAGTTGTGTCCAAGCACCTGAAAAGAACATGCGTACACCACCTCTGCCACTATTAAGTGGCCTCCGAGGTAGCCTCCAGTTACAGCAAAGACAGCCGTGGGCGCCTCGACCCACAGTAGTCCCTAAACTTTTTAGAGTAGCACAACGGCTCCTAACCTTCACTGCGCTTCGGTATTACCTGGGAAATTTAAAAATATACCATCAAACCCATCACAAATTTCCCTAAGTGGGATCCATCCTCCATGGTCGTCTTCCACCAAATGTTCCTAATACAGGCCAGTCTAGCACCTATCTAGAGCAGGGCTTCTCAACCCCCGCACTACTGATCCTGTGTGTGTGTGTGTGTGTGTGTGTGTGTGTGTAAGGAGAGATGCTGTCCTGGGCGTTAAAGAATGTTTAACGTCATCCCTGATCTCTGTCCTCTAAAAGCCAGCAACACACTGCCCACTCCAACAGTAAAAGTATCTCCAGACACTGTCAAATGTTTCTTTGGGGACAAAATCGTCCCCCAGTTGAGAAGCACTCATGTAAATTTTAAAAATCAATTATACAAGGTTCTGTTAAGGAAGAAAAAAAAAAAGTTGCTTAAAGCCAAGAGGCCCAGTCTATTTTTCAATCCATTTCACCTAACAAAAGTAGTTAGCACGACTCAGCCCACACTGGGGCTCAGATCTCGAATTATGAGGAAGACCAAATCATAGCTTCTTGTGCTTTTTTAAAAAAAATTTATTTATTCATTTTAGAGAAGACAGAGAGAGAGAGAGAGAGAGAGAAGGAGGGGAGGAGCAGGAAGCATCAACATATAGGAATGTGCCTTGACCAGGCAAGCCCAGGGTTTTGAACCGTCGACCTCAGCGTTCCGGGTCAATGCTTGATCCACTGCGTCACCACAGGTCAGGCCTTCTTATGCTTTTTGTGAAATAAACTCAATGCTGACTTTTAGTTGTACAGAGGATTAGAAGAGCTTCATTGTTGCTATAATTTACTATTCTTAAGGGTAATGTAAACATGGTAAAACTTTAGGTATATACTCAGGCTGCCTCTCAACTATCGGAAGTGTAAAAACTGCAAGACACAAGTTTATCAAAGAAACAAACTAAACACCACAGATACTGTTTTAAGTAAGAGATACTGTTTTAGCTGTAATAAGCACATTACCTTTGTACTAAATCAATACAAAAACTCATCTTAAATAAGGTAAGCAAACTTCACCCCATAGAGGCTTAATTATATTACTACAGGCATTCCCTAGGGGGTTACAAACCAGATACAATTTGTAGGTTCATTCTTCAGTAGACTTTGTAAGTATGTTGGAACAGATTTATTTACCTATTAAATGCAACTTAGACACATGTCCTAACATAGTATTTTTTCCTTTCTGTGCATATACATATCTAAACATTTCAAACACAAACTTAAACAATGTTGGATGGTGTGGAAGCTGGTGGACTTGCTGGAGAGGCTGGGACGGTGCTACAGTCAGGGTTTGGTTCTGCTGCCAGAGTCCGTCTCTTGAAGCAGGCATCAAGTTGCAGACCTTTTCATTTTCTCATCATACCTCTCAGGCCTTGGGTAACCACAAAATAAACTCTGGTGAACTTCTCTGTATCAGGGTCTTGCTCCTCTAACTTCGCCATTCCTGCTTCAAGGAGACGAAAGGCATCAGCTAACTGTTCTGTAGAAAACTTTTTCTCTTCTGGAGTTTCTAGGTTCCCGTTTTCTTCCCTAAATGCTGTCATTGGCTGCTCTAGCACCAGTGGTTAGTTCTTTGCCATGAGAGTCGAATAACTGCATCCTTTTTACCGATGCCCAACTGCAGCTGATTACCAATAATCCTCCCTTATGACGCTCCATTCACAAGTACGAGTTGTAGGTTAAGTTGGATGTTTGTAATTCAGGGACTTCACATATTCATCTTATGTCCAGCTATGGTTTGACTCGCAAATTCTCAAGTAGTTAACTGAAACTAGCAACTCTTTTTTGTTGTTGTTTTGCTATACTTTACACAAAAGATAGTTTTCTAATCCCAAACAATCTTCTTCCTGTTCTGAGTAAGTTACACCAGCAAGATGCTCATCTCTACTTAAGACTGAGTCTATCAAAATAACACTTCCCCAGTGCAAGCCAGGTCCCAAGCAAGTCATGCCAAGAGAAGGGCGGGCATGGTTTCGAGTACCAGGGAGAAGAACAGGATCAGGAATGAAAAGACTATGAGTATATGTGTGACTGAGTGGATGGTGTTTTGTTAGATTAATTCTAGACTCCCTGCCAGACACGCTGAAATGCTAAACAGCTTTCAGAGCATCTATCCAGGACAACAGTTCTTTCCCAAACTATCTGCACTGAACTATACCTCAGTACACAGTAACCTTTCTTTTTCAAAAGATTTCTATTTATCCATTTCAGCGAAGAGAGACGAAGGGAGAAGGGAGAGAGGAACACCAATCTGTTCCTGTGTGTGCCCTGACTGTGGACAGAAGCTTCAGGACAATTCTCTAACCAACTGAGCTAGCAGGCCAGGGCGCACAGTAACCTTCCAAATCTGAATACCCACCCCTAAGGACACTGGAAAACCTTGGAGTTAATGACTTGGGTGCCAATCACACTTAGGCTGCTGCACCCAAAGGTCAGAGGGGCAGAATCCAACTTGAGTTCCAGGTGGGCTGTTATTTAACCACCTCCTAAACAAAATATTCAGACACCACTACTACTAAGTACTCCAGGAAATGTTTACTTAATTCAATGAATCTTCACCCTTCTCCTGTAAAGATTGAAAAATATTCCACTTTCTTTTTCTCAGTCCAGCTGACTCTTCAAAATAAACACAGCCTTCTTAAAAGACATTCACTGAGAGGCAGGGCTTAAATACTATCCTCACCTGACTTACTAACAATATCTGAACATTTGAAAAAAAAATCAAACTTAAGTTAATAATAGCTACTCGCTACTAAGCTGATTCTACATGCTAGGTAGGCACCCGTTCTAACTGCTTTACATACATGAACTCACTCACTCCCAACAAACTTACTCGGTAGACACCACTATCATTCCCACACTTACAGAGAAAGCAGAGAGGTTGAGTAACTTGCCCAAGGTCACAAAGCTGACAGAGCAGGTGCAACCTAGACTGTAATCTAGGCAGCCCTCGTTCCAGAGCGAAGCCAGCTCAAACATCACCACCAACTTGGGAGGGGCAGACAGCCCAGCGGCTGGAAACCTGGAGTCCCTTTCCCACCTGCGGCCTTACCCTGCCGCATGACCTTGAGGACAAAATCGAAGTAAAACGCACATTCGCAGAGTGGGATGATACCCACGTTAGCAAACGCTGAGAGGCTGAAAGGAGACACTACCAAGGGCCCCTCCCAGGAAAACAAAACATAAACAAAGTTGGGGGGGGGCGGGGGGGGGGGAGGCAAAGGAGAAAATGGGAAGCGCGGGGGTGGGGAATGACATAAAGCTCGGAGGGGAAACGTCAGGGCACAGCGACGCGACCCGAGAGGCATTCCGCGCACCCGCCCCCGAAGTTCACGTCGCGATCGGGGCGAGTGGGGTGTCCGGGAGGGAAAGCCCTGCAAGTCCACAGCGCACCGGCCTCTTTAAGAGGGAGGTGCTTCCAGAAGCCAGAAGGACCACCCCCCTCGCTCATATTCGCCAGGGAGGCATCCGGGACCAGGTCTTCATTCGAGTCACAACCCCGGAGTTTATATAAAAAAAACGAAAACAAAAAACACACAGAAAGTCGTTCGGAAGGCCGTTTCAGTCCTCCGAGCTGGGTTCTCGCGTTTCCCGGAGAGTCAGCGGCGGGACAGACACCCGCAGAACTTGCGTCCCGGAGAGCCGGGTCCAACAATGGTCTCGGCGATCCGCGGCCGGCGCGGCCCCTCCAGGTGACTCTCCGGGGGCCGCGCCGAGAGAAGTGCTCCGGGGACCGCGCGCGGGGCGCTCGGGGCGGGCGGGCCGGCGAGAGCGGAGGGGGCCCGGCCGGATGAGGGGCGCGCCCGGCCCGCCCGCCCGCCCGCCGCGCAAGGCCGCGGACCGCGACGCGGGCGCCAAGTTAGCCGCCGGGCCCGCGTCCCCACCCCGCTGCCCGCGACGGGCGGCTGACAGGCGCGGGCGGGGAAGGCCCGGAGAGCTTGGGCGCCGCGCCTCCCGGGCCGCCGAGCGGCGAATTCCGGGGGGGAGGGGAGGGGGCCGGGACGCTTCCTCCCCGCGCCGCCGAGGCTGGGGCGGGGGGACCCCGCCGCCCCCCGCGCGCCGCTCACCCCGAGCGACCCCCGCGCCGCCGCCCGCGCCGCCGCCCCCCTCCGCCTTTATTACCTGGAGGTGCCCGCGACCTGCCGCTAGTCGCGCTCAGGCGGGAAAGGCGCTCACCGACACCATCAGCGAAGCGCCCAAAATGGCGGACGTATCAAGCAGGCCTTGAGTTCCCCCCTCCCTCCCTCCGGCCGCCTCGCAACCAATGGCGGCCCTAACCCCGCCCCCAGCTCTACGCTCACTGGCTTTCCTCTCCCGCCCCCTACAGTCTATTGGGGTGCCCAGCGACTCCTTTGCACCCACTCCAATTGGCTTTCAGGTCCCGTCAGTCAAGCGCGAGGGGCGCATTCTTTTTCCCATGGACTTGATGGATCCGGAACCTCTAGGACCCCGGAGTCTGGAGAAACAAATCAGAAACCAGGAGAAACCGGGTTGGGTCCCCCCCCCTAGGCCGTAGCAACAGCAGGGCCTCCCCTTGACGGACGTGTCGGACCACCAATCCGGTAGCCAATTCTTTTTAAAGCTCAATTGAGCCAAACCAATCATGGCCGTGGAGTTAGAAGCTGCAAGAGAACCAATGGGGTAGCGAGACGAGTGGGCCGAAGTTCAAGAGTAAACCCGGGATGACGTGAGCCATAATATACATCTGCGGCAGAAGTGGGCACAAAGTGGGGAATTAGCTCAAATGGTAGAGCGCTCGCTTAGCATGTGAGAGGTAGCGGGATCGACGCCCGCATTCTCCACAGCTGGGTTTTATAAGGCGGGGGGTGGGAGGAGATGACTTACCCTTTATTATGGTCACCTCCGGAGAGAAAGGTGGCAGTGTTAGAAGTGGGACCAAGGTAAGGGGCCACATTCCCCTAACATAAATGCTCACCGTCTATGGAGAAGAGAAGCGTGTAGAGCAGGATGTCCCTTTTGGAGGCCCACCTTGATCCCACCTTGTGCACTTACTAATAACCTTCCTTGTTCCTAACGGTACAAGAGAGCGACCGTTGGTGGCGGGGCTGGGAAGGGCAGGCGGCAAGGTGAGCTCCCTGTGACACCGAGCGGGAGTTCAGCGCACGCAGCATCCATCATGCACCCGCAAGTGTGAGCGCGGTGCGGGGGCGGCGCGGGCAGCAGGTGCCCTGCATCTGGGCAGCCCTGTGAAGCGAGCCCGGCTGTACCCAGCCCACCTCGTGCGCGGCGCACGCGCAGTGGGGGGCATCAGACACCACCTGGGGAACACCGGGTAGTGGTACGTAAAACAGGCCGCAAAGTGGTGGTGGGTCCTTCCTGAGCAGGTGGCATTTCAACCCAGGGACAGGGAGCATAGAGCGGCAGGCTCCTGAGTCCAGATATTAGGGAAGAGACTAGAAGCCCCCAGGTGGGGCTTTGGAGCGCCAGGGAGGCAGGCGTGGCTGTGTCGTGGTCTGAGAGGGGCATGGCAGGGCGAGGGGGTAGCAGGGGTGGTGGGTGGTGCAGGGCCTCGAGGACTCGAGAAGGAACTTGGGGTTTAGGCTCAGAGAGTGAATGAGAGTGGGGAAGAGATTTTGGGTGGAGAAGGGCATGTTCAGGACCGGCCATGCTTTATAGAAAGGACATTTGGAGCCAGGGTAACCCTGGACCAGAGGAGCAAGCCCAGGGCCTGGACCTAGGAGCTTGGGGGGAGGTTACAGGGGACACCGGGACAGGGGCTGGTGCCTGAGAGGGACGCTGGGCGTGGGCAGCAGTGGGCAGCCAAGGCTGGGACCCGCCCTCCTGGGCGCCTGGAAAGAGCCCAGCTACCCACCGACTTCTTGTTCATCATCAAAGGACTTGCCGGTACCTGCCTCGGGCTCCGACGTCCTAGCCTCTAAGGTGGGTCACTGGGCCGTACGCCCTGTAATTAAATGAATAATGCAGTACCTTGCCCAACGAAAGGAGGCCCCAAAAGTCTCCAATTATTTTAACTCCTAACCCAGTCATTTTCAACCTTTTTCATCTCATGGCACACACAAACTAATTACTAAAATTCTGCAACACACCAAAATAAATATATATATACATATATATTTACATTTTATTTATTCATTTTAGAGAGAGGAGACAGAGAGAGAGAGAGACAGACAGAGAGAGAAGGGAGGGAGGAGCAGTGAGTATCAACTCCCATATGTGCCTTGACCAGGGAAACCGGGGTTTTGAACCGGCGACCTCAGTGTTCCGGGTTGAGGCTTTTACCCACTGCGCCACCGCAGGTCAGGCCAAAAAATGTATTTTTTGCCAATCTGACGAAAATAAAAATACATATGATTTTGGTTCATTCACACCAGACAGCTATAGTTGTGTTGTCATTTTTTTTTAATGTGACAATCTAAGGGAAAAAAAGATCAGTGCCCCTGACTAAATAGTCAAGTATTGCATGTTTTAAAATATTCCTTGTGGCACACAGGTTGAAAATCACTGTCCTGACCTATTCCAAAGGGTTAAAATCATAAGAACTTCCTGGAGGAGGAGCCATCCAAGCTCAGCTGATCACCTGAGGGCCTTGGGACTTTAAGGAGGAAAGTGACTTTGAAGCTTTGCCTTGGCCTCAGACCATTGTAGAATTTCTAAATTTCACAGATCACCACCTTTCCCATTTTTCTCCCTAATCCTTTTGTGATTTAATTTTTAATGTGTAAGTTTTCAACCTATCTAGACTTTTTAAAAATTAAATAATTTCACGCATACTCAAGTCAAGAGAAACATCCAATGAATGCCCATGTGCCCATGACCCAGCTATTTACTCCTTAATTTGGGGAACACAGAACTACCAAATTTCAATTCTTATCAAGGAATGATTTTTATAAAATACCATTTATTATAACCGTGATATCCTAAAAGGAAGGACAGTTGTACACACATACACGCAGCAAAGATTAGCGCCACAGGTTCAAGAAAAAGTTTTTAAGTTGAATAAGCTCATCTTGAGGACAGAGACATCCTATTGGCTTTCCTTTTGTAATGTTACCGGGACTCAGGTCCTTATCTGAGGGCTGGCGTGAGGCCACCTGGGGGAAGGCCCTGCTCAGGAGGGGCCTGGGCTAGGTCCTGGGTCTGGTCACACCTGTTGGGGCTGGAGAGAAAGGGACCAGGTAGGGAGCTTTCATGGGATGCGGGGAGGAGACCCATTTTAACACGGAAATTTAACTGTTTCTTTTCCTCTCCCCCCCCCCCTTTGCATTAAGATTCAGTGTGGGTTAGGGAGGAGCTGTTTCCCTTCCCACCCCAAGTGGTGGTAGAAAGGGGAACAGCTGGGGCGATGCTAACCATTAAGGCACCATTAAGCGTATGGGAAAGAAGAGAAGAGAGCATTTGGGTGGCGAAAGAGAGACACAGAGGCGTGGGAACCTGGATAAAGCACCTCCAGGGTGGAACCAGCAGGGACAGGACTAACAAGGGGTCCCAAACCTGTGAGGAGCTGGCCGAGTGGCTCTCAAGAAGGTTACCCTGCAGGGTCCAAGCGGGATTCCAGCCCCACCCAACTTCCCAACCACCCAGCTTTGTCTGGGGCAGAACCTTCCATAACCCTCACTTCCTGGTTCCTCACGGTCCTGCCTGGCCGTGGACATGCCCAAGATCGGGCCACATGGATTTTGTCCAGCTACCCAGGGCAGCCATGGACCCCAGAGGCTGCTGGCCCTGGGCAGCGAGGCACTCCTGGAATGAGTGGGCTTAGGGGAAGGCTAAGCTGAGTGAGCAGTGGCTCTCTGATGGGGTCCCGGAGGCCCTCTCATTACACAAGGGAAACCATGCAGGGCTGGGTGACGGATGACAGACCTGGGAGTCATGGGTGTCAGCGCAGTGGTGGTGGAGGGAAGGTAGAAGCCGTTTTAGCCACGAGTACCACCCAGTGGTCAGTTAGTAATGTTTATTGGATAAAGGAATGATTGATTAAACAAAGGAATGGAAAAAAATCTGGCTTTACTTCTCCCCTAGACCTTTGGTCTCCTCAACTACAGATTGAGGCTACCTCCTGCCTAGCTGGGCTCTTGTGAAGTTTAAATGAAATAAGCCAGTTAACGTCACTCATTAAAGATACAGCTCAAACATCACCTCCTTTAGGAAGCCTTACCATCTGACTGTGAGGGGCCCTAGGTGCGCCCACGGCTTTAGAAACTGTCTGCCTCCATCACAGGATTTGCAGTGTCCTCAAGGGAGGACATCTGACTAATAGTGTCTGGGTCCCGCAGCATGTGACCTAAGTGCAGGGTTCTGCATACAAACTCCCCCTCGGACGCTCGTTAGGGTCGGTGCTTAGTGAAGGCTGACATATTTACTTGGCACATAGAAGGTCGGTGGGTTGGTTGTCCCTCTCTCCCGCTAGCTGACCACATGGCAAGAAAGCGTCCAGGGGAGTGGCCTCTGGCCACGAGGTGGCACCTTTAACCATGCAGTGACTCTACCAGGGTTTTTGCTGGGGTGCTGGGGTGGGTGAGGGGCTGCAGAGGGTGACTCAACCCTCCCCCTAGCCCACACCGACCACTCCTTGTCCATCCCTTGGCTGACCCCTGGCAGACCCTAACAGGCTGAATCAGTGTCTGGGGAGGAAAATGGGGCAGGAGTGCTCTAGGGAAGCCCTGAGGCGTGAGTCAAGGGGGGATCTCCTAGAAGACCCATACACTACAGCTGCTGATTCAGCAAAAGTGCCCTGCGCTCCCTGCATGGGCGCTTTAATTAGTACCTCAGTGTACACGGCCCACCCTACAAGAGCAGGAGTCCTGAGTGCTTGGGAGCCCCCCACCACCACCTCTTGGCAGCTGTGTGGGGCAGCAAACCCCCACATTGGGTTAAGCCTCCGGGTGCACCATCTAGCTCTGCCGGTCCTTAGCAGTGTGACGTTGAGCAGGTGTGTCACCTCTGAGCTTCAACAGGTCCCAGTGCCCATTTACCAAGGACCTGCTACTTGCCAGACAGACTGGGTGAGGCGTCTCCACAGGCATTATCTCCTGGAAGCATTCCAAGTGTCCAAGGGGCGGGTGATGGCACCTTCCTTAACAGATGTGGCCAGCTGGCCTTCCCAGATGCAGATCTGACCCCTCCCGTCTGCAAAGGGGCCTTGAGTGCCCCAGGGGGCCCGGGCAGTCCTGGGTCAGCACCTCAGCGCTGGCTTCCCGGGCTCCCCGTTGCTTTGCACTGATGGCAGGTTGCCCAGTCCCTAGCTTCTGCTCTTGGTCACAGCAGCGAGCATCAGCCTTCAGGAGGCAGGGGAGCTGACTCCTGAAGGTCTCTCCCAGGGACTGGGCCCAGCAGGCTTGTGCCTTGAATTTCCCAGCTATGTCCCCTGGCCAAGCAGTCTTGGAGTCCTAAGGGCCACCACCTTCCCACCCACCTCCTCAGTGCCAGGGCTAAGTACTCGGTGTGTCCTGGGCACGCCCATGCTGGAGGCTGTCCGGCAACTGGTAGGCTCCCCTTGCTCAGCAGTCACCTCTGTACCTCAGGCCCTGCGGGGCCGGGAGGTCCAGTGGTTTAGGTCCGTCCAGATCTCTGCTTTGACCCTCCAGTGCAGTGTGTACCCCGCACTACATAGGGGTCTGCGACTCCCCCTCAGACGCTCCAATTCGGGTCAGGCCCTTCCTGGCTTCCTCCCTCCCCTCTGCAGGTGGCCGTCCCTGCCTGGCCCCAGGAGAACAACCCAGCTTCATCATAACACACCGTTCCTTGCTGACTTCTCTGACTCCATAGCTTGGGGACTCCAGGGGAAGGGCCAAGGTTTATCTACCAGTCTCCTCTATTACCACCCCCGGTGGGCAGGCAGGCAGGCAGCAGGGGCCAGGATAGGCTGGGGGCTGCGTCCCCTGGGGCAAGGGTGGCCCGGCAGGCCTATGCCCTGTGCCCACATGGGTGGTATTGTCCTGATGAGCACAGCAGCCGGGGCCGGCACACACGCAGGTCGCACGGCAGCAGAGACTGGCCAGGAACAGCCCCAACACAGCTCTTTAGTCTGTTTCAGGACGGCAACAGCAGAGGCAGAGCCGAGCCGGGTGCCTGGGACACTGGCCCTGCCCGCGGGCCTCCGCCCTTCGCTGGGAGCCTGAGGGGCAGGCGCCCAGCCCGACCGCCATCTTGGCAGGACCAGAGGTCGGAGGTCACACCATGGGGACCCTCAACTCCAACACACACATGGCACAAAATAATGGCAGTGATGTTTTAAAAAAAGAATTTGTTTATAAATATTTTCTCCACTGTACAAAGTGTCCCAGCCCAGCCCACCCACCCAGCACTGTTCACATTTCTCATGTTTTTAAAAATCCCCAACTATATTTATTTTTTTAAATCATAAAATATATTTTTTTCTTTGTTCATATTTAAAACTATTTACAGGGGCGCAGAGAGGCCAGGGCGGCCCGGCCGAGGTCAGGACGAGTCCGTGCAGGGGGAGGGCGGCGGCGGGAACAGGTGGAAGTAGCTCCTCTCGGTGGCAGGCGAGGGCGGGCAGCTGTCCTCCGCAGACAGGTACTGGCTGTGCGGCGTGGGCGGAGGGGGGTACGGGTCTGAGTCTGAGTTCAAGTCCAGGTAGTACTTGCTGGCCTTCCACCGGCTGGCGCTGTAGTCGCTGTCACACACATCTGTGCTGCAAGGTGTTGTCGGGGGTGCCATACCCCGGATGATGTAGGGCCTGGCGGGGACAAAGAAAGGGGAGCGGGGCCTGATTTGGGGATGCATGTCCTCCGGATGGGCACAGGGGTCCCCCAGACATGCGGCCTCTGCACCTGGGCATCGCCACACCTAAGTCGGCAAGGCCCCACCTACCCTGCAGCGCTGCAGCCCCAGGGCAGGGCCTCCAGAGCCCACCTGGCTGACCTCGGGCACCTTCACCTCTCTGAGCTTCCATTTCTCACCCATAAACGGGGAGGATGGAGCGGCACCCGTTTCAAAAGCGGCTCATGAGGGTTCCGCGAGATCCCACACACAAAGCAATGGAAACTGTGCTTACTGGAGAGAGTGCTGGGCGGCCGTCACGCCTGCCTTACATCGTCACTGTCGAGCCGGCCTGGACCGGTCGGTCCCATCTGGAGTTAAAGCAACCTGACCTCCAGGGTACCACCCAGCTGTCCCTCATGAGGACATCACCTCCCAGACCCCTGCGCGCTGAAATCCTGCCCCAGGCTGCCATGTGGCCTGAGTCAGGGACGGGGGCTTGGTGTGTTTATGAGCCCCGGGGCTCACAATGGGCGGGACAGTAGAACCAGCACCCAAGGGCCAGCAGGGGTGCCTGAGACTGAGGAAGGTGCAGCAGAAAAACGCCTCACAGGACCCTGAGAGCACGATGGGACCCTGACACACAGTGGGAAGGGAGAGGTAGCCGAGGCAGCACCCAAACAGGACATAACAAAGCATGGGTGTTCTAGAGACGGGGGCCTGCCTGACTGCTGTGGATGTGACAGCCCAGGGCACAGAGGCCTAGGAGGCTGCTGGGGACAGGCCCTGAGGCTGAGGCTCTGGAGAGCCACTGCAGGCCCTTGACCGGTGACCCATAAAGAGGTGTGCCCCTCCTGAGCCTACATAGCTCCCCACTCCCCTGCTTGGCCTGCGTTCCCCAAACAGCCACTAGGTGGCAGGTGACACCTCGCTCAGAGTCTCGCCTACACCAGCTTCTGCCTCCACCGGGCAGTCCGGGGATGTGCGGGAGCCCTGGTCTCTACATGGGGGCAGGCCTGGCCGGGCCCGGCCCAGCCTCCACCCACCCTGTCAGGGGGCTCACTAGGGGTGAGAGACCCAGTGCACCTGCAGGGTGAGCCCCGCTGGCTGAGACCACCAGGTTGAAGGTCAGGAGGGTCACCACACACCCCTACCCCAGGGTACACACCAGCACACCGGATCCTGCTTCTCAACATTCTCAAGTGTCCCCTTGCTACCCAGGAAGGTGGGGTCTGTGACCCCAATGTGGACAACTTGTGAGGATGATGGGGGGGGGGGCTGAGTAGGCCTGCGGGTCTCTCAGGCCCTTGTAGAGAGTAAGCAGAAAGGACCACACCATCAAGAGCCTGCAAGGCAGGTGCCATACCAGCCCTCACATGGGATTAGAGGTGATCCTGGCATCACTGCCAGGGCCCCACGGCCAGATTCAAACAGTCAGACCTCAGAGCCGAAGCCCTGGCCCTGAGTGTCGGCCTCCCTGGGTGGTGGGGCCCAGCCACGCCAAGGTGAGACTGTGAGCATCCCCCAGGAACCCCCATCTGCCTGTCCCGGCCTGAGAGCCACTCAGACCTTGGGATCCAATGGGTTTCTGACCTCAATGCACAGGCCCGGTCCTCTAGCGTGGGGGCAGCCCAGAGAGGATGAGAAGAGGCAGGGCTAGGGTCCATCGTGTGTCCCTCAGCGCCCTGGACACCCCCCCCACGGAGTTTCTCTCGTGGGAAATAGGGACAGGGCCCAGCCAGCCTGGGCAGGCCGGGGCTCTGCAGACTTGGTACCTGCAGGGTCTGGCGGGGGCGGGAATGTTTGAAGAGGAGAACATGTCCACATTGTACAAGGAGGGGTCCGTGGCGGGGGATGGCGGTGGGTTCAGGATCTGAGGAGAGACAAGCCGGGGTCACGGAGGCCTGCGCAGCTGTGTGGTCCTGCCCCCCCGTACCCCCCACCACCAGGGGCTCCTCCCAGAGCACGGGCTGCAAACCCTC
Organism: Rhynchonycteris naso; assembly: GCA_037038555.1. Lineage (NCBI taxonomy): Eukaryota > Metazoa > Chordata > Mammalia > Chiroptera > Emballonuridae > Rhynchonycteris > Rhynchonycteris naso. Next base: position 368,259,087 of record CM072995.1, on the reverse strand, counting down.
ACCGGGCCGCCACCTCCCAGGCCCCCTTGTCTGCAAAGGGGTTTCACTTGTCTGGACAAGTTTCCCCGTCTCTAACTTGGGGCTAAGCAGACCTGCTTCCCAAAGCTGTCCTGACACTTGGGTGAGTCACCTATAACTTGCTCCTTATCCTGGGAGGGTCTGGGCCTCGGCCCTGGGGCCCTTCCTCAGGGGCGCCCTGTCGGCTGGCCTGCTTGTCCTGTCTTCTATGCAGTTCACTCTGCCTCTCACCAGCCAGGTCCCTGCAATTCCGATTCCTGCTGATAATTCTGGATGCTGAACTTGCTTGGGTCAGAACGCTATGGGAACGTTAACTAATCAAGGCCCCCTGGAAGCCATCAGTGCAGAAACAGTCTGCTTCTGCCTGCCTCACACAGGACATCTATGCTCCAAGAGAACCCAAGATTTAAATATAAAACGTGAAACCTTGAGAACGTTAAGAAAGAGAACGTGGAAAGAAAAAATACATTTTTATAATCAGAAGAAGGAAAGTCTTTGTGAGCAGACAAAAAAAAAAAAAGATGCCATAAAAGAAATGATTATTTCATTGTACAAATGGCAAATATACCATAACTCAAAACAAAAATCTAGGAAAAATATTTTCAACATACATCTCAGAGAATGGGCTAATTTTCTTAAAATGTCCGTATCTGTGTATAAAGAGAGCTTATAAATGCCTAAGAAAAATACCGACAACCCAACACAAAAAGTACGTAAGCAGATCCTTCTGAGAAAATAAAACGACAAAGGTAAATAAACACACACAGAAATGTTCGCTGTCACTTGCAATGAGGGACACAAATTAAGGTTACTCCCCCACAGCATCCTGACTCTAGAGCAGACCTGGGGAGACTGCGTTTGAAAACGCTGAAGAGAGGATGGCTCCCTCCATAGAGAGTGCCTAGGGAGGGCCGCTTGGCAAGAGTGGGCAAGATAACCCAAGGCTTAGCCTGTGTGACCTGATCATTCTTCCTGCTGCCTCAGGAGTCCCCTGGAGTAGCCCAGGGAGCCACGACCAGACAGACACCCAGGTCTGCAGGAATGAACCCAGGCTGGTGGTGGTTTATCACTCAGGTCTTAGCCTCATTGCAAAACGTGTGAGGACAGCGCCTCCTCCTGGACCGTATGGAGAAGGCGCTGGTCCGGGAGCAGTCAGAAGCGCTTCGTCAACAGGAGCTTTATACTTCTTAGTAGCAGAAAGCAGGGCTCAGAGGGGAGCAATCATTACCTTCTGATACCGTCATTTGGGCCATAAAAAGTACATATAAAACCACTCTGTATGAGATTAAAATGGTGGGCACAAGTCGTTCTATGTCCGAACACATAGAATGTATAACGCCAAGAGAGCCCAAGGCCCTCCTGGGCGATAATGATGTGCGGATGGGGGGGCCTTGGTGGAAACTCCTGTCCCTCCCACTCTAGTGGAGGTGTTGACAGTGAGGGCGGCCACACGTGTCGGAGAGCAGGCGTATACAGGGAAACCTCTGTACACGCCTCTCAGTTTTGCCATTTTACCTGTAACTGCTCGAAAAAATAAAGTCTTAAAACATGAAGTACACATGTGCACACGAAAACTAAACTTAAAACGAGGGACACATATAAGACAGCTGACATCTGAGTGAGGTCAAAGGCTGTATCTATCACAGCAATGTCCCGATTCCCTGATTCTGACACTGTGCTGTTTGCTACAGATTGAATGTATCCCCCCCACCCAATTACTACGTTGGAACCTAACCCCCAGTGTGATGGTTATTAGGAGGTGGGGCCCCTGAGAGATGACTGGGTCATGAGAGTGAAGCCGTCACAAAGGGGATCAGTGTGCCCTCAGAAGAAGAGGCCCCGGCGAGCTCCCTGGCACCCTTCTGCCACGGGAGGATAAGACAGCCATCTGTGGTCCAGGACCTGGCTCTCCCCAGACACCAAACCTGCCGGCACCTGCAGCGGGGGCTTCCCAGCCTCCCAAACTGCTGCTGCTTCCGCCACCCAGCTGCTGAGACCTCTGCTACAACAGCATGGACAGGCTGAGACCACAGTTATGCAAGATGTTAGCACTGGGCAAAACCGGGGACGGGGAGACGGGGGTCTCTGCTATTTCTTACAACTGCATGACAAGTCTACAATGATCTCAAAATAAAAAGTAAAAAAAAAAAAAAAAATGTACTCTCTCTTTGTTGGGAAAATAAAGCCCATACTCGTAGATACAGGCTTATGTACAGATTACCCAGGGAGAACACACGGGAATCTCACCATGGAATGTTCCTCCGGGAGGGGGGGGTTCCTGCTCATGGGAAGGGGGAGCCCTCTTTCTGCTGTGCATACCACTGTGCCTTTTGATTCTGTACCGTGACCACATATTACTCAGGCAAGACCACGTCATTCACTTACAGATAGCTAGCCCCACGCGGGCTCCTTTCTGGGGTTATGGAAAGGTTCTCAACTTAACCATGGCGATGACTGCGCATGTCTGTGAGGATACTAAACACCACTGACTCGTACAGTGTAAGTGGGTAAATTGGAGAGCGTGTGACTTCTATAAAAATGTTGGCTGGTTCAGTGTCCTCTCCTGCCTCCTGAATAAGATCCCTCTGCTCCCAACAAAGCGTGGAGACAGAGAAGCAGCTTCCTGAGCCTCCTGCTGTCGCCGTGGGAGACCGAGGTGCACACGGTGTCTGGTGCTTCCGGCTGATTACATGGGGGAGAGTCCGAGGAAGGGAGGACGGGAGGAATGGTGGTGAGTGTTTTAAACTCCACGCTTCCGGCCCTCGCTCCCCCTGCCCCCAAATGCAGTCAGTTCCTGGAGCCGCTTGAGACAGTTCCCACCCTGTGAACCCAAGATAACTACCTCTACTGCCCCACCCACTCCCCTTCCAGGGCCTGTGGGGTCAGGTGCAACAAGAAGGGGACAGCATCCTGGACACAGGGAAGGCCCAGCCCTGGCAGGTGAGGCTTGCTGGAGACCCCCCAGAGAAAGCTCAAGAGGCTGCCTGCCCTCATTTTAGGAGAACATACAGTCCGAGGAAGTCAGGTGTCAAAGAATTAAAAACAAAACCAAGGTCCTGGCCGGTTGGCTCAATGGTAGAGCGTCGGCTTGGGGTGTGGAAGTCCTGGGTTTGATTCCTGGTTAGGGTACACTGAAGTGACCATCTGCTTCTCCACCTCTCCCCCTTCTCTCTCTCTTCTGCAGGAGGGCCTGCAGCCATGGCTCGACTGATTCCAGCCCATTCACCCCAAGCGCTGAGGATGGCTCCATGGAGCCTCTGCCTTAGGCGCTAAAGAAAAGGGAAGGAAGAAAGGAAGGAAGGAAAGAAGGAAGGTAGGTAGAGAGGAAGGAAGGAAGGAAGGAAGGAAGGAAGGAAGGAAGGAAGGAAGGAAGGAGAAACGGAGGCAGGGAGGGGAGGAGAAGGGAGGGGAGGAGAAGGAAGGGGAGGAGAAGGAAGGGGAGGAGAGGAGAGGGGAAGGGAGGGGAAAGGAGGGGAGGGAAAGAGAAAGAAGAAAAGGAGGGAGGAAGGGAGGGAGGGAAGAAGAGAGGAAGGGAAGAAGAGGGAGAGAGAGAAAGAGAAAGAAATAAGAGAGAGAAAGAGAAAGAAGAAAAGGAGGGAGGGAGGGAGGGAGGGAGGAAGGGAGGAAGGGAGGAAGGGAGGGAGGGAGGAAGGGAGGAAGGGAGGAAGGGAGGAAGGGAGGAAGGGAGGGAGGAAGGGAGGAAGGAAGGAAGAGAGGGAGGGAGGGAGGGAGGGGAGGAAGAGGAGGAAGGGAAGGGAAGGGAAGGGAAAAGGAGGGGAGGGGAGGGAGGGGAGGGGAGGCAAGGAGAGCATGTAGGCCCTGGCTGGTTAGCTCAGTCAGTTAGAGCATCGTCCCATAACACCAAGTTTGTGGATTCAATCCCCAGTCAGGACATATCCAGGAAGCTACCAATGAATGCACAACTAAGCGGAAGAGCAAATGAATGCTTTTCTCTCTCTCTTCTCTTCCTCTCTTTAAAAACAACAATAAAAAAAAAACATTAAAAAAACCCAGAACCCTGTAAAGTCAGATTCCGATGTCTATACACACACAAGCTCACCTCTGTGCACCAAGCTCCCCCCAGTTACCCTGGAGCTGTGCTCTTAGAAATGGGGCCCCTGCTTGGCCCCGGGGGTTCAGTGCTCCACCCTCTGTTCAGTCGCTGCGCTGTACTGTGGTGTGGTGTGTGGCTCGGCTGGAGCCAGCCCCTCACCTGGCCCAGGCTGTCAGAAGCTCCAGGGAGCATTTCAGCCACAAAAGTCACCGTGATTGCCCGCCCTTCAGAAAACAATCCAGCTACTTTCTGGGAACCAGAAGGCCTTGGGGGGTGTTCCCGGTGGGAAGGCTGAGGGGGAGGTCGCATAGGCACCCCCGAGCACCCAGGCCACATGGGTCTTGGTCCCGCAGACGCAGCCACGGACAGCGGGCCTGCACGGAACAGGGACCCCCACCCGGCCTCTGAAACGCCCAACAGCCACCTGGGTGGTGGGGTGATGGGCGAGACTCCCTCTCTGTAGATTTCTACACGGTTTTGTCACAAAAGAGAAAAACGACAGAGTTTGTCAGAGAGGAAGGTGGACTCTCCCACCATTCATTCTCTGCGGTGGCAGAGCTAGTAATTCTAGAAATCCTGAGGTCACAAGACGTATTCGCTGGCCGGCCACTGGTGATGGAGACCCCCAGCCAGCCAGCCCATCCCCCAGTCCCACTCACGGGGGGGTACAGTGTGGCCTTGGTGCTGGACGAGCTGCTGGAGGAGGCCCCAGTGACGTGGTTCCGGTCGTAGAGAGGCACCCCGGCCCTGCCCCCCATCAGGGTCACAGAGCTCATCACGGACTTTCCGCAGGAGATGCCTGCAGGGGAGGGGACAAGGCAGGTCAGGGCTGGAGGACCCCCCAGACATGCTCACCCACCACAGATCCCGCCACCCGTCAGACCCCGATTCCAGTGCGGCAGTCCTTCCCCCCGGGCCCTCTGCCCCATACCAGTGTGAGTCCCACACCAAGGAGCCACCACGGGTCTGTGGGGGTCTCAGCACAGGATCACCTGGCAGAGAGGGCCCTGCCACTTCCTCTAGGACAGCGGTTCTTAACCTTTTCTGAGGTACCGAACCCACCAGTTTCATATGCGCATTCACCGAACCCTTCTTTAGTGATAAATAAAATATGATTTTTTTTCCAAATTCAAGACATAGGTCTATGTTTTTTTACTGGTGCACAAAATGAGCCGTGCATGAACGTCACCTTGCTCAAAGAACAAAACCAACAAAGTGCATGAACTCACAACAAATGACGGTATTACCTTATTCTGGCCTCTGTGGCAGAGGCTTCTCCAAACCCCTGAGACTGACTCATCGAACCCCTAGGGTTCGATCGAACCCAGGTTAAGAACCACTGCTCTAGAGAGACCCTGACAACCCCCTCCCCCAAGGAGAACCAGGTCTCATCTGCACAGGGACATCAGGGTCCCAACAAGGCTGGCTCTAGGCAAGGGACGGGACGGGGGAGAGGGACCCAGGGCTGGGCAGGCATGGGCATTCCCAAGGTGGCCCGGGCGAAGACTTCTGTGACCCTCCCGGGGTGAAGCACTGGCTTGGGCACACCATAATGGGGACCAGTATGGTTCAGCCTGGCGGTACCACCTGAGACCCTCTGGTGTGGCCACTCAGGCTCACACCAGTGGGCTGCACGCCACAGAAATTTTAACTGGCAGCCACAGTCCAAGCTGCTCTCAAGACAAAAAGGCTTGTTATGTATACCCACCCAACGGTTCCTGTGACTCTAGAGAGTGCCCACCTGCTCCCTCCAGCTGACTCAAAATATGTCGCATGAGACTAGTGAAGGTCAAATCCAAAGAGCTGTCCCCACTCCTCCCAGGTCAAAGGATAGGGCCCTGACACATACGTCTCAGGCTCCTTACCTGTGAAGGGACCATGCTGTGAGGCGCCCGGGGCTATGAAATTGAGGGGCACGTGGGGGGTCCCACTGACGTACTCGTGCGGGAAGGGTCCCCCGGCCCCCGTGTAGCGCTGGCACACCACACGCTGGCAGACGAAGTAGACCCCGCCCATGACGAAGAGAGAGAGGATGATGCCGATGACGGGCCCGATGGCACTGCTGTGGGCCGGGCTTTCATCCAAGGGCGGCTTGGTGATTTCTGCCAGGGCGCAGACAGGAAGAGGCGGTTAACGCTAACTGCAAAGCGAAAGGCTCTCCTGTGGGGAGACACCGTGTGTCCTGGAGGGGCTGGCTCTGCCTGGACCCCGCACCCACTGACAGGGCCAGGAGAAGAAGGGAGGCGCTGGGGTGCTGAAGCCGGGGGGCCACGCTGACCTCAGTGCCGCCAGCCCGCCCTCAGGCGCCCTCCTCCTCCTCCTCTTCCTCCTCCTGCTCTATCTGGCTAAACTCCACCCACATGCGATGGCCCCTCAACAGTGACCCCCACTGCAGCCTCGTATTCATCCCCGTGTCTGGGGCTCTCCGTGGCGGCTGGAAGTGGGTACACAGTTACTCTAGGGAGTCACGAGCCCCGCCGGGAGGACTATGAGGCTGGTTACCAGCACTGACCCCCAGGCAGTAGGCACGTGGCAGGCAGGCAGAGCCCAGGGTCCCAGTTCACTCAGCAACAGAGTTCACCCACACAGAGGCTGGGCTCACAGGTCCCCCAGGGGCCCAGGGCCATCACAAGCAGGGCTCCCTGAGCCCCACAGAAACCCTGAGCATGGGCACTGTGAGGGGCACTGTGACAGGGCCTGGATTCGGGAGCTCAGCCCAACCCGCAAAGCCAGGAGCCGCCGTCTCAGGGCTGCCAAGGTCCATCCAGGGGTTCTTCTGGGCCTCCTGGGCCTGGGCCCGCCGGGTGAGCGTTCTCCCTGAGCCTGGTCTACTACCAAACCCCCAGGGCCTCGAGAGGCTGTCTTTGATTCAGACAGGACAGGAGCTGGAGTCTGGGCTCTAGACTTAACTGGGGCACAGCCCCGTCAAGGGTCATCCTATGGCCTGACAGATGCTGCTGGGTGAGGTCCCTGGGCAGAAGTGACACTCTGCACTCAGGCCAGGGCGGGCACAGTCAGCCCCACGTACACACGCCTTGTCCCAAGGGGACCTGCCTCTGTGCCTCTCCCCCAGCTGGAACACCCCATAGCTCATGGTCTCCCACTCTCATGCCTCCTCCCAGCCTCTCCCACCCCCAGGAAGGCTTCCCTGCCTGCCGCCGAGGCCAAGTACTCAGACCTCCATGCCTCCTCGAACACGGCCCCCAGTACGTTTCCCCCTCCAGACCCCACACTCCAGGGGCGGAACCTCAGCACGGGGGGAGACCCCCGCCCGCTGCGGGAAGCCGGCTCACCGCACAGGAGCTCATCGGAGCCGTCGACACAGTCAGGGAAGGAGTCACACTGCTGCTTGATGAGGATGCACTGACCACTCGCACACCGGAACTGGCTGGGCAGGCAGACGGCTGCAAGGCGGGGAAGGGGCAGTCGGAGAAGGCAGAGGGCGCCATGGTGCTCTCTGCCCCGCCGCGCAGGACCTGACAACAAAGGTCTGGGTTCCAAATGCAGAGCGGACAGATGAGACCCCTTCTAGGACTGGGTCGGGGAGTGACAGACCCAGCCTTCCCCCTTCCCTCAGTGACCCCTATGCCAAGGCAATGCTGGGGTCAGGACTGCCAGGGAAGAGACCTTCAGCACCCCAAGGAGGTACTGATCAGGCTCCTACCATGGGGCAGGCCTCAGACAGCACAGGGACTAACCCAGCCCCTGCCCCAAGGCTCTCCAAGGTTACAGGAGGTGACAGCCAACTAGGGGGTCGCCCACAAAAAGCCTCGGCTCCCTAGAGTGGGTGGGACAGGGGACAGGTGATGTCTCAGCAGAGCTCAACTGTTAAGGCAAAGCACCCCACACACGTGACCAATGCAGCTCACAGCCTCTTGGTGGGAGGAAGAGAGAGGCTGGGTACTGGTTACTGCTGCCACCTCCCTTCCTGCTCCCTAATGCTGTCCTGGAAGGAGCTAGAGCCCACCAGGAAGGCTGCTGCCCAGTGGCTCAGCCATCAGGCATTCTTCCTTTTTCTTTCTTCCTTACTAATTTTTTTTGAGAGAGAGAGAGAGACAGACAGACAGACAAAGACAGACAAACAGGAGAGAGATAAGAAGCATCAATTCTTCACTGCAGCTCCTACGTTGTTCATTGATTGCTTTCTCATATGTACCTTGACTGGGGGGCGCCAGTTGAGCCAGAGACCCCTTGCTCAAGCCTGTGACCTTGGGCTTCAGGCCAGCGAACATGGGGTCATGTCTGTGATCCCACACTCAAGCCAGCGACCCTGTGCTCAAGCTGCTGACCCTGCACTCAAACCTTGGGGTTTCAAACCTGGGTCTTCTGGATCCCAGGCTGATGCTCTATCTATTGTGCCATCACCTGGTCAAGCCAGGTGTACTTGCTTTCTAAGCTCCCATCTGCCCTGCGCCAGATGCCCCACTCTGGGAACTGGAGGCGGGAGGCCCTGTCCTCAAAATAGGTAGAAAAATTTGAGAGGCTGCAGAAGTGGAGGGTGGAGCCCAGAACCTGCACTGGGATTACTGTGAGCTCCGCACATGCATCAGAGAAATACCTATAGTGGGGGGAGGGGGATAGTTCCTACAGTGGGGCTCCTGGCATCCTCAGGATCAAGGCCCAATGCAGTGCTGGGCGAGGGTGGACCGCAGGGCTCAGCACTGGGCTTTGAGGGCCATTGGTCTCTATCATAACAGCTCAGTTCTGCTGTTCCAGCATAGACGAAAACAGGTAAGCCTGGCTGTGCCCCAATCAAACTTTATTTACCAAGATAGGCCGTGGTCTGGATTTAGGCTTCAGGCCAGTTTGCCAGTCCCTGATCTACAACCATCAGCACCTTCTCAAAGGGTTTCTTACCTAGAAAGACTCAAAGACTATGACTTTATATAAACACCTGGGAAACCCCCCACCAGGTCGTCATCTTCTACAAAATGCCTGCTGATCAAGAATAGGAATGGCAGACAGTGACCAGACAGCATCTTGGTTTATCTAAGAACAGGACCCAGTCGCTATGGGGGAAGGCAGTCAGAATGACCCATTAAGAGCTCAGTGGCAGTCATGGGGCTGTGGTGCTAACAATACGTGACAGGAGCCACCAAGCCAGTCATTTATAAAACAAAAAATCACAGGGGCACAGATATATGTTTCACTGTCAAGGTCTAAAAGAAGATCCTGTTGGTCACAGTGGACCTGAGATGACAAAGCCAATCTCTTTGAAACTCCTGGTTCAATTGGTTGCTAGGAACTACTCAGGGGTGAGAGTTATCTCCACACACTGGTCAGAGGAGAATAGCACTGTCTTTTGAGGTGGGAATTTACCGACGTGTAAACCGTGAACATCCAGCCGACAGCTGGATTTGCCTTGCGTTTCTGTAAAACTCTGGACGGAATGAAGGCAAGACTGACTCTCACAGTCCGCCTTCAAACCAGACGGACCGGTAGGACAGGATGGGGCACAGACGGCAAGGTTTCCCTCATTTGGCCCAAAGGTAACTTCTTTCTCTCCCACGTTGAATGGGGCCTGGCGACTTTGCTCCTGGTACAGGTTTTAGAGAAACCCTACCCTCTGCAGCCAGGAGGAGGCCTGGGAGGGTAGGACAAGTAGCTTCAGGGAAATCGCCGGGGTTCCAGACAGGAGACCGAAAGGCCTGAATCTGGGGGTAGGGCCAACAAGGGGCGGAGCCTGATGGGCGGGGCCTCACCATCGCAGTCGGCCTCATCTGAGCGGTCCTGGCAGTCAGCCTCACCGTCGCAGCGCAGTCTCAGGTCCACGCACTGGCCCCGCGCGCACGGAAACTGGACGGCGGAGCACACGGGGCAGCCCTCCTCGTCACTCTGGTCATCACACTCAGGGAAGCCGTCGCAGCGCCAGGCCCCGGGGATGCAGTCGATCTCCCCGGTTGCACAAGCGAACTGGTCCGGGGAGCACGTGGGAGGCTCTGGGAAGGACAGGAACAGCGTCACACGCTGCCCACCCTGCCCACCCGGCGCAAAGAAAACCAGGTGATATCTGCACCAGCATGTGGTCTCCTATGGGGGTGTGCCCTGTGCACTGCTCCGCCCCAGTGTAAAATGAAGGCTGGGGTAATAAATGTTAGCCGAAAGATATGTTTCTCATGTCTTCTCCCCACGCACACACACTGTGCCGGGAGACGGGCCCGGGCTGCAGGTAGGCAGAGAGGTAAGGGGGCACCTGCAGAGAGGGATGGGAGAAAGCCACTCCACTTAGGGCTGAGCCATTTTCCAGGGCTCCCATCACCATGCCTCCTCTCCTTGTGTGCAAAGTCACAGAAAAATAACCGAGGCCAGGACATTGGACAGAATTTTGATTTAACGTTTAACAACAGTCCTCAATGCCCTTGAAAATTAAGGGAAAACATTATTCCTTTCACCCAGAAATGACACATGTAAACTTTTCAACATCTGGAACCCCTATACTTCCCGCATAACTTCAAGGTTCTCCCCAAGCTGAGCGGGATGGGAGGCAGGAGAGGGGAAGTGAGCAAACACAATTAAAAGCCTGGCTGTCCCAGCTGGGCCCACCCACACAGGACATGCCAGGGACAACAGGAGCGTGGGTGCATATGGGAGTATCTGAGAGGAGTCAGTGATGGATGTCTGCATGCTGAGCCACCAACAAAGATCGTGCGCAGGGGCTGGGATCCAGTGGACCCCACAACATCATCAGGGTGGGTACACACGGAACCTTCACCAAGACTGACACATGCTGAGCCATGAAACACATCTGAACAAAGCTAAAACACCAGAAATCATACAATGTCTGCCCTCAGACCACAGTGGGATTAAGTTAGAAATCGGTAAAGGAATCCCAACTATTAGGAGATTACACACGCTTCTAAATAACACATGGGCCAAAGAAGAGGCCACAAGAAAAAACTTTAAATATTTGAACTAACTGAAAAGGAAAATGCAAAGTATCAAAAATTTGTGGCTGCAGCAAAAGTAGCACTTAGAGGGAAATTCATAGCCCTGAATGCATACATTATAAAAGAAAGTATGGCAGACAAAGAGATAGTCTGCTTTGGAGATTGAATGCCACCGGGACTATAATTTTAAAAGAAAGTAGGGCAGCAACCAGTATGCAAAGAATCAAGTCCCTTTCTAGCTTCCCAACAGAAAGTACTGAGGTCACATGTACCACCACAGGTCAGCAGGTTCTGCAGGAGCACGAGGTGAACCGGGCATGAGCACCGCGGGGTCCCATCACCCTTGGCAATGCAGATGTGGGAGCAGCCGCCATTGTCCCGGGCACATGGGTGGACCGCTGTGGAGACAAAAAGAGGGAGGGGGTCGAGTTCTGCCCCCTACCTCAGGACTGCAGTCCAGAGCGTGGAGGGGATAAGGGGGCCAGGTGAGAACTCACAAGAACTGGCATTCCTATGAGGCAGGCCCCAAGACCCTCCCACTTAACGCCCAGGGAAGCCTCCAGAGTCTGTGTCTAGTGACACTGCATTTTTCAGGTGAGGAAACAGAGACCAAAAGCAGTTACCAAACTTGTCCAACATCACACACCAGCACATCTTCACCAGCTCCCACTGTGCCCACACCCATCACTCTACACTGCCCACTTGTCTGTCCCTCATGGCGTAGTGAAGGGCTTCCCAAACTACAGCCCACAGGCCGCATGCAGCCCCCTGAGGCCATTTATCCGCCCCCGCGGCACTTCCGGATGGGGCACCTCTTTCATTGGTGGTCAGTGAGAGGAGCACAGGATGCATCCGCACCCATAGTTCCCATTGAAATACTAGTCAGTTTGTTGATTTAAACTTACTTGTTCTTTATTTTAAATATTGTATTTATTCCTGTTTTGTTTTTTACTTTAAAATATGGTATGTGCAGTGTGCATAGGGATTTGTTCATAGTTTTTTTTATAGTCCAGCCCTCTAACGGTCTGAGAGACAATGAACTGGGCTACTGTATAAAAAGTTTGGGGACCCCTTGCCTGACCTGTGGTGGCGCAGTGGATAAAGCATCTACCTGGGAACACTGAGGTCGCCAGTTCAAAACCCTGCACTGGTCTGGTCAAGGCACATATGGGAGGGAGTTGATGCTTCCAGCTCCTCCCCCCTTTCTCTCTCTCTCTCTCTCTCTCTCTCTCTCTCTGCATCTCCTCTCTAAAATGAATAAATTAAAAAAAAAAAAAAAGTTTGGGGACCCCTGGCGTAATGGGTTGAGTGATGGCCCCCAAAGAGATATGTCCACATCCGAATGCCCAGAATCTGTGGATATGACCTTTTCCGAAAAAAGCATCTTTGCAGATGCAATCAAGTTAAGAATCTGGAGATGATGTCATTCTGTATTATCTCTGCAGACCTCAATCTAATGACCCATGTCCTTATCAGAGATGACAGAGGGCTAAAGAGACGGACAAAGAGGAGAAGCCCATATGATGACAGAAGCAGAGACTGGAGCAACGTGGGCACAAGGAATGCCTGCAGTCACCAGAAACTAGAAGGGGCAGAGAACCATCTCTTCTTCCAAAGTCTCCAAAGGGAGCTGACCCAGCAGACACCTTGACCTTGGCCTTTTATAACTATGGGAGAATGCGTTTCTGTTGCTGTAAGTCACTGGGTGTGTTGTGATTTACGCCAGTGACGGCAGGATACAAATACACACAGGAGCTAGATCAGCAGGTGCCAAGTCCCTGCCCAGCTCGCCTATTTCCATCCGAACGTAGAAGCTCACCCACGAAGGGAGGGACATCTGAGCTGAGTGACAGCCAAGAATCAGTAAGACTTACTCAGACAGAGAAGGTGACCAGACAGAGGGGCTCAAGGGAACAAGAACATGGCCAGTGGGAGGATGAGGGGCTCGGGTGAGGCTGGTGAGCGGGGCATCGCCCAGGGTCCTGAAGGTGACCAGGCCCTGGGCATCACAGGACAGGGGTAGCAATGGCCCCATTCACCCCACTGGCAGCCCAGATGTGTTTACTGCATGAAGAATGAGAAGACATAGAGACACAGGTAGACACCTACACACACGTGCCCCTACACGGCCATATATAAAGGGGTAGAGGACCAAGAGGTCCCAGGGGTAGAAGTCCCTCTCTCCCAAGCCCTTGGGCACAGCCAGGCTACGGCAGGCAGAACCCTAAGTGCCCCCCATTTCCAGCCCCAACCCCCAGCACATGGGGAGGGGGGTGTGATGAGCTATTGTGCCCATGGTTTTGCAAGTGTTAACTAAGGCTCCTAGTCAGCTGACTTGAGTTCAATCCAAAGAGAGACTTAGAGACGGGCCGAATCTAATCACGGGCCCGTGGAAAGCAGAGTGGGTTCTCCGGCCGGAGGAAGTCAGAAACTCGGATCTGTCACTGGAATGGAGGGGAACATGGGTGCGGACCTGAGGGTGGCCTCCAGGAGCCAAGAGCTGTCCCCGGGCCGACAGCCAAAAAGAGAACCGGGCTGCAGGGCTAGTACTCTCACACTGGGCCGACGTCCTACCCTCCCCTAAGGGGGCCGGTTTGGGGTCGCTGTGCTGTGTGAACAGGTGCCCACCCTTCCTGGGCCCCCTCCACATCGCCACCCCCCACCCCCCCACGTACAGAACTCCTCCATGCTGACATCCTCCACGGCATGTATGCCGGTCAGGTGGGTGACACGGCCCTGGACCCGCGTCCTCTTATCCCCGGTGGTCTTCTCCACGCGCTCGATCATCTGCTGCTGGCGGTCAATCCAGTAGAGATGCTTGCCCAGCACTGTCAGGCCCACGGGCTGCACGATGTTGGCATCCTCCAGTGTCAGGCGGTTGGCCCCTGCGAGTGGAACAGGTGTGCCCTGAGTGGTGGCTGACCTAGAGGGCTCGGCCTGCTCCCGAAGCAGGAGGGTATGAGGCTGCCAGGGAGCCTGGGGGAGTTCCACACTGGGGCTGGGAGATGGGGCAGATCTGAGACCCATGCCTGGGACGGCCCTGCTCTCACCCAGGCCAGCCTTGGGATCAGGGACACAGGACCCCAACTGTGGACCCTGGTTGCAGGGACCCTGTAAACAGGGCACCTCCCGTCCCCAACTCCTAACCCAGCTTATCTTATGAAGGAAAAGCACCAGCTCTCACTTCTCTCCAGTCCAAAGGCCTCCCGGTCTAAGGCGGCCCATGCGTGACCTTGGGCATAGGAGACAGAGGCCGGGTTTGGCCTCCTGTTCCACCCCATGCTGTGGGACCCAGGGCAACTGGCTCACCCTCTCTGTGCCTCATCTTCGGCCTCTGCCACCCTGGGATCTAGGAACTCTTGGTGGAACTATATGAGGTGTACGTGAAGCCCCAGCACTGAGCCCGCTCACAGTAGGTCCCTGACAACCGGGGCCACTGCGACTGCCATTACAGGTGACCAGGAAGGCCAGGCATTCCCGGGAAGGTCAGACCTGCAAACCGCCAAGACCCGATCCCCGGGGACACTCAGGGCACATACCTGACAGGTCACAGCTTTCGATGCGCTTCAAGTCTGCGTCCACCCAGAAGAGCTTGCCCAGCATGTTGTCCACCACGAGGGCCACGGGGCGGATGAGGCCTGTGGTGAAGAGGACCTCCCGCTCAGTCCCGTCCAGGGCCGCGCGTTCGATCTTAGCCGCCCGGTCCTGCATGTTGGTGAAGTACAGGTACCTGTGGGAGGGGAGGGGAGTGGGTGAGGGGCAGGTGCCGTGTCCCACCATCGCCCAGCCAGGATCCAGCTTGTGAAACTCCGGACAGTCTGGCCCGACGCTGTGGGCATCCAGAGGGGCTTTGGAAAGTCACTTGTCACACGGACCCCCAGCCTCTCAGGGCTAGCGCTCAAGGCGGAAAGGTCATGCTTTTCAGGATGTTACCCTTGAAACCCATGTCCATCTGAAACCCCAGAATATGACTTTATTTGAAAGCAGGGTCTTAGCAGATGGAATTTAAGGATCAAGATGAGGCCTCACTGGGTTAGGGTTGGGTCCCAAATCCAATTAAATTGTCCTTAAAAGAGAGAGAAGAAGCCACAGGAAGTGCTGTGAAGATGGAGGCAGAGGCTGGAGCGATGTGTCCGCAGGTCAAAGAACACCGGGAGCCCCCTGAAACTAAGAGAGGCAGGGAGGGAGCTCCCTGGAGCATGCGGAGGGGGCAGCCCTGCCCACATTGGACTTGGGACTTCCGGTCTCTGGCACTATAAACAAACATCTGTTATTTTCAGCCCCTGATCTGTGGTCATTTGTGGCGAAAGCCGCAGGAACTAGTACTCTCAACCTCTTGCCCCTCCGTAGTTGCTAAGCAGCCCCTGCCGCCGTGGAGGCCAGCCACGAGGGCAGCCAGCTCATTTGGTTCCTGCAGAGCCGCCTTATGTCACCAGGGCTCCTGCTGGCCGAGCCCCCGCGCGCTGCAGGGACTGGTACCACTGTCCTCGCTTGTTCAGACAAGAAAACTGAATCTCCAAGAGGTTGTATCACCTGCCCAAGGTCACAGAGGCGGTCGGTGATGGAGTCAGAGCTCCACCTCGGGTCTGCCTGGCCCCGGGACCTGTGAGCGCTCCGGCCGTCTCCAGGTTGAGCCCTGGCAAGCAGTGGCTCGCCACCTGGCACGACAGCCCTGCGGGAACCTGGGGACAGCCAGCGTGCTCCTGCCTCCTGCCCCCAAACCTCTAGGTGCTCGGCTTTAGTTCTGAGCTCCCTGTCATGTGGATTTAGGTCCCCCGCCCCCCTGGTTATTCCCCCTTGGGACCCTCAAAGTCTATCAACATGTCCCAGCTGCCCTCCCACCCATCAGAGAACCCGAGAGCCAATAGGTGGGGAGCACAAGGGACCTGCAGGGAGGGACAGAGCTCGCAGGAGTTGAAGCTGTGCCCAGAAACTCCCGGCTTGTGAGGTAGTGAGCTCACCGAGGTAGAACGGAGGCGGGTGCATGACCAGCCACCACCTACGACGCTAAGGAAAGGATTTCTGTGTGTAGGGTTGACGTCCGACGAGGATGGGACAAAGCCTATGAATCAGAGCTTACACCCTTCAGGTGTCTCTCAGCAAACAGCCGTGCCTGGCCGGCGTCCACTTCCTGCTAAGGCCATCCCTGGGTGTCTCTGCTTTCCTGCTGTGACTGGGAATGGGCTAGTGTTTCCACCTCCCGCTCAGGCAGCTGGGGGGAGCGCCTGACCAAGCAGAATGTTGGGAGTGGAAAACCCTCCCCAGCCTGAGAGGTTGCCGTCCATCACAGGGTTGCTGGACCCCGCCCCCAGGGTTGCAGCCCCCCACACCGTGGTGTCCGCCAGCCCCCTTTGGCCTCGTACCCCCGCTCAGCGTTGACAGCAATGGCCCTCGGCTTGTCTCGGTCCCCACGGAGCACCACGCCCATGGCGTCCCCATTCAGCCGGTGAACGTTGATGGTGTTGGTGGCCTCGCACGTCCAGAACAGCGTCCGGCTGTAGATGTCAATGCTGAGGTCGTGGGGCTGCCTATCTGGGTTCTGGTTCTGGCTCGGAGAGGTCAGAATGAAGGGCTGGAAAACAACGTGAGAGGAGGAACAGCTAACGGCAGGGCCGGGAGGGTTGCGGCCTCGGTGCCCAGTTCCGGCCCAAGTCAACATTCCAAACCCGTCCAATTGGCTCTTACCCACCTGCGCACTGGGGAGCGACCTGGTGCCCAGGACAGGCTCAGGGGGAACTCGCGCCCATTCACTCGGGCCCTCAGAACTCAGCCACACAGACCAGCCGCTGCCACGCTCTCCCTGCCCTGTCCCTACAGGAGGACCACCTGGTGGCCGAAGAGTCAACCCAGGACCTTAGACCCTCTCCCCAAGACATCTCCTCTCTTCTTTCCCGTTTCCTCACACTCATGCTTTTGGATGAAGACCCTCAAATCTTGCTGTTCTTAAAATTAAGGGTGCCAGACAGAGATGAACCTCTCACAACCCTCTTCTCTAAGGGAGGGGCCAGGGGTACAAGGCCCAGTGAGGGTGCAGAGGTCCATGAGGGTGCAGGGTCGGGTGAGGACCAGGTGAGGGTACTGTAGGAGGCAGGCCCCCAACCAGACTTTGAGACACAGGTCATCGGAACAGCCTGCTGAGAACCACATGGTGGGAAACAACAGGCCACCAACATCCCTCCCCAGGAGACACACTCTCCTGGCTTCCCAGTGGTATAAAACCTGAACCTCACTCTGGCCAGTTGGCTCAGTGGTAGAGCGTCGGCCCCGCATGTGGAAGTCCCGTGTTCAATTCCCAGTCAGGGCACACTGGAGAGGCACCCATCTGCTTCTCCACCCTTCCCCCTCTCCTTTCTCTCTATGTCTCTCTTCCCCTCCTGCAGCCAAGGCTCCATTGGAGCAAAGTTGGCCCGGGCACTGAGGATGGCTCCATGGCCTCTGCCTCAGGCACTAGAATGGCTCCAGTTGCAACAGAGCCAAGCCCCAGATGGGCAGAGCATCGTCCCCTGTTGGGCATGCCGGATGGATCCCGGTTGGCTGAATGTGGGAGTCTGTCTGACTGCCTCCCTGCTTCTCACTTCGGAAAAATACAAAATAACAAACAAACAAACAAAAAACAAACCTGAACCTCAGCTTTAATGTAACAATGCTTAGACTGATGGAAAATCTCTAACTGGAATCTTAGCCAACGCCTCAATCCATAACCCCTGTCCTCCCTGGTACAAAAGGCTACCCAGTCACTTGACAACGTCCACAGCAGTGCTGTTCACCCAAAGGTAGGAGCCATCCAAGTGGCCATGGATGGGTGACTGCAGAAGCAGACTGTGGTCCATCCACACAACGAAATATCAGTCCCCCTTAAAGAGGAAGAAAATTCTGGCGGGCACCACCACATCGGAGAAACCTGAGGACATTACGCTCAGCGAAGTGAGCCAGACACAAAAAAAGACGCCTGAGTTTACAAATGTATGATTCCACGTGCACGAAGCACTTAGAATAGTCAAATTCACAGAGACAGGAAGTAGATGGGGGGTGGGTGGGGGACAGGGAATCAAGTATTTAACGGGGGCAGAGTTTCCGTTTGGGAAGATGGAGAGTCCTGGAGCGGATGGCAATCAAGGCTACACAGCGATAGAAATACACTTCATATCTGTTGGTCAAATAAGGTTGCAAAATGTGACCTTTATGTTTGCTCACTTTTATTGTTACAAAATGGCACTGGGCAGAGCCAGGTATATGTGGTCTGTGAAATTGCAAATTACCTTCCTGTTTGGGGAGGGCCGTTGTTTTGCTAATGCTTGCTAGAGGAGAGGTTTACACACCAGAAAGTTTTGAAAAGAGAGCAGGAGGAGAAGGAAGAAGCCATGTTTGCAGAGCAAGAGAGGAGGGAATGCAGGGTGCTGAGAAAGAAGCCGGTTTGTGCAGAGAGAGAGTGTGCAGATGGGGAACCAGAGCTGAGGGGCTTTGGGAGCCCTACTGAGGCTTGTGGGAGCCTTTGATTCCAGGAGGAACCAGAGAAGATTCTCCGGGTTGTGGAACCGGGTAACGTGTCAGTAGCTTGGGAGCCCTGTTTGCTAGTTGGCTGGTGGGAGACTTTAATAAAGGAGTGGCCCACCATTTTTTGGCTCCACTGTTTCTTTACTGTTTGCCTGAATTTAATGTGAACCAGCATGTGCACGGTCATGATGGCTGCGACTACTGGTCATACAATGTCACTGACTATACACTTGACAACTATTAAAATGGTTCTGTTATGTATATTTACCACAAAAGGAAATTTAAAGTGGCCTGTGGTGGTTCAGTGGATAAGGCATCAAAATGGCACGCTGAGGTCACCAGTTTGAAACCCTGGGCTTGCCCGGCCAAGGCACATATGAGAAGCAACTACCACAAGCTGATGCTTTCTGCTTCTAGCCCCTTTCTTTCTTTCTTTCTCTCTCTCTCTCTCTCTCTCTCTCTCCTCTCACTAAAAATCAATGAAACAAAATCTAAAAAAAGAAACAGATATTTTGAAGTAAATAAGAAATAAAACTTAGGCAAGGAGATAACCCTTGGGGGCTGAGCGAGGTGCCCCTAAAAAACAATCAAAGCCAGAGGCCCCAGGGGGCGGAGCTTAGCAAGAGGCCAGGGAAGAACCCTGGGTCCAAACTCAGTGCAAACGCAGACACTCCTCCTAGAAGGGCTTTTCCTTCAAAGTCTTTCCCCTGCTTTTGCCCAGACACCCTAACAGAATGCCTGGCTGAGACTTCAAGGCAATTTGCACCTTGTAACTGTCTCAGCAAGGAAGCCACAGCCCATCAATTAACACTTCCCCACTCTCCAAAGGACTCCCGGGCACTGTCACCTAGGCTGAGCCAGATGAAAGAACTCCACTCCCAGCAGGCTCTGCCCCCACTGGGGATGAAGGCACAAAACTCAAAAGGGTGTGATGGCAAGGGGAGGGTTGAAGTATCCTGTTGAAAGTTACACCCAGCGCATCCATTTCAGGGGAGGCAACAGCAAAATCGACTGTACAGACAAAGAGGCCATTCAGTTTTGTAGCTTCCGTTGGAGTCCTTGGAAAGGAGCAGGACATGCCAGGGACGCTAGAGGAATGGTGGTCATAGTTCCTGGCCACGTGGAGGCACCAGGCGAGCCCCGAGGCTGCCGTGAGAATGTCCTTCCTAGACACAGGTCACAAGCCTAACACTCACAAGCAGTCCGTCCCGCTAGAACGTGCATTGTGAAAACACCAGTGTGCTCCAACGCAGTGACGTAGCAGGGACCGTTTGAGCAGGAAGGACATGGATTTTGCATGTTCTCACACGCCACTCCACCCCTGTGAGAAGCACCAGGTGAATGCACCCAGCACTGAGCCAACAAGTGAACCCCCACATCTACTCCATCGTTTCACAAAAAAAACCCAGTCTGTGATCTCCCTACACCCAAAAGTCCTTGGCCGACTTCAGGTCTCCTCGAGGTAAAGCGCTGTCTCCCCTGCGGCGTGCCCGTGGCTGGGACCCTTTCACGTGCACAAAACGGAGCTCCCGCATTCAGCTCCTTTATGTTCAGAGCGTCGGTGACGGAGTTCTGAGGGGTATGCCCAGCGTCCCCCCCACCCGGTCCCCAGAAGCCCTGTGGTGTGTGCTGCGTGGTTTTGCAAAGCATGGTGATTTTTAGAATGCATATGTTGCAAGATAGCAAAACCGACCATACCGTCTCTATGAAATAAGAACAAGCCCAGAATAAGCGATACCAAACGACCCCGCACCAAACGACTGGGGAAAGAAAATAACCCCACGGGGTCCGGCACTCTCCAAACCCCCACCAACTACTTCAAAAACTAGAAAAGTCAAACAAGCAAACAAATGAAAACACCCAAAACTATGTATAAAATCCACTTCCTACACATAATCAGTCTAAAGGTTTCACACTGCTAAGGATTATGCCTGGTAATGACATAATCACAGTCCAAATCATTGCCTACCCCAAAAAAAATATGTGCTCTGTGGGCACCCCCCCCTTGTTGCTACAAAGAGTGGGCGGAGCCTGGAGACGACCAGGGCAAGGCCCTCCCCCACCCCAGAATCCCCTCCCGTGCCCCCAACAGGTCCACCTGCCTGGGTGCCATCATCCCTGGCTCGCTTGATGTTCTGGCGTCCGTCCACCCAGTAGATGAACTTGTCCAGCGGGTCGTAGTCGATGGCTTTGACGTTCCTCAGCCCGTGCAGGGGCAGGATGAGGTCGGGGCTGTGCTGGTCGTCTGGGATCATCCGGCTGATGGCACTCTTCTGGCTGAACAGCAAGAAGGTGCTGGGCGCTAGGGTGAAGCAAACAGACGGGGGGCGGGGGGCTGCTGGTCAGCGTGTGGGAGCCGGGGAGCACGGCACCACACGTTATTACAGAGAGCAGACATGTATACGCACGCGCTCACCCGTGCACACGGGGGAAAGGCTGGAAGGACTGGAACCTATTTCCTGGGGGCGGACTAAGGGGAATTCTGCTGTGTTACGTGTGTCTCTGTTTCAATATGTTACCAGTGCATGTCATTTTAAAAATAGATGATCAATTCATCTTGAAGGTATCAAGACTTAAGCTAGAAGGGAGAGAAGGCAGTGAGCACTAAGCCCACTTCACAGCTGTGAGAAGCACCAGCTGAATGCACCCAGCACTGAGCCACGTAGGACACGGCAAGTGCCCATCGTGCTTGAAGGACGTGTCATTGGCTCCGTGTCTCCACGTGCTCTAGGGGACAGCTGAGAACCCAACGGACTGAACAGTGACACCAGAAGGGGGTATCAGAGAGCAAAGCTGCCTGGGTGCAGAAACTGCATCACGCCTGACCCGGGGTGGCGCCGTGGATAAAGCAACGACCTGGAATGCTGAGGTCGCCGGTTCAAAACCCCGGGCTAGCCCGGTCAAGGGACATACAAGAAGCAACTATGCGTTGATACTTCTCGTTGTCCCACCCCACTCTGTAAAGTCAAATAAAATCTTAAAAAAAAGAAACAGCATCACTCTCAGCACGTGCGGGCGGCCAACAGCGGCAGCCACGGTGGGAGGGAGAGGTGCAGTCATGGCCAGGTCTGCCCGCACAGGGGCGGGGCCCAGACACCGGCGTCTCTTCTGGGTGGTGGGTTACCTGACGCTCTGCTTCACCCTTCTAGGTTTGGGCTCCAAGGGGACAGAGACAACAGGACCAAAGGGAGCCCAAGAGTAGGGAGTCCCAGCCCCAGCATGTACCAGCTCAGGGCCTCAATCAACCCTTCACCCCTCGAAACCTCTCATCCCTGGTCCGCATGGCCGGGAGAAGGAAGGCCAGCTCTTGGTCTAGGCTGCAGGAGCCTCGGACAGAGCCCCAGATGATGACACAGAACTTCATACGTTGTCACATGCCGCCCAGAGGCTGCCGATGGCCCAGGTGGAACACCCGCCAACAGGACACCCCTGTTCTCCCTCTGGCCTGGCTCCCTGAACCTCACGGTTATGTTATATCGCTCAGATGAGAACGTTTGAAAAAGGCCCACCTAATTCCGAAGGTCGTGTGAGGATTACGTGAGCAAGGGCTCAGCCTGGCTGGATCCACACCTGGCCCAAACCTGACCAGCTGTGGGGCCCCGCGTGGGTTCCTGTGCATCTCTGTGTCAACCTCCTCGCCTGGGAAATGGGGAGGGTGATACTCCCCCAACCCTAGGGGCTTGAGGATTTGATGAGTACCACAGAGAGGACTCAGAACAGTGCCTGCCTCTCTCAGTGAGTGCTCTCCCCTGGGGACCGGTTCTCCCGCCCAAAGGTTTCCCCCAGGCCTGTGCCAGCTGAGGGCTCGGCCCATCTCCTGGTGTCCGGATGATGCGACAGGTCCTCGAGCCAGCGCAGGGTTGCAGGTGACACTCACAGGTGGTGCAGCACCCAACATGCCCAACACGCCCAGACTGTGTCCGTCAACGTACCCTTTCCACGCCAGCCCCCGGAGCCAGCCAGCTGCATCTGACACGGGGAGCCAGGTGCTGGGCGCAGGGGGCGAGCGAGGCACTTACGGCTGCAGTTGCGGCTGCTGGGGTCCAGGGTGTAGTGGGAAGCACAGCTGCAGCGGTGGCCCCCGGGGACGGCGAGGCACAGCTGTGCACACTGCCCGTTGCTGTGCACGCAGTCATTGAAGCCGTCCTGGCGGGACGAGTGGAACACCAGGATGTCCATGACGAAGTCTAGGTGGCCCTGGATGAGGGTGCGGTTCCGGCCGCTGGTCTTGTCGGCCCGCTCGATGCTGTGCAGGTTCCAGTCCGTCCAGTAGATGTAATCGCTGTACTGTGTCAGGCCGAAGGGGTGCGGGAGGTCGTCGGTGATCACGACCCGCTCCTGACCTGCGTGGGGACACACGGGCAAGGTGTCAGCAGCAGCACAGGAGCCCTGCCACCTGGCCACCTGCGCCAGGACCTGAGAGCCTGATCACGTTGGGAAACGAGCAGGGTCAACCGAGAGACGTGCACTGACCCCGGGACAGAACGACTGCACCCCTCCCTACACAGGAGGAACGCACGCAGTGTGACCCCGAGGACCATGGACAAGCACGTGCACATGGCAGCACTGGCCGTGAGCGCCACGAGCCATAAACAAGCCAGACGCCCGTCAATAGCAGAACGGATAAAAAGCCGGTGGGATCTTCCTATAACGGAAATGACGCCTCGATAAAAAAAGAACAACAACAACATGGGGACGAATCTCAGTCGTTAGAGTGACAGAAGCCAGGCACTAAAAGAGCACACTATGTGACCGCACCGACAGAATGTTCTAGAACAGCAAAACTAGGACACGGACAGAAGTCAGGGCAGCAGTCTCCCCACCCACATGCCAACAGCAGAGGACGCGTGGAACAAACCATGTGGAAACTGACAGTAACCTACGGCAGCGCAGCTGTAAGCTGAACGCACTCAGGTGCACGTGCTGTGTGCCCAGGGCCAGGCTCTCGGGGAAAGCGTGGTGCGCAGGCTGGCGCAGAGCCAGGCGGGACAGGGGACAGCGGAAGGGGTGCCAATGGGGGCCAAGCCACAGGGGAGGGAGAAAACAAGTCCAGGGCCCAGGTGGCCCCCAATGAGTTCTGTCCCTCAACCCACGTGTGGCTCTCCAGGTCTTTACTTGTTAAACTGTGTCATGGGAATGCTTCTTCACACATGTTCTAGTTCACAACCA
Source organism: Rhynchonycteris naso (assembly GCA_037038555.1). NCBI lineage: Eukaryota > Metazoa > Chordata > Mammalia > Chiroptera > Emballonuridae > Rhynchonycteris > Rhynchonycteris naso. The sequence continues at coordinate 368,235,465 of CM072995.1, read as the reverse complement.
ATGGGAACATGTTAGTGACATGAGAAGATGCTGGTCATACACAGAAATAAGAGAAAGCAAACTGGCCCTGGCCGGCAGGCACAGCGGTAGAGTGTCGGCCCGGTATGTGGTAATCCCAGGTTCGATTCCTGGTCAGGGCACATAGGAGAGATGACCATCTGCTTCTCCAACCCTCTCCCTCTCCCTCCTTGCTCCTCCCGCAGCCATGGCTCAAATGATTCAAGCACATTAGCTCCAGGCACTGAAAATGGTTCTGTGGAGTCTCCTCCTCAGGCGCTAAAAATAGCTCAGTTGCAAGCATGGCCCAAGATGGGCAGAGCATCAGCCCCAGACTGGGTTGCCAGGTGGATCCCAGTCGGGCACCTGCGGGAATCTGTCTGTCTCCCCTCTTCTCACTTGGAAAAGAAAAAAAAAAGAGAGCAGCTTGAAGATGATCTATGGCATGATTTAAAACAATGTTTTAAAAATTACTTTTAAAAAGTAAAGATTTAAGGCCTGACCTGTGGTGGCGCAGTGGATAAAGCGTTGACCTGGAAACACTAGGGCTGCCAGTTCAAAACCCTGCTCTGGTCAAGGCACATATGGGAGTTGATGCTTCTAACTCCTCCCCCCTTTCTCTCTCTCTCTCTCTCTCTCTCTCTCTCTCACTCTCTGTCTCCTCTCTAAAATAAATAAATAAAAAGAAATTAAAAAAATTTTTTTTAAAAAAAGTAAAAATTTAAGATTTTTAACAAAAACATTACTTTAAAATCCACTACAAAGTTTGAAACTGGAAAGAAACATGTCAACATGAATAGTGGTTATCACTGAGTGGTGAAATTATGTATAATTATCACTTTTCTTCATGTTTTTCTGTATTTTCAGGAATTTTCTAGGTTATTTTGTAAAGGAAAAATGTTATGAAATGAAAACACTCTCGAAGCCTCCACACACACACAAACACATATAAACTCGCTCTCTCTCTCTCTCACACACACACACACACACACACACACACACTCCAGGGCCCTAGACGAGAAGCAGATGGTTTTCTACCGACTATCCGTGTAACTAAACCTTCACAGGGCATTTACTGTGTGCCAGGCACAGTGAAACATGCTTTTACCCATATTATCTCATTTAATTCTCACGCCGACTGTTTTGTGAGGAAGGTACTATTAGGATAGGGAATCAAGGCACAGAAAGGTTAAGTGACTTGGCTGATGTCACACAATGAGCATGTGGCAGAGTCCAGAGGACACTGGGCAGTGAGACCCCATGTCCAAGCTCACGCCCAGCTCTGACCACGTCAGGCGACATTACCCATTCTTCACCTGCCCGGGGCCTCACACATTACTAGGTGCCCAGGAAATACCGGTGTCACTAGATGGAAAACATGCTATAGCACAGGGACAGCCGAGCCCAACACAGGAAGCCGCCCTCCATCTGTAGGGTTGTGTGAGTGACCAGGACTTGTGCTGGTGTCCGTCCAAGTGTGTCCTCAGCTGGGGGTAATTAACAAGCATGCTTATTGCTGGCAAGCCATAGGCGTGCAGTGATTGGCTTCTCATCCGCCACTAGCTCCCCGTAATTCCTGGCAGGGCTGGGGTGGCGGGCCCGGAGACGTTCAAAGCTGGCCACTGGCCTCACCAACCAGGACTGGCAGTGTGCAGGGTGGGTGTGGCCTGCCCCAAGTGAAAACCAGGACGCTGGGGCTCAAACTCTGCCCCCATAATACCTGGGACAAGCCATTCAGCCCAACCTATGCCTCAGTTTCCTCATCTGTAACATGCCCACACCTACCACGGGTGACAGCAACAGTGATCAGGGAGGAAGCCAGAGTCTCCCCACTATATAGTGCAGCCCCATCTGCCTAAAGAGCTGACATGACCACACCCCTCCAGCACTGCACAGCTCAGAGTTACATGCTCAGGGTTCAAATCCAGCCCCTGCTGCTGGATGACCTGAAACAAGGGGTTTTTTTTTAATTTTTATTTTTTACTTTATTATTATTATTTTATTTATTTTTTTACTAAACCCCGGGTATAGGGTGTGGCCAGTCAGTGATCATAGCACAAGTCAGTGGTACATAGTAGGTGCTCAGAGTGAAGTCTGTGTGGTGCTGCTTTGTGACCTTAGAGAAGTTCTGTGACCTCCCTGGGCCTCATTTTCTCCACCAACAAAAACCTCCGTCATGTGGTGCTGTGCCCAATCAGAGTCCCACCCCAGGGCTTGGCTGGGAACGCAGCTTTCAGTGCTAGAAACAGCAGTGACTAGGGCCTCTGTGGACAGGACACCCTAGAGAGAGGGCGAGGCTGGCTGGGCACTCGGAGCGTGTCCACACCTCCTGTGGGGCCCGGTGAGTTGCAGGCCAGAGGGCCCAGTGCAGAGCGGGCTGACAGGTGACCCAATGCTCCAGACCAAGGACACCCCGCCCCCGCAGGACCCACAAGGCTGGCCCTCACCCAGCATGTTAGACGACTCGATCATGTTGGTGTCCAGGTCAGTCCAGTAGAGACGCTGGTCAGCGTAGTCAATGGTGAGGTCATTGGCCCGGCCCACCTTGTCCACCAGCGTCATGCAGTTGGTCCCGTCCATGAAGGCCCTCACGATCCTTGGCTTGCCGCCCCACTCAGTCCAGTAGATGTAGCTGGAAGACAGGGAGAAAGGGAGGGCGGGCTCAGGTGCATCCACGCTCACGGCAGGGCAGGGAACAGGATCGCCACCTTCTCCTCAGCTGGCACCGCCCCATACCAGAGAAAGCCACATCTATGACACCCCTCCAGAAAGCAGGGAAACCCCGAAGCGCCACACCACCTGCCGTCCCCCCAGAGGCCATCACCTTGCTCCCTCCAGCCTCCTGCAGGGTAAGTGTGATCACCCCCTTTACAGACACACACAGGTGCACAGAACAACCAGGCGGGGCTGCTTTCGTCAGGGACCAGTGCTAACTAAACAGGAGAGGATGCCAGGCGAGAGGGGAACCAGGGTGGACGTGGGCAAAGTGGGATGCAAGGTCCCTTTACCCGAAGCAGAGTAGGAAACAGAACCCTGGGGCAGGAGCTCCAGGGCTGGGATTCGAACACCTCCACTGCCCCCTCACAGCTCCAGGAAAGGAGGCTCACACCCTCACTCCAGAGTCAGGCCCGTGTGACGTGACCTTTTGCTAAAACCTGGACCTCTCTGTTCTGTCATCCCGAAACCTTTGCTTCCCCAACAGATCAGGTGACAGCGACAGGGTGGGTCGGCTGCTCAGAAAAGGATGAGGTGGAGGGAGACCCCACCCTGGCCGCGCTGTCCCAGCGCCCGGGACAGAGCCCAGGCCTCAGACAGATAAACGCACAGGTGCCAACCCTTGGCTAAGGAAGGGGCCAGCACGAAGCCTGGAGTCCAAGGAGCTCAAGGCCAGCTCTGAGAAGCAGTCTGGTGACACAAGGACTTCTCGGCCCCACCCTGTTCTCATCGGTTATGAAACCCTGAGTAAGTCACTCAGCTTCTCTGAGCCTCAGCGTCCAACTCTATAGAGTCAGGGACAAAAACACCCACCCCGTACTGGCCTCCTGGACACGGCAGTGGACGACCCACAGGAAAACGCCCAGCACCATGCCCAACACAGTGGCTGCCATTGCTTCCTTCTGCTCTGGACCTCAGTTTCCCCTCTGTGAAATGAGCTAGATCATCTCCAAGGGTCTAGCCAGCCCCAGCCACCTCGGAGCTAGAGGCGGTCAGCACGGCTCTCATACAGAGAAGCAGCGAGGCAGCCACCCGCCTTGGTGGCAGGTCCCTACCGGACTGGCTGACATAGAGAGGTGTGAGGGGGACAGGCACAGCTGTGCCAGACAAACACGACCTTTACCCTTTGGTGGGGTCCAGTGCCAGCGACCTCGGGTTGTCCAAGTCCCTCCACACAAGGACCTGCCGGAACTGCCCGTCCAGCCGGGCCACCTCGATCCTGTTGGTCCCGGTGTCCGCCCAGTAGAGATTCTTGCCCATCCAGTCGACGGCCATGCCTTCCGGGTAGTCAAGGCCAAACTCGATCACATGCTCCACCGAGCTCCCGTTCAGGAAGGCACGGCTGATGGTCTGGGAGCGGGGGTGGGGGAGGACAAAGAGCCACGGGTTAGGAACCAGCACCAGGGCAGACACTGACCTACGAGATGCTCGGCCACCTACAGCCACCACTCACCACATCGGGGGCCAGATCAACAACATTCTCGAGTTTTTAAATGAACTTTTCAAATGCAGCAAAGTAATAAAACATTTTAGAAAAAATACACGGCTATACTTAATACTTAACTGTATTTTTACGTGCTTACAAAGTAAAATAAGCCATACATAAATTACATACTATATATACCGCTCACAAAAATTAGGGGGTATTTCAAAATAAATATGAAGCGATAAAAAAAAAAAGCAGCATTTGATTTCTTTTTATTAAACAAGAACATCAGAAAAGGAAAGGACAAATCAAAGAAAGTTGTTTGGTTATGCAAATGAGATGCAAAACCAACTTTCATTTCATTGGTGACAATGCAGTAGACAGAAGGCTGAAAGTACTGGAGTATCGGCACGTCCCCTGATCCCCTAATTGTTGTGAGTGGTGCATATATCATGAACCTTAAAACCAGGTGTGTCCTTCCACTTAATAATCTTCCTCCTGAAATTGATCCAAAAATACAAAAGATGGGCAACCCCTAGGAAACCCCTAGAAATAAATACAGACAGGGCTTCACATGCAGGGACCTTCTCTACGGTGGTTGTTCAGAGTTGGGAAGAGTGGAAGGGACCAGAAAACAGGTAAAAGAAGGGAATGGTTAAGTATTAGGGAATATCTGTGTAGTGGAACCTTTAACACATTTAAAGAGTCCTGTTAAAGAGTTTATAATAAGCTAACCCTGGCCCAATAGCTCGGATGGTTAGAACGCCATCCTGAAGCATAGAGGTTGCAGGTTCCATCCCAGGTCAGGGCACGTACTGTCTCTTTCCTGCTCCCTTTCTCTAAAATCGATAAACTAAACATTTAAAAAAAAACTTTAGCCTGACCAGGCAGTGACGCAGGGGATAGAGCGTTGGAATGGGATGCGGAGGACCCAGGATCGAGACCCCGAGCTCGCCAGCTTGAGCGCGGGGCCCATCTGGCTTGAGCAAAAAGCTCACCAGCTTGGACCCAAGGTCGCTGGCTCCAGCAAGGGGTGGCTCAGTCTGCTGAAGGCCCGCGGTCAAGGCACATGTGAGAAAGCAATCAGTGAACAACTAAGGTGTCGCAACGGCAACGAAAAACTAATGATTGATGCTTCTCACTTCTCTCCTCTGTCTGTCCCTATCTATCCCTCTCTCTGTCCCTATAAAAATAAATAAATAAATAAAAATAAAATAAATAAACAGTTACAATCACATACTTAAAATAAACTTTAAAATAGGATAATGAAATAAAAGCCTGTTAAACTGTTAAGTGAAAAAATAAAACAGGAAGTAGAATTCTATGTGGCTGATGACTATGATTATGAGAAAGACTATCACAGGGAAAAAAAAACCTCACAGGAAATACACAGAAGTGTCAGCAATGTGATTTGGGCTGGTGGGGTTATAGGTGGTTTTTATCTTCTTGTTTATACTTTTCTGTATGTTTCCCTCTTTCTACAATGAACCTTGGTGACTTTAAAAATCAGGAAAAACATTGCTTGATTGCTGGTGGTGCAGCGAATAAGTGTGTCTACCTGGGACGCTGAGGTCCCAGGCTTAAAACCCCAAGGTTGCCGGCTTGAGCGCAGGTTCACCAGCTTGAACGTGGGATCCTAGACATGACCCCAAGGTCACTGGCTTAAAGCCTCCAGCCCCCCAGTCAAGGCACATATGAGAAAGCAATTAATGAACAACTAAAGTGATGCAATTACACATTGATGCTTCTCATCTCCCTCCCTTCCTGTCTCTCTGCCTCTCTCTCTCTGTCTCTGTCTCTATCTCACACTCACTAAAAAATAAAATAGAATCAGAAAAATCTTTAAGAGACGTCGTATAAATGGTAGCACAAAAGACAGATGATTAAACTATTTGAGTTGTTCAATACTGTTCTTCAGAATAGGAGTTAGCAAACATTTTCTGTCAAGGGGCACGTAGCAAATAGTAGCTCAGGCTTCACAGGGCACATAGATCGGTCACAACTTTTACTGAACCCACTGGCACCACAGCAGGTGTGGACAATCCATAAACAAATGGGCATCGCAGTGTTCCGATAAAACTTTATTTACAAAAAGCAGGAGGCTGACCCACGGACCAGTCCCCCAAACCCTGCTTTCCTGTATCTACCCAGGAGTGTTTAGAGTTGCACCCTGAACAAAGAAAGCTTGCTACGTGCATGTGTGCGCACTGGGAAGAGGCGGGCAGGGTGACGGGAGGCGAGGAGTTGCGAACGTTTCACGGTCGTTCGAGAAAAACCCCTCTGTGGGTCTCCCCGGACCCGCTCATAGTAATCATTCACGTTAGCTTATTAAACTAGGCCGATATTTCAGAGGCTTGAGTTGAGTTACAATTAATCTCGTTTTCAAATGCAAACGCCTTTCAGGTGGTCCCCCTGGCCGGTAGGCAAGCTGCCGGCAGGAGAGCTGGGCTCGGCACAGCGCGGGCCGTACCTTCAGGCTGACGTCCGTCCAGTAGATGTGGTTGTTGGACACGTCGAAGTCCAGCGCGGAGGCCTCCTTGACGCCAGTGAGCGGGATGGCCACGTCGTTGTTGTTGGTCTCGAGGGAGATCCTGTGGATGGTGGCCCTGCTGGTGAAGACCAAGAAGGCCTCGGGGACGATGCAAGTCTTCATGTCACTCAGCAGCTCCAGGCCAATGGGGCAGCCACACTTGGTGGCGCGGGGCGTGAAGAAGCACAGGTGGCTGCACCCTCCATTCCTGTCTGCACACGGGTTGGTACCTGTAAGGCAACACACACACACAGGCCCGACGGGTCAGCAGCCCGGCGGTGGCGTGCGACCGACCCACAGTCGTGTGTGGCTTTATGTGTGCCAGACACAAATGGGGACCCCTGGGCAGAGACGACGGGAGCCCAGGTCTTGCCTGGTACCGGAGCAGCAGGAACAATGGGTCCCACCCGGCCCCACTCACAACCTGGGAGGTCGAAGCTGGCCCCTCCCTGTTTTTCAGTCAAAGAAACAGAAGTGTGGAGAGGTTACTGACAGCGACCTCGTTAGGAAGCAGCTCAGATAGAAGGAGAACCAGGAGCTCCAGCCCAGGTTGGGCGGCAATAACACCGCGAGGCAAAGACCGGACAATCGTCACTCCCCAGACCCGGATCCCTGACCTTTCTGGACTGGAACCTGAGGTCCTCCGATTCACTGACACTCAGGGGCAACCCGAAAACTCAGATTCACCCAAGACAGCCAAAGGCGTCTTTTCTTTTCTTTTTTTTTTTCATCAAAGCAGATGGTAATCTCAGCACGTGCGTTTCCTTCTGGCCAGACTATTCATCTCCCTCTTCTACTGGGATGGATGCTGTTAAAACTGAGTCTAGTTCACCTGACCAGGCGGTGGTGCAGTGAATAGAGCGTCGGACTGGGATGTGGAAGACCCAGGTTCGAGACCCTGAGGTCACCAGCTTGAGCGCGGGCCCATCTGGCTCGAGCAAAAGCTCACCAGCTTGGACCCAAGGTTGCTGGCTCCAGCAAAGGGTTGCTCGGTCTGCTGAAGGCCCGCAGTCAAGGCACATGTGAGAAAGCAATGAATGAACAACTAAGGTGTTGCGACGGCAACAAAAAACTAATGATTGATGCTTCTCACCTCTCTCCGTTCCTGTCTGTCTGTCCCTATCTATCCCTCTCTCTCTCTCTGTCCCTGCAAAAAAAAAATTGAGTCTAGTTCAATGTTAAGTATTTAGCTAAAAAAAGAATCCTTTCAAACTCCATCTCTCTCAGTAAATCCTGAGATGAGAGAGAGAGAAGGAGGGAGGGATGAACTTTAAATCACACCCATAGTATACACCTTTTATTTTTTTCCTTCATCTTTAGAGCTTCGTTCTCTCAAGCACTCTCTCACAGGTGGGTCTACCGCCCACATTGCACAATAAATGTGTTGTACAAGGTGGCCGGTAAAACGAGGGGCGTGGATTCCGTCATGTGTGTCCCATGGACGCAGGCCGGACTACAGGCCCCTCCCAGAGGTGCAGGAGCAGCGGCCACTCCCAGGTCAGGCCGCACCTCCCGACGCCTGCTCAGCCATCCACCCCTTCTGCCGGCACACTCCACTCCCCACCTGCTCCTGAGAGTCCCAGCTCAAACGCCCCCCTTAGATTGCAGAGCCCGGCATTCCTGCAACGGCCACGCCCCAGAGCTACGGTGTCGCACCCAGCAGCCTGCAAACCACTCGAGGTCAAGGACAGGGTCCTCGCTGGCCATTCCTTCGTTCATCCAGCAGAGGTCTGCGGAGTACTCCTGCTGTGCCAGCGCTGTACCAGGCACCGGGGGCCCAGCTAGGAACAGAGCCCGCAGCCCCCCACCCTGGCCCCATTGCACCGGGATGCGTCTCTCCCCAGGGCAGCTGGCTGACCTGCACTTGGAATCCTTTTCTGAAAGGGGCAAAATTGTATGAAGTAGGTTTTTTGCCAGTCTTGGCATGAGGTCGGGGCAGACCCAGGCCACCGTCAGCTGCATGGCTCTACCTCCTCCCCGGCGTACATGGGGCAATACTGGAACTAGCATGTGGGGCTGCTCAGAGCACTAAGGCACACACACACAGCAGGCACGCGGTAAATGTTAGCCATTCTTACACCAATGGCTGCCAGCAGCCCTAGTCCACACACACTGCCTAGCCACTGTCCCTGGTCGGTGCACAGCACCACCATGACCCCTGTCCCTAACCAGGTATTATCATCACCTCCTGTCCTGCCCGTCCCCAGAGTGAGGCACCTCAACTGGGCCGCCCGTGGACTAAAGGGCCACCATGGCCCCTGTTGCTTCTTCCTTACGCAAGCTGGCACAGCCGCCCTGTGGCTGGAGGCTGACCGGACTCACCGACGGCCTTGGCCACGTTCACGGCCTTGAGCCCCATCAGGTCGGGCAGCTGGTCGATGATGACGTCCCGGCTGGCCTTGACCTTGTGGACACGCTCAATGCTCCGCCGCTGCCAGTCGGTCCAGTAGATGAAGTCCCCCAGCAGCGTGAAGCCAAAGATGTGCGGGAGCTTGTCCTCCAAGAGGACCCGTCGCTCTGTCCCATCGACGTTGATCACCTGGCGGGACGGGAGACACAGGTGTGACCCAGCCTCGGGCCAGAGCTGCCAGAAACGGGGCAGTCTCGACCCCCGGGAGCCCGAGCTCCCCCTGCACCTCAGCAGGCCACTGTACAAAGCAGGTGACACCACTCATCAGGGAGCTGGGCGAATGGCATTTTCAGTGAGGGCTGCTCGAGGCCTCTGTCCACAGACACACACCCCACCCCCCAACCTGAGGTGGATGCTGTGCTGGGAGGGCCAGTGTGCTTTGAGGCAGGTAAGGCTAACAGGTATCTTCTCCCTTACCACTGTGATCAACTGGGAGTGGCTGCCTGGTACCGAGGTGTGGGTCTCAGAGCAGGTCCTGGCAACGATCAGCAAAGCCTACCCCATGTGCAACACAGGAAGGCCCCAGGCCACACCCGAGACACAGAGCTGCATTTCAAAAGTCTGGACAACTAGACCCTGGCCCATTGGCTCAGTGGTAGAGTGTCGACCCAGTGTGTGGATGTCCCGGGTTCAATTCCCCAGTCAGGGCACAGAGAAGAAGCGGCCATCTACTTCTCCGCCCCTCCCCCTCCTCTCACTCTTCCACCCTTTCTCTCTCTCTCTTTTCCTCCTGCAGCCATGGCTCAGTTGGTTCCAGCGTATCAGCCCCAGGCGCTGAGGATGGCTCAATGGAGCCTCCTCCTCAGGTGCTAAAAATATCTCAGTTGCAAGCATGACCCCAGATGGGCAGAACATCGGCCCCAGACAGGGTTTGCCAGGTGGATCCCGGTCTGGGCACATGCGGGGGAGTCTCTCTCTCTCTATCTACCCTCCCGTCCACTTGGAAAAGAGGAAGGGAAAAAGAAAATGAAAAGCCTGGACAATTAAGGCACTGTGGGCTCCGGGCAAGATCCCCCACTTGACTGTGGATCACTTCCTGCTCTGTCGGGACCAGGTGAAAGATGAGGGTGCTTCCGGCTCTGAGTCTGGGCTGTGTCTCTAGGGTGCCCTGCACCCCCAGGCACACTGGCGGCCATCTGCGCCGAGAGGCACAGGCTCCGCCCTTTTCTTGAAGAGCCCGTGCTGATACAAAGCATCAACCCCCACAGCCACAGAGGAGAAAAATCCTGTCACACACACAAACACATTAACCAACCAAAACACACCCACAGGAGAAGACGGGACTCCGACGACAGGTGGTCCTGTCGAGGCTTCTGCTAAAAGAAAGACGAATAAAACACGACACCCAGAGGCCGGGGCTTTCGGGCCGGGATGGAAAGAGACACAAGGAAGCAAGAGTGAGTCTTACCGGGCCTCCTGCAGACAGAGCGTTTCCAGCTCGTCAGAAAAACCAAAACCCTGCGTACTGCACACAACAGACACGCACAAACAGATCGAATGCGTGTGGAGCAGCAAGCACAGTGGTCCTCTGTTGTTGGGACAGGACGGGACAGGACAAAACCGCTGGGTCAGCTCTGCCCCACAGGCAAGTCCCTGCACCCCCACGGACCTCAGTGTCTGCACCTGTAACTGGGGGCTGGGGGGGGGGCAGCCACAGTTTTCCAGGGAACTTAACCAAACAAAGAACAATGGCTGGGCCACTCTGGGCCACGAACCAGGGGATAGAAAGCACCTCGGGCCACGTATGGACCCCAAAAGCAGCTCAGCTCCCCACACAGGTGGTTCCAGTGAGCTGCAGCCTCACGGGGATGTTAGGGTCCAGGTGGAAGGGATTTCTGTGAGGAGCCCCGGGCGCCACTACTGGCCCCCCAGGTTAGCAGCACAGTGACAGGGGCGCCAACCACCCCCTGCAGTCACAAATTATGACTCCACAAAACGTAACGCCTAATAGCCTACACTGTTGGCTGGAAACCTCATCAATAACACAGTCGATTAACACATTATTTCACATATGTGTTACATACTGTGTTCTTACAATAAAGCGAGCCAAAGAAAAGAAAATGTTATTAAGATCATCACAGCCCCGGCCAGTTGGCTCAGTGGTAGAGTGTCAGTCAGCCTGGTGTGTGGATGTCCCAGGTTTAGTTCCCGGTCAGGGCACAGAGGAGAGGCGCCTATTTGCTTCTACTCCCCTCCCCTTTCCCTTCTCTTTTTCTCTTCCTTCCCCTCCCACAGCCATGGCTTGATTGATTCATGCATATCGGCCCCAGGTACCGAGGATGGCCCTGTGGAGCCTCTACCTCAGGCACTAAAAATAGCTCGGTTGCGAGCATGGGCCCCAGACAGGGGGTGCCGGGTGGATCCCGGTCAGGACACATGTGGGAGTCTGTCTCTCTATCTCCCCTCCTCTCACTTAAAAAAAATATTTTTTATAAGTAAATAAATAAAAGAAAGAAAAGGTGTTCCACCTTTGTCATCAGGACAACACGAACCAACACCACGGAGACAGCACGGCACACCCAGTGGGATGGCAACGAAAATGAAAAAGGACAAGTGTCGGCGAGAATCCGGTGAAATCAGAACCCACACGTCCCCCTGGAGAGACTGGAAAACGGAACAGACTGTGAAGAGCCTGATGGCCCCTCAGTAAAGGAAACATAAAGGTATTGGGTGACCCACCAGTGCCACGCTGAGGTAAACACCTAAGAGAATCAAAAACAGGTGCCCACACAAAAACCTGTACACAAATGCTCCTAGCAGCATTATTCACAATCACCAAAAACCCGGAAACAAAGCCCGGGTGTCCATCAACAGAGGACCACGGGCCTATCCATACACTGGAATATTATTGGGCCGTTAAAAGCGATGCGGTGCTGACTTCCACTAGGACCCGGGGGAGCCCCGGAAACAGGATGTTCATAAAGAAGCCAGACACTGCCTGACCAGGCGGTGGCGCAGTGGATAGAGCGTCGGACTGGGATGCGGAGGACCCAGGTTCAAGACCCCGAGGTCGCCAGCTTGAGCGCGGGACCCATCTGGCTTGAGCAAAAGCTCGTCAGCTTGGACCCAAGGTCGCTGGCTCCAGCAAGGGGTTGCTCAGTCTGCTGAAGGCCCGCGGTCAAGGCACATGTGAGAAAGCAATCAATGAACAACTAAGGTGTGGCAACGGCAACGAAAAACTAATGATTGATGCTTCTCACCTCTCTCCGTTCCTGTCTGTCTGTCCCTACCTATCCCTCTCTCTGACTCTCTCTCTGTCCCTGTAAAAAATTAAAAAAAAGAAAGAAATGTATCGTAATAAATTATTATTTCAAGGATTCCCTTTGGCCAACTAACAAAGCCCAGGCCGGGGAGGGGCAGGCACCAGACACAGAACTCAGTGCCCAAGGATGGCTGGGCTGCACACCCATGGAGACGGCTCACCTCAATCTTGTCCGTCTTGGCGTCACCCCAGTACAGCTTCCCCTCCTGCAGGTCCAGGGCCAAGCCGTTGGGCCAGCCGAGGGATGTGTTCACCAGGACGTGCCGCTCCTGCCCATCCAGGTTGGCGCACTCAATTTTGGGGTTTTCCCCCCAGTCTGTCCAGTACATGAGGCTGGGGAAGAAGCACATGTCCATGACAGTGTCCATCTGTCTTGATCCCCAGGGCTGAGAACCGTACCCGTCCCTATCACATGGGAGAAGGTCGGGAAATGCTGGCCAATGGGACAGATCACCTTGAGTAAGTCCTTTAACCTCCCTGGGCTTCAGCCTCCTCCATGGCACAACGTACCCCAGGGGGTGAAGGGGGGTAGAAAAGATATAACTGTGGTACCAATGAAGCGTGTGGCATACTTAGCAGAGGCCCGGCCCCGACAAACATGTCATCCCTCCCACTGCCGTGATTAGCACAGAAATCACCCTGTGGTCCATATCAGTGTACAGATATGAAGACTGAATCCCAGGGAGGAAAGGACTTACCCAAGGTCTCCAAGACTTTCTATACATATACTATCTGTAACAGCCTGTCTCAGAGCTTCCCAAAGTCTGGTCCCTGGACCAACAGCAGAAGCATCCCTGAGATCGTGTTAGAAATGCAAGTTCTGGTCCTGGCCAGTTGGCTCAGTGGCAGAGCGTTGGCCCATCATGTAGATGTCCCGGGTTCAATTCCTGGTCAGGGCACACAGGAGAAGCACCCATTGCTGCTTCTCCACCCCTCCCCCTCTTATCTCTCTTTCTCTCTCTTCTCCTCCTGCAACCATGGAGCAAGTTGGCCCCTGGCACTGAGGACGACTCCATGGCCTCCACCTCAGGCACTAAGAAGAGCTCGGTTGCTTAGCAACGGAGCAACGCCCCAAATGGGCATAGGGAGCTTGCCAGGTGTATCCCAGTTGGGGCACATGTGGGAGTCTGTCTGCCTCCCCTCCCCACAAACAAGAAGAAGAAGAAAGGAGGAGGAAAGAGGGAGGGAGGAGGGAGGAGGGAGGAGGAAGAGGAGGAGGAGGAGGAGAAAGGAAATGCAAATTCCCAGGTTTCACCCAGACCTCCTGAATCAGAACTCTGGAAGCAGGCCCGGCCATGTGCATTTTAAGGACCCCTTCTCTAGGGGATTCTGACACAGGAGAAAGTTCCAGAACTTCTGTTTAGCCTGGCTGCCAGCCCCAGCCAGGCAGGAAGGCCCAGCCGCTCCCCCCCCCCCCCCCGCCTTACCCCATCACCGGGTGCAGTGCGATGGCACGGGGCTCATCCAGGTCCTCGGACACCAGGATCTTGCGGGAGGTGCCGTTGAGGCGTGTCACCTCGATGCGGTCGGTGCCCGTGTCGGTCCAGTAGAGGTTTCGGGCCACCCAGTCGACCGCGATGCCGTCGGGGTCATTGATCTCGGTGTTGACCAGCGTCTGCGCCCCTGACCCGTCCAGGTATGCCCTGCGGATGGCCCGCACCTCGTCGTCCGTCCAGTAGACGTAGCCCTCCAGCGGGTCGTAGTCGATGGCGATGGCGTGCCGGATGTCCTCAACGTGCAGGACGATGTCGGTGAAGTCCGGCGTGTCCAGCGAGATCCTCCGCAGGTCCGTCCGCCGGGCCAGCAGCAGCACCTCCTCAGCCCCTGTGGACACATCACACACCACGGGCAGTGGGGTAAGAGACCGGAGGGCAGGAAGAGGTTGCTCCCGGGGTGGTGCAGCAGGGGAGAGGCTGCGCAGGTCCCCAGGGGCTTCCCTGCGACAGCAGGTAATGTCTTCTCGGTCATGAGTCCATCCTCATAGTAGCTCTATGAGGCAGGCACTGTTTCTATCACCATGTTACAGGTGAGAAAACAGAGGCACAGAGAGGTTAAGCTACCTGCTGAAAGCCACACAGCCATCTGGTTTCAACCACTGTACAGCATAAGAGCTGCCTCACACTTGGTCCCCCTGCAAGCTCCACTCTTGGCTACAAACCAGCCCCAACTTTAAGTCCTACCTGGGCACTGGTCTCCAGAGCCCAGTTGCTGGCCATACCCCTCAAAGCGCCCACTGGGCCCCACCTTCTCTATGTGCTCACCCTTGGTAGCTCAGCTCACATGCCCCTTCTCCCCTGAAGTCCACCCCACGAGGCAGCTTCAGGTCCCACAGCCGCACATCACTGCACACTCCAATGCCATCCTAGGTGGCCGCCTCATGGACAAGGGTGAGCGCTTGGGGACGGCACCCAGATTTCCTCTTTGTCACCCAGCAGTATTAACACCTGACTGTCCAGGATCCTCCCGACTGGGACGTGTCAGAACTTCCAGCAGAAGTGGCACATGGATCCTCATATGGACTCGGGGACCTGGAGTGCCCCCCAACCCTGACCTGGACACCTCCAGAGACTGCTGGGCTCAGCATGTGGCCCTCTGGGCCCAGAGCTGGGTCATCATTCACCCGGTCATTCTGGCCCCTTCTGGTCTCACGAACCCACAGAACGAAGTAGATCAGGCCCAGAAGCCACTGGGGTGCAGTGGCTTCCGGCACTTTGGGGTGCAGACAGGTACAGAACCAGCCTGGTACAATACCTTCCCCTCATACCCAGGCCCCCAGGCTCTGCCAGCTGCCCAGTTAAGCCACAGATGGTCTCCTGCACCCCGGGAGCCAGCTTCTTGCTACAAGAGCCAAGCCCTCAGAACTGGTGCCCTGCGTTTCAAATAAATAAAAAGGCAAGGTCTAATTCTCTTGCTCCCAGGCGCAGAGTTCATAGGCCAGTTCTTCCACTAGAGGGCGCACACGCGACAGCAATAACTTCCCGAACCCAGGACCCGGGAAACTGAGGCAGGTCGTGGGAAAAGTGAAGCAGCAGGCAAGCCTCAGAAGGTGCCCCAGGTGCCCGACTATACCGGACACATCTGAGATACACATTCAGCTTTAGTGAAGAGGTATTTGTGCAAGTTCTGATTTGATGTGTGTTGGAGGGAGAGGAGGGGAATTCTGAATTTCAACAGACTGTCTTCTTCTGGGCTGCATTCCCAAAATGTTCTGTTGACATCTGACCTGTCCTTCAGGGCCCAGGTCACATGCTTCCTCCTCACTCCCGCCTCCCCAGTGGATGGGCTGACCACGCGTTCATGTAACGCTGGCTCCTCTGCCTGGGAACCACCCTTACTGGCTCACGGGGATTCTGGAACATGCCCCGTCACTCTCTGCAGCCCCAGCACAAGGTCAACACTCAGAGCAAGTGCCAACATCCTAGGACAAGCAGGGAAAATTCAGGGCAGAAACCTCTCCTGGCTCTGCCTCTGCTGTGTGACTTTGGGCAGGTGCCTAACCCTCTCTGGGCCTTCGTTTCTTCATTTGAAGTGAAGAATCGGCCTGACCTAACAGTGTACAAGTCCCTGTCTCGCTCTGACATCAAAGGGACCATAAACCAAACTCCATGAAAGGTTCTGGCTTCATCCACCACCATGAGCGACATGGGGAGCCCCCCCAGGGCACAACCAGGCAGAGCAGTACCCAAGAGGGCATCTGCAAAACTTGCCTAAGAGACAGCTGGGCTCCCAAGCAGCCTCACCATACACAACCTAAGAGTATATGTCAAACCCCACTTGACCGCAAGTGGCCCTTCCACCACAAGCACACAGAAAACGCCAGTCCCTCATGGAAACCAACACAAGGTCCCCAAACGTTTTTTGAGCTGGTCTTGCCCATCCCTGTTCCCATGAGCTTCCAGACACCATCACCCAAAACAGCACCATCCTCACACCAACCCCGAAGGTATGATTCCGCCCCCATTTTATGGAGGAAGAACCTGGTGCACAGAAAGGTTCTGTGTGCCCAAGGGCGCACAGCAGCAAGTGGGAAAATAAGGCCCCATAACCACACTGATCCCTGGAGTTGGCACACGCAGGAAAGCCCAAGGTCGGTGCGCTGCCCCGCCGGTCCGGCTACCTCACCACCACCTTTGTGGGTAGCTACTTTCAGCCAGGCCCTAGACCAGGTGCCAGAGGTAGGGGTGGAGAAAACAGATGTGGGAATCTGTCCCCCTGGGGTCACAGGGGACAGACTTCCAGTGAGCCTGACCATCAATGCCAGGAAGAAAAGCCAGGGTACTGGGGCGGGGGGACAGCTGCAACTGGGGGCGTCTAACCTCCAGTTCCAAAGCTTCTGGGATTCGTGTGGCTGTGACCATCAGCAGACTGCAGCAGGGTCCGCCCACCAGGCACGGAGCTGTCGGGGGGATACATGTGCCCGGCCCCAGGCCTCCAGCAACCACGTCAATACAAAGCCACGAGCATACCCCCCTATCAAGGAACCCCATTATCAGTGTCCCTTTGAATGAAGCCTCCGTGTGGCTGAGGCAGTGATTAAATGCCCCATTAATCTGCCAGTGTTAACTGACTACAAAGTGGGGCCCTGCACACCCCTTGGGCTGCAGAGCCTGTGAGGTTCTGATTTGAGTTTGCTGAGAAAAAAATGAGAAAAATGCCGAGACCAGGACACCAGGAAGGGAGACGCAGCTCAGCCCGTTTTCCTGCAGGTCTGGGGAAGGCCGTGCCCAGCAGGGAGGTAGCAGGGCATTCTGTCCAGGGCCTGAGACCACTCGCCAAGGCTGTTGCCCACAGGTGATCCCCAAGGTTGCTAGTGGCAAGGTCCGAGCAGCAGCCCTGGCCCGAGGCGCAGGATGCTGGGCCAGGCTACGGGAAGGAGAGGCCGACCCTTCCCTAGGACCAGACACGGAGCCTGGGTAGGAGTTTGTTTAAACACAAGGAAAGTAAACTATTTAGAAACTAACAGTTTTGCCAAATGGTTTTCTTTGGGGTTGTCTAAACAAATAGCCTGCCTCCCGTGGCTGCCAAAGAAAGTGAAACCTTCCCCTGGCTGGCTGGGCAGCGGTCTCCAGAGCTTCCTCCTCGGGTAGGGGGTAGGGGGGCTCCTGACCTCACCCCTTCCTCCCTGCACTCACACACACACAGGAGAGCAGGCACCATCTCTGCCTTGGGGCCACGCACGGGAGACCGGGCACAGGTCAGGCTGGGGCACGGCCTTCCTGGCAGGGGGTGCTCTTCTCGAAACAGAAAAGCAGAGCTGAAGCATGGCCCGACAGCATAGGCAGGTCCAGGTCATCCCCCTCCCTCCCTGCCAACCCCCACCCAGGCCAAGCTGCCCTCCACTAAGGCACCGGCCCCGTGCCAAGCCCAGATCACACAGACAAGGTGAGTCACAAAGAAGGGCGGCAGGACCACATTGCCACCAACTAGGGGCTTGTGTCAGCGGAAATGGATTCCCTCCCCGTCTGGAGGCCAGAAGTCAAACGTCAAGGTGCCGGCAGGCTGTTCCCCCTCTGCAGCCTCAAGGGGAGGGTCCCTCCTGCCTCTCCCAGCTCCTGGCGGGAGCTGGTGGTCCCTGACATCCCTGGGCTTGTCCAATCTCTGGCCTCCATCTTCCCATGGCCTCCTCCATGTATGTCTCTGTCTAAACCTTCCTCTAATAAGGACACCAGTCACTGGATTTCAGCCCACCGTAATCCAGCATGACTTGATCTTAGCTTGGGTACATCTGCAAAGGCCTATTTTTCAAGTTAGGTCGCATGTACCAGGTTCCTGGGGTTGAAATTGTGGCCTGTCTTTCAGGAGGACACAATTCAACCAACCCTCGACAGGCAGGGGGCAGTGTGTGCCAGGAAAGGTTTCGTGGAAGGTTCAAGGGCGGGAAGCGTGTGGAGGCCGGAGCATGCCTGGGCCACCAGCAGCTGGCCAGGCAGGAAGGCACTGACCTCCCCACACGCCCCCAATCTGAGCCCAGAGGCTGGGTGCTCGCGGAGAGTTTGAGTTGTTGCACAGGCCACAGCTCTTCCCTGAGGACATGCTGCGTGCCGGACGCTGGGACAGCCCTGGGTCCATCCCTGTCTTTAAGGAAGCCTGGTGCACACAGCAGGAGCCCAGCATGGGACAAACATACCACGGGGAAACAAAAGCCCGACAGGAAGCCCATGCCAGTGTCCACAAGTGGTGCTGTCTGGATGGTCCCAGGTCTTCCGTCCAGTCCCCAGCAGAGGCCCACACACATTCTCTGCACAAAGGGCCACGCAGTCCACAGCCAGGCTCTGGGGGCCTCGTCACCACCACCCAACACTTTCACTGAAGTGGCCGCAGAGGACACATAGGCACAAGTGTGCGAACGGGCTTCCCCGGCGGACAATGAATGCGAACGCTCTCTCGTTTCCCCACATCACAGAACCACTCTTCACCCCAAACCTGCACAACAACAGACAGCGAGCCACTGATCTGGCCCACAGGCGGTTTGCTAACCCTCCCCCCGCATGAAAAGTACGTGCCACTCGGACACCACCAGGGAGGAAACTCTCGTAACAAGAGATGGTAACGAGCAAGAGTAGGTCCAGAGAAACGGCCCGTACATCCCACTCGATTTTCCTATAAACCTAAAACGGCTTTCAAAATTACAGTCTATTCATTTTTAAAATGTAAAGGCATACTGAGTCCATGAGAAAACGACCGAAACCCCAGGAATAAAGAGGCGAAGACCATCAACACAAATGAACGGAAGAAACAACACAGTAGATCAGGGGTCCCCAAACTTTTTACACAGGGGCCAGTTCACTGTCCCTCAGACCATTGGAGGGCCGGACTATAAAAAAAACTATGAACAACTCCCTATGCACACTGCACATATCTTATTTTAAAGTAAAAAAACAAAACGGGAACAAATACAATATTTAAAATAAAGAACAAGTCAATTTAAATCAACACACTGACCAGTATTTCAATGGGAACTATGGGTGCGGATGCATCCTGTGCTCCTCTCACTGACCACCAATGAAAGAGGTGCCCCTTCCGGAAGTGTGGTGGGCGGATAAATGGCCTCAGGGGGCCGCATGCGGCCTGCTGGCCATAGTTTGGGAACCCCTGCAGTAGATATATGTGAAGAACAGGGAACCTCTCAGTAACACGCCAAAAGAAGCAGAGGCCCGTGGCCCCCACCTCGGGGGTGGGGGGAGACTGATCTAAGACTCAGTCCGGTGTCACCGTGCCTGCCTGTCAAGGACTGCCAGGGCACATTTCCTGGATGGCAGTGTGGCTCGGGGACCCTCTGATCGAGCAACTTCCCCTCTGAGAACCCAGCCCAACAAGCAGCAGCTAAAAATGCACGTGGATTATTCCTGGTCATCGATTCCTGGTCACCAAGAGTCACCGTCGCTTCATGAAAACAGCAAAAAACAAACAAACAAACAAACAAACAAAACACCAATCCGAAGAAAGGAACCTGTGAACAATCTAAGCCCAGCCTGTGGTGGCGCAGTGGATAGAGAGCGTCAACCCGGAACGCTGAGGCCACCGGTTTGAAACCTGGACAAGCCCGGTCAAGGCACCTACGACCAGCAACAAGCAAGCAATGAACAAAGTGAAGCAACGATGAGCTGATACTTCTTGCTCCCGCGCCCATTTCTCTCCTCCCTCTGTAAAATCAGTAAATAAAACCTTCAAAAAAGAATAATAAAAGGCCCTGGCCGGTTGGCTCAGCAGTAGAGTGTTGGCCCGGCGTGTGGAAGTCCCAGGTTCGATTCCCAGCCAGGGCACACAGGAGAGGCGCCCATCTGCTTTTCCACCCTTCCCCCCTCTCCTTTCTCTCTCTCTCTCTCTTCCCTTCCCACAGACAAGGTTCCACTGGAGCTGGGTTGGCCGGGGCACTGAGTACGGCTCCATGACCTCTGCCTCAGGCGCTAGAATGGCTCCAGCTGCAACAGAGTAACACCCCAGATGGGCAGAGCATCGCCCCCTAGTGGGCATGCCGGGTGGCTCCCGGTCGAGCGCATGTGGGAGTCTGTCTCTCTGCCTCCCTGCTTCTCACTTCAGAAAAATACAAAAAAAAATAATAAGAAGAAAACCCGTGAACAATCTCAATGTCCCACACTACTAAACAATGAAATAAAGCAAGCGTTGGAGTGAGGCTCGGACCACCACCAGGCAGCACCACGCTCCGGAGCAGGGCCAACATAGGAAAGCCCGTGAAACGTTAAATAAGGAAAGTCAGACATGCGGCACGCTCCACGTGAATAAATCCCACAGAACCCGATCTGGGCAAACACACAGAATAAAAGAATGACAGGAAGCACACCAGCCCCTGAAACAGCAGCTAACTCTGGGGTGGAGAAATTATGGGTGTTTTTTATTTTCTCCATTATTTTTTTATGATGTGTTCCTTTCTACTGGTGAAAACAAATGTTACTTTATAACAAGAAAGTAAGCCAAGCCTTTAAAACACGGGTGCACCAGTTCATCCTTAGAGAATCCGGAGCTCAAAGTGGGAGGGGATCTGGACTCTTGGGGGATACCGCTTTCTCACTGGGCAGCCTGGGAAGGAACGACCCAGCCTCCCATTAAATTGCCCCTCGGGGACGATTGTTGTGGCCTCCAGGTCCCGAGCAGGGTGGGAGGAAAGAGCAATAGGAGAAATAAGGAATGAGGGGGGGGACCTGAAGCCCCCACAGCCCAGGAGGAGGAGGAGACTCTGGTGGCGGGCAGCCCAGAGGAGGGGAACCCTGATAGTTCCTCCAGGCTACTCCCCTCCACACCCCAACATGGGAAGAGGGATTTTTTGCGATGAGTGAAATCACAGTACATCTCAGGGCGTGGACTGACCACATCAGCACAGACAAAAGAGGAAGAATCTCAGAGTCTCCCGCCCCATCACCCCGTCACCCAGCAGACAGAGTGGACCTCACCATGGGCCCCCCATGAACCTGCCCTGGGAAGGATGAGTCCATCCTGAGGCTGTTACCACCCCAGGATGACATCTTCTACTGGCTTCTTTTCATGCGGGGAAACAGACACAGGGAACAGCCCCCCTCCACCTCCCGGGTCCCCCCACCCCACTACTGCCAGTCCTGCTTCCAGCTCCAGGGTCTCCTTCAGCTTCTCAGCTTCAAGCAGGGCCTGGAGCCAAGCGGGGACAGCCGTGGACCAGCACAGGCTGCCGTCCCCTCTGCATATTCGGAGGCCGTAAACAGGTCCGCAGCAGGGAGGCGGCCAGCTTAGTTTTGTTTTGTAGCAATTGAGTTTCTTCACGGCCCCCCTGGGGTAAGCGGTTGGACAAAAGCTAAGACCACAGTCCGGCATCCTGGCCCAGGAAACCGCACCGAGTGACCACAGGGTCACAAGGCACAGAGGAAGTGGCTGGGCCGAGTGCTGGCTCCACTGCAAACCCGAGGCCCGAGCAGCTGTCCACCCGTATGGCCCACCCCGTGAGCACACAGGAAGGCCGCAGCCGCGGCTGCCACGGCTGGGCAGGTGCCCTCGCTGGAGTCTGGCCTCCGCCGGCTCAGCTCTAAAACGGGGGTTGCCCGTCTGCCCAGGGGCCTGGGGCCGCCAGAGAGCAGTGAGGTCAGTGGCCGCCTGACGACCTCCCTGCAGCCAGCCCCTCCCTCCTGTCTGTCCCCAGGTGTCTGTCAGTCACTCGCTCGGTCCTCCAGCACCTGCTTTCCCCCATCAAAGCTGCTGCCCACTGTCCTGGCGGAACCACTCAAGTCACACCAGACTTCGGCCTCGCCCCCATTTCCTCACCGAGTGACTGACCTGGCCCAAGCAGCCTGCCTTCTCCCTCACAAGTACAACTCAGGTGTGTATAAGGCCTCCCACGCAAGGCTGGGAGGGTCCCCTGACAAAGCCAATGAGCCCCGGAGCCCGAGGCCACAGCCCCAGGGCGCGACCCCTCCCAATGCCGCTAACCACGGACCGGGACCGGACCCTGGGACCGTTGTGCCATGTTCTCTGTGAAGCCGGGAGAGAGTTGTGTGTTGAGGTCTCAGGTCCCCAGCAGAGGCGGGCTGGAGAGACAGACAGAGGCAAGGCACAAATGGGGGTGTGTTGGGCAAATTCAAGATGAGCAGCCGTGAAACTCAGGAAGGTGGGTGTAGGGGGCTGTAAACAGCAGTGACGCAGGTGAGGGGTGTCCCACGCGGCTCCGCTCTCTCAGAAGCCCAAACAGAGTGCTTTCCGGAGCCAGGCATGCGGGTGGAGTCCCACACAGGACAGTGACTCTCCTCCTGATGACACCCTCTGCCTGGCAGGCCCCTCCGCACTTAGGGCCCCCGCAGGGTAGGGGAAGGGCAGGGTAGACCCTGTGCCAGGCTGCCTGGGTTCAGATCCCCCTTCTCCTGTGGCCTGGTGGGAGCTTGACCGCCTGTGTACACAAAGCAGACCAGTCACAGGCCACCTCCCCCCCCCACACACACACACAGCTCCTATCTGTCACACAAACAAGTCCAGGGCTCAGAGGTATGCTGGCCCGGCAGCCCCCGAGAATGTGACCATTATCACCCACCCCGCCCCGGTAGCGGGCGCCCAAATCACGGAGTGGGCTGAGCCACCACGTGGTTGTGAAAATGCTCAGAGGGGGGTTAAGCATCAGCGGTTCACGGGGTTCAATGGACGTGCAACACCCTTCAGAGTTTACAAGGCGCCTTCAGAGACACAATGGTGTTTGACCCCCCAGGTCAACGAGCCCATCCTGCGTTTTGTTGGGGCTGGGGGGTGTGTGTGTGACAGCCACACTGTGCCAGGCTAAGGCCAGATTCAGACGCCCCGACCCCCACCAATCACGTCCCTGGGAGCAGCAAGGAGTGACCCACTTGACGCAGTCACCAGATCGGCTCCCGCCTCACTGACACGCACCCTCGGAGGTGACTGACTGACCAACTTTCCCAGCACTTTTCCCAGGTTCCACTTCGCTCCCAGGGGATGCCCTAAACCCTCCCTCCCCACCTCCCTCCCCAAAGGGCTGGGGTGTTTGAAGGGAGCCGGGAGAAGGGTGTTCCAAGTAGCAGGCACAGCAGGGGCAAAGACAAAGAGCCAGACGCTTGGGGTAAGGGGGCTGGAAGGAGCAGACAACCCATTTTAATCAGAAAAGGAGGTAAAAGGTGGAAAAGACCCTCCTAGGATGTCTCTCTGATGACAAACCAGCAGCCCGAGGCATCAGTCCAGCTGGGCCGGCTCTGGTCACCACCCCCAGGGCACACAGAATTGGAGGTGCGGAGGCACAAGGGCACAGTCAGCAGAACCTGGACAGGGAGGGTGCAGCCATCCTCCAATCCAGAGAGAGCACAAGGCCGGGCAGGTGGGGACTTCCCCTGGGCAGCCTGGCCCTCTACCAACACTTGGACCCTGCGAGCCCAGAACTTAACTCCCAAGCAGCGGCGGGGGCGGGGGTGGGTTGGGGGGGGATATCTGAGCTCTGCAGACGTCTGGGGCCAGGCTGAAGCTAGGCTCAGGCTGCAGGAGCAAGGAGGACACTGGACAGGCTGGGGGGACAGGACCCGCGTCAGTGGTGGCCACGGAGAGCTAGCCTGACGGGGAGGGAAGGCTGTTTGGTCTTAGCCCACGGCCCCAGGATATCAGCTTTCTCTTTCTAAGAATATGGCATGTTCTCCTCTCCTCTCCTCCTCTGTTGGCTTTAAAAGCGAGACTTCAGGCTCAGACATAAAAGAGCACATGCTATGTGGTTCCATTTCCATGACATTCCGGAATAGGTAAAACTAATCCTTGGTGACGGAAGTCAGGCCAGCGGCTGCCTCTGGAGAGTGGGGCGGAGAGTGGGGAAGAGGGGAATTTTCTGGATACGAGCGGGCGGTCGTTACAGAGATTTAGACAACTGTCAAAGCTAATCAGCACATACACCTAGACTCGGTGCTCTTTATTGCCTTCAAGCTATACCTCGATTTCCAAAGAAACAAAAGTCGCATCATTTCCCGGGACCGTGCAATCTGCTTTTCTTGCTCTTAAAAATTCACGGTCCGCAGCTGAGGACAGCAGCTGCCTTCTGTTTGTGGCGTCCATGCCAATCACAGCCCGGGCGGCGGCGACGTAGACCGCAAGGGCCTCCTTTCTTTCTCCCTTTGACCTACTTCCCTGATAAGTGACAAGACAGCCAGACTGGGAACAAATGTGCCCCTTATTCTTCAGCCCCGAGCCTCGGCTAATCCACCCGGACAGACAGACGGATGTGAGGGGCTTTGAGACGTCGTCAGCCAGTTGTCAGTCTGCCCGTCAGACCCGACAGTGACGCCTCTGTTCCCCCACCCCCCACCCCCGCCCCGCCGCCTGGGCTGGCCACATCCTTGCGCCTGTCTTTTTGTTTCCTGTTCCAGCGAACATCTGTTAAAACGACTCCTGGGTGAGGTGGGGCAGGCGGACTGTAAATCACGAAGTCAAAGCTTTCGCCTGCCCGAGGGAGGGTGGGGGAGACAGAGAGCCTGCCCTAGCACAGCCAGGCCATCCTGGGCAGTAAGCCACACAGCCTGGATGGATACTCCCACGAGCCACCTGCCCAGGTCACTCAGGCCCGGAGCAGGAGGTGGGGGTGCACTGGCCAGAAGCCCCCCAGCAAGGAGGAATGCGTGAGGACAAAAGTCAAAACAACAGGGGGCACGTGGTCCCACAAAGAGCAGAGCGGGTGCCAGAGCTGGAGCGAGGGAGCGGCAGGCTCCCTCGGACGCTGGTGCTAACTCCCAAATAAGGCCCCGCTACTGCTGTTTTTAGCCCATTCCACATAATTGGAAAAACATGGGGAAACCAAAGCCAGCTGGGCGCCTTGGTCGGTCTGTTGGAACGGGGCGGCTGCTGCAGGGGGACGGGGCTGCTGCAGGGGGCGGGGCGGCTGCTGCAGGGGGGCGGGGCTGCTACTGCAGGGGCGGGGCTGCTGCTGCAGGGGGCGGGGCGCCCCAGCGGGAGGGCCCCTTTGCATGCCGCTTCACTGGACGAGAGTCCCCAAGGCACCCGCAGGTCTCCCCAAGCCCCTGGCAGACTCAGGGCTGCCTGCGGTGGCTCCCCTCATCTCGGCCCTAGAGACCCGCCCCAAGGTCATGGCAGGAGAGGCTGGAGGTCCTGGGACAAGGCACCCCTGAGCCCAAAGGGAGTCCGGAGCCTCTCGTCCTGTCTGTACAAACCCCACACGGGCACCCCAGATGACAGGTGACACAGAGCTTCTCCTCTGATCACACAGTTGTGGTAAGGGGGAGTTAATCCGCTCTCCAGCCCTGCTCCGTCCGTGCTCCGCAGCGAGAAGGCGCCCCTCCCATTTTGTCCTGCCCTTCTAGGGGGCTGCTTGCACACCCTTGGGACTTCATATCCCACCCGCCAATCCTGGGGTTCAAGCACCCTCACTATCTCAGCCCTTTCCTTGGGGAAGGCACGGATCCTCTGTTATAGGGCTGGCTTTCATTTACTCAAAGTCAGGGAAAAAAAGGATTCTCACATGTGACAAAAATTTCATTTTCAACTCCATGAAGCAGATGCCTGGAGAGAGAGCCCCAGGAATCTGAAAGTCCTGCCTCCCCCACTCAAGGCCCCGGCTTCAAATCCTGAGATGTCTCCCGCTGTGCCCATGGTCCCGGACCCACCGCTTGTCAGCCCCCCTCGGGCACCTGTCACCTGCAGATTCAGCCCCCCCCCCCCCCCCCCCCGCACCTCCCACGCCCGCCCCCTGTGGTGAAGACAGATTGGGCGGGGCTGGGAAATCTGGATATAATATTAAGGGTCTGAGGAATTCCAGCACAGCCAGTGCCCTGCCCTCGACCCCAAATCCCTCCCAGCCCAATGCCAGCCTTCACCCCACAGGAAGTCACGTGCCCAGCACACCTGGGACACACACCTCACCCCTCTGCCCACCACCTGCCCCGCCTCCGCACCTTCCTCCCCGCCTCACGCTCATCTTTGTGCCACCTGGCTGCTGTATCTACGTCTGCTTCCAAACACACAGGGAAGAGTCACTCTCCTGGCATCAAACCAGACTGCCGGCCTGGCTCCAAGTTCAAGTTCAAATTCAAGCACAGCTTGGACCTGACCTGTGATGGCACAGTGGATAAAGCGTCAACTTGGAACACTGAGGTCGCCAGTTCAAAACCCTGCACTTGTCTGGTCAAGGCACATATGGGAGTTGATGCTTCCTCCTCCTCCCCCCTTTCTCTCTCTCTCTCTCTCTCTCACTCTCTTCTCTAAAATTAAAAAAAAAAAAAAAAAAAGAATAACAAATTCAAGCACAGCTTGTATCTGTTGGGCAGCCAGGCCTTCCTCCCAACAAACCCACAAGCCAGGTACTATGGTCACTCCTTTTGACAGGTGAGGAAACTGAGGCAACGAGAGTCTGAGTCATTCTCCAAAGACTGCGCAGCCCCAGGAGGAGTTAAAGGAACATAAACGATGTCCAGGTGTCGGAAGCCGTCACACCATTGAAGACGAGGTAGGTGCCCTAAATTCCCAGGTGTGCCAGAGATCGCGTTTCCTCGATGCCACAAACCCGGCAGGCTCTTCCCTACAGCCCAGCTCCGTGCCACCTACCCTGAACATCGCTTCCGATGCCTCCCTTCTGGGAGAGGGGACGCCACCCCTGCACAGCCTCATTCTTCACCTCTGTCTTCCTCCAACCCAGAGCCCCCTCTGAGCCCTCATCGGTTGGCCTTGGTTCCTCAGCCCCCTGGGACTCTGGACCTCGCTGATTCCACGGCCAAGAGGAGACCCCCAGACTGCCCCGGGGCCTCCTTTGGCAGACCCTGAATTCCTCGGCAGATGCCCCTGGGCCACGGAAGACGCCCCTGGAGCTGGGAGCCCTCCCTGGGTTCCGCCCTCCGGGACCTCAGAGCTCCGCAGTCAGCAGCGACACTGAACAGGATTCGGTGTTTCATTTTCTTCCTTTACCCCTTGTGTCACCAGCTACAGCTACTCCCTCCAGGATATCGTCACAGTAGGTGCCCTGCACGTCACGGGATCTGAAAAGCCCACATTCCACATATAACCTGTCCCTTGGAATGTGGAAGCGTCCACGCCAGCAAATGCTGGCCACCTGGACAAACACACGCGGCCAGGGAACCAGCGCCGGCGCTCAGGGGACAGGGTGACGGCTTTTGAATCAAACTTCTGCCTGCCACGTCCTCTTCTGTGGCAAAGACTGGGGACTGGCGGCCGGAGAGGTAGCACAGACAGCTCCAGGGTGCAGGAAGGGGCGGCTTTCTGTGCAGCCGGAGCCCTCAGCCCCATGTGTGCTTCGAGAGGGGTCCCGTCTCTGACCTGCCAGCTTCCAGATGGACAGAAAGCCCTCCAGGGACAGAATCCACTTCTCACACACGCCCCCCGTGTCGCTCTGGGTTAAGGAATACGGAGATATTTCAGAACAATCTTGACTTTCCACAAAGCCACCTAGGAGAAACGCTTCTGAAAAGCCTCTGAGTTTTTTCCTCAACTCAAACTAAGGCTTTCAGAGAAACTCTGTTTAGCCTTTTACACCCCAGCTGCCCCCCCACCCCCAGCCCAACCAGTCTCCGGAACCAACCAGTGCTTTTTACTGGAAATCTGGTCTCGTAAAAGCACCAAACTCAGTCATATTCTCATGCAAAGCAGGACCCCCTCCCATCCCTATTGTCTCCCGGGGAGCCCATTCCTCCTGGTGACAAGACAGCCCAGACAGGGCATCGGGAATGAAAGGTACAAAGATGCAGGCTCAGCATAAAAACGTCCCCTAACGGCCTCTAGGCCACCGCCCCCACAGACTGGCCCCTCGGGATGACGACAAAAACATGTTTCTTCTGTGCACTTGGCATTCTCCAACTGATTATCTGTAAGTGTCCCTGACAGCGGGGAGGAGAAGGTGGCCCTGCGCAGCGGAATCCTGGGGGAATCTTCTGGCTTGCTGTCCCCGCTGAAGGAGGCTGGGAACTACGGGTCAGCTACCAACTCCCCCCCCCCCCCCCCCCGCCACACACACACACAGCTTCCTGCAGGACGGCCAGCCTTTGCTGCCAATACACCAGGTCCATCCACAGGTGTCACTGTCAGCTCCCCACCAAAAAGCTTCCGCTCCTCCCTCTATGCCGCCTACTCCAGGAAGCACTCCCATGCCTGGCTGCCTCCTTTATCCTGCCCCCTGTGCATGCCCCCATGCCTACAGCAGAGGTGGGATGTGGAGATGCACATTTAACATTACAGAAAGACCGCTGTAAAGCCAGTAGTCGAGGCCACCATCACAGCAGCCTGACCCGTGCAGGTTCGCATTGGATTCGAACAGTCGGTAATGAAACACAGGAGCCAAGAACTGGTGAGCCATCAGCTTTAATTGTAGCTTGCACCCGGCGGGCAAGCAAAAACACACACTGGGCTCCAAAACCCACACATTCAGTGCTCACAAAGCTACTGACTTATCCGAGTTTCCTAGAATCAAATCCTTCTAGCTAACCAGATTTATTCATCTCTGTTCCCCATCTCCTCCAGCACAAACTCTTAACAAACTGGCTTCTCCCTCAGCACTCTGCCATCTCGGCTGCTTCTCCTGGCCTCCATGTGGCCTTCATCTGCTCTCCTCTCTGATACTAACCTCAGGAACCAAGAAACCGAGAGCGAGCAAGCTCCCGGTCTCTCGCACTTTATAGTGTAGAAATCCAAACCTTTAATCCATTCTACAGACAAGAAAGTCTCTGATACAAAGCCACCCATCTGAGGCATAATGGGATTCCTCAGGAGAGTGCACCACCCTACATCATCCAATCAGTCAAGGGTGTGGAGAAGAGTTTACTCTTAAAACTAAGCCTTAGGCTATAACGACCCGGCCTGCCCACAGCCTGTCCCAGGACACACATTAATATCAACCAACTTCCATGTGGGCAGCGCCATCTTTAACAAAATGAGCATAATATATTTTATCTGCCCAACAACCACAATGCCCTCCAAAGAGCTCAGCCACAGACCCCAGGGGGACGCCGGGGCTCAGCGGCTCCAACTACCTACTGGAATGCTGGGAACCACCAATCCATGGGAGCCCACAGCCCCTGCCTCCTCTGGATGGAAAAGAAATCAGCCCTCCCCCAGGGGGTGGGAGGACCCTGGCCCATGGAGGCAAACCCAGGCCTGCAGCAGACCTGCCCCACTCCCTCAGGCCCTACGAGACAGCAGCGGCATGAATGGGGGCCGTGTCCATCGAATATCGTGCACCTGCTTCGTGCTGGGTACTCTGCCCAGAGCTTTCAATTCCCGTTAACACACCGGGTGCTCCACAGTTCCCTTAGGCAGGGGGTGGTCTGTGACCCCCTCTCACAGATGAGGAAGGGAGGCACCGTGACAAGGCCCCAGCCACCAGCCACCCCCAAGGGGACCTATAGTACTCTGCACCCTAGGGAGGCCTGGGCAAGTCTTTTCTGGAACTCCAGGCTTCTCCAGCTTTGCAACTTCACTGGGCTGTGACTGTGGGATCCTAGGAGGAGCCACACCCCATTCCTGGAATTCTAATGCGTGAAGGAGGCTCACAGGGCCCCTTCACAAAAGCTGCCTGCCCTGGTCCCCCGCATCAGGGCATGGTGTCTGACAGGCACTTTTGCACAACCCGTCTTTGGAGGGTGGGGAGTTGTGTCAATCACCCCCTGCCCCACCCCCAAGTATCTATATGCAGCCTAGCTCCAAACACACCACATGGACAGAAGTAGCAACCAAACCTGCTTCCAACCACACCCATCCCTCTTCCAGAGCAGACATCACAAACCGATCCAACACAGTGCTCGCTCGAGCAGGCATCACCAATCAATGCAGCAACAGACACCAGCTCCAGGTCCCTCTCAGTGCAGGGCCAGGCCCAAGCCGTCCCTGACCCAGCAGCATGACTCAGAAACAGCAAAAACAGAAACGCCCGACAGGGTAAAAGCGGGTTCAAATGTACGTCCACTTAAGTAAAATACTCCGCGGGCATCACGAACTCACGTTTTCGAAACACACAGACAAACTGCAAAGGCTCCCGAGGTCCAGCCCTGCGAGCCGCACAGACACGCACAGAGAGAGCACAGGCACACTGAAGCAGTGGCCGCCCGTCTCCAGACCCCTTCTAGACTCCCAGTGCCCCAGGCAGGACTGGCCGCATCCTCTGCAGAGACACCTGTGACATGGAAAGACAGGGGCCCCTCGCTCAAACATTATTAACATCTCAAGTCGGCAACAACGGAGCACCCCCCCCCACACACACACACACCCCTGGTGGAGCTTTCAAAGCCCGGGTACCGTCCTCGTCTGGAAGGGAGGTGGTGCGGGGCCCGCCCCCACCAGGGCCAGGCCACAAGACATGGGCTATCGGATCACCTCTCTGCGAGACAGAGGCAGCAGCCGACCCAAGCCCCTCTGGAAGCCAGGAGGCCCCGCTTTGTAGAACCTACTCTGTCACCTGCTGCGAGTAACCCCAGGTAGACGACCTCCCTTCAGCTTCCTCCTATATAAAATAACAGCGTGGATCCAAGCTGGCCAAGCTGCTATCATCCGCCCTTACCCTACTTAGTCTGAACCCCTGGTGTTGCTTAGCTGCTCTGGGCAACACACCTGGTCCTCCTGGGCCTGCCCCCACTTCTCTCCCAGGAGACCAAGGTGACAAACAGCGAAGGGCCCAGGAGAGATGGCACAGGCAGACTTCACACACACACACACACACACACAAGCGTGCGCGCATGCACACACATACACACACTATTTTTTTCTTTTTTCATTTTTTTTTTAAATCGAATTCAGATAGAAGAAGGGAGAGAGAGGGAGACAGAAACATCTATCTGTTTCTGGATGTGCCCTGGCCAAGGATCAAACCGGTCATCTCTGCATTGCAGGACGATGCTCCAACCAACAGAGCCATCCGGCCAGGGCACGCACTTCCCTTTCGAACACACCAAACCGCTGACCAGCTCACTGGTGCTGTGGGTCCTCCCCGCCCACCCCAACCTCAGCCCTGGAGCGTGAGCAGCCGGGGCCAGGTCTCTGGTCTGTGCCGCAACCCCATGCCCAGGACCGGGGCCCAGCGCACGGCACGTGCTCAGCAAACGCCTGTTGGATAAATGCACGAGATGGGGTTCCGGCAGTTTCTAAGGCAAGCTCTGAGTGGCCGGGACCCAGTTTAAAACAACCGTGTGGACTGAGCCCACCTCGTCCCTGTTCCCAAACGGTGGCCTGTCCTCTTAACAATGTCCCAGTGCACAAGTCCCTCCCCCAGTCACCTGGGAAGATGAGGCCCTTTGTAGGGGACGCAGCAGGGGTCAGTGCACTACATAGCCAACAGACCGCTTGGTGTGACAGCCAAGTCTTCACAGAAGCAGAAGACCCCACCCCCAGCATGACCACAGGACCATCCACAGGAGAAGGACCAGGAAAGCAGCCGGGGTCGGACCCACGCACTCAGGCAGCAGGCGGCAGACTGGCAGCCATGGGCAGAGGGTAGAGAGTGTGTCTAGTGAGCCACCCACCTCAGACCCTGCCCCACAGAACACCCCCCAACCGGGACCCGTGGTCCAAGCCAGCCCACCCAGGACGCCCCCCACAGCCCTCCCTGCTCTCCTCCAGACTGAGATTGGGCCCAGGGGCGGCTGCGTCCTTCCTCTCTCCCTGCGCCCTCACTGGCCAGGCCCAAATGGGCCCAGGTGCTGCCTGGCGATGCTGGGCCCGAGGCGTCCCCCAGGACTGGCCGACTCCTAGACTCGCCGCGTTTCCAGATCAGCACACCCTGAACCTGAAGTCGCTGCCCGGAAACAAGACGCTCGGACACCACCGTAGAGACGGGGTGACCCTTCATTAAACACAATCACAGTCTGAGTGCTGGACGCACAGGTGCCTTAAACCGAAGGGGGAGAACACCTAGGGGTACACCCATCCCTCAGCCACGGCAGGGGTACACCCATCCCTCAGCCACGGCAGGGGGTACACCCATCCCTCAGCCACGGCAGGGGGCACACCCATCCCTCAGCCAAGGCAGGGGGCACATCCATCCCTCAGCAAAGGCAGGGGTACATCCATCCCTCAGCAAAGGCAGGGGGTACATCCATCCCTCAGCAAAGGCAGGGGGTACACCCATCCCTCAGCCAAGGCAGGGGTACACCCATCCCTCAGCAAAGGCAGGAGGTACACCCATCCCTCAGCCAAGGCAGGGGTACACCCATCCCTCAGCCACGGCAGGGGGTACACCCATCCCTCAGCCACGGCAGGGGGTACACCCATCCCTCAGCCACGGCAGGGGGTACACCCATCCCTCAGCCACGGCAGGGGGTACACCCATCCCTCAGCCAAGGCAGGGGTACACCCATCCCTCAGCCAAGGCAGGAGGTACACCCATCCCTCAGCAAAGGCAGGGGTACACCCATCCCTCAGCCACGGCAGGGGGTACATCCATCCCTCAGCCAAGGCAGGAGTACATCCATCCCTCAGCAAAGGAAGAGAACAAAGTGTAGGGGAGAGACCAACCAAATTCGTGCAGGAAACACTCCCATGGGGAGAATGGTGCCCCCCCTTTCCCCGGGGGCATGGGGGGAGGGGGGGTGACACATCCTGAGGACCCCGGGTGGGGCGGGCAGAGAGCCTCCCGCCGGGCGCCCCGGCCTCGCCCGCGTCTCACCTGCCTTGCACGTCTTGCCGTTGTCCTGGAGCCGCACGCCGGTGGGGCAGGCGCACGTGTAGAAAGGCTCCCTCGGGGACAGCAGGCACAGGTGGGAGCAGCCGCCATTGTCCTCCTCACACTGCGTGTGAACTGCGGAAAGCGGGGCAGGTTGAGGGCAGGGTCGAGAACAGGGCCCTTGAATCCCCACCACCACCACCACCACCACTTGTTTCCAAGCAAGCAAGCAGGACCCCACACTTCCCTGTCCCCCTGGAATCCCAGTGTGTCCCTCTGCCCAAACGCCATCCTCCCGTGGCATCAGGCCGTCCCTATCCATCGCCCTCGCTGCTGACCCCCGCCGTGCCCAGCCTTCAGCTTCATCAGTTCCCCCCATTTCTCCCAGTCAGCCTCACGGCCCAGGTGTGGGCATCCTCCCGCCCTGCCCCCGGCCCCCCATCTCCTACAACGAGAGGTTCTCATCTCCTTCAGGGCCTCACAAAGGACACCTCCTCCAGGAAGGCCGCCGTCCGCCTTCCCCGGCAGGATCTCAGAATCTGCCATGGGGTTAATGATGGGCATGCCTGAGAGGGTGGGTTCCTGGAGAAAGGCCTGTCTTATCTTTGCAACATGCCTGCCCCCCCCCCAGGCTCTGCACCAAGCCTTGGTGGCCATCTCTGCACACAGGGCTGAGCCCCTCGGTCCCCCGGTACGGACGGCACTGTTTCCATTCTCCCAAGCCCGTCCACACACTTCTGGGCTCTCACTCTGCCCAGGGCTGGGGGGTGCAGGACCCCTGTCATGTTAACTAGAGACAGTTAACTAACATCCATGCTGCCGCCGTGGGTGTGTGGATGTTTAAGGACCATGATGTTCACCAGGAAACAAACTCCAAACAGCCTCCCTTCCCCTGGGTGCTGAAAACAGGTACCCCTGGGTCCCCACGACCTTCTACACAGCACTGTGGTCAGATGCCTCCAGCCCGGTTCCCATGGGAACAGGCAAGCCCAGGGCCTGGGGGCCCAGGGGCTGCCTGTCACAGGAGCCCGCACATTTCAAGGTCTTTCATATCAGGGACGCCCACCACGACCCTCTGGGGACCCTCAGCTCAGAGTTGATTTTTATTAATACATATGTAACTTCCGTTGGGCCTTGAGAACGGGGCAACGGCCCTCAGGAACCTCGGTGCCACCTCTGAAGATGGCTGGAGCGCCCCCCCCCAATGAGCCCCCACACCAGTTCTGCAGATGGCCCTGGGGTCCCGCCCCAGCCCCCTGAATGTGGCACAGCTCCCTCTGCTGGAGCAAGCCCCCACGTCTCCTCCCCGAGCCGGAGGGTGGCCCCAGTGGGGGAAGACGCCAGCCCCCTGCACTGACTTACAGTAAGGCTGCCGCTCTGGGCTGAGCACCTGGATGTCCATGGGCGAGTAGAGCGCACGCAGGATCTCCTTCCGCTTCTCCCCGGTCCTCTTGTTACAGGCGTGGATGGAGCGAGTCTGCCAGTCGGTCCAGTACAGAGTGTCCCCGGACAGCGTCAGGGCAAAGGGGTGTGTCAGGCTGCCCTCCACCACCTTCTGCCTGCAGGCGTGGGGGGCAGAGGAGAAGCCATCAGGGCCCCGCGGTCCCTTGGCACCCAGTGTTGAAAGGGTTTCACTAACACCGCTGACCCGTTTACACAACCCTGGGCAACAGTAACTGTGATGGAGCGGGGTGACACCAGGGGACAACGAGCCAGGAACCCTCTTCCAGGGTGTGCAAGGCACCTTCCGGCCCCTTCCAGACCCTGCTAGACTCCCGCAACTCCTGACAGTGACACATAAGACGCCACACATCCAGCTCTTCCCTTTCCAACCTCTTTCTTTTTTCTTTTCTTTTTAGTGAGAGAGACAGGAAGGGAAAGAGATGAGAAGCATCACCCTGTCGTTGTATTCATTAATTGCTTCTCACAAGTGCCTTGACAAGGGGCTCTCCAGCCCAGCCAGTGAACACGTGCTCAAGCCAGGGACCACGGGGTCACGTCGATGATCTGACGCTCAAGCTGGCGACCTCGGGGTTTCGAACCTGGGACTTCAGCATCCCAGGTCAATGTTCTACCCACTGCGCCACCAACGGTCAGGCCCAACCCATTCCTAAGTGGCTATTGGCAAAGTGCTCCACACAGGAAGAAGAAAAGTCGGCAGGAGAAAGTCACACACCTGGGGAGAAGCACACCTGTCCAGCCGCCCTGAAGCTCTAACAACTGAATACAGACCAGACCAAATGGACTTGCTCATCCTTACTGTGCCAAAAACTTGTAACAGAGTAAATTAAACTTGAGAACAACACAAGAAAAAGACCTTCTATGTATTTATGACACCCAGCAAACCGGAACAGCCTTTACATATCATGTGTGATCATTGCATTAGGGACACTCCGCCCACACAAGGCTCCCCAGGGTGGGCTGTGGGTGGGTGGTCACCACCACATCCCCAGCCCCTGGGATAGCACCAGAGGAGAGTGAACGGGTCATCCAAAACCACACACTCATGCTCTTCCATGATCTCACCTGACATCACTTGTTTTCTTTTTTACTTTTTTCTTTTTTTTTAAATTAACTTTAGAGAGCGGCGGGGAGAGACAGGAACACAGATCTGTTCCTGCAAGTGCCCTGACCGGGGATCAAACCAACCACCTCTGTGCTTCGGGACGACCCTCTTAACCAACGGAGCTGTCCGGCCAGGGCTCATTTTTTGTCTTCTTGATGTCACTGTTATAAACAATGCAATGAGGTGAAATTCCCGTAACACAAAATTAGCCATTTGGGAGAGAACGTTGAGGTGCCTGTGCAGTATGTCCGCAACACTGGGCAACCACCGCCTCCACCTAGTTCCAGAACATTCCCATCGTCCCAGGGGAAAACCCAAACCCACGCAGCAGCCGCTCCCCACCTCTCCTCCCTACCCCCCACCCCCGCCCAGGCAGCCACCAGTCTGCTCTGTCTCTGTGGATTAGCCCGGCCTGGACATTTCAGTACATGACATCCTATAGAATGTGGTTTTCTGTGCCCGGCTTCAAGATGCGTCCACGGAGCCTGTGTCAGCGCCTCCTCCCTTTTTGCGGCCAAAGAATATTCTCCGGTGCGGAGGGCGCACACGTTGCTTATGGACTCATCCATTCACCTGTGAGTGGACACCTGGGTTGCTTTCACCTTTCAGCTACTGTGGCTAGTGCTGCGACGGATATTAGCTTGTATGCGTAAGGATTTATCTCAGTACCGACTTTCAAATCTGTGGGTTTGTCCCCGGGAGCGGAATTGCTGGGATCGCATGTTAATTCAATGTTTACATCCCTAGGAGCCACCCAACTTTACCACGCTGTTGCCAGTGTTTGAAAAGCCAGAGACCCCCTCATGTTGGGGGGCTGCTCCACCACCCCAGAGGCCCCGGGGGAGGAAGCTGATGTCAGGCCTCGGAGTACCTCGCCCACCCTCGCCCCTCCTCTCAGGACAGCGCCTCCCCTCAGGGGGCAGCTCCAGCCTTGCTCCCTCTGCTTCCTGTTGGATCCAAGAGATCCGGACACACCAGCCCTTACTGAGCACTCACTGGGCCCAGGCAGCAGGCCCCTAGATTTACACACATCAGACCTCGTCAACACCTCTAGAAAGAACAAGTACGACTCCAGTTATCACGTGAGGCCTCGAGGCTCAGAGCACTGAGGTGACCAGCCATAGTCACCAGGGAGAGGGGGCTGGGCAGGTGGTCTGGCTCCGGCACGTGCCCTCTCTACAGGCCTGTGAGGGCATGCTTCCAGCTGAGCAGCCCTGGGCTCATCCACAAACAGTGCTAATCAGTCACTCGTGGTGAGACAGGTAGAGGAGGGCCTGAGAGTGGACCCTGCAGTCACAGAGCCTGGGTTCCAACCCCGGCTCTAACTCGCTGTATAGTCCTGGGTGAATCCACCCGCCTCTCCGTGCGTAACTATAACAGAGGATCATATCAGCAGCACGTCACAAGGTTGGTGTGTCGAGCTCTGTGTTGGTCAGAGAACGTAACGGACCAGTAAAATGTCCCGGCAAACAGCAAGTGTTATGAGGGGGTTAGCCACCACCATCCCCACCAAGGCCATCACGACCACCATGACCACCACCACAATCACTACCACCACCATTAGTATGTTTTTTAAATACCACCGTCATCTTCGCTGTCCCTCGTCACAAGCCCCATCTGTAGTCCTCACCTCTGTTTCCATTCCTTTCCGCCTGTGTCTGCACAGACCAAGCCACTGAATGCCCCCCCCCGTGCTGTGTCACCTCAGCCGTTGGAAGTGGCACCCACACACCCCCTACCTGGGCCAGGAGCCCCGCCAGCAGGGGAGTGGGGTCTGTCCTCCTGGGAGGATCCCCGAGACCCGGCAGAGAGCCAGCAGGCAATATCTGGTCAATGAATAAACTGCCTTCACCTGTTCCAGGAGGGGACAGTCCTACCTCTAAAACAAAATGAAGTGGGGGGACAATTAGCTAAGCTGACCCAAAAGCGCTAAAAGCAACTGCCCAATTAGGAAAAAAATCCTTCCTATTCATTCATTCATTCATTCAGCCCGTTTTATTGGGCGCGTGCCATGTGCAAGGCCCTCTTGCAAGACGGGGGAATAAAGCGAACAGCAACACTGGCCCTGGCCCTGCCGTCAGGGGTTTGTGTGTTCCGGCAGGAGGACAGGGGTGCAGGGAACTGTTCAAACCCCTGCCGGACCCTTGGGCTTTAGGGCCACAACCCCTTGTCTGCAAATCCAAAAGTCTGAACATGGAAAGAGTTTTCTCCCCTTTTAATGGCAAAACCTGTGCGGATGTGGGACTGTTTACAGCCTCTGTGATTTCACTTAGAAAGAGTACTTCAGCCTGACCTGTGGTGGCGCAGTGGATAAAGCGTCGACCTGGGAACACTGAGGTCGCCAGTTCAAAACCCTGCACTGGTCTGGTCAAGGCACATATGGGAGTTGATGCTTCCAGCTCCTCCCCCCTTTCTCTCTCTCTCTCTCTCTCACTCTGTGTCTCCTCTCTAAAATGAATTAAAAAAAAAAGAAAGAAAAGAAAGAGCACTCCACATTCTGCTTCAAAAACGGGCACAGGGTCCAAGGCAGATGCCGCCCCAGACCTTGCCTGGGTGTGATGTCGGATGAGATAACTGTTCTAAGTTCCGAAGAGCCCTGAATTCCTCAGGCGCCTAGAACTCAGACACTGGACTGCTGGCATGAGGGAGGGACCCCTGCCAACACCCAGCTTGGATTGGCCGAAGCCCCACTGGCAACCGGGGTGCCGTGGAGAAGGTGGGGGCCCACAACGGAGCAGCTACTTACCGGAACGAGCCATCCAGGTTGGCACGGTGGATGAAGCTAAGCTTGGCGTCGGCCCAGTAAAGCTTCTGCTCCTCCAGGTCTATGGTAAGCCCGTTGGGCCAGTAAATGTCCGAGTCCACGATGACTTTCCGGGTGCTACCGTCCATCCCCGCCCGCTCGATCCGGGGTGTCTCACCCCAGTCTGTCCAGTACATGTACCTAAGGAGGGGGCAGAGGAGAGAGAGGTAAGAGATCTGCTTTTGGTTTTTGTTTTCTGCCTCTGAGAATGCAAACAGAAAATAGAGATGGTGAATTTGCCCTAAAAATCACAGCCATCAGAAATAACCAATGTATATAGCACCTGGGGTATCTGACTGGTTTTCTAAGCAGTTAGTAATATCATAATATTTTTTTAGGTGACAGGAAGGGAAATAGTGAGGCGGACACCCACATGCACCCCAA
This sequence comes from Rhynchonycteris naso, assembly GCA_037038555.1. Classification (NCBI taxonomy): domain Eukaryota; kingdom Metazoa; phylum Chordata; class Mammalia; order Chiroptera; family Emballonuridae; genus Rhynchonycteris; species Rhynchonycteris naso. Next base: position 368,196,803 of record CM072995.1, on the reverse strand, counting down.
CCCAGATCCACCCGGCAACCCCATCTGGGGCCAATGCTCGAATACCGAGCTAGTTTTAGTGTGTGAGGCTGATGCGCTCCAGTGGGGCTATCCTCAAGAGCCCAGGGCCACACTCAAACCAACGGAGCCACTGGCTGCAGGAAGGGAAGAGTGAGAGAAGGGGGAGAGGGAATAGAGAAACAGATGGTCACTTCTCCTGTGTGCCCTGACTGGGAATCAAACCCAGAACGTCCATATGCCAGGCCGATGTTCTATCTACAGAACCACTGGCCAGGGCCAATTTTTAACAAAGTTGAGTAATCAAAGTATACTGTTTCCAACTGTTCTCAGTGAGCAATATATTCTGGGCACCCTACCTTTTTACTTATAGAAATCCTCCTTATTTCTTTAATGGTAATTAGAATTATAAATTATTTAAGTAATTCGGTGTTGAGACATTGAACGCTTGAACTGTACCTGATTTTTTACAACTATGAAAATGCGGTAAATGAACTCTTCAAGGCAATGAAAGACATGAGGGACTGGAATATTATTTAGCACTAAAAAGAAATGAGTTATTAAGCTAATAAGTTTTTATAATATATAATAGTATATTAAAAGTATATTCACTGGCCTGACCAGGCGGTGGCGCAGTGGATATAGCATCAGGCTGGGATGCGGAGGACCCAGGTTCGAGACCCCCAAGGTCACCAGCTTCAGCGCGGGCTCACTGGGTTTGAGCAAGGCTCACCAGCTTGAGTCCAAGGTCGCTGGCTCGAGCAAGGGGTCACTCGGTCTGCTGCAGCCCCCCGGTCAAGGCACATATGAGAAATCAATCAATGAACAACTAAAGGAACCACAACGAAGAAATGATGCTTCTCATCTCTCTCCCTTCCTGTTTGTCTGTCCCTCTCTCTGACTCTCTCTGTCTCCGCCACACACACACACACACACACACACACACACACACACACAGACAAAAAGTCTATTCAGTGGAGGAAGCCAATCTGAAAAGGCTACCTACTGTGTGATTCCAACCACATGACACTCTGGAGGGGGTAACACCATGGAGAAAGTAAAAAGATTGGGGGGTGACAGAGGCTGGAGGGGGCCGGAGGGGTGAGCAGGTGGAGCACACAGGACTCTCAGGGCAGTGAACCTACCCTGTCCGATGCCACAATGGGGGGTGAGGGGGCGTGACATTAAACCTTTGTCAAAACCCAAAGAATCGGCACAGGTATGCAGAAACCCTCTACCTTCCCCTCGATTGTGCTGTGAACCTAAAACTGCTTGGTGAAGTCTATTAAACCACCAGGTCCACGTACATGGGGCCTGCACTGCCAGACCATGGCAGGTCCTCCCGGGTGGGGCTGTGGGGGACCTGGCTGGGCTCACGCACGTCTCAAGTTTCCGAAGAGGAGCGCCCACCGACGTGGAACCACCACCTCCTTAAAGGCTTCCTCATTTGAACATCCCACCAAGTGAGCACAGACAATATGCTGTGACAACAGGCACTGAGGGTGACAGGTTCAAAGCCCGCCATTGCCTAGACAATGTCGTCCTGTTTCCCAGGTGGAATGCCCACCTCTTTTGTCTGCCCAGAGTCTCTCAAAAGAAGAGGGGAACCTTGCTAGATGTGAGGAGCTCCTCGCCCACTCGTGGTCCATGAAACTCCCCAGGCCCCTCCTCCTGGGGTGGGCACAGTCCTGGCCGTCTGAGGATCCTATCACCCTCAGCCTTAGTGACTGCTGCAGAGACAGGTGACTCATTCACACTGGCTGGAGGGGGGGGGGCAGCTTGGAACTGAGACTGGGAGGGCAGGGGCCCCCAGAGACCTCCATCCGGGGCGGGGTGGGCGGGTAAACCCAGACCTGAGAGGCGGTGCCAAGTGAGGTAGTGTGGGTCTGAGCACAGCGTCCCTTCTGAGGCGCCCTGGTTCCGTGGGGCCACGGGTTTTCTCCTGTCCGAGCTGCTTTTCCTGATTCCAAGTCAGGTCCCCCCATTGCCCCTGGCCTCCAACTCTGCAGAGGTCAAACCTTACCCCATTTCAGCCAACGCGAGCCGCCATCCACCAGGCACCAGCATGGCCGTCGGGAGAATGAAACCCATACCACTGCCGCCTGTCCCCCTATGGGGACTCTGTGACCACAGGAGGTGCAGGGACGCGAGGGACCACCCCCATCCGTGGGGTCACACAGGCTTCCCAGAGGGGTGATGTTCTTACTCTGGTGCCATCCCCTCCTTCCCATGATGAGTGAAAATGAGCAGGGGCACCGTAGCCTAACGTAGCTCCCCAAAATGAGGGGGTCAGGGACCGTGCGGATACTCCAGTCCTTCCAGCCTTCTGCCCAGCGCATTTTCACCAGGGGCATAAGAGTTGGGTTTGCATCTCATTTGCATGATCGAACAATTTCCTTTGACTTGTCGTTTGCTTTTCTGATGTTCTTGTTTAATAATAAAAGCAAACGAATGCTTCTTTTCTTTTGTCGTTTCATCTTTATTTTGAAGTATCCCCTAATTTTTGTGAACAGTACACATCCAGCTGCTGGCCCCGAGCTCCCCAGCCCTGGTGGGGGACAGTCAGGAGAGAGGGCTTCTCGCGCTGTTTCCTGCGCACCCGTGAAAATGTGACTGACACGGGGAGGCGGGGAATAACCATTCCCATGGAGCCAGATAAGGAGACCGAGGCTCCGCCAGGGCGCCCTGCACAAACGGGTCACAAGCCAGTGGCCACTCTGGGAGCACAGAGTAGCTCCCTGGCGAAGGCCAGATCTGGGCCATCATATGACTCAGCCCTCTGCCAGCAGGACTAGGGTGTGGGTGCGCTTTTCCTGGCAGCTCAGGGCTCGCAGGTGCTGCCACCAGCCAGCCAGCCGGGCCCAGCCCAGCGGCCTCTCCGCCCCTCCCCCTCCCAGCCCAGCCGGGAAAGGGCTCAGCCTTCCCGCGCCGCCCCCCCCCCCAAGGTATCAGGAGAACAGATCTCTGCGCGGTCCCCCCTGGGCCTCCCGCATCCCCGAATGCTCTACCGCGGCCAGGCCGGCGGGACTGGCCAGAAAATGGGAAGGCTCCGGACCTCGGCGAGGAGCATAACTCAAATTCCTTCCCCCGAAGTTTCATAACAGAGGCCTCTGGTTTCCTTAAATGGGGAACTTGCGAGCCACCCAGTTACCAGAGACGGGCTGGCGTGGACGTGCTCCTGCTCGGCCACAGGCCCGGCCAAATTCCACGGAGGAAAATCAACTTCCGAAGGAAAGCAGTGCGGCCTGGGCTTTGCGCAGAGGCCGCGGTTGTGGCTGTGTTATTTTAGGGAAGGGCCGTCCTGCATTTTAAAGAGGGGGTTGGGTTTCAGCCGGCTTTCACTTGGGACTAAGGAGCCACTGCAGTCCCCTCATGGGCTGGCACAGGCCCGGCCATCCCCTCCCCCCTCGCCCTGGGCTGCTGTCCTCTTGGACCCTGAGACTTGGTGGGCTGCGGGCCAGAGGGTCCTCCCCAGCTCCCCTTCTACCTCCCTGAAACTGTACTAAGTCTCGCTTCTGGGGTCCACGGGCCCCCCCTAGCAAGGGGCTCTTGGTCACACACACCCTGAGGCTGACATTAGAACTGAGAACCCTACTTGCTAAGGGTGGCTGGGGCATGTACCCCCTTATCTAAGGAAGGACCCCAGTGGGGGACGGTATCACAGGAAGGCACAGGGAGATGGCAGGGCTCCAACAGGACCAGGAGGAGACAGCTGCTCCCTGCGACCTTGTGCTTGAGGCCAGACAGAGGACAACACCCATTGTCCCCACTCTGATAGCAGTCCTGCCCCCGGGACTCAGAGACCAGTCTTCGGGCCAGTATTTGGTGAGGGTGGAGGTGCTGCCCACGGCTCCTATAGACTGGCCTGGAGTCCTCCCTCCTGGGCAACATGGTGCCTGAGGGGATAGAGCCTGCGTCTCAACCCCAGCACAACGATCACAGAGGAACTTGAGGACCAGAGTCCAGTGTTCTCACGTTCGTTTGATCTGGTGAGTGGGGGCGACTTACAGCTGTTTTCACCCCCTCACGCATTAGGCGCATTGCCGGGACAGGGAAGGCGTGGGGAGAGGCTGGGGCCCAGCAGTCCTGCCCAGGACGTCCACACCAGTCAACTTTGCCCCACAGAGCAGAGGTGCCATCTCGGGAATGAATTCAGAGGCAAGCCCAAAAAGGATTGCCAATATTTAATGAGAAAAGCCAGGGCCAGAGACTGACTGGCCCCCAGAGAGGGTGCAGGCAAAGCCAGCCAGACCGGAGAGTGAAGACCTCTCCCAGCCAAGCACCAGGCAACTCCCCCACGAGTACCAGGCGCCTCACAGCCAAGGTCAAGTACCTCCCTACAAAAGTGGCAAAAGATCAAGATCACAGGGAAGAAAAAAGCGACATCCTCATGTAGACACGGGGTCTATATTTCGGAGGGTGAGGGCTGTGTTTAGGATAACGATAGCTGACATTTACAGAAACCACCAACTGATCTTGGTGTTTTCTGTGCGTCTGATACGGTCGCACCCCTGTCTGAATGGGGACACTGAGGCACAGAGCCGTACCACGCCATCCTTGCTTCCTGTCTGGCCACTTCTCGCCCCACCTCACTATCTCCCCGGTCCCGGCCACTACTCTCTGCTGCCAGCACCACAGTCCCAGCCGCTAAGGGGGCTACTTTCCCACCACAAAGGCGACTCTCACTCCAACGGCGACAGGGATCCCTTTAAGCATGAATCAGACCAGGTGACTCCTCCACTAAAAACCTGACCTGCCCCTCAATGCATCTGGTGTATCCTACCCTCCCCCACCATAGCCCCTCCTACCCCAGGGCCCTTGCATTGGCTGTTCCCACCTCCTAGAATAGTCTTCCCCACATTGCCACACGGCCCTCACCCTCATCTGCTTCAGCTCTCTGCTCAAGTCACAAGAGACCTTGCCAGGCTCCTGACCCACAGAGGGAAGCCCTAGGCCTGCCCTCCCCATCCCTCCCCATCCCAGAGGAGATGCTTTACTTTCCCCTGGGGAACACACCAGCCGTTTGTAGTCTTCTCCCCTCAGGGCATCGTGCGGGCCTCAAGGCTGTTCCCCCCAGCCTCTACCACCGCTGACAGGGGTTCCCCCTTAGCCAGAGCTCTGGCCACGCCAGCCACCATGTTCTAGAAGGTGGTAGGTGACTCTAGCAGACCTGGAACCAAACTGTGGGGTGAGCGAGGTCTGAGACGTAGGTTGTTCCCCTGGCAGCACAAAGACCATCCCAGAGGGTCCGCCTGGGCCTTAGGCGGTGCAGGGCACTTGGAAGCAGGCAAGAGGGACCCAAAAGGCAGTCACTGCCCGGATAGTGAGGCTGTAAAGGCTGCCCCATTCCAGCCCCAGTGTGTGTGCAATACAGCCCAGGCACACACACACTCAAACATGCCCATGTGTGTGTGTGTACGCATGCACACACACACAGCTTGCACACAGACCAAGTACCCCTGGACAGCAGAAGCTAGTCTAATCACTTGCTTAAGTCAACATGCCCATGTAAGGGGGCTGACTGAGCCACCCAGCACCCCTCACCCTGCCTGCTCCTCAAGCTTCCAAATCCCCCACCCGACGGGCCTCTGGCTCCCCCTGGCCGGCCGGCGGGCAGCATAAACAGTCACAAGCATGGGCTCCCGGTCAAGACAGGACTGGGTTCAAATCCCATCTCTGGGATTTTCCAACTTGGACAACTCAGGCATGTCCCTCAGACGGTCCAGCCTCACGGACGTCATCCGCAAAGGCCGAGGCTGGCCCTTCTCCGATGGGTGCGGTAACATTAACTGAACTAACATGTGAAGTGTTTCCACAGGGCCTGCCACCATAACAAAGAGCTACTGCATCTCTGTTCAAGGTGTCAGAGGAGGCTTGAAGCAGCAGAGCACTGCAGAGAGGGTCAGTGGCAGCCGGCAGCCAGTCACCGGGCCTGGTGCAGCCCAGGGAAGGGCCTGTCATTCCTGGGCTGTGGGAGGAGGGGACAGAGAGCTCAGCACACAGCTCCCACTCGGAAAAGTCTGGAATGAGCCTGGCCGGTGACGCTCGGTCATCTCCCCGCAATCTCTCCGCCCCAACCTTTCAACCTTGCCTATGTTCTTAGCTCTCCCGCCATTCACAAACCCCACCTGGGCCCTAGGGTCCAGCCCTGCACCTTTACGGGCCTCAGTGAGCTCAGACAGGGGCACAGAGGGCTTCTGGGACAGACCAATGATGCCCCTGCCAGTTCTACTCCTGGACAAGGAGTCCCCCTTTGCCCACCTGTTGTCAGTCCAGGCCATTATAAGAGGGACATAAGATGCCAAGCCCCCCTGTGACAGCACCCACACCCCTGGCCACCATCACATACACGTCAGACACGCTTAACGATTCAAATCCAAGGCCAAGTGCCTCAACTGCCTCACGTGCGGAATTTTTTTTTTTTTTTTGACAGAGACAAAGAGAGTCAGAGGGAGGGACAGATAGGGACAGACAGACAGGAAGGGAGAGAAATGAGAAGCATCAGTTCTTTGTTGCGACATCTTAGTTGTTCATTGATTGCTTTCTCATATGTGCCTTGACCGGGGAGGTTACAGCAGATCGAGTGACCCCTTGCTCAAGCCAGCAATCTTGGGCTCAAGCCAGCAACCATGGGGTCGTGTTTATGATCCCACACTCAAGCTGGTGAGCCCATGCTCAAGCCGGCGACCTTGGGGTTTTGAACCTGGGTCCTCTGCATCCTAGTCCGACGCTCTATCCACTGCGCCACCGCCTGGTCAGGCTCACACATGGTATTTAAAAAAAGAAGTGCGACCGTGGAATATCAATGGGGAAGAAATCTCAACGACAACAAATTCTAAAAGGTGAGCTCATTTTAAGGTCGCCAGATTTTCTCTGACAAAGTAACTTGGGTTAAACTTAATTCAAGAGTGAAACCATGACCCCAGCCCACCCTACCCCTCAGCCCACCACGGGGGAGAGGCAGCCGGGTTTACCCGTGAGCGGGGTCCAAGGCGATGGCCCGAGGCTGGTCAAGGTCCTGCCAGAAAAGGACCTTCCGGGACGTTCCATTGAGGTTGGCCACCTCAATGCGATTGGTCTCCGAGTCTGTCCAGTACAGCTTCTTGCCGACCCAGTCGCAGGCCAGGCCGTCGGGTGACACCAGGCCGGAGATGACCACGTTCTGCACAGCAGCCCCTGTCTGGTTCAGGTAGGTCTGTTTGATGGCCTCTTCGCTCACGTCCGTCCAGTACACGGTGCCCTTGGAGAACTGGAAGTCCACTGCAGCCGCATCCTCCAGGCCGCTGACCACGACGGTGGACTCCAGCTTGACTCCGCCGGCGTCCACCAGCCGCACGTCCCGGCGGTTGGCAAACAGCAGGAGCGGTGAGGCTGTGGGAACAGAAGCAGCCTGTGAGGGCGAGGCCTGGGCACACAGCCTGGCATGGACCATGCTGGCGCCTACCTGGCCTGTCCCCAGGCCCTCCACTCCTTCCCACCACTCCCTATGGCACCACCAGGGCAGTACCTGGGCAAGCCCAAGCCTCGCCATTCAGAGGGCTTTTCAATGCAGGAAACAGTGTCACTGTCACTGTGACCGACATGGCTGTGAAGGGCTGCCACTTGTCTACCCAGGCCCTGGTGACTGACTCTTCCCGCCATGCCCACCACTCCCCACAAGCTGCCACAACCGGGCCACACTGGCCTTCCAGGGGTGGCACTGAAGTCATATCACCTTCATCAGCTTGATGCAGGAGAAGGGGACATGAGGGCACAGCCCTGGCTCTGAAGCCCATGCCAGACAGAGCCTCAGGGTTCCCTTATAATTCCTGGGCCGCTGCCCGCGCTCAGAGCCCTTGCCGGGACTGTGGTCTCAGTCTCCCACTCTGGAATGCCAACCTTTGCTCAAACCCCTTCAAGAGCTCCCGGTGTCACTGAGAGTAAGGGCAAGTGCCTGGCTCAAATCCTGGCCCCTCCTCTGAAGATGAGAAGACACTTGGAGGGCCCTGGTCAGTTGGCTCAGTGGTAGAGCATGTGGATGTCCTGGGTTCAATCCCCAGTGAGGGCACAGAGGAGAAGCGTCCATCTGCTTTTCCACCCCTCCCTCCTTCTTGCTTCTCTCTCTCTCTCTCTCTCTCTCTTCTCCTCCTGCAGCCATGGCTCAATTGGAGTGAGTTGGCCTGGGCACTGAGGATGACTCCATGGCCTCCGCCTCAGGCACTAAAAAATGGCACGAGTTGCAGCAGAGCAAGGGTCCCAGGTGGACCGAGCATTGCCCCTTAGTGGGCTTGCCAGGTGGACCCTCATCAGGGCACGTGTGCAAGTCTGTTTCTGCCTCCCCTCCTCTTACTAGAAAAAAATAAAAAGAGGACACATGGGGGGTCTGTGGGCATGACCCCCCATGGGGCTCCGTCACTCCCACCGTCACCGCCATCACCATGTCAGCTCTACGGGGAGCGACAGTGTAAAAACCAAACAAGGGGATGTTCCCGTTACGTCTCAGTTGGGCATCCTGACCTCCCACAAGGGGAAGCTGGCCATCAGAGAACACCTGTCCCCAAGTCTCACCCTCCCACCCCAAGCAGGTGCAAACCGACCACCAAGAGCACTTGGGCTGACAGCTCTCTGCAGTGGACACACAGGGACCCCACCTGGCCCCACGGCCGCTGGACTGCGGATGACACTGTGCCCATTTTACAGACGGGGAAGAAACAGCTTTGAGAGGAGCCTGCACGGCTCCACGCAGGGCACCAGAGGCCTCCGCGCTGGGAACACTCCTGGTGTGCTGGCCGCACAGGTGTATTCAGGTTGTAAAAATGCATCGCTTCTCTGAGTACTTATTTATAATACTTCAATTTAAAAAAATTTTGTTTTCTGCCTGACCTGTGGTGGCGCAGTGGATAAAGCATCGTCCTGGGAACACTGAGGTTGCCAGTTCAAAACCCTGCACTGGTCTGGTCAAGGCACATATGGGAGTTGATGCTTCTAGCTCCTCCCGCCTTTCTCTTTCTCTCTCTTTCTCTCTCTCTGTCTCTTCTCTAAAATAAATAAAATAAAAAGAAATTTTTACAAAAATTTTGTTTTCCTAGCTACTCACAAGGCTCTTCCCCAACGTGCCAAGGGGCCCAAGAGAGCCAACCTGCCTATCTAAGAACACCCCCACCCCCCACCCTGAGCCAGCACACGGCCACTGCTCTAGAAATGCCAACTGAGGTGTCTGCATTTTACCCACCCATTCCGCCAGCAGCACCCCAACTTCAAGACCGGGAGTGACTTCTGTTCTGTGACGGCCAAGAAGGAAAACAAGGGCTTATCCAGAAAGGTCCCGTTCCCGCCCCCACCAGGGGGCTCCCCGGAAGGCAGAGAGAGCGGGGAGTAAGCCCAGGACCATGGAGTGTCCGGCACTATCCATGGGAAGATTGGTAAGAAGCAGAGGCGGGGAAGGGGGGACCTTCACAGGGAGGAGAGCCATGCATTGAGACCCAGAGGGCACCCCATGGCACACCCAGGGGACCTTGCCCTCCTAAGAGCTTGTTCTCATTCACCGTCACTATGATGTGTCCAGGACGAGAGCAGGATCACCAGGGACCCCATCCTGACTGGGCTCCCGGGGTTCCCTGCAGCACATGCCAGGATGATGCGACGTGACGTGCCTGTGACACCATGGTTCTCAACGTTCGGTGGTCACAGAGCCCTCCGAGAAGCTGACCCTCCCCCCAAACAGACATACACAAAGGGTGCTGTCGCAAGGCTGCCATACCGGGACGGCCCAGCTGCGGCCCGAAAACCCCTCACTAACGCAGGCAGGGACAGGGGACACCAACTCTTCCTCCTACTCTAACCAGGCACCTCTGAACTCAGGAGGGGAGCCATCTCCCGATGCCACAGGTATCCCAGGTGGGAGCCTCAACAGGTGGACAGCCCGACAAGGAGTAGCCTGCAGGCTACTTTCCTGCCAAGAGGGGAAGTGGCAGAGGGCACTGTCCCCAGGGCCAGTCACCAGCCCCAGCTGCGGGGCAGAAACCCCGGAAACCCTCTCCTGGAGCAGGGTCCTATAGGCTGACGGGGTCAGGGCCGGGAGGAGAGGCAGGGAGCTCTTAAAAGCTGCCCCAGGCACACAAAAAATCCTCCTCGCTCTGCTCTATTCTTTCTCCCCGAACTGGAAAGACCACATTTTCCCCACAGTTTACACTCTGGGCAGTTCAGGTGCGCCCTTCAAAGGCCGCAGATGGGGGCGGGGGTGTGTGTGTGTGTGTGTGTGTGTGTGTGTGTTCAATTTCCTGTGCTTCCCAAACAGAGACAGGAGGGGCGGCGGCCAGGCCGCATGGGCCTTGGCAGGCAGGAGGAGCCCTTCCCCGCTTCCAAGGCGGTTAGAAACCCGCTGCCCACGTTTCCAGGGGCGGCCCCTCCCGCTCCTCTCACCTGAGAGCTCCCGGCAAGGGGGGGCCTCCGCGTGGGTGGCTGCCCACCTTCCCCTGCCAGCCGGCACACGCAGCAGCTTCCCACCCAGTCCCCTCCTCAGGGCCCGGGCCACCCCGGTTCACGTGGCCCCATGCCAATGGGGACATCCGGGAGACACCGGTGGAGAAAGGCTGGGGCGGGACAGACAGAAGGACACCAGGGTAGACAGAGCGATGCGGGAAGAGGGGAACGCAGCATGGGGGGAGGCAGAGGGCCACCGAGGCCAGGGGGCGGCGGCCGCAGCAGAGTGTCGCATAGCAGGCACGGGCTCGGGCTCCGACTGGGCACACACGACGGAACCAAGAACCCACCCACGTGTCTTACACTCCGGTGGGGGACACAGACATGCAATCGCAGAAAGAGGCCGGGCCATGCTGGTACGTCCAAACGTGCCTACTGCGGTTTGGAGCAAAATAAAGGCTTTGGGGGGTGAATGTCCTGGGGTGAAGCAGCCGGGAGGGGGCCGGCATCGTGCCATGCGCTCCTCCCCCAGGGAGGTGCCATGTGCCCTAGAACCTCTGCCCTCACAGCTCCTGCAGGTCAGGGGTGGCGGCTGCGCAAGCCCCCAGGGAAAGAAGAAAGGTGCCCTGCCCTGCCCAAGGTCATTCAACCCAGGGATGATCTGTGGCTGGTGGCCTGAACTCTGGCCAGGGAGTAACAACACCGTGTGAGAAGGGAGAAGAGGGGATGGCGGACAGGTTGAGAGCCTGAGCCGCTGGCTGGGCCACCAGCGAGCTCCAGGACCCAAGTGGGATCACCATGAAAAACAGACACCTGGCGGCTGCAGATGCCGGGATAACCCTTTCTAAAAACAATGTGGTGGCTGGTACTAAGCACCATAAAGTGCTTAAACCCTGCCCCTGGTGACCAGCCTCGCAGGCACAGCCAAAGGAAGGAAAAGGTCCCAGCACGGTATTTCCTGCAGTCTTATTTGTAAAAGGAAAAGAAAAAAACAAGCAAAATATCCCCAATATCAGGGCACACTACTAGACTGTTCTCCATGGAAAGCTGTGTCCATTCAAGTAATGAGAGCACAGTCCCATCAGAAAATGTTAAGACAAAACACACAGCCTCCACCCGAGGTGCACTGGAACCAAGAGAAAGGGTCGGGGGGTGGGGTGTGGGGGGGGACAAAGTCGGAAGAGGAGGCTGGGGAAGGGGAAGATGACCTTGTTGAGTCTCTAGGCAAACATGGTGTTCATGTTGGAAGCCCAGATTCCACTCAGGTCGCTATGAAGTTATCTGTACAAACCTCCTTTCTCAGGCCCATACGTCGCAAGGGCAAGCAGGCCAGGCCGGCCCTCCGAGCGTGAGCCCCGGAGCCAGGGCGGGGTTGACGGCTCAGAGCAGGACCCTGGTGCAGACCCGGGCCTCTCGGACCTCAACGTCCCGTCTGTGAAACAGAGGTGATTACTGTTTAAACAGGACAATTCCTACCAAGGCAGGCCCAGTTAAAGCACATTGCACACGCTCAATAAATATCAGCCAGGTGGTGGTGGTGGGGGGGGGGGTGTTTGTAATTAAATAAATGTTTTTCGTTCATTCCGTCATGGGCCAGCTCTGCTAACAAAGAAAAGGGTATGGATTCAGACTCGGAGATCTGGGTTCAAATCCCAGCCTGGCCTCCAGTTGTGAGATTTGGAAGCAAGACTTTTCATCTCCACTCTGAGTCTCAGCTTCCTCACTACTCTGAAAAGGCAGCATGGGCTGCCAGGGAAAGCAATCCCACAGCCCCCGAAAGGGGCCCATGGTTACCCTGAACCCGGCAACCCCCACTCCTTGGTCTAACCCTGAAAGGTCCGAAAACAGGAACTCGGATACCTAGTTAGACACACATGTTCACAGCAGCATTCTTCATGATGGATCGCCAGGAGGTTGAAACAGCCCAAACGTCCATCATGGACTAAAGGCTACACAAAACGTGCCTTACAGAATATCATTCAGCCACAAAAAGGAATGGCGTACCGACATGCTACAAGAGAGACAAACCTTGAAAACATTATGCGACATGCAGAGGCTTGGTGCATATTGTAATAATTCTGTGCCTGTGAAATGTCCCAAATAGACTACCGGTCCATAAAGACAGATGATAGATTGGTGGCTGCCAGAGGCTGGGGGAAGGGGGAATGAGGAATGACAGGTTTTCATCTGGGGTGACAAAAATGTTCTAGAATTACAGGCGGTCGGTTCCTGACATCACACACGTACTACATATGTCATTCAATTGTTCGCTTTAAAGTGCTGATTTTTGCCCTGGCCACTTGGCTCAGTGGTAGAGGGTCAGCCCAGTGTGTGGAAGTCCCGGGTTCGATTCCCGGCCAGGACACAGGAAACATGCCCATCCTTATCCACTCTTCCACCTCTCCTTTCTCTCTCTCTCTTCCCCTCCCGCAGCCAAGGCTCCACTGGAGCAGGGTTGGCCTGGGCGCTGAGAATGGCTCCATGGCCTCCACCTCAGGTGCTAGAATGGTTCCAGCCACAACGGAGCAACACCCCAGATGGGCAGAGCATCGCCCCCTGGTGGGCATGCCGGGTGGATCCCGGTCAGGCGCATGCGGGAGTCTGTCTCTGCCTTCCTGCTTCTCACTTCAAAAAAATAAAATAAAGTGATTCTATGTCCCATGAGCTTCACCTCGATAAAGAAATGTTTTAAAGACACCGCTGGGCCCCCGGCCGACTGGGTTCCCCGTGACACCCCTCCTTCATCCCGGCTTCTTCCCAGTCTGTTCTACCAGGCACCGACTACCTGTTCCCATGACCCTGGATTTACAGTCCCTGCTCAGCATGACCCTCAGGACAGCCCACAAGGTCCTGTGGGTTCTCTGCACCTCCCTGTCAGGAGAACGGGAGCAGCTCTAGGGTGGTTCTGCCTTCCCCAAACCCTCGGCCAATCATCGTCCAGGAAAGGCCACTCTCCCCCCTTCCTGCCTCAGGTACCAGGACCCGTGATACACCCACAGATTCCCCTCCACAGCAGAATCAGGAGCCCAAGAGTCCCAGTGCCAACAATCCCATTCTAATCCCTGTAAGCATATCCAGTTTTTATATATAGAATTTGTAACAGATGTCTGGGCTTCCATTCCAATAGCCTGTGTTCTACACTGTTCACATGGTTACACTACACACAACACAACCCAAGGTAATCCAATCCTCTGCTACAACACCAAAATCAGCCCCGTTTTAAGTACATGCCTTATTGATAATCACCAAGCGTTACATTGCTCGCTGGAGCAGGCTGGGGCCTGGACACACGCTACGGATTCATCAGTCAGGAAGGGTCCTTTGTCCTGTGCCAGCCCGATGGGGAAGGCCAAGAAATGGAAGACAGCGTGGGGCCACATTTCAAGGAGCCTTCCATTTAGTTGGCCAGGACACACACTGCACACACAGATGCACACATGCACACACGCAGGGAGCCACTTCAGCAAGAAGAACAGGCAGATGAATGACATGGACAGGCAGTGCCTGGAGGAGAATGAGCCGTCAGATGGACCTGGCAGTCTTCTGGGAGGAGGAAAAGCTGGCTATGGGTGGCCCTGGCAGGCTTCCTGGAGGAGAGGAGACGGGAGCCTTGAAAGAGGAACAAGACTTAACAAATGCTGAGCACGCCCTGGCCTGCCACCAAGATGCATCTACGCACTCGAGTTAATTAACTCCACTCACGACGGCTCATAAACTTCCCTGACGCCTAACAGCTCTGAGTGCCTTCTGACTTGAGTTGCTCAAAGTGGTACCCACTCTACGCACCATCTCGTGCCCCCATCCCCAGGGGCAGGAGTTCCTTCCTGCCACCTCTGCCTGTGGCCACACTTCCAAGTACGAGTGGGTCCACTCCCACCTTCCCTCCGCTGTTCTCCTGTCTACCTGTCCAGTCCTGTGCCAACACCATGTGCCCAAGTAGAAGGGCTCTGTCATCCGTCCGACGCTGGCCTAACCGGTGCCCCCCCATCACTCCTTCAGGCTGTCCCAGCTGTCCTGAGCCCACTACACCTCCCTGCTCTTTCACATTTTACAACTACCTTCCTGAGTTCTACAAAATCAACTGCAACTTTTTATGGCATTTTATGTAACATTTTTACAATGTTCAAAAAGCAACAATGTCACAGCTTAGCTGTGGGGCCGGAGACACAGAGAGATATATAATAACGCTTTATTGTGGGAAAGCCTGGCTTTAAGCGTTGATTAAATTATGGTGGGGGCCGGAGGGAGGTGACCGCTGCCCAGCAATGCAAAATGCACTTAACACAACTGATCTGGACACTGTGGTTATGATGGTTAAGTTTCAGGTTATGGGTAATTTAACACAACTCAAAATAACGTGAATAAATAAATAAAAACAGGGTGTGGCAATATTGTAAACTCTTGGTGGCTACTAAAAAAGAATAACTTAGAACTATATAGTTCCAGCCTTCATTCACGATTCTGTTTTTAAATGGTGGCCGTTTACAACACGCCCATAACCTATTTATTCATTTATTTAAGCCAGTGTAGACTCGCCTCCTATTCCTCTCGGTCATTCAGTGGGTTAAGACTGTACTGTTGGGAATCGTATGGAATCTACAGATCCACTCGGGGGAAAGGGCCAGCTCTGTGACATTGTCTTCCTACCCATGACCACGGATTTAGATCTTTACTGCCTGTCGGTAACTTTCCTTACTTTGCCTCTACCTTGCCCACGATTACCTGGATGGTGTTCTAGGTACTTGAAACCAAGTTCAAACCATCACTTAGAAAGAGAAAAGAATAAAACTAGTACAACGATCAAGGAGAGAGACTGAAAAATTCCCGTGAATCTTAGGATAAAACATGAAACCTCAGAAGATCCTTGGGCTATAGGGTGGGGGCAATGTTTCAGGCGACATGGAAGCCCCCCACCCCCACCCCGTCCCCAGGCAGGAAAGTTTCTGTTTCCCCTCTAAGAGGAAATGCAGGAAAGGCACTGATCGGGCTAACATGGTGGGGACCACGGGGGACAGCGGGGCAGTCCCACAAGCACGTGTGAAGTGGGCGTCGGACTGCACAGAAGTTCAGGACCCTCGGCCCCACAAGTGGGATACAAGAACTGTTTCCCTCGGCTGCCGGGGGACAAGGCTCGGAGATCCCAGGACGGCTGGAAGTTTCATGACCACATTCGCAGAAAGTCATACCTCTGCTCCTCATGGAACTTCCTTAGTGAAGGTAGAGGCAAAACTCACCCCACACTTAGTTTTATGTGTAAGCTCCCTGGAGCCAGGGGACACCCACCCCACCTCCCCGTCCCCGGCACCCGGTTCACAGAGGCAGCGGCGACGGGAGCCAGGGCGACCACACGTCCCGCGGCAGAACTCCACGTGTAACTCGGGCTTTTACCCAACACAGACGGGCTCGACCCGGTGACACAGCTCCGCAGTTGTGCGTGTAGTCTAAAGGAGACTTGACATTTACGACAATAATAAAACCTCAGGCTTCCTCTAACTGAACAGAGGCCCTGCCTTTTATGGGAAGCTCAGCAAACTCAAACCTGCAGGCCTGACGGGGCTGAGCCCACATGGGATCCTTGGTAACATCTCCAATCGCCTCGAAACGACTCTAGTCCCCTCGCCTCCACCTCGCCCAAGCTGTCAGCTTCCCCCGCAGCCATGCACCTCAGGACCCACGAAGCCAAGGAATACCCCTAAATTCTTCAGCTGCCCCCCCCCGGCTCCCCTACACTGATCCCACCAGATCTCAAGCTCTCTACGGCCATGGTCGCTACACCTGCTCCAGGTGGAAGCCCGGGTCCTCCGTGATCCTGCGCAGCTATCCCCACCTCCCCTGAATGCGTGCCCTCCCCAGCAGGGCCCACAGCCCGCCACCTCAGGGCAGAGATGGCCAATGCCACCCACAGGGCCCCCTGCAGAGGGGGGCCCAGCAGCCAAGGGGCTTCCCGTAGAGTCCCTCCTTCCACCCTCCGCGGTAACGATGGACCAGTCCATCTGTGAGCTGTTGACATTTGCATAAAAGTTACGAATACATACCGTATTTTGCTTCAGATCGGGAGAAATACAGATAACCAACGTGGACACAGATAGGACCCTAACCCCTGCCAAAGGACGCCTGCCTCTTCTTCCCAAACCAAGGCTGCTCAGGTTAGAAAGAGCTTTTATTACAACCACCAGGGTGGGGGAGTTCAGAATGGACAAACCTAGACTGGTACCTCCAGGGGCAGGGCGGGCAGGTGAAGGCTGGGAAGCACCTGGAGGAAGCTTCCAGAACACAGGAAGTTCTGCTCTCAACCTGGGGTTAACATGGTGAGTGAGCTGGGGATCCGTATCAAGTTGCCCTCCCGAGGTCTGTACATGTCACTGGCTGCAGAACAAAGGTCACCACCTCTCATCCCCCAGCTCTCCAGTCCCAGCCCAGGACGCGGCACCCTGTCCCCACACTCGGGTGGCCCCTGCCGGGGTCCTGGTGCCGCCCCCTGCGCCGCTCCATCCACACGCCTTCCCCAGGACCCCAGCCAGGCCCGGCTCCCAACGCAATCACCCCTTTCCTGCTACCTCCCGGCCTCCCGGCCCCCCAGTCCAGTCTCTCTACTCCTAACACACACACACCCATGCTCACACACTCACATGGGCACACACGGCCCCATAGGAAAGCGGCAATTAACCCTGAGGCCCGAGCAGGTTTCCCGTGCAGGGACCACATTGCAGAGGTCGGGGAAGCAGGCGAGCAGGAAGCGGCCAGGGTCAGGTCAGGGGGGGCAGAGCAGGAAAGAAGAAATCAGTTGCAAAAGATAAAAAGAAAAGGAGTTGGCTTGTTTCCTACACCTCAGAGCACAAATAAATTGGACATAGGTCTCCCATCTCCAGGGAGATGGGGTGCACGTGGTAGGGGACCCCCCAGCCCCGCCAAGGACAGGACAGGAACTCTGCTCCAGGGAGAGCCTGGGTTGGTCGGCTGCTCTGGGACGTCCTGGGAGACAGGGAAAGACCCAGGACCTGATACAGGTCCACTCCGTGCCTGCCAGAAGGACCCCTGGGTGTCAGGCGGGGCAGCCCACTGCCCCTGAAGGTCACTCTGAGGGTTCCGCCTCTGGCCCAAGTGGCCTGGGCCCCATCCCAAAGTGACAGTGTGGCCCTAATTCTCGTCCAGCAGAGGCTCACCCCCAGCCCAGGACATGACCATCAGATGGTCATCAAATCCTCCCATCTTGCAAATTTCAGCCACTGGCTCCCGGCCCCCCGCCCAGCACCCACACAGGACAGCAGATCGTACGGGGGGAGGGAGGGAAGGCAGGGGAAGAGACCAGCGTCTGCTGCAGGCCAGCTGCGTGCTGACCACCCTCTGGCAGCCCCGCGAGGGAGGCACGATCTAGTCTAACCTTTAGCAGATGGAGATTGCGAGGCTGGGACAGGTGACACCGCTCCCTGAGGCCACGCAGCATGCCCGTGACAGGCAGGACGGGGGACAGGCCGCCATTCTGAGCTGGGCTTTTCCTCCATGACCTCTCACAATGCCACCTGTCATCTTACAGACTCTAGACTCTGAACCTATCTGGGGGGGGGGGGGGGATTCCCCAAAGCAACAACAAGATGCTCAAGGAATTTAACAGCAGACAAATCTCAGCAAATCCCCCCGACGGCGGTGGCAGGAGCTCACACTGCCCTTCAACGCAGACACCTAGCTGAGCCATTCCGCGGTACTGGCAAAGGAGGGCACTGCCTCCCCGACGTGATACCGGTAAAGCCACTCCACAGCCAGAGGGGACAGTCATGCATGGTGCCGGCGACCGCACAGCACTTTGGGCACGGCCCAGCTCACACACCAGCCGTCGGCCTCTCTTCCCAACTGCAAAGGGCGCCTAGAAAGGGGAACAGCCTGGCTGTCTAACGACCGTTTGAAAGGCTCTGAGAAGGCCCACTGTGAGGCAGCCGAGGTCACTTCCTCAATCCCAGGGTCTACCCAATGTATCTCATCACAAAACTTTAGTTTTTTTGACCTAGGGAGGACACATCTTTAAAAATACCAGCCTAGAGGCCAAGTGAAATGGAAAACACAAAAGTCAAGTGGAAGAGGACCCGTCCTCCGCAGAGACCTGACAAAGGCTGGGAGAGTCCTGGGATGCTGGGGGGCGCGCCACAGATCCCCAGTGCCTCCAGGCTTTTTCACGGAGACTGATGTCCACGGAGGCTGGGGGCTGCCCGGGGCCACACCTCAGCGTCCCACTCTCTGCACACCGTGTGGCAGCCTTCTGGCCACGGTCACTAGATGTCTGCCCTGAGGAAGGGACTTCTCCCTCTGGTTACTGGGAAACCATGTGTCTGCAACAAACCACCCCAGATACAAATGGCCCAACAATCTCCAGGACACAGGTCCAGATGGAGACGATGAGCAGGCATCCCGTCCACCCACACAACACGAAACCAGAGCAACCCCCCCGGACCGGGACCCCAGGCCACTGTGCCCCAGGGCTGGTTCGAAGTGTTGTCTGACATCTGGTCAAACTCCAGCAAGAGGAAGACAATCCCACGCCAGGGCCAGTAACCAGAGAGCCAAATCACCTTTTCCCAAATCCAACCCATGAATGGTGGTGGAAATCCAGGTCTGGTCACGGAACGCTGCTCTGGGGGGACCTTCCTTGTGAGAGAAAGAACGTCGCCTTGCAGGCCATTTCCCCTGCTAAGTATGTTTTCATTGGGCAAATCTATACATTTCATACATACTCTACCGCAGTGGTCAGGCAGGTGCTGACAGCAGTGCGGTGGGGTGAGGGGTGCGGAAACAGAGGCCCAGAGGCTCGAGACGGAATGAAACAGGCAGACTGCCCCTCTGTCTCTCCCTCCACACGTCTGCACACTCACGCACGCACACACACATGTGATCGCACGTGTGATCACACACGAATGCGTGTGCACAAACACTCCCTCCGCAAGCCCCTGTTTAGCAACCAGAAAATGTTACCGACTCAGTAATACCTAGGACGAGCTTTCAGACAATACGAGGTTTGATCTGTATCTGCAAATACGCGTTCTCTTTAATTAGAAGGTTTAGGGCAAAGGAGGGGAAAATATGTATTTCAGAGTCCCAGCTGGACATGCCAGAAACCAGCCTGTTACTAACATTCTTATTTTCGACAAAATATAGCATTCTGATTACATACTATTTCGGTTCCATGGCTCCCAGCCTGCCAGGCTCCCGGAAGTGGCCCAAGGCCACAGCAAAAATTGAGAGAAACGGTTCTGGGATCCAGAGTGACTTGGGGCCCCGAGACAGGGGAGCTGACTCTCTGCTGGTCCATCCTGCTGGAAAGCAAGTCAGTAGTTTTCACCCAAAATCCTGAGCCCCTGTCCCCATCGAAACAGGCATCAGGTTCATACACGAGGCAGCATCGCCCCTCCCTGGGCCTCAGTTTCCACATCTGTTCAGTGAGGAGACTGAGATCTGGGGCCAGCACCACACTTATTTAAATGCACTAGGGGCTCTTCAGCCCATTTCCTTGAGAGATGAAAGAAAAACACTTTATAGTTCAAATAGCAATTCAGAACTGGGCACTGAAGCCTCAGTCTGCCAAACGTTAGTGCCCCCGTGACCCTGAGCAAGTTCCTCGGGCTCTCCCAGCCTCAGTTTCCTCACCTAGAGAATGGGGTGGTAACGGCACCCCACCTCCAGAGCAGCTGGAAGGGGCAAATCAGCCCATCGAGGAACATCCCCTAGAACCTGCCTGCTCCACGGTCAGTGTGCAATCGACGTCACCCACTTTCACCCATCAAGTATAGATGTTTGTATCGCGGGTGATCTAAGGCAGGGTGCATTGATGAATAAATAAGGATCTGGTTAAATGCATGCCCCAAATAACGCGGCTCCACAGAGAGCATTCTCCAAGGAGGCCACTGTCAAAACCACCGAGTGGAAGCCTTTCCGGGTCCATTCGCTATCCTTGGAAATCAACCAAGGAGGCGCTTCTGTGGGTCCCGTGAATGTGTGCATGCGTGTGATCCTGTGTGCACACCTGTGTGTTCATGTGTATGTATGTGTGTGGTTCACAGCTTTCCCAAGGAGCACATTCGTGCATGTGAATGCACGTGCACACACACACACACACACACACACACACACATACTTGGTCTCAAGAAAGCAGTGACAGGCCAAGCAGCCAAGGAAGGCCTGGGTCCCCACTGGACTCTGGGGACGCCCACTCAGTCCTACCTGGCTCTCCAGCCAACTGCATGGACACTGTGTCCATGAGACCTGCCCCGTGGGCAGGGACCAGCGTTTCATGCCAGAAAGACAAGCAAGGAGAGAGAAGGGGCCAGGTCAAATGCAGGCTGACAGACACAGTACCGAGTCCCAGGGTCCGCACATGCCACGCAAACACCAATGTTTAGCTCGAGGCCCCACAGCAAACCCAAGGGTCCAGAACAAAGGTGCGGACTGAAGGGTCTCTCTAAGCCGCCCCCATCCTGCCGGTTACCACGATGGCCGAGCAGACCGCCAAACCCCCAAGAGTCTGCGGGCTCTCTCCCCGGCTGGCAGGGACGGGCAGTTTCCACCCGGCGGGAGAGGCCCTCCCCTGGCCCACTGGCGAGTCCCCTGCACGGCCACAGAGATCTCATTGTGCCGCCGGCAGAGGAAACCGGAGAACTGAGCCCACGGTGCACTCTGGAACTGACAGAAAAGAACATCTGAGAAAGGAAACACACTTCAGAAACAAACATACCTTTGTACCAGCTTTTATTTTCTTTAAGTGCTGCACAAAAAAAGTCATAATAACGAGGACGTGCCAAAATCCTTTTTTACGGGGAAAACTGGGAGGCTCCGCTTTCGAGAGACCTCCTGTTCCCGGGAAAAAGAGACGGTTACCTGGGAGACCTCGGCCTCAGGACCGGTCCGTCCAGCAACACGGACACATGAAAACCATCAGATAAAACTCAGATGTCCTCACTGTGATCTGCTGTCCTCTCTTGCCTCCTGATCCCTGCGGAAGCCTCTCGGGCACTGACATTCTGCGAGGAGCTGGCACTTCTCGGTTAGGTTCGGAGTATCCATGTGGGTCTAGGGGCTGCCCGTCAAGTCCGGCACCCGGGACCAGCTCCACTTCCCCTGGGAACCAAGCCCAGCATTGGGTCTGGAGGATGGTTAAGAAGGAGGTGGCCCCCACAAGGAGGGTTCTGCGGGGCCCTCGGGAAGCTCTTCCAGTGTGCCAGGACTCTGCACAGAGGTCCGTAAAGAAGAAACAGAATTCTCCACAGAGAAAGCCAGACAAGCCCCTGATGATGTATCCTGGTCTCCATACTGGAGCACCCCTTCTGAGCTGTAGTGTGTGAGCTGCTCCTCGTACCTGACATCACTCAGTCCTCAAGGAGGGGGCAGGACTGTCACCCCATTTTACAGACGAGACTGAGGCACAAGGGGACCGGCTAACTGGCCCCCAAGTCACAATCAGCTGATCAATGACCAGGTTCTTTCCACTGAAAATTCATTTCTTTTGCCTAACGGGGTGATCAAATAGCCTGATCTCTGTGCAGCTGGGGGGGATGGGGTGGGGACAGAACAGCATCTAGACAGTGGACCCATCCCTCAGGGGCTGGTGTGACTCTCCTACACGCCGCGGAGGAGGCACGACCCATGGCCTGTCTGGCTCCCTTCAGGACTGTGGCCTCCCACCCCCTGACCGCACACCATTGTCTTGTCCATGACAACCCCTCTGTCCTCAGGAAGAAGGGACACATACTGCCACCCGATGCTTTGGAGAGGGAACTGGGCCAGGCTGGTGGGTCAACAGAACCTTTGGCTCATCTTGGGGCCAACTCACCCCTGCCCCCCACCTGCCACAGTGAGCAGGAAAGACAACCACTGTGCATGACAGCGGGCAAGGCCCAGGTCCTCCTCAGACTCAGTGTTCCCATCTGCAGGATGGGGGTGTGGACCTACCGAGCACTAAAGCCACACAACAATC
Source organism: Rhynchonycteris naso (assembly GCA_037038555.1). Taxonomy (NCBI): domain Eukaryota; kingdom Metazoa; phylum Chordata; class Mammalia; order Chiroptera; family Emballonuridae; genus Rhynchonycteris; species Rhynchonycteris naso. Next base: position 368,174,449 of record CM072995.1, on the reverse strand, counting down.
CTGGAGACGAGACTCCACACTCCCCGGAGACTCCCCTTATGAAAATCACATGGGTGCCTCAGGGATTCTAAGCGTGGAGCTGCATGTCTCTGACATGACCAGGCCTAAAGCTCCCGACAGAGCACCTGCCTGTCCACTGGTTCACTCTGCAAAGCAAGGTCCCGGTTCTGAGCCTCCAGACCCAACAATCCACCAGACCCGATGCTTAGCTTGGTTCCCAGGAGAAGCAGAGGTAGTCCTGCGTGCTGAACTTGATGGGCAGCCCCCAGACCCGCATGGATACTCAGAACTAAGAAATGCCAGCTCCTTGAAGAATGTCATCAGTCACCATGGAGATGCAGCCGGCCTCCGTGCCTCTGGGGCTGCTGTCAAGGCCGCATGGGTGCAGGGAGAGAAGTCGCCACACTTTCCCGAGAGGGAGAGACTGATCCAAGCAGCATACCAGCCAGGGCCCAGGTGGCAGAGGAGGCGGACAGCAGGAAAGGGGGGGAGGCGGCGTTCCCCCCTCACAGCCCTCACCTCTGGCACACAACCACCCCTCTGGCTGGCGGAGGGTCGGTGCGTGCATTCCCAGACGGGGCTCCTGCCTGCCCGTGCTCAGCCTGTTCCCAGGGGCCTAGTTCAGAGCTGGGCACACAGGAACAAGTCAGCACACACCTGCTAGAGGCTTAAGTTACTCCTGGACCAGAGGCAACAACAAGAAGTCAGGAAAGCCGGGTGCCTGTCCAGCCCAGAGGAGGCAGGTCCTACCCAGGCACACGGCCAAAGGACAGGTGCAGCAGAGGGCTGGGAGCTCGGGGCTGCCCCCTCCACATAGAAGAGAGGGTGGTGGGCTGTTCCCTCCACCTTAGCTGGAGGGCAGCTCTCAGAGTGCCTACTGGGGGCAGAGCCCGGATCAGCAGTCCAGGGGACTCGCACTGATGCATGGGGGCTCCCTCCTCTGCCTTGGGGGGAGGCGGGGAAGCTGACCAAGGGAGAGAGGGGAGGAAGGTAGAGGCAGAGGAAAGGAGGGTGGGCAGGACACCAGACACAAGGGGACTGGAGAGAGGCGGCCCTGGCCCTGTGAGCTGGCCAGGCTGGCTCCTTAGCAGGCTGCCAGCAGCAGAGAAGCAACAGGGAACGGAGAAAAGCAGGGTCCCTGACATCGTCCTCTCAGGAGGGAGAGGCCTACAAATAGACAACGGCCTCTGCTGGCCACACCACTGCTGGCAGAGGCCAGAGAAGTGCCGCCCCACCTGGCCTACCGCTACAAAATGAACACTGGCTCTACTGAGACGAGGAGGCATTATCAGTCCTGGGACCTTCAGGCTCCACATAGCCCTTAAGCAATGAACAGCTGCTCCCCCTTCTCGCGGGAGGTGGCCCTACAAGTCCGAGCTGAGACGGCCTCCACGAGGCTACTTTGGAGCTGAGCTGAACCCAATTCCAGGGCACCCAAGGGCTCTCTCCCCAGAGAGCGATGCCGCCAGCCACCCTCATGCTAACAGTCGCTGGTTACTGAGCACACGCGGCAGCCTATACCAAGCACTTCACAGCCTCACCCACTGCATCCTCAGGTGTGTCTGCGTGGGGCCACTGTGATGACACCCCAACAGGTGAGGAAATGGAGGTCCAAAGGGGTTAGTTAACTCACTTGCCCTAAGCCACAGAGCAGAGGGGAGCCAGGAATATGAGCCAAGCCACAACAGGTGGAGGGGCCCTGGGATTCCAGACCCGAGGGCTGGGCCGGTGGTCCCAGGCTCCCGGCTGGGATCCCTCAGGCAGCCTCTCAGCTGTTCACAGGAAACCTGGGGGGGGGGGGGGTGAGAGGGGCAGCAGGGAAGGAGACAGGGGACTCATTCCAGAGGTGCCCCGACGGTGACCCAGCACTCAGCATGGCCTCTGGAGGGAAGCAGCCGGTGCCCCGGGCACCACGGCAGGATGGTCTTCCCCTCTGAGTGCCCACTGACCACGTTGGCTGTAGGCACTACAGACAGGCAAGAGGTGAACGAGGCCCACCTATCCTCTTCACACCTACAAACAGCCAAGGGAAGGGGGCCAGTTGAACCAAATGTGCGGCTGTCACTCAGAGGACCTCACCCACCCTGGACTGGGGCAGGTTCCTAACTCAGGGTTCCTCTCTCCTTCCCCACCCTGCTCTGCTGACACAGCCCACGAAGCTCAGAAACACCCTGACCCTCTACCTTTCCCCACGGAAAATACCACCTTCAGAGATCCCAGCCATCGAAAGGGACCTTAAGGCCCTATCATGGTTACAATCGGCTTAGAGATGACCTGCCCGGAGATCCTGGAAACTCTACCCTCACAGGCCCAAGGTCGGGAGGTTCCCTAGGACGATCCTGCAGGCACAGGGGCCCCACCTTCAGCCACATTCCATCCTGGAGCAGCGGGGCACCAGGAAGGCTCTGGTGCACAGAGAGGAAGCTACAGGAAGGTGGGTCCGTGGGCTCAGGAACTGGGCCAGGACGCAGGAGCCCGTAAGAGGAATGCTGGCCCAGGGGAGCGCTCTGAGTGGGCCCTTCTGGACGCTCACAGATGGCGCAGCAGGGGGCCGCTCGAAACCCCGCCCCAGCATCCTGGAGCTACCAGCTTCACCCCCATATATTATTCTCTATCAGACCCACAGAGCAAGGGACCACAAGGTGGACTGGCTCCTCCAGGCGCTTTCAGTGCGGAAAAGCCAAGGAAAAGCCGGGGAGCCGGGAGGAAGGAAACACGGCGACAGAGCTCCCTTCCGCTCCTCATGGTGGCCGTGCCTTGTCTGGATCAATGCGCAGGAGCGGCGATTACTTAGCAAATGAACTGTCCTCAGAAGGGTCTACTTTGTCAAGCAGAGGGAACATTTTTTAAAAAAACTAGAAATGGGAGCCCAAAGGATGGAAATGGCTCAAGGTTCTGTCCTCTCATCTTCAAGCAATGCTCCATGCATCTCACCGTTTGCTGCGCACGCGCCTTCTGACAAAGGGGAGGGATTAACCGAAAGTACGCAAACCCTCAGCCGCCCACTCCACCCACCTTGCTGCCCCCCGGGGTCCGGGAGACACCGGCAGAGACTGCCCCCGGCAGCAGACGGGCCCGCCTCATCTCTGACACCTCCCCCATGGACACAGGACTCTGTACCCAGCCCAGCAGGTTGGGGGCCCAGGCAAAGGGTGACATGCTTTGGGGCCGCTCACAGACATCACCCCAGGCTGTCATCATCTCCATAGGGAGAGGCAGTGATGCCACCGCCTGCACCAAGATGACCCAGACCACGGTCCTCTCTGGGCAAGGGCACGTGAATGGGTCCCCTGCATCCCGGGCTGCTCTCTACCAGGGCTAGGAATCCAGCGTCTCGGCTTTTGGGAGCTGACATTCTGCTTGGTTCATTGGAGAGAACCCGGTACAAATACAAGTGACACCCTAAAAGCCAGCGCAAACCTCAAACCCCCCTTTCACACTCCAGCTGGGTGGGCAGTCGGCAGCTCCGGTCCGGCCCGGCCCACGCTAAGAGCTGCAGCAGAGAGCCAGGCAAGAATGGCGGGCTGCAGCGGCCTCCGCAGGCATGATGCGTGCCCTGAAGGACGGGGCCGCGGCGGTCAGGAGGCCTACAGCTGCCAAGGTCAGGTGCTGGCACTGCCCGCTCAGCCACCGCACAGCACGGGGGCCCCCAGAGTCAACCAGCTGCTCAGCAAATAAATGCACGCAGAGACCTGGGCAGTGACAACGCCATGGGAACAAGCCTCAGACACTCATGGGGGCTACCCTGGAGGGGCCATGCTCTCTTAGGGCTTACACTCCGAAGAGCTCATTGAAAACATCCCGCGTGCCTGACCGGCGGTGGCGCAGTGGCTAGAGCATTTGACCCGGAACGCTAAAGTCACAGGTTCGAGGCCCTGGGCTTGTCCTGTCATGGCGCAGGCAAAAGGCAACTATGAGCTGATGTTTCCCTCTCCTTCCCCGGCTTTTCTCTCTCTCTCCACTCTCTAAAACCAATAAATAAAATCTTTTTTAAAAATTCTATTTAAAGAAAAACACACCCCTTCCTTGGCTACCTACCCATTCTGCGGTTGTTCACTCAAAGCACCAAAGCCTTTTTTCAGCATGAAAATTTGTTGCACCATTATTTCTACTTTCTTGCATGACTGAAAATATCTACACCAAGTTGTTTGTTTGTTTTTTTAAATGATAAGATAATGAGTGAAGGACTCAAGTGCCAAGGCCCGAGGTGACATCGCAGAGGATCTGGGCGGTGGAAGGTGGGCTGGTATTCAATGGACACACAGGACTTCACGGTCAAGTGCCTCTGGGATGTACTGGGTTAAATAAAGTAAAATAAAGGCCAGCATTACCTGGAGCAGGCCTTCTCAGAGTCCATACCCCCAAATGCGGGCTCTCCCTGAGGGGAGGGGCCCACACTTGGCCCCATGTCGCAGGACAGGTATTCTACCATCTGGCATGTATATCAATACTGTTGGGCTGGATTTCAGGATGGGGACAAGAGCTCATGACACACTAGATTTAGGGGCCAAAAGAAGGAAGGATGGGTAAGATCTGTTCCCTGGACGAGGCCTTGGCAATTCTCGAGACAGCTACCCAGCGTCTACCCCACAGCAGACGCCACCCCAGTGGCAGAAGGACAGGGCCCTCCCGAGTCCGGTGGACCATGGAAGGTTCCAGACTCCAAGATGGATCTGGCTGGGGCAACGGTCCCTCGAGGAGCAGAAGAGGGGGCTCACGCCAGCTCAGGGGCAGCAGGGAATGGTGGGAGAAAAAGTTCCAACTCTGGATACTGAGAAACTAGTGCAGTGCTGGGCAATCTTTTGAGCTGGGTGTGTCAAAATTCGCCAAAAAAACGAGTATAACTTGGGTGGTGTGTCACTTCGAGAAAATAACCTAATTTCACGATATTTATAATTTAAATAACAAAGATGTTTTGGCCTACAGACCCCCAGCACAGAGTGTCTACACTACAGCAGATGTTTTATCCTCGGCTACTGCACCTGGCCGTGCAGGAGCCGAGGATGAAACATCCTTCTCGGCGTGAGGCCCCATACTTCTCTGGTATGTGGCCACGTGTCATCAAAAATGGCTTCACGTGTCAGTGCTGACACGCATGTCACAGGTTCGCCATCACGGGCCTAGGGTATAGTTTTCTGGGAAAGGGAAGAACACAGGGAACGCATCTTAGAAAAATTAATACGGCCACAGTGCTAGATGAACGGACAGGGAGGAAGGTTCTAGAAAGCAAGGAGACCAAATAGAAGCTGATGCCCATCCACTGTGATCTCGTCTTCCACAGGGAGCACGGGGGGTGGGGGTGGGTGCGGCAGGCGAGGCCTCCGAGCTGGGGGTCTGGTAGGGGGCACTGAATGTGGCAGCACGCTTTCTAGTGAGGAAGGGCGGGAGGTGGGGACTACACGTCTGGGAAGCAGAGTGAGAACAGGCCTCAGAGCCGTCTCCGTGCCTCCAGCCAGTCAGGAGGGACCCAGGGAGGAGAAGACAGCCCCCAGCCCCGGGGACTCCCCTACTCACTCAGTCTCTGGGGAACCAGGTTCGCACTGGGAGACGTACGTTTGGAGAGACGGCCTATCCCCCACAAATGTACATCTCGCCCCCAAACCACCTCGCAGGGAGCGGTCCCTTGGGCTCCCATCACAGAACTCAGCTGCTCCTCCCACGGCAAGCTGAGCAGAGGGACTGGCAGGCACCCAGGAGCCCGGGACGGTGATGCGCTCCAGCTGGGACACAAGCTTGAGCTCGGGCGGCTTTTAATGTCCCATCGAGCAATTTCCTGAGCATTTTGCTAGGCAGGTACCGCCTCCCATCTGGGCTAATGGAGGGGTACAGCCTGGGGAAGAAATGAAAGTTGCTCACACTTTGTTCTGGAATGAACTAGGGGAGGGGAGCAGTAATTATAGTTCCCTTGGGGTAACAGGGCAATTAGCTGCATTAGCACTAGGCTCCTGAGCAGACGCGGGCGAGTGGCAGAAGTGGCTCAGGCAACCCAGCACAAACGTCACCTCTGGTCCCCTCCAGGTGCTGCCAGAAACCAAACACGTGAAGACCCATGCCACCGCCCCATCGAGGCCACAGGTGAATTTATGTCTGCAGCCCGAGACCAGCCTGCTTGTTGAAGAGCACTTCTAAAGTCCAGCCCTCAGATACCTGTTGAATGTCACCATTGACTGTCCCCAGATCAAAAGATCAAAGGATGGAACACAATAGGCTGACTCTGAAGTTTATCATAAAAGAGTAAATGTACAAGAAGAGTCAACATAGTTTAAAAAAAAAAAAGAATGAGGAACAGGGAATGGCACAATCCATCTCAAAGCGTACAGTGATGCTACATAGATTAAAACAACAGCCTGTTGCCACAGAAAGAAACCCACAGGTCGACGGAGAAGGTTCCAGAATCAAAAGACAAGCTTCTATGGACATGGTCCACAGAGGAGCATTTTAAACAACAGGGATGGAGATAGGACGGGCCATTTTGTCATGGTGTTGGGACCATGCCCTATCCACTTACTAGTGGGAGGGGTGCTGCAGGGACAGTTGAGATCCCTACCTCATGCCATACACCCCCTCAAAAATCAGAAAAAGGCCCTGGCCAGTGGCTCAGTAGAAAGAGCATCAGCCCAGCATATGGACGTCCCAGGTTCGATTCCGGTCAGGGTATACAGAAGTAGCGACGATCTGCTTCTCCTCCCCTCCCTGTCCCCTTCTCTCCCTTTTCCCCTCCCACAGACAGTGGCTCGATTGGTTCAAGCATGACCCCCTGCACTGAGGATAACTCCATTGGAGTATATCGGCATCAGGCACTAAAAATAGCTCAGTACTTGAGCATTGGCTCCAGACAGGGTTGCCAGGTGGATCCTGGCCAGGGCACATGTGGGGAGTCTGCCTCACTATCTCCCCTCCCCTCACTTAGGAAAAAAAAAAAGGAAAGAAAAATCAGACAGAATGTCTGAACATAAAACACAAAACAGTAACAGTCCAGGAAGGAAATAAAAGAAGGGGGTAGAAAAACAAAGCACTGAACCCAGAAGCCATAAGGAAAAAGACTGAGAGTTTCGATTATATAAAACTTTTTCAAGTCTTTATGATAATAAACCACCATAAACAAGGAAAAAGGACTAGCTCCAGACCAGAAGAAAAATCTGGAAAAAATATACATATATAACAAAGAATTAATGTCTACACTAAATAAACAGCTTATAGAAATCAATATGAAAGGTAAACAACTTGAGTGAAAAATGGGCCGAGAAGAGTAGGCAGTATGCAGGCGAACAAATACAAATGGCTACACAGCCAGTCTGGAGGGGAGTGCAAATCCATATGTGTTATAATTTTTAGCCAAAGTTCAATTCCCCAGTTGAGGACACATCCAGGAGCAGCTTGATGTTCCTGTCCCTATCTCTCTCTCTTCTGTCTCTTTCTCTCTCCCTGCTACTCTCAAAAAAATAAAAATAAAAAATTGTAACCAAAGTGATTTTTTTGGGGGTGACAGAGACAGAGAGAGGGACAGATAGGGACAGACAGACAGAAAGGGAGAGAGATGAGAAACATCAATTCTTTGTTGCGGCACCTTAGTTCATTGATTGCTTTCTCACATGTGCCTTGATCAGGGGGCTACAGCAGAGCGAGTGACCCCTTGCTCAAGCCAGCGACCTTGGGCTCAAGCTGGTGAGCCTTGCTCAAACCAGATGGGCCCACGCTCAAGCGGGTGACCTCAGGGTTTTGAACCTGGGTTCTCCACGTCCCAGTCCGACGTTCTGTCCACTGCGCCACCACCTGGTGAGGCCAAAGTGATTTATAAAAAACCAGAATCTGGTCATTGCTGGTACTGGAGAGCATTCAGGAGAGCATGCCCTCTCTTGCAGGGCGTGCCCGGTAGGGTATAAATCGGTGCAGCCATTTTGGAGGAAGGCGTCAGTACCTTCACACACATATAAACGTGTCTACTCTTTGACAAGGAAAGGATCCCACAGAAATACTTGTGCCCACGTGCATAGACACGTGTGACTAGTGGTGCTCGCTACGGCATGCTGTGCAAAAGCAATCGAGCCTGGAAGAACTAAAACACTCCCCAACCAGGTAGAAAGCCATGAAGGACGGTATACCCTTCCTATGACACAGCACTTGGCTCTAAAAAAGACTGAAGATCTAAACCAGGGGTGCCCACACTTTTTCAGCTTGCGAGCTACTTATAAGATGACCAAGTCAAAATGATCCGCCTACAATAAAAATGCAAAACATAAATTTATTTCTTCTATATTATCATTATTTAAGTTACTATTATTACTATTTAATATTGTGTATTCTTCTTTCACCTTTCTCCTTCTCAGCTCTCTTTTCGGAGGAAAGTCAATGTCATAGTTCTTATGAACAGTCCGAAAAAGCCGCTCCACATTTCCCTTCTTTGGAATAGCAATGGCACACAGACAGATGAGGCAAACGCACTTAGAATATGACAGAGTGAAAAAAATCCCCTCCCATTCTGTATGAAAGTGGTAGGTTTTAGGCTTCTTACTCGGACCAGCTACGACACTCATTTTTATACCCTTTGTTTTATTTAGTTTAGATAAATTGAAGGCTAACTACGCAGCAATGTAACTGAACAAGTTAGCGCGGTTTAACGCGCATGCGTAGGGTGTCAAACGTTCAGACGTCAGATTGGCTACCCTGTATGCCAATCAAAAGACAAATGTCTTTTTAATGTCATGCGATCTACCCACACTTCCTTCCCGATCGACCAGTAGATCGCGATCGACGTATTGAGCACCCCTGATCTAAAAAGATACAGAGAATGCTTACATTACATTAGCAAGTAGAAGTGACAGGCTATGAAGTGACAGGTAGAGAGTGACTGGGTGTATGTAAAAAAATATATATATATTTCCTCAAAACAACAAAATGGGTAAAAGTATGCATTAAAGGTCTGGTCACCTCTGAGAAGAGGAAACAGGCAATAAAAAAGGACACTCATCCACGCAGAGAGGTACCGCGGTAAATGTTTAAGCCGTTTATATGTATTCATGTATGTCTTGCATTTAAATACATATTTTTGTAAAAGACAGTGGCCAGCAAGCACATGTAAAGATGCTCAACTGAACTTCCTGGGTTTGATTTCCGGTCAGGGCAAACAAGAAGGGCGACCATCTGCTTCTCCCCTTCTTTTCCTCTTCCCCTTCCACAGCCAATAATTTGACAGGTTTGGGTGTTGGGTTCTGGGCACTGGGGATGGCTCAGTTGGTCCAAGTGTGACAGCCTCAGGTGCTAAAAATTGTTTGGTTGGTTCGAGCATCAGCCCCAAAGAGGTTGCTGGGTGGATCCCGGTCGGGGTGTATGTGGGAGTCATACAGGAGTCTGTCTCTCTATCTCCCCTCTTCTTACTTAAAAATAAATAAATAAATACATGCTCAACACCATTAGTCACCAGGAAAATGCAACTCGAAACCACAAGGTACCACTTCACACCTGCTAAAATGGCTCGAACCAAAACAAAGAGACAGTAAGGGTTGGCCAGGATGTAGAAAAAACTGGAACTCTTGTGCCTTGCTAATGAGAATATAAAATACTGCGACTGCCGCGGAAGACAGTCTGACGGTTCCTCAAAAGACTAACCACAAGCCTGACCTGTGGTGGCGCAGTGGATAAAGCGTCGACCTGGGAACACTGAGGTCGCCAGTTCAAAACCCTGCACTGGTCTGGTCAAGGCACATATGGGAGTTGATGCTTCCAGCTCCTCCCCCCTTTCTCTCTCTCTCTCTCTTTCTCTCTCTCTCTCTCTGTCTCCTCTCTAAAATGAATAAAATAAAAATTAAAAAAAAAGACTAACCACAGAGCTGCCATATGACCCGCCATTCCCAAGTGCAAGCAGGGACTCAACCAGATCCTTACACACCCGTGTCCACAGCTGCATTACTCACAATAGCCAAAGAGGGGGCGGTCGCAGTATCCATCAGCGGGTGAGTGGATGCACAAAGTACATGTACTATTCACACGTGAAGAAGAATGGCGTTTCCACACACGCTACAACTTGGATGAGCCTTGACAAACATTACTCTAAAAGAAATACGCCAGACAGAACACAGGGAACGCCTTCACAAACACCTGGTGCCCAGAACAGGCCGATGCAAAGACACAGAAAAGCAGACTATAAGTACCAGGGGCCATGGGCCAGAGGACTGGGGAGTGTGACGGCTTAACGGGTACAGTTTCTATTTGGGGTAATAAAAGAATCTTGGAAACAGATGGTGGGCATGGTTGCACAACAATGTGAATGTAATTAATACCACTGAACTGTACATTTAAAAATGGTAGCTCTCTTGCCTGACCAGGCGGTGGCGCAGTGGATAGAGCGTCGAAATGGGATGCGGAAGACCCAGGTTCGAGACTCCGAGGGCGCCAGCTTGAGCGCGGGCCCATCTGGCTTGAGCACAGGCCCACCTGGCTTGAGCAAAAGCTCGTCAGCTTGGACCCAAGGTCGCTGGCTCCAGCAAGGGGTGGCTCGGTCTGCTGAAGGCCCACAGTCAAGGCACATGTGAGAAAGCAATTAATGAACAACTAAGGTGTCCCAACGGCAATGAAAAACTAATGATTGATGCTTCTCACCTCTCTCCGTTCCTGTCTGTCTGTCCCTATCTATCCCTCTCTCTGACTCTCTCTGTTCCTGTAAAAAAAAAAAAAAAAAATGGTAGCTCTCAGTTGGTTAGAGCGTCATCCATCATCCTGATATGCCAAGGTGGTGGGTGCAGTCCCCGGTCAGGGCACACACAGGAAGCAACCGATGAACACACAACTAAATGGAGCAATGAATAAATGCTTCTCTCTCCCTCCCCTCTTCCTCACCTTCTCTCTCTCTGTCTCTCTAAAAGCAATCAATAAACAACAAGAAAGATTAAAATGGCAAATTGTTATATATATTTTACCACAATAAAAACAAAGGAAGTGTTCTAAGTTTAAAACAATCAACCAGGAAAGGGGGACAGCAGAGTCCCAGAAGAGCCGTTTCAGAGCCAGCCCATCTCTCCAGGATTAACCACACCATAGCCCACTATGGGGCACAAGGAGGGTGAGGCTGTGCCATGCCAGACCCTAGAGGATCCTGGGGACAGCTCTGTGCCTCCGTGTGAGGAATGGTTCCCTGCACGATGGCACCAGGCGGAGCCCACATGGCCAAGCACCAGAGGGTAACCGTCAACCGGGCCCAGCCCACCAGGCTGGCCCACGCGGCTCGCTCCTGCCTGCTGCCCGGCCACACTGGCAGGACAACGTGCAAACATGCTACCACCAGTTTGGCTCAGCCCCCACCGCCTTACAGGCCCACACAGTGGGTACCACTGTCGTCACGTTTTCAAGATGAGGACCCCCTGCGAGCAGGCTGGCTACTTGGGCCGGGGCCCCAACCCCAGGGCCTCCAAAGAAAGACTTTCTGATGAGACCAAAGGGCTCGGGTGTGGTCATGCGCACTGACCGGGCCCTCAGCAGCAGGACAGAGGGCATGGTGAAGGACTTGGGGTCAGGGGTCCGGAGGCGAGGTCTGGCTCAGCCACACGCTGAGGCTCCGGGTGCAGGCCAACAAGCGGCCCACCAGCTCGCCATGCCCCCGAGGGGTCTCTCAGCCCTGTTCCAGCCGGGACTGCCCCTCAAGCTGCACAGAACCTTGGGGGCTCAGCACCACCAGCCCCAGCGGAAATAAGGACTCCTACGAGAGGAGCCATCCTCAGATCCTTAAAGAGCCAGGGGCTGGGCCAGGTAGCGTATCTGGATGAAGCGTTGCCCAAGGCACTAGGATTGAGGGTTCGATCCCTAGTCAGAGTGCTTATGGGAGGCAACCAATGAATGCGTGGGTAGGTGGAGTGACAAACTGCTATTTCTCTCTCTCTCTCTGTATCTCTTCCTTCCTCTAGCTCTAAAATCAATAAAAAAAAGAAATTAAATAAAAGGGGCACCAGGGAACCCCAAAAGGCTAATTTACTCTCCTATGTAAGCAAGTTCTTGCTTCAATCAAACCAATCTAACCACTAGAAAATCACACCAAGGCAAACTGAAAGCACTCAAACAATGTAGGTTGAACTAATACCAACCAATAAAGCAAATAAGAAAGTACCTGTAAAGTAACAGTAACCCCCACCTCCTCATAGGAGCAACCTCCTAGGGGGATCACAGCCAGAGGGAACCGGGGGACAGAGGACTCGTGATCTGGGTACAGACTGATCACAACCTGAGGTCCCAGCACCACGAGTTCGCCACCCCTTGGAGAACTGGAGGGACACCCTCCCTGGGGAGGCTGAGCCCGTGGGCAGCCAAGCCCGTGGACAGCTAAGTCCCCTCCCGGGCACTGGGCAGCCCGGGACAACCTGGGAACCAAAGGCCGGCCTGGGAGCTGCGCTAATAACAGGGCTGCTAGAAGCTCAAAACCAAGCAGAACTGACGTAGGCGAGGGCATGTCCTGGTTGGCACAGACCCCACAGGGTGTAGGTGCACAGGGGGGTCCCCACTCACCAGAAGAAAGGCCAGCTGCCCAGTCTGCCCCCAGCTGGCGCTCCAGCCTGGATCAGAGCTGCCGGCCACCCCTCAGGGGCAAACCAGCCCCAGACAGAGACCCTCTCCAGGGCTCCAACTAGACCGTGGGGTTAGGACTTGGACCGGTGGGGCACTTTCGAAAAGAAACCTGGATACCTAGGGAAGGACCTCTCACGTCCTTCCCACAACGACCTGTCTTCAGAGAACGACCTCCTGGTCCCCCCAACTCCGCTCCCTAAACCCCACCAGGGCCTGTAAGGCAGAAGGCTGGTGTCCCAATTTTGCAGATGAGAAAACTGAGGCCCAGAGCTAACAGTCCACTTTCCAGAGCTGAAGAGAAAGCAGAGATCAGCCCAGCCCAGCCCAGCCCAGCAGGCAGGGACCCCGGGCCAGCTCTTTGTGTGACCACAGCTGCCTCAGCATGTCAGCGCTTGGACTGCGCTGTCCCCAGGACGGCCCCACAGGGGACCTATCTCCGGCACACACACACACACACACACACACACACCACTACTTTCTGAGCAAATGTGTCAACAGACCCCCAAAGGGACGGGGTTGGACTTAGCCCTCACTCCCATCAGATCCTCCCCCTTTCGGGAGTATGTTAAGTGACAGTCCGAGAGGCCTCCTAAACCACAAAGCCACGGAGACCCAGTTTCTCTCAGGGCTCCCATCATACTGGTCAACACATTAAGTCCACCTCCCAGAGACCCTGCTCCCGGGGGGGCCAGCGCAGGCCCTGTCGGTCCCCTGGGCTCCCTTCACCATCAGCTCTCCTGTCTCTGAACCTGGGCGGGAGGATCTCAGGGCGAATCTACCTACCTCCCAGCCCAGCTCACAACAGCTGCCACCTTCCGTGCCCCACTAGGACAATCACTCACGGCCCTCGGCCGGTGCCACCAGCAAGAACAGTCCCATCGCCGCCAGGCAAGGGCCCCACCCACACGGTGGATGAATGTTCAGCCACAGAAAGGAACGAAGTGCTGACACGTGCCCCAATGTGGCTGAACCTCGAAACCATGAGGCTAAAGAAGAGAAGCTAGACACAAAAGGCCACACGCCACATGGTTCCATGTACATGACATGTCCAGAACAGGCAAGTCCACGGGGACAGAAAGCAGACTGGTAGCTGCCCCGGGGAATGGGACGTCACTGTTTAATGGGTTTATCTTGGGGTGGTGGAAACGTTTTCTCACCTGATAGAAATGTTGGTCAGTGATACAACCCTGTGAGTGTACTAAATGCCAATGAATTATACACTTTAAAATGATTAATTTTAGCCTGACCTGTGGTGGCGCAGTGGATAAAGTGTCGGCCTGGGAACACTGAGGTCCCCAGTTCCAAACCCTGCACTGGTCTGGTCAAGGCACATATGGGAGTTGATGCTTCCAGCCCCTCCCCCCTTTCTCTCTGTGTGTGTGTGTGTGTGTGTGTGTGTGTGTGTGTCTCCTCTCTAAAATGAATAAAATAAAAATAAAATAATTTTTTTTAAAAAATGATTAATTTTATATCATGTGTACTACAGCTCAAAAAACAATTTTTTTTTTTAATAAAAGATCAATTCAACACCTTTCACGTAGGACAGATCTGACTCCAGCTCGTGTTTCCTGTCCTCTCTCTGACCAACGTCTTCCAAAAGCTTCCCACCCTTCGGGCTCACATCCAGACTGCAGCATGACCTGGCCTCATTCAATGGAGACCACCTGGTCCATGAGAACAGGGCTCTGGGGCCGTGGAGGGGGAGGCCCCCGGACCCAGCTCCCCTAGCTGCACACCTGACTGCTGTCCTTTCATTCCAATCCGTCCCAAGCACTTCACACAAGCGCCGAGAGCATCACCAGCTACAGTAGGTGCTGATACAGTGCCAGGCTGCTGTTACTCACTCAATCCACGGTAGGAAAGTATTACAGATAAGGAAACTGAGGCACACCAAGGGAGAGTCAGATGTCTAACTCCCTCCCCTCCCCAAAGCAAGTAGCAAGACCCTGGGCTACTTGGGGCTCTGTCAGCACGGTTAACCACCTCGAGACACCCCACTCAGGGTCACAGCAATAAACGAGTCAGACAGTGAACTAGACATCCAAGGTCACACACAGAGCAAAAATCCAGACTGTGACAACAGCTTCTAGACCTTCCAGGCCGGAAAGATCAAGGACCCCGCTACGCGACAGAAGCTGCGTGCGGGTCTGCCACCGCCAGTTCCTCACTGGGGACAGGGACAGTGCTAAGGGTTTCACACGGGGCATTTAATGCTTCAAAACACCGCAAGGTCAGGGAGACCAGGTGAGGACACCGGACACAGAGAAGTTAGGTAAATTGTCCAAAGTGAACCAGCTGCTGAGCATGTAAACCAGGCTGGCCTGATCCCAAAGGCCCCACTTGGCCCGGGCACGGCCCCACCCACCCACCCCCACCCCGCTGCAGGCATGCGGAGTCCTCACCTGACTGCAACTCCCCCCACCCAACCAGTGTGTAAATTCTGCTAAATGCCTGAGTGGTGACACCGTGCAGCTGAAATTAGACAGGTTCCAAATACGACAGGATCTTCACAGCAAGTGTTGGACCACACGGGTAGACTGGGTAAATTCTTGGTTCCAAATAGCAGGCTTACAGGAACAGGGGCCCTGCCGTGGAAATCAGAGGGTCCTTCGCTGCGGGACGCTCAGTGGACTCCACACAACACTGAGTCAACACGCACGGGCTGGGCCCTCCCAGGGGGCCAGGCCCTGGGCATCTGCAGTGACCACCCTGGGGAACCCTGGGCAGGCTGGGACTGGAGCAGCACTGTGGGACCAGAGGGGAGCAGCCGGACCATTCCCAGCACCAGGACCAAGAGAACAAAGGCCCTTCCATGGGCTCAGAGCTTCAAATTGCAACAGGAAGCAATCGGGAAAAATAATTAGCTACCAACTTACTGGATCCACTCCGGACCGAGGCATAAACCGAACACAGACACCAGGGGCACATACCCCACGGAGAATGGTCCCTCCCGGTGGGTCTGCGGAGAGATGCCACCTTGTCCTTCCAATTTTAAGTCTGGGGTCACCACATCGGCAGGTGCTCTAAAGAACCGCATGCTCACAAGCTTCCTAACGTTACTCAACTCCGTTTTTGCCTCACACACCGCCGAGCCGCACAGATGAGACCCTTCTGCTCCAGGGTTCTAACGGCACAGTGGCAGGCACTCGTCCCCAGCAACATCGCCCCAGAAGGTACAGGAAACCCACAACTGCAACTAAGTGCAAAACAACGGAGCCGGCTGAGAAACCCCACCTTTTAAACAAACATCTCCCCCTCTCCCCAGAATAAAATAAAATAAGAAACCCTTTTGCCTCCTTGACCCAGGCATTTCCGGGAAGAAAAGGAGCCAGGCTGGCCCGAACTACCCAGATACTGTCATTGTTTTGTCGTCACCTTGTTTTGCTGGTATCCGAGAAATGTAAACAGGCTCCAGAGAGAGACACGTTTGGGGTGAAATCGCCAACAGTCTCCAGGCTAGGGCTGGGGGCAGGGAGACTTGAGGAAACCACCCCCTCTCGGTAGCCCCAAACCTCAATGTAGGGGCCGCAGCACTGGGAATGTGACCACAGAGCCAGGCCGGGACACCTCCCTGCAATATCCACACTGGAAATATCCAGGGAGACAGCTGTTTGCCTTAAAGAGGCCCAGACAAAGGGACCTGAGGCTCACTCCCCCCCCCCAAACCACCACGGGCAGAACAGCAGCCCCCAGAGCACAGGCTTCGCTGGCCATGTCCACTTGCCCAGCCACACTCTAGAAAAACAACACTCACGTCGGAGGATAATGATTTAGGTAGCGAGAGACTTGCTTCAAAAACCACATGGCAATCTCCGAATTAAAAGAACATGTGTAGCGTTTCACAGGCGCTTAGGTTTCCTGAGCCCTCCTGACCTCAACTCCACCCCTTGGGACGAACTAAAAGTTGCCGAGAAAGATCCCCAGCCCTAGACCTCCCCAAGGGTGTGCACAACTGAGGCACGAGCTCCCTGTCCCACCGCCTCACGCTCTGGAACCCCGTTCCCCCGCGGCGGTCCCACGCAGCCAGCTCCCGGGGTGGACACGGGCCGCGCGCCACTGTTCAGGGCCCCAGTGGCCAAACGGGTCGTCCGGGCACCTGGCAGGTGTCAGTGAGTTTGGAAACCGACTGCAACGCTGATGAAAGGCCAGCGCAACAGGCCAGGCCGCCCGACGCCGGGTCTCAGAACTTTCTCTGCAACTTAAATCAGTTCTCAGAGCTCGCAGGCCGGCAGCGCGGCCATCGGAAACAGGCTCAACAGAGTTCCCGAAGCAGGGCGGCCAGGCCTGTCTCCGGGCCGGACGACCTCGCTCAGTGCCTGCCCGCAGGACCGGGGTCCCCACGGTCCCAGCACGGCCTTGCCCGCTGGCTTCACGCGGGCGCACTTCAGAGCGCGCCCCGGGTCCCGGGCAGGTGAGGACCCGCCCGCACCGCACCTGGCGGGGCCGGCGCCGCCCGCGCGCCCTCCTCGCCTCCCCGGGACGCTCTGGACCGGGCCCTGAGTCCCTGGGAGGGACCCGGACGGTTGAGACAAAGGGCCGCGCGCTGCACCCAGGCGCCGGGGACGGAGTGGGGCGGCAGGGACTCGCGGCGCGCGCCCCAACTCGCCCCCAACTTGCAAAGTCGCTACCGCGAACTGCGCACTTGGCCGCGAGCCGCTCGGGCGCCCGGGCCATTGTCCCCGCGGCCCGCGCACACCTACCCGCGGCGGGGGCCAGGCTGCAGCAGAGCGCGAGCAGCAGCAGCGGCGGCGGCGGCGGCCGGGGCGGTTCCGCCTCCATGTTGTCCGGGGCCGGCCGGGCCCGCGCCGCGCTCACTTGGGCTCCATGGCGCGGCGCGGCGGCTCCTAGCGCGGCTCCCGGCTCCCGGCTCCCGGCGCCTGCCGCCTCCCCCTCGGACGCCTCGGACCAGGACAACGGGGGAGGAGGGAGGAGGCGCGGGAGCGGAAGCCGCGCTGCGTCTCCGCCCCCCGCCGCCGCCGCCACCGCCCGCCCGCGCCCCCAGCGCCGCCTCGCCCTCCCGCGGGCGCCCCCCGGAGCCGGTCCGCGGAGAGGCTGCCTCTGCGCCGCGTCTCCGCAGCCCTCCCGCGCTCCCGCCTACCCTGGGGCCGGACGGTGCGGCTCCTCCGGGCGAGGGGTCGGGCTCTGGGCTTCGGTCCCACGGAGCCCGGGGGCCGATCAAGTCCCGGAAGCAGGTATGTCACCTGTAGGGCCGCAGGGATCTGGCCTTTACCTTTGGGTAAACTGAGGCATGGGGGCGAGGCGGGGGGAGGAGTGTTGTCTGCGGGCACACACTGAGGCATTTTGGGGGCTGGAAGCCAGGGGCCCGGAGCCAGGTCTGTGCGCTTTCCCGCGACCGCAGCCGCAAGGGCAGGGCCAGCTCCGCAGCCCCGCGACACCTGTTCGCACTGGTGATGAGGGCGCCCAGCAAGGGAGAGGAAGGCGACCGAGAGACGGTTCTGGATAGGGATAGAAGTGAATGATGGAGAGACAGGAGCTGCATGAGCTGAGATTGGAGTGGGCTTGAGGTTTTTGGGGGTATTTTTGAGGTTTTATTTTTAAACTAAATGTACACCCTCTATGTTCCTTATGGTACAGATACTGAGCGAAGACACACTAATCTGCTTCTAGGCAGGCTGAGCGAGAAAGCCCCCTAGAGTGGCAGAATTTAGCTTTGACTCATTCAACCCGCAGGCACTGATTTCCCCCATCTCCCAGGCTCTGTGTCCACCTGAGCATGGAGCTCCAGCCACCTGGACCCTCAGGGCATGGGAGGGACTGGGAGGCACTGGCTCTGGAAACTTCCCCCCTTAGTTCAGACTTTCCTGCCCTTGGGCAGGTCTAAATATAACCTTCTCTGCACACTTTCCTTATAGACTAGGGCCACCAGTGCCTATCTTGCAGGTGCAAGTGAACTAGCTACAGGCCACACACAAACAACTGGATGTTCACGGTTGCCAACATTCTTCCTGTATTTGTGACAACTTTATAAAGCTTGGCAGAATGTCTCTGGTATATGGGGTTTATATTCTAGGGAGGAAGACAAGCAAAAACAAGAAGACAGATAAATTTAAAGCAAACAAACAAAAGCCCCACAACACCATTAACACACTGTGAGGCACGGCCATAAAAACTGAAGAGAGTTAGTCTGCGCTATCTGGGGAATTTTGACTTGGGAAGGTAGGGACGTTTGACAAAGAGGGAGGCTCGGGCAAATGAGGCAGTGGGAGCGGCCCGCTGGGCCAGCCCAGATAAGACCATGTAAGAAAGCAAGATGTATCCAAAGAGCAATAGGGAGCCATTGTAGGTGTTTAAGTAGCAAAATCCTTGCTGATTTCTCTCTCACACCCCACGCCCAACCCCAGTTGCAATGCTGTTCACTCTACTTTCAGAACAGATGCAGACTCCCAACTCTTCTCACGCTTCCACCATCATCACCCCAGTTTGGGTCTCCTCTCACCCCCATGGATAGCCTGCTTCCCACCTGACCCCTTCAGCCTAATCTCAGCAGTAAGAATGTTAAGTCAGATCACAACCCTTCTCTGCTCAAGAACTTTCTGTGGCTCCCATAGCAGTCACAATAGAAGCCAAAGGCCTAATGGCTCCTCCTGAGCCTGATCTGGCCACAACTCTCCCTTTACCTCTCCAAGCTCTTTATGCACCCTCTTTCCTCTCCCTCACCCTGCTCCAGGCACAACAGCCTCCATACTTGTCCTCAGACAGGAAACACACCTGCCTCAGGGCCTTTGCACTTTCTGATCTCTTGTCTTGAACTCTTTTTTTCTTTTATTTTTTTTAAGTGAGAGAAGGGGAGATAGAAAGACAGACTCCTTTATGCATCTCAACCGTGATCCACCCTGCCATCCCTATCTGGGGCCAATGCTTGAATCAACATAGCTATCCTCAGCGCCTGTGACTGACACTTTCTTGGACCAATCGAGCCACTGGCTGAGAGGGGAAGAGAGAGAAGGAGGAGAGAGACAATTAGAGAAGCAGATGATTGCTTCTCCTGTGTGCCCTGACCGGGGATCAAACCCGGTACATCTGGACACCGGGCAGACACACTATCCACTGAGCCAACCAGCCAGGATCATCTGGAACTCTTTTATCCTAGTTATCTTCATGATTCACTTCTTTTTTCTTTAATTTATTTTTATTTATTCATTTTAGAGAGGAGACACAGAGTGAGAGAGAGAGAGAGAGAGAAAGGGGGGAGGAGCTAGAAGCATCAACTCCCATATGTGCCTTGACCAGACCAGTGCAGGGTTTTGAACTGGCGACCTCAGTGTTCCCAGGTCGACGCTTTATCTACTGCGCCACCACAGGGCAGGCATGATTCACTTCTTCACATCTTCATTTCTTCAGCCATGTCTTTCCTGACCACCTTTGAAAATTGCACACCATCCCCTTCCCCCTCGACAGAACTTCCTGCTTCATCTCCCTGCTTTACTTTTCCCCTTTGTCCTGACCGACATCTGACAAACTGAGTGTTTACTCATCTTTCTTCCCTCCATTAGAATGGAAGCACCAAGAGAACAGAGACCTTCATCTGCTTTCTTCCTTGTGTATCCCTTGAGCCTAGACCAGGGCCTAGCACATAGTAGGTACTTAATATTTGCTTGTTGAATGAATGAATGAAGTGAAAAGATATGATTTACATTTATAAAATGCTGAGTGGGTCCAGGGCTCCCAGGAAAGAAGTTGTACAGGTGACTGGCCAGCAGGTGTGTACCATGGTAGCAGCCAGAGAGATGGCAAAGGGCCCTGGCTGTGGGGATGAGGGGAAGGGGGCCCAGGGTGAATGAACCAAGAATATAAAACACAGATATTGGGATTCTTTATTCTCAAGGAGAAAGGTATCAAGCTTGAACTCTTAGGATGGGAGAATTCAGTCAATAGAAAAGGCCATTTAAGTGAGGAGATGGCAGATGCAGGCAGCAGCTGCTGGGGTGCCCTGGGTTTTCCTGTGCCAACTCATGATGTCGATTGTGGAGGGACCGCCAGAGATTCCCCCCAAGAGGAAAGGGACTGTGCCCCAGGTTTCCAGGCATCGGAGCCAGACTCCAGGTCACCTGACCCTGCCCAGAACTTTGAGAAAAGTCATTTGAACAAATGAGGACGAATCACTACTTTATTCTGCAGAATTCCGACACCACAAGGGCAGTAATTTTTAGACTCTTCAGTAAAGTAAGAAGCAACCAGAGAAGGTGCTAACCTCCCACTTCCCCGGAAGGCTGCCTGTCACAGCTCGCCACACTACCACCAGACTTCTTCGCCTCGCGTTTAGAAATGTTAGTTCTCAGTTCATTCCTCTGATGCGGGCTCCATCCCCGTGAGGGGGGGGGGGCTCAGCCTCAGTCAGATCCAATCCTTTCCAGGGATCAGGGCTCCATGGGGGTCCAATGAGGGCCCTTCAGAGGATGCCACCTCAGCCCTGGGACACTTGGAGAAAAGGCCTTTTTGGTTCCCTTCCCAAGCCAGAACATGCTGACTCTGGAGAGTTATTCTGGGCACCAGAACCCTCCCGCCAGGCCTGGCCCTGTGGGCAGAGGTGTGTCTCGGACTCCCAGTGTTCCCAACTCACTGAGCCACACACACCCTCCCAAGGGCGGCCCAGCGAGGGAGGGTAGAGGGAATGTCCACTGACCAGCCCGTCCTGGGTCCTCTGCACAGCACCGCCTCCTAGCGACCTGGGAAGGCGGCCACTGGTGCTTGGTGATGGGCCCCACAGAGCTTTATTAGTAGCAGGCCATGGTTTCCGTGGAGACAGCTAGGGTGCAAGGGGCTCAGGCCGAACTTCCCCTCTGCGCCCAGTGTCCTCAGTTATAAACTGGGAGTGAAAACACCTGTCCGCCTCATCTCTTTCTCACTGGTCACGTAAACCTCACACAAGAGAAGATTTGGGAAAATGCTCTTTGTACTTTGAAGCCCTGCACTCAGGGAAGTTGTAATTGACATAGGCCCACGACAGGGCGTGAAGGATGTGTGTGCCAGACACTCCCTTGGGGTGGGCGTCCCACAGCCCGCTCACTTGTCTCCTCCTAATGGTGATCAGCCCTGAGCTTCGGCCCTCCTGGTCGCCTGGTGTGGCATGTAACTTGCCTCCTGGGACAGACAGGAGGTCCTGGAAAGCCACATGAGAGGGTGGCCCACCTGGCAGCTGTGTTTTCCATGCAGATTAAGGAGTTGACATTCAGGTTTGATGTTTCTTTTTAAACACTTTGAAGTCACCTGTCGTGGGTTGAATAGTGGTCCCTAAACAGATACGTCCACACTCTAATCCGGGGAACCTGTGAATATTAACCAATTTGGACAAAGGGTCTTTGCATGTATAATTATGAACCTTAAGGGGAAGAGATCATCCTGGGTTGTCCCAGGGGACTCTAAATTCAATGGCAATGGTCCTTCATACAGACAGGCAGGGAGAGATCCGAGGCAGACAGAGGAGGAAAAGAAAGAAGATGGAAAAAGAAAAAAGGAAAGAAGATGGAGGCAGAGATTGGACGGATGCAGCCACAAGCCCAGGACATCCCGGTGCCCCAAGAAGCTGGTGGGGGCAAGGAGGACCCTTCCTGAGGGCCTTTACAGGGGACACAACCCTACACGCAGCTTGACTTCAGACATCTGGCCTCCAGACTGTGAGGGAGGAACTTTCTGCTGCTTGAAGCCCCCCGGAGTATGGTGGATTGTTACTGCCACCCCCGGGCACAGATCCGGCACCCAGTCCTCACAGACCCTGCTTTCAGGGAAGGGACCTGAGGTCAGGTGAGGCCTTGTCCAGGGCATTGGCTCCGGCTGTTTTCATTCTCTGATGGCAAAGATGTGTCATTGCAATGGAGACGACGCGGCCTATGAAACTTCAGATGGTCACTGTCCAGCCCTTTACAGAGATGTTTGCCCACCCCCACACTAGGTGATGATAACCTGTTCTAGAAAAATTAAAGCAAAGTAAGAGGGTCAAGGGGTACCCTGGCCGGAGAGCTCAGTTGGTTTGAGCCTCATCCCAAAGTGCAGAGGTTGCCTGTTCGATCCCTGGTCAGTTCACATACAGGAACAGATCTATGTTCCTATCTCTCCCCCTTCCTTCCTTTCTCGCCAAAATTCAGTAAATTAAAATTAAAAAATTCTTTTTCAAAAAAGAGGGTCAAAGGAAGAGAAAGACTTCACTAGGAAGGCAGCATTCGTGCAGGTACCTGGAGGAAGGAAGGGAAGAAGTCTTGCAGCCAGCAGGAAGAGCCAGTGCAAAGGCCCTGAGGCACGGTGAGGGGCTGGAGGGCTCAGAGCAGAGAGACAAGGTTAGAGAGGAGCAGGTTGTGGAGGTCACCTCTTCTGTGTGAGATGGGGAGTGGGAGCCATTGGAGGGCCCAGAGCAAGGGGAACGTGGATTTGCATTTTACAGAATCTCTCTGCCACTATGTGGGAAAATAGAATGATGGGGCAGGAGGGGAACAGGCGGCTAGCTGAGGGGCCACTGCAGTGGTCCAAGTTCGAAATGCTGGGGACCAACATGGCAACAGCAGAGATGGGGAAAAGTGATTGGGTTGGATGTGGAAATCTCTCTGAGGGCAGAGAGGACGTGGAAGCAATGTCAGGGCTGAGAAAGTGTCAAGGATGATGTCATTAGTGCCTGGAAGGCTAGGGCTGCCATTCTCTGACACCTGAGTGCCAGGGAATGGAAGGGAAGAGACACTGGGTGGAGTACAGAGTCCGCCTTGAACTTGTATAGCCAAGATCCTATCAGACTTCCCAGCGGAGGAGTCGAGTGAGCAGGGTCTAGGGGTTAAACAGCCAGAGTCCTGGGCTGTGCATAGAAATGTGGGAATTGCCTGACCAGATGGTGGCGCAGTGAATAGAGCATTGGACTTGGACGCAGAGGACCCAGGTTCAAAACCCCGAGGTCGCCGGATTGAGCACAGGCTCATCTGGTTTGAGCACAGCTCACCAGCTTGGACCCAAAGTTGCTGGCTTGAGCAAGGGTTCGCTCAGTCTGCTGTAGCCTCCCCCCCGCCCCGTCAAGGCACATAGGAGAAATCAGTCAATGAACAACTAAGGTGCCACAGTGAAGAGCTGGTGCTTCTCATCTCTCTCCCTTCCTGTCTGTCTGTCCCTCTCTCTGTTACTCTCTGTCTTTGTCACACACACATGCACACAAAAGAAATGTGGGAATCTTTAGTACTGAAGGCCATGATCCTGGGGGAGCTGCTATGAAGAAAGAGGTTCAAGGGCTACACATTGGGACCCTTCAAGCGCAGGGGAGGGGAGACCCAGGAGAGAGTAGGGCCCAGGAGCCAGGAAAAAAGGTGAGTGAGGGGTCGGGCCAGGTGTGAGCTGCTGCCAGACAAGCGGGACAAGGACAGAGACTTGTCTTCTGGGCCCAGCAAGCGGCTGATGGCCCATGAGTAAGTGTCCATGTGCCTGGCTGTTACTGAAGACCAAGCATGCCATACACACTTTAGTGATCACACAGGGCACCTCAGGGTCGGGGCGAAAAGCACCTTTGCCCACACCTGCTTGGGAACCTGGGTGGCTACCACACCTCTCCGGTCAGTCTCAGAGGCAATGATGGTCACAGTTTCACTTGTGGTCCCTCAAACAGCCTCAGTCCAGGAGCTGCAATTCCAGTGTCTGTTTAATGATCAAAACTGAAGTTTATTCCAAGTCACAGCATCTCCCCTCTTCCAGCTCTGCTGGGCTATGGGTGGGAAGCCACAGCAGGGTTAGGTGGGTGGCAGCTGGCCTCTGCCCTCCTCCTAATGACTGGATCCAGCGGGGAGGGAGGGACAAGGGACAGGAAAGTGGGGGCTGGGGGGACTGGAGCCACTGTGACCCAGCCTAGGGCTCCGGAGTTTGGGGGATTCCAAATGTTGATTCCTTCTCCCATGGGCTCTCTGTGGGCATCTTGGTTACTTCTTCAAACACATCTGACCCCTGGGACATGTGCTTTTGCTTAGTCACCCAGAAAGCACCACCGGCTGCCCAGTTCAGTGGCTGGCCAGGCAGCGACAGCCTCGACCTCTAATTTATGACACACCAGACGCACATGTTGTCCCCAATTTAGACCCCAGCTCCACGGGCCATGTCCCCCTGGCTCCCTGAAGCCACTCTTAACAGTCTTGAGATGAAGGCGATGTACCTTGGGCCTCCCTCTCTCACTGCACGCACTCCTTTCTGTACTCTCAGTGTGGGCAGTGGGCTCATCGGGCTCACCAACCATCCCAGTTTGCCTGGAACTGAGGGGTTCCCAGGACATAAGACTGTCAGGGCTAAAACTTGGGGAAGTCCCTGGCAAACAGGGGCGAGGCGGTCACCATCAGTCTCCCCTCCACACAATGCCCACCCCGAGAATGTGGGGGACAGAAATGCAAAGCAGGCCTCATCCTGTGCCTGCCACTGACAGTAAAAATCAGGCCCTGGCTGGGTAGCTCAGTTAGTTAGATCATCAGTTCAACGTGCCACCGTTTCGGGTTGAATCCCAGGTCAGGGCACATACAAGAAACAACCAAGTACAGCACAAAGGAGTAGAACAGCAGGTTGATGTTTCTCTCTCTCTCTCTCTCTCTCTCTCTGTAAAAACAATCAATAAAATTATTTAAAAGTTTAAAAATCACTCATCAAAACATCAATAAAGTGAATGGGGTTTTTCTAGATAAAAAGAGGCACACAAGAGAGCCCTGGCTGGGTAGCTTAGTAGGTTAGAGCCTCGGGGTCCATCCCCAGTCAGGGCATATATAAGAATCAATCAATGAATGCATAAACAAGTGAAACAAATTGCTATTTTTCTCTCTCTCTCTCGCCCTTCCTCTCTCTCTCAAATAGTTTTTAAAAAATGAGACACAGCCTGACCAGGTGGTGGCACAGTGGATAGAGCATCGGACTGGGATACGGAAGACCCAGGTTCGAGACCCCGAGCTTGCCAGCTTGAGTGCCGGGCCCATCTGGCTTGAACAAAAGCTCGCCAGCTTGGACCCAAGGTCGCTGGCTCCAGCAAGGGGTTGCTC
Organism: Rhynchonycteris naso; assembly: GCA_037038555.1. NCBI lineage: Eukaryota > Metazoa > Chordata > Mammalia > Chiroptera > Emballonuridae > Rhynchonycteris > Rhynchonycteris naso. Next base: position 368,148,905 of record CM072995.1, on the reverse strand, counting down.
GGTCTGCTGAAGGCCCGCGGTCAAGGCACATGTGAGAAAGCAATCAATGAACAACTAAGGTGTCGTGACAACAACGAAAAACTAATGATTGATGCTTCTCATCTCTCTCCATTCCTGTCTGTCTGTCCCTATCTATCCCTCTCTCTGACTCTCTCTCTGTCCCTGTAAAAAAATTAAAATAATATAAAAAAATGAGACACAGACAGAATGGCGCTCATTAACAAATCAACACAGAGTAAGTGCTGGCAAGGGTGTGGAGAAAAGGGAACCCTCCTGCACTGCTGGTGGGAATGCAGACTGGTGCAGCTACTGTGGAAAACAGTATGGAGTTTCATCAAAAAATTAAAGACAGATCTGCCATTTGACCCAACGATCCCACTTTTAGGAATGTATCCTAAGAATCCCAAACACTGATTCAAAAGAAGACATGCACTCCCATGTTTATGGCAGCATTGTTTACAATAGCCAAGATCAGGAAACAGCCCACGTGTCTGTCAGTGGACGAGTGGATTAAAAAGCTGTGGTACATATACACAATGAAATACTACGTGGCCGTGAAAAAAAAAAAGGAAATCTTACCTTTTACAACAACATGGATGGACCTGGAGACTATTATGCTAAGTGAAATTAAGCCAAGCAGAGAAAGACAAATATCGTATGATCCCACTCATATGAGGAATCTAATGAACAATGTGAATTGAGGAACGGAACAGAGGCAGAGGTGGGGTCACAGGGACCAGAGGGAAAGGGGAAGAGAGGACGGGCTCAGAGAGGAGAAGGGGATTAGTGAAATTATGTAGACATAACACAGAGACAGAGAGCAGGACAGCAAATCCTGGAGGGAAGGGGGGAGGCATTGGAGGGAATGGGCAAAAGGGGTGTCAAGGGGAACAAGGGGGTTGGGGGAGAGGGAGATATATTCTATGGATCACTTGAATCTATGCGAACACAATAAATTTAAAAAAATAAAAAGAGAGACACAGATACCCTGCTTGATTTTGTTTTTTAAGTGAGAAGAGAGGAGATAGACTCCCGCATATTTTACAACTGGGGTCCACCAGGCAACCCCCAGGGCCAACGCTGGAATCAGCAGAGGTATCCTCAGCACCCAGGGCCACACTCTAACCAATCAAGACACTGGCTGCCAGAGGGAAAGGGGAGAGGGAGGGGAAGAGAAGCAGATGGTCACTTCTATGCATGCCCTGACCAGGGATCCAACCTGGGAGGTCTGCACCCTGGGCCGATGCTCTATCCACTGGGCCACCAGCCAGGGCCTCCTGATTGATTTTTTTTTTTAATGTTTTAAAAATAACTCTGATGAAATTAAGAATTATGAATTGTTTTTTTAAGATGTGACAAAACTATTCTGTTTACATAGAAGAGTGCTCTTAGGAGACATCTGCTAAACCCTTTAATGGAGAACTGTCAACTGCTCCGTACTTTCAATATTTATATTTTGGCAAAAGTGGCAAAACATTATTAACAAATTTTGAAGCTAGGCAATAAAGTTATGGGTGGTCACTTAAAAAAAAAAAAAAACAACACACACACAACAGCTCACAGACTGTGAAGTAAGGCGTGTTCTATTCTGCCGCCGGCGGTGCTGCATGCAGCTTTTTGGACTCCTCGGACTCGACCTTGGAGCATGGTGTCTACAGCCGGGACCTCCTCCCGGACCTCGGGCCCAGGGGGGGGCTGCGCGCTGGACTCTGGGCTCGCTGGCACGGCCCCTGCCCTTGGCCCTCAGCCCCGTCGGGTGCGGCAGCGTGGCTGAGAGCCCAGCGCCGGGTGCCTCCTGCTAGCGCGCCTCCGGGGTCCGGATCACAGTCCTTCCCTGCTTGTCAATAATTCTCGGGCCAAAGGGCGCAGCGGGCAGCAAAGCAGAGCGCGCGGGGCCTTTGACGGGCAGCCTCCGCCTCGCCAGCCAACGAACTCCGCTGCAGACTTTGTACCCAGACTGTGTTTTCTCTGGGCGATCAAGGGGCGAGTCCCTGGATTCCCGCTGCGCAACCCAAATCCTCCAGGGGCGCCACTGAACCCTCCCTAACGCCTATTCTACAGAGGGGGAAACTGAGGCCCGGGGCAGGTTGGATGTCTTGACTGAGGTCCCTCAGCGAGCAAGGCGTGGAGCTGCAGCCCGCGTGATTTTTACTCCCTGCAAGGCCCTGTGTCTTTTTGGGAACGGGGAGAAAGAGGCTGAGGCTGACGGGGGCGGCGGGGCTCCACCACACCGGTTCCCTGCTCCGGTCGCTCCCGGCTCCGGCCTACCGTGAGCCCTGCGGCCACGAGGGGGCAGCAGCATCCAGCCCTGCCAGGCTCTTCCCTGGGCTCTGGCATCAGCGAAGAAACAGCTGTCAGAACAAGGAGGGGGTCTCGGAAGATAGACCTCGGCGAGGAAGCGACTGCACACACTAGATGCTGTCAAGATGAGACAGAAGGCAAGAATGTGGGCTCCCGGATCGATGCTCACGGTTCGAATGCCCAATGCATGACCTTGGGCAAGTTGTTGAACCCCTTGGGAACCTGTTTTCTAATTTGTGCCCCCGGGAATAATAATGGCCTGGTGTGGCTGTGTTGGGATTAAGATAACCAGGTAGTAAATATACATCAAGTATTATTACTACCAGGGTGCAGAGGGCGGCAGGCTGAGTCACCCGCAGAGACCAGGGTGGGGCTTCCTGGTACAGGCCTGGAGGAGGGGTCTAGGGACTCCTCCGGGCAGTTCTGCTCAATCTCCAGGGTCTGCCCTTGACTTGCACACGTGGGGCCTGCGCATCTGCTGATCCGTGCCAGTCACTGAGCGGCCATATCGCCTCCGCAGGGGGACTGTTATCTTCTCCATTTTATAAAGAGAAAACTGAGGCTCTGGCCTGACCTGTGGTGGCCCAGTGGATAAAGTGTCAACCTGGAAACACTGAGGTCGCTAGTTTGAAACCCTAGAGCTGCCTGGTCAAGGCACATATGGGAGTTGATGCTTCCTGCTCCTCCCCCCTTCTCTCTCTTTCTCTTTCTCTCTCTCCTCTCTAAAATGAAAAAATTAAAATATATATTTAAAAAAAAGAGAAAACCGAGGCTCAGAGAAGCCATGCACGTGCCCTGGGTCCGTGGGGCACAGCCTATGTTAGCCTCAGAACTGGGGACCTGGGATCTGCACCAGGTGCTCTGCTCTGTGCATACTGCAGAAACCTGCACAAACCATTGCCCAAGTCACCTTGTCAGGGTCAAGGATGTTAACTCCTGTAAAGCCAGTAGTCGAGGCCACTATCAGAGCCGCCTGGCCAATGCAGGTTCACATTAGATTCGAACAGACGATAATGAAACAACGGAGCCAAGAACTGGTTAGCCATCAGCTTTAATTCTAGCTTGCACCTGGCGGGCAAGCAAAAACACACACTGGGCTCCAAAATCCACTCATTCAGTGCTCACAAAGCTACTGACTTATCCGAGTTTCCTAGAATCAGAGGTTTCTAGCTCACCAGACTTATTCACTTCTGTTCCCCATCTCCTTCTCCAGCACAAACTCTGCACAAACTGGCTTCTTCCTCAGCATTCTGCCACCTTGGCTGCTTGCTCTCCTCCACGTGGCCTTAATCTGCTCTCCTTTCTAATACTAACCTCAGAAACCCAGAGAGAGAGCAAGCTCCCGGCCTGCCCCTCTTTATAGTGTAGAATCCAAACCTTCAATCCAATCTACAGACAAGGAAGTCTCTGATACAAAGTCACTTATCTGAGTCATAATGGGAGGATTCCTCATGAGAGTGCACCACCCCACATCATCCAATCAGTCAAGAGTGTGGGGAAAAGCTTACTCTTAAAACTTGCACGTGGGCAGCGCCATCTTTAACAAAGTGAGCATGATATATTTTATCTGCCCAACAACTCCCTTTAGCAGAGGTGGGGGCTGTTGGTGGGGGCTTTGACAGTTGTCCTTCCCAACCTCCTACCCCACCAGGTTTGCTGGCTCACCTGGGAAGAAAAGCTCTTGGCAGATTTCCATTGCCAGCCTGTCCTACCCACTCCCCAGTGGTTCAGGACCCTCAGCCCTAGATGAGTAAATGAATAGCACAACAGTAAAACATCAGAACACTGAAAAGAAAGCTCTTGAAACCAGCGAAGGCCCTGGCTGGTTGGCTCAGTGGTAGAGCGTCAGCCCAGCGTGTGGATGTCCTGGGTTCGATTCCCAGTCAGGGCACACAGGAGAAGCACCCATCTGCTTCTCCACTCCTCCCCCCTTGCTTCTCTCTCTCTCCCTCTCTCTCTCTCTCTCCTCATCCTACAGCCATAACTAGATTGGAGCAAGTTGGCCTGGGCACTGAGGATGGCTCCATGGCCTCTGCCTCAGGCACTAAGAAGAGGTCGGTTGCTGAGCAATGGAGTAATGCCCCAGATGGGCAGAACATTACCCGTTAGTGGGCTTGTTGGGAGGATTCCAATCAGGGCACAAGCAGGAGTCTGTCTCTCTATCTCTCCTCCTCTCACTGAATTTAAAAAAAAAAAAAAAAAAGAGGATGCTTGACTGATTTCCTTTCCAATGATCATACATATTATTTCATTTTCTCTAACTGTATTTTTTATTTTGATTTTTATATAGTTAAGCAGGTAATATAGTCACATAAAATTCATGATATAAAGGAACAATTGCTTTTTTTTTTTGGTATTTTTCCGAAGTTAGAAACGGGGAGGCAGTCAGACAGACACCTGCGTGCACCCAACTGGAATCCACCCGGTATGCCTACTAGGGGGCGATGCTCTGCCCATCTGGGGCGTTGCTCTGTTGCTCAGCAACCAACCTCTTCTTAGTGCCTGAGGCAGAGGCCATGGAGCCATCCTCAGCACCAGGGCCAACTTTGCTCCTATGGACCCTTGGCTGAGGGAGAGGAAGAGAGAGACAGAGGGGAAGGAGAGGGGAAGGGGAAAGAAGCAGATGGGTTCTTCTCCTGTGTGCCCCGGCCGGGAATTGAACTGGGACTTTCACATGCTGGGCCGATGCTCTACCACTGAGCCAACCGGCCAGGGCTGGAATAATTGCATTTTATATGTAATTTTTCACCTGACATTGTATCTTGACCATTCCTCCCATGTTATTACTGGTTCTTCAAAAGCATCATTTTTAGCAGCTGTTTAATAATTTATCTTGTGGATATACTAGTTTACTTCACCATTCTAATTTCTTTTTATTTTATTTATTTTAGAGAGGAGACACAGAGTGAGAGAGAGAGAGAGAGAAAGGGGGGAGAAGCTGGAAGCATCAACTCCCATATGTGCCTTGACCAGACCAGTGCAGGGTTTTGAACTGGCGACCTCAGTGTTCCCAGGTCAACACTTTATCCACTGCACCACCACAGGTCAGGCTACTTCACCATTCTAAATAACACTTAGCCATCTTCCAGGTTTTTAATGCAACTCACGCCCTGGCACACATCTGCAAGTCTCGCTGGTACAGCCTCGTAGAGTAGCATGGATGAGCGTCTGCCTGGGTCAGACTGCATTTATTTACACTCCATCTAGATCATGTAGCCAGAGCATGGCGCTGGAAGGTGGGAGAGGTCTAAAGGTCAGGGCTTGCATCAGAGCCAGACAAAAGCTGGTGCATGATTCCTTTGTATCAGCCTGGCATTTATTAATCACTCACTTATTTATCTCACAAATAGTTACTGAGCACCTGCTATGTGCCAGGCACTGTTCTAGAAGCTTTGAATACCAAAGACCCCTGTCATCTTGGAGCTTATACTTTGGGGGGGGGGAAGGGGAGACAGATAATAAGTAATAAATGTAATAAATAAATAAGTTGTACAATGTGTTAGAAGAACTATAGAAAAAAGAAAATGTAGTGCAGGGTTGGGGGATCGGGAGAAGACAGGGTGCTCAGGAATGATCTCAGTGAAAAGGCTGCCTAAGAAGCAAAGAGGACCTGACCAGGGGGTTGCACAGTGGTTAGAGCATCAGCCTGGGATGCTGAGGATCCAGGTTCAAAACCCCAAAGCCCCTGACCTGAGGGTGGGGTCACCAGCTTGAGCATGGGATCATGGAAATGACACCATAGTCTCTGGATTGAGCAAGGTGTCACTCGCTCTGCTGTAGCCTGGCGATCAAGGCACATGTGAGAAAGCAATCAATGAACAACTAAGGAGCCACAACAAAGAATTGATGCTTCTCATCTCTCTTTCTTTCTGTCTGTTTCTCTCTCACACACTCATAAAAAGACAAAACACACACACACACACACAAAAAGGAAAAAGCAAAGAGGAACAGGAAGGAAGGTGTGGCCAAGAGGACCCTGGGAGGGAGAACCTTCCAGACAGAACAACCAATGCCAAGTTTGTGGTCTGGGAATGTACCTATGCCTGTTTTCTTTTTCTTTTTTCTTTTCATTGCAAGAGCATTTTTCCATCTCATTAAATGTTACAAAACTTTTTTGAACTCGATAAAGAACAGGTAAGCCTGATGGTCTCCTCCCCGCCTGCATCTCCTGCTCCCCCCGAAACGAGGGAGTAACCGTCCTCCCACATGGTGTGCTCTGTGCCACTGGGCTGCATGGCAGATCCTGGCCATGGTCGCTGGACTGAGAGCAGCAGTGAAGGAAGTGTCCAAGCCCATCCCAGCACAGGTGGCCAGATACAAAATACAAAAAAAGAATTAATTCTTGGCTTTTGGGTGTCAAAACAGACCCCTGCTTGGAACTCAGAGAAGAGGCCACAGATGCAGGGAAGTCAGGGGAGAGGGTGAACTTGACCAAGGGAGGATGAGACCTGGAGAAGCACAACCGCCGGAGGCATGAGTCCCAAACCTATAGTCTCAGGATATTTGACGGTCTTAAAAAAAATTTTGTGAGAGTCCCAAAGAACTCTATAAGGGTTTGATCTGGTGATAGGTGCCATTTTAGAAATTAAAACTAAGAAATCTTTAAATTCTTTCTTCATTTTAAAATAACAGTGAGAAACCCATTGCATGCTAATGAAAATAACTTGCTATGGCCTGACCAGGCAGTGGCGCAGTGGGTAGAGCATCAGACGGGGATGCAGAAGACCCGGGTTCGAGACCCCGAGCTCGCCAGCTTGAGCGTGGGCCCATCTGGTTTGAGCAAAAGCTCGCCAGCTTGGACCCAAGGTCGCTGGCTCCAGCAAGGGGTGGCTCGGTCTGCTGAAGGCCCGCGGTCAAGGCACATGTGAGAAAGCAATCAATGAACAACTATGGTGTCGCAACGAAAAACGAATGATTGATGCTTCTCACCTCTCTCCGTTCCTGTCTGTCTGTCCCTATCTATCTGACTCTCTCTCTGTCCTTGTAAAAAAATAAATAAATAAAATAAACTTGCTAAAAAAAAAAAAAGAAAATAACTTGCTATGAAAAATCACTATTTATTTACCAAAACAAAAATTAATGAGAAGAGTGGCATCATTTTAAGTTTTTTTTTTAAAGAAAACTTTATTTATTCATTTTAGAGACGATAGAGAGAGAGAGAAAGGGGGGAGGAGCAGGAAGCATCAACTCCCATATGTGCCTTGACCAGACAAGTGCAGGGTTTTGAACTGGCAACCTCAGCATTCCAGGTCAACACTCTATCCACTGTGCCACCACAGGTCAGGCACATCATTTTAAGTATTTACAAACCTCTTTAATGTCTGTCTTCTCGTATCTGTTTCTGCATTCAATTTATCGCAACATGTTGTTTGATTGAAATCCACCAAGGAGATGTGGCCTCACACACCTGACGCGATGGGAAGACTTGTTTCACCTCTATTCAAATAATTGTGAATAGTCTTTGTTACCAGCCCGGAACTCAACAACGGGTGGTTCCCTAAAGGTGAGCTACAGTGTGGGAATCTAAAAGCATACGAATAAAATTGCTGAACTTGGAAGTCCAATTGCATAGCAAGTATAGTAATATGGTGCTCATACCAAAACTGGTATTAGAAGTGGGAGTGCTACTGTTAGAACAAATAAAAAGGAAGAAAAACCCCAAAAGCATGCGGCATAGGCTCCACAGGCAGGAGGCGGCGTGGAAAACAACATCAGACAGACACGTGTAACTCAGTAGCAGAGTGCCAGGTTCAACTGCCATCTGTAATGACTTGGAAGGTCAGCCATATGCCGACTGAACCTGCAGGCCTGGGGAAGACGGAAAACAGAATGCTCGCAGTCCCCTGTGGTTATCTTTAGACACAGCCAAGCATTAGAAGAAAGAGACATGTCCTGGCACAATGGGCCCATTTCCAAGCAGAAGTGAAAGGGACTCGTAAGAATCTAGAAATGTGGGGCCTCATGGATTTGCTTTGAGACACGGGATTGCAAAAGGTTGGGAATGGCAAAGACCCATCAACGCTCAGCTTCATAACAGAGTAGACCCCATGGGAAGGAGAGGGCTCCAAGGAGGCAAAGAAATAAAATCAAGGTTAGGCCCTGGCGAGTTGGCCCAGTGGCTTGAGCGTTGGCCCAGTGTGTGGACGTCCCAGATCTAATCCCCAGTCAGGACACCCATGAGAAACAACCACCTTGCTTCTCTCTCCCCTCCTTCTCCCCTTCTCACCCTCTTCTTCTCCCGCAGCCAGGGGCTCAATTGGTTAGAGCATGGGCGCTGAGGATAGCTCCGTTGGAATACATCAGCCTCAGGCACTAATAATAGCTTGGTACTCTAGCATCGGCCCATGATGGCGGTTGCCAGGTGGATTCTGGTCAGGGTGCATGCGGGAATCTGCCTCACTATGTTATAATTTTTTATAACCTTAAAAAAATTATTATAATTTTAATGCCCTTAGTTTTATGTTCAGAGCATAAAATGAACCCTCGATTAATAATGACAATAGAGCATGAAGGGAACTGCTGGCTTTGTTTTCCCCTGGGAGTAATGGTTCAGTATTTACTAAGTCAGAGCTTGTTTTTTCCCACAGAGAAACTACTGTGAGCAATGAGAATCAACACTATGATGAAACTGAGGCACAGAGTGTCTAGTCTAAGCCTCTTGCCAGCTGTCACACATCTAAAAAGTAAAGTGGCCAGGATTTGAAGCCAGACAATGTTACTCCAGAACCCTGACCTTTTTTTTAAAAAACAGCACATTTATTTTAAAAATATTATTTTTTATTGATTTTAGCAAGAAAGGAAGAAGGAGAAAGACAGACAGAAACATCAATATCAAGTTTTTCCTGTATATGCCTTGACCAGGGATCAAACCAGCAACCACTGTACTTTGGAATGATGCTCTAACCAACGAACCTATCTGGCCAGGACAGAAAATATATATATATATATATTTTTTTTTACAGAGACAGAGAGAGAGTCAGAGAGAGGGATAGATAGGGACAGACAGACAGGAACGAAGCGAGATGAGAAGCATCAATCATCAGTTTTTCGTTGTGGCACCTTAGTTGTTCATTGATTGCTTTATAATATGTGCCTTGACCATGGGGCTATAGCAGAACAAGTAACCCCTTGCTCAAGCCAGCGACCTTGGGTCCAAGCTGGTGAGCTGTGCTCAAACCGATGAGCCCGTGCTCAAGCTGGCGACTTCGGGGTCTCGAGCCTGGGTCCTCCGCATCCCAGTCCTATGCTCTATTCACTGCGCCACTGCTTGGTCAAGCAGGCCTAACTTTTATATGTTGCTTCTCACATGGCCTTAAATTCAAATAACATTGTTAGTCAACAACAAAGAAAAAAAAGCTTTGAGTTTGTTCTTAGCTATTTCTGCATAGGAAGCATCTGAGATTATCTGTGCCTAAGGATTAAAGTGTATCCTTATCTTTTTTATTTTTATGAACTTTTTTTAATTTATTTTTTTAAAATATTTTCCCATAACTCCTATTCTTAAATTTATTTTATTTTTTTATTTTATTCATTTTAGAGAGGAGACACAGAGTGAGAGAGAGAGAGAAAAAGAGAAAGGGGGGAGGAGCTGGAAGCATCAACTCCCATATGTGCCTTGACCGGATCAGTGCAGGGTTTTGAACTGGCAACCTCAATGTTCTCAGGTTGACGCTTTATCCACTGTGCCACCACAGGTCAGGCTGAACTTTTTTTAAATGTCTTTTTAATGTCATGCGATCTACCCACACTTCCTTCGCGATCGACATATTGAGCACCCCTGCCTTAACTGTTCATTGATTACTTTGTCATATGTGCCTTGACTGTGGAACTACAGCAGACCGAGTAACCCCTTGCTCAAGCCAGCGACCTTGGGTCCAAGCTGGTGAGCTTTTGCTTAAACCAGATGAGCCCGTGCTCAAGCTGGCGAGCTCGGGGTCTCGAACCTGGGTCCTCCGCATCCCAGTCTGATGCTCTATCCACTGCACCACCGCCTGGTCAGGCTATTAACTTTTTTGTTTATTTTATTGATTTGAGAGAGAGCGAGAGAGAAAGCGACAGGAATATCGAATCGATCTATTCCTTGTATGTACCCTGATCGGGGATTGAACTGGCAACCTCTGCACTTCGGGACGATGCTCTAACCAACCAAGCTAACTGGCCAGGGCTATCCTTCTCTTTTTAATTCACCCATTGCCATCAGAAAAACCTGGCCTACTCTGCTTTACTCTACATAACACTCTACTGAGGCAGCTATGCAGTTTCCAGAGCTGTGCTCAATAGAACTAGGTTCTAGGTGACCCCAACCCACCAGAAGGTATTAGAGTTCCCTATGAAATACTGTGTTTCCCTGTATTCTGGACCATCTAGGCAAGATAACTACATTGTTGCTAACGCCCATTCTAGTAACATCCAACACTGGGAGTTGGCAAACATTTTCTGTAAAGGACTAGGGAGTAAATATTTTAGGCTTTGTGAGCCACACAGTCTGTGCGCACCTACTCAACTCTGCCATTGTAATGCAAAAGTAGCCAGACAATACAGAATGAGACATAACTGTATTCCAATAAAACTTTATTTACAAAAGCAGACAAAGGGCCAGCAGATCCCTCCTCTAGACCCGTGGTTCTTAACCTTTTTTGAGGTACCGAACCCACCAGATTCATATGCGCATTCACCGACCCCTTCTTTAGTGATAAATAAAATATGATTTTTTTTCCCAAATTCAAGACATAGGTATATGTTTTTTTACTGGTGCACAAAATGAGCCGTGCATGAACATCACCTTGCTCAAAGAACAAAACCAACAAAGTGCATGAACTCACAACAAATGACGGTATTACTTTATTCTGGCCTCCGCGGCAGAGGCTTCTCCGAACCCCTGAAACCGACTCATCAAACCCCTAGGGTTCGATAGAACCCAGGTTAAGAACCACTGCTCTAGACTATGAGCAGCTTGTAAAAGGAAGGCTTTGCCCTAAGAGGAAAAATGTTCCAAATTTTGCCAAGAAGGAAATGAAAACACAGTCATAGAGATATTGTTTTTTAAAGAAGGCAAGCATAGACCTACAGCTGGATGTCTGGCGATGCTTTCACTTGTGAACGCAGATATAGCATTTCCCTGTTAGATCTAAGATAGTTGGAAAAATTAAAGCCAACACAAAGCAAAAGAACCTTTTCTTCACAAACCCTACCAATTGGCTCCAGTCTTAGCAAACTCTTCTACGCGGTGCAAGGTCTACACAATTTAAAACTATGAGGTTGAACTGGGTGTTGATAGCTCTGAATTGCTTTTCAGATGCCCCCAGAGCTCAGAGCAGGTGAGTTCATCCTGTCTTTGTACACTGTTTCCTACGTCTCCTTTAGTTTTCTAGCCCAGGACCCCAAGACACGTTATAAAACTCTGAAAATAGCCTTTGGTGTACTCCCATGTGTGGATTAAAAAGAGGTTCTTCGTAATTTCACAGGGTGAACTGATCATAAATTTCTAACTGGGCGAGGTCATAGTTCATAATCACGCCCTGTGAATATAACTTATTTAGTAAAAGGTTTTCTTTGGCTTAAGCAGGCCCTGTCCATCATTCTTGTGAATCTAGGTTAAGCTCAATTTGAAATAAGCGTAACCCTATACTCCACGTCCTCATTGTTATTCCATGCCTTATGAGTCGCAGTTTCTGCGTTGGTAAAATGGGAAGTGAAAAAGCTCACAGTGCTCTTGAGGCGATTAACTCACTGAACCTAACAAGACTTGGCAAGTGGCCAAGTCCCTACTATTCCTATCCCCCCCCACCCCTCACCCCCCCCACCCCACTGAGACTGGACCAGGAATGTGGCAGGGTCACCCTCTCGTGCTCGGCCCCCTGTTAACCCTTAGGATACATCTGAGCTAACCCTCCCCAGGCCCGGTCGGGTCACTGCAGGGAGGTTCCCACAGCCAGGCACCGGACACCGGATAAAGACCACTTCCGCCAAAGAGCTGTCCGAAATAGCTACTTCCGGCCGCGTGAGAGACGTAGCTAAACCGCTCCCCCTGAGGGCGGGGCCTGAGGAAGCCACGCCCCTCGCATCCGGCTCCTATCCGGGTGCGCCAGGCACCGCCTCGCGGATCCCTGTACCTGCGGGGGCGGCTACGCCACGCTTTGGGGCACGCCTTCAGGTGACGTCACTTCCGGGCAGCCTGGGCGGGGCCGAGCCGAAGCGGCTGCCCTGAGCATTCTGGCTCCGGTACTCTTTGCTCCTCTGACGGCCACGTCCCCACGCCGGACCGCGGGCCCGTCCGAGGGCCGCCCGGCGCTGCGGGCCTGCGGCGCCCGGGTAAGGAGGCGGCTCTGCCATGCGGGCCGCTGCTGTCACGACTGCCTGGACGGGCTTGGGGCTGAGAGAGGGAGGTAGGGGGGCAGGAGGATGAATGGGGGCGAGAGGCAGAGGCGGGGCGGAGGGGGCGAGGGGAGAACGTGAATGGGCGTGCAGAGCGCAAGATGCCTAGAGGATCCGGAGCGTCCGCCCAGAAACATCCAGACCTGTCAAGAGTTTTTATGAGTTGGTTTGAGCCAAACTGGTTGCAATAGTTAGGAAGCAAAAGCTCAATGAATTGAGAAAATGCCCTGGGGAGAAAGGGAAGTTTTGCGGCTTAAAGGAGGAAACTTGAGGCGAGTGTGAAATCTGTGGGTGATGGATTAGGGGGCAGGGGAAGTCTCTGAGACTGAGTAAAAAGTAAAACGGACCGATAGGGACCTCTTTTACCTTGGCGGGTACAAGATGGCTAATTAACATTCACAGCACATAGAGATGGTATTTGGGGAACAAGATAGCATTGAGGGCGTTCTGCTGTTCTGGTGTGGTGGGTGTCCCCAGAGCTGTCTGGAAAAGGAGATTACTCTGACATTCTGAAGGTACGTTATCTTAGATGTAAAAAGACAATAGACAGGCTCATTTAAGGAGTTTGTCAAGGAAACCCCGTCCTGGGACATGGCTTACCGCTATGTCCCGCTTTTAGCTAGGAATTTTTATGTTTAGAACATCCCACGTGTTTACTTTTGGTCTGCGAATTTGTAAGATTGCCATGCAGGCCTCCCCTGAACTTTGCAGGTTTAGTATGTAGTCCCTCTTTTGGCCACACTGGCAAGAACAGAAGAGGAAGAAACAAGAGTCAGTTGGGGGCTGAGACTCCAGAGGAGCAAGGATAGAGCCCAAGAGGCGAGAGGCAAGGGGATCCCAAACCAGAGAAGAAGAGGGCCAGATTGTCCCAGTTTGGGAGCAGAGGATGGGAAAGTTGAGACGCTCAGGTGTGGGTAGAGAACTAAACGGTCCTCCGGGACAAGTCTGCGCCACAGGAAATGTTACTGTCACCGAGAGTTGGCTCTTTGGGTGACCCAGACCTCCTTCAGGCCCTTTCTACCGGGAGAGGTTGGTGGTTTTCTACCTACTTGCCTGCCTCTCCCATGGGAGTCCGAGTGGCTGCTTAGTGTGTCCATTCAACTCTTAGGCTAAATATGAGGAGTCAACATCGGTGACTCTAAAACAACAAAGTTGGCTCTAAAACAGAAATAAGCTACTGAAAATCCTGCCTGTGATGTTCTGTTTTCTCCCCAAAGGAAGTATCTCTAAAATTTCAATAAAATAGGTGAGGAAAGTATTTAAGGTACAGATTTTTTCTCTTATATGCAAGGCTTGCCTAACAGAGTAATAGCAAATTTACCCACGTTGCCAACAAAAACTGGTCCTTTGGTCAGCATCTAACTGTGATATCAAAACTCCCAGAAACCCGGAAGCAAGCTGTGGAATTAAGATCACATCCACTGCTCCAGGATTCTCTGCCACAAAGGCACATCCTTTGGACCACAGGACAATGTCTATGTTCACAAAGCCACAAGCCTGTGTTCCTTGGGTTTTGCTACCAAAGTTCAGCCAGGTGACATGTTGACAGGTACCTGTGGTGTGCCCGGTGTTTGCTCCCAGTCCCTACTGGGTATGTATGGTTTCTCCAGATTGGACAGGGACTGGGTTCATTCACATCACTGCTGATATATAGGTATTGCCGTATTGCCGAAGTGATGGAATGGGGTGGCACGTGCCATCTAGTCCCTTGCCGAGCCTGAGGATTACTTGTGTTGGACCTTAGGAACCCGTATAAGCCAGAGGAAGAAACCAAGCAGTTTGTGCTCTGAGTTTATGTAACTTGCATGCAGCATCCTGTGTATGACGAATAGATACATAAAAAGTGTTTAAAATCAAACCAAGGTTGGGAACACAAGAAGTCGGAGGCAGGAGGTGTTGAGAGACATTACAAGGTCAAAGGGCGAGAACAGGATGAGGAAGTTGATGCTATGGGCCACAGTCTGGGGCTGCCTTTTCAATGGAGTGTTGCCTGGCTCATGGGTGTGCTGCCTCTTCTCTGCAGAATTTGTAGGAACTCCCAGCAGTAGCCTAACCTGTCTTTCCGTCTGCCCTGGTCTCCTGCTTAATCTTGCTCATCCCCTCCTGCCCCAGGGGTCTCTCTCCTTTCCATCTACTGTAGTCCGAGACCTTGATCTGTCTTGTCTCCAGATAATAATGAGAATAACTGGCCAGATCCTTTTAAGGTTCACTGGAGCCTTTACAGAGGAAGTTATTATTTTAAATTTTGTGAATGGTTTATGTACTGTGAGTCGCCTTACAAGATTAGTGCAGGTCCACGGAAGTGAATCTTGACATGTAGAATATACTGTTGGAAAGTGGAGGCAGGGCCGTACCCAAGAGATGAAGTCACGGCACAGTGAGTGCCTGTTCTTGACGCTGCACAGCGTCCAATTCCCGGCTCTGTGGGAGTGACCACCAGAGCCCGCCCCCGGCTGGGAGTGCGTAAGCAGTGATAGAACCCGCCAGAAGTTAACTGAGAAACTTAGGGAGTTTCCTGACACAGCCTGATAGAGATGCTCCGTGAGTGCACTAGCTTCGTGTGTGTAACTGCACACCTGCATGGGCATGACTGCCTATGTACACATGTGGCAGTGTGCAGCTGTGCGCACCGGAGTGTGACTGCATGCTCACATGTGCGTGCACGTGTGGGCATTTGTGTTAGCGAGTGGGCCTGTGGTGGTCCTCAGGCACCGCCACCTATCTGACATCCGCTGCTGCAGGAGGCGATGGGTTTCCTTCACGTCCGGAGCTGCCACGAACTTCTCGGCACTGGGAGAGTCATTCGTGCCGGTGAATAGCTTTGCGTTACTGCTGTGCTCCTGGATTCCCCTAGAGCAGCGGTTCTTAACCTTTTCTGAGGTACCAAACCCACCAGTTTCATATGCGCATTCACCGAACCCTTCTTTAGTGATAAGTAAAATATGATTTTTTTCCCGGCCTGACCTGTGGTAGCTCAGTGGATAAAGCATCGACCTGGGAACACTGAGGTCGCCAGTTCAAAACCCTGCACTGGTCTGGTCAAGGCACATATGGGAGTTGATGCTTCCAGCTCCTCCCCCCTTTCTCTCTTTCTCTCTCTCTCTCTCTCTTTCTGTGTCTCCTCTCTAAAATGAATAAAATAAAAAAAATGATTTTTTTCCCCAAAATTCAAGACATAGGTATATGTTTTCTTACTGGTGCACACAGTGAGCCGTGCATGAACATCACCTTGCTCAAAGAACAAAACCAACAAAGTGCATGAACTCACAACAAATGACGGTATTACTTTATTCTGGCCTCCGCGGCAGAGGCTTCTCTGAATTCCTGAGACCTACTCATCGAACCCCTAGGGTTCGATAGAACCCAGGTTAAGAACCACTGCCCTAAAGTCTTGGTTGGCTCCTAGAAAAATGTATCTTCTATCAAGGAAGTCATGAAGTTTCTCTAAATTATCAAAATCTGCATGAAACTGTATCATTTGGGCCTGCTCTGTCTAATCCCTCATTTGAGGAAAATCAGACATTGTTTTCTTTCAATGGAGTCTTTCAGAAGTGCTTTCCAAAAGAAATACATTCTTGTTTATGTATATGTATATATAAAGTAGAGAATGAAATCACCTATAAACCTATCCCCAGGAATAACCGTAATTAACATTCTGGTATAGATCTTCCCAGGCCCCTGGCATGTGCCTATTTAAACAAAAACAGGGTCATGCTGTGTGTGCCATGTGTGACCTGCTTTTCTCCACTTCACGTTATATGCTGGGCATCTTCCCGTGTCAATAAATAGATATTTGTGTATTTTTTTAATAGTTGCCATAGCATTTCTTGTTCTTTCTTATTGAATATATTGGGTTAACACCGGTTAACAAAATTTTACAGGTTTCAGGCACCCAATTCTATAGCACATCTGTGCACTGTATCGTGGGTTCATCTCCTCACGTCCAGTCTCCGTCCATCACCATTCATCCCTGCTCTGCCCTCCTCCACCCCCTCCCCCGCTGCGGTAGTTTATGGATGGGGCCGTGTTTTACATAATCACCCCCAGGTGTTTACTCTTATGAATAACGCTGTGATAACATCTTTGGACATGTGTCCAGTTGCTTCGGGAGCTAAAAGCAGTTCCAGCAGCAGAAAGTGCTGCATCAGAGGGACGTTGAGAAGCTTTGGCACACCGTACCCTTTTCTCAGTATAATGCTGTACTGAGCGTGCCCAGGTGCTTTTCCTAAAATTGCACTTAATCTTTTCCAATCCTAGATGCGACTTATCAGAGTGGAGCATCTGCCTGTGTCCCCCATGTGCCACAAAGCATGCCGTGGCGTGGGAGTGTCCTCGCCTCCTGCAGAGCCAGACCTCACCTGGCCAGCTCACAGTGCCGCCCCTGTGGCTCTCCGTGGAGGAACACGCCCTGAGCACCCGCCTCTGGTGAGTGTCTGAGGCCCTGGGGGCTGGGCCCACCTGCTTGGTGACGGGACACCGAGCTCAGAGAGGCCCTGAGGGGATTCTGCAAGCTCAGGGGTCCCCGAGGATGAAGGAAAGACAGCAAAGCCCAGAGGGCCGAGCCTTCCAGTCACGAGGAGCAGCCCAGTCTGTGGCTCTTCACGTCAGAGGTTCTGCCTTTTGAGATCTTCTGAGAGGACAGTCCATAGGCGGGGACAGGTGGGGACCGTGTGGTCATCTGTGGCCCTCATCTGTTTCCATGGCACAAATGCCACTCACCACAAAAGATCCTTGGCCTGTGTCGCAATACCACGGTGCTCGTTTAGCCACCTCTTGTGCACAGCACCTCCCTGATGCCGGGGTAAAGGAGGTGCCTCGCCGCAGAAGGGATCCTGCGAGGGGACCAACCACAGGCCGCCTGAGGACCAGGGAGGAAATGGCCTGTGTCTGGGGTGAGGAGAGCGGGAGGAAAATCCACTCCACACACCAGATCATTCTCTCCCTGGGTCCAAACGCACGTTGCCTGCTAGGGCCGGGGTGGTCACACAGCCCGTGGGCCAGGTGCTGCCTGCCACCTGTTGTGAACAGTTCCATTGGGACACAGCCACACCCGTTGTTTGCACATCCTCCCTGGCTGCGTGGCCCACGAAGTCCAACGTATTTGCTGTTCAGCGCGTTACAGACAGTGTGCAAGCAACTCTGCTCTAGACTTGTCCTGAGCGACATTGGAGGGCCTAAAGCCAAGGTTCATTCAGGAAGCCCCGGGCCCATCACCCACCCCAGGGGGCCTACCCCCAGGCTCAGGCACAGGGCCATGCATTCAGCCCACGTGACTCTCCAGAGAGAGCCACTTAAATACTGCCATTGACCATGAGCCCAGCTGCACAGCCTCTGCCGATGGGGGAGTGCAAGTTCTCCGTGCTGGGGCCTTCTGCTTTCAGTTCTTCCTTCGCGCGATCGATCGATCGTGTCTGTGTCTTCTCTCCTCACCTCACCCCGACTTGTTTCTGTCAAGACAGAATACCTTGGCTCTCTAGAAGGCTGATGCAAACCTGTGGTCCGCCACGCTAACTCTCTCAACCTGGGAGCCCTGGAGCCCTCCGGATGGATCGGAAGAAAGTGCGGATGAAGCTAGATGAAATCAGTGACGCTTGGGAAGGGGTCCGAAGCGTCAGGGGGTGTGCCAGCCTTACAGAGAGTTTGTGCTCAGAGGGTTTTTCTGGTCATGGGCCACTGTGCAGCAACCCCCACTGGTCACAGGAGGCAGAAGGCCACCATGTGGCCACCCCATAAACATCCCTTTATGCAAACAAGGGCTGCTTTTGTGGGCTGATGGCTACACCAGGCCCTGAATTTGAAATGACAGGTATTTCATGTGCCCAAGACAAAGGGGAGCATAGTGGAGAGACCAGCAGGGGCCAGGTTTTGGGGACCGCCTTGGCCGTGCTGAGGAGCTTGGGGTCACCGAGGGATGGAAGGCGTCTGAGCCGCAGAGGCAGGGTCAGCTTGGTGGGTGGCTAGGATCTTTCAGGCAGCGTGGGGGGGAGGCGGCGGCAGGTGGATCGGGGCCAGGATGGGGATGCTGGGAGGGGATTCCCTTGTGACATTTCGGGCTGGTGGGGGACAGAGAGCTGCAGGGCCACGGAGAGCGGTGGTGGGGTCCCCACAGGACGAGGAGCTACTCGGAACACTTCCTTCCAGTGCCCTCAGGGCTGTCTTCCATGACATTCTGTGACACTCAGACTCTTCATGCTGATGGCCCAGTGGGAAGACCGAAGGCCTAGGGCATCTTCAGGCAGGATTCATTTTAGAGGGACGCTTAGGAGTCTTCTTCTCATCACTTGCCCTTGGCCTGCCCTCTCTCATGGTGGCCCTCCTGGGGCCTGTCCCCTTCCACCTGCATCTGCCCCTGCTGCCCTCGTCCTAGGCTCCGCTCACCTGGTGGCCCTCCTTTCGTCTAATCCCAGTCCTCGCCACACTGTCCTTTGGCCTCTGGCCCTGCTGTTGTCATCGGCAGCTTTCTCCTGCTTGCTGCCCAGCAGGTGGTCTATTCATCTATTCATCTTATAGAACATGGCCCAGGAAACCTTCCCGGCACCCCCAGCCACCCACCTGAATTAAGCGCCTTCTCTGGGCCCCTGCAGCACCCTAAGCTCCCCTGCCCTCAGCCAGCCACCCAGAGGACCAACCTCCAGCTTACCCTTCAAGACCTTCCAGGTACCATTTCCTCTGTGTTTCCCAGCACCAAGTCACAGTCCACTCTGAGCCTGTGCCAGCCCACAGTGACCTCTTTTCTGTGTCTCCCACTGGGGGCTAACTTCCTGGAGGAGGGACCTGTATGGCTTTTGCCTTTTGTCCTAAGTGTGCCACACCTGAACAGGCGCTCAGGATGTGGGACTATGGGTTGGTGGCGGACCGAGGGCTGAGACCTGTCTGAGTGACTGCCGGGCTCGGTGGCACCTCCCACGCAAAGGATGTGGTCATCTGTCAGGGTGCACAGAGGTGCCGTGGGCCGAATTTGTGTCCTCTAGGCGCCGGGGGAAACTGAGGAGGATGAGGTGGCCGATGCTGGTGATCGGAGTATCTTGTCCTGCAGATGTGACCTCGTCTGGGCCCTCTCTCTCCCCTCTCAAACTCAGACCTCCAGGGTGGAGTAGTGGGCACCTGCTGGGGTTGCGACTCATCGTGGGTCTGGGCCAGGGAGGGCTTTAAACCATCACATGCTTACACTGATCAGATCACCCCGCCACCGTCTTTCTGGGCACCGGGCCTGGTTGGAGCACTGGGCCTGGTTGGTACGCCGGACCCCACTGGAGCCCTGCACAGGCGTAGTGCTGCCCCCGTGCGCCAGGCCAGGCTGTGCGATACTGACCTGTCGCTTATCTCTTGACCACAGATCCCCGGCCAAGTGGCTGGGCATTGTTAGCAGCCTGAGAGCGGCCGGCTGGGAACCTCGGGGACCGCCCAGCCTCACTTCCAGCTCAGCTACAAGATGTGGACGGCCCTTGTGATCGCTTGCCTTTCCTCCCTGTCCTTGTCTGCAAGCGGAGGGCCACCCCAGGGTCCAGGTAAGGAAGTTCTGGGTGACTGCCGACTGGCCTGCAGGGGCTGAGGGCACCTTCAGCCCAAGGGATGTTTGTACATCCGGGCTGGGGAGCAGGGCCGTGGGACTGAGCTTCTCCAGGCACCTGGTGGGGAGGGAACCGTCGGGGAACCGGGCCTCTGAGCCCTGAGAGGCTCGCTTGCGTGGCCCTCTGAAGTCTGCTTCCTCCAAGAGGCCTGATCTTCACTGGGGGCTCATCCACTGGGACCTCGGATGCATAGTCACACTCCCACTCTGACAGGCATCGCTCGGCTGCAAAGCCTTTATTGAGCCAAGAATCTACGGTGCGATAGCTGGGCCGCGGTTTGTCGGCTCTGTAAACCTGGGTGTTTGAGGGGTTAATGGCGAATCACATCTGTAAAGGGAGATTTCTCTCTGTCTGGTGTTTTGGGAAGGGGATCAAAGAGTGAAGCTCTTAGCCTTGCAGGGGCTTGGGGTTTGGAGCGGGCAAGTGGTTCTAAATCCGGTGGGGTGCCGCTGCGGAGGGCTGCCGGCCTGCTGGGGAGCGAGCAGTACGGGGAAGCGTGCGCACGTCCACGCCCTCCCCTCCCGGGGCCGAGGGATCGGGCACCGCGAAGCCGGGAGCCAACCCCGTGACTGTATCTTTTTCTCTCTTTTCTGACTTTAAGGGTCCTTAGTCCTCAACACGACGGAGGATAGTTTAGTCACAAAAAGTGCATCAGGGGAAGCTAATAGCATCTTGAATAAAATGCCTGAAAGAATGACGACATCCTCTCCTGTCACCTTGGCTGAAGGGACAGTGAAAACCAACCACACCTCTCTTGCAGTCGCAGCATGGAGAACGCACAAAACAGATGTGGCCATTCCGGCACCTGCAGTAGGTCCCCCTGACCGCGTGGCCTCTGGGGCGCCCATACCACCCTCCCCAACGTCCACGTGGACAATGCCAACATCCACATGGACAGCGCCACCCTCCCCGACGTCCACGAGGCCAACGCCAACTTCCACGTGGACAACATGGACATCCACGTGGACAACCCTGATGTCCATGAGGTCAGTGCCACTGTCCAGCACTCCCCCTGTCCAGGCGCCCAGCAACAGCACGTCGCCAAGAACAGCCCCTTTGACGACACTGGCTACCAGCACTCAGACGGCTGCTGCCACCAGGGCAAGTGCAAGCACCCCCATGGGCATGCAGAGCCCTTCCACGCACACCCCCGGCCACTCCACAGCCAGCCCCACACCAACCGCAAGTCCCCGAGCACTTACCACGCCCACACAAGGCCCAGCTGTCCAGGCATTGACTGCCCTGCCTGTGGCAAACACAAGTGGGCCTACCCAGCCCCTCGTGAGCACAGCCTCAGAGCCCACGCCCTCCAGGACAGTGACAGCCACCCAGGCACAAGCCGAGGGTCTGGTTGCCAGCACAGTGCCAGTTCCTGTGCCTCATGCCAACCCCAGCCCTGGGACAGGGGCCACATCCCCCACAACACCACCAAGCCCTGTTCCATCTCCCGTGGGGACCACGTGGCCTGGCATACCCCTCACGCCGGAGCAGGTACAGCCTGAGACCATGGGCAGTACTGCTCCTACCAGGCCAACGACCAGGAGCTCAGGGGACCCTAAGATGCCAACCACAGACGCGTACCAGCTCAGCACCCAAGGCCAGTACCTGGTGGTCACCACCAGGCCCCTTCCCCTGTCCTCGGTGAACAGAAGTGCTCTCCTGGCCGCGCTCTTGCTCGGGGTGACCCTTTTCTTCACCGTCTTGGTTCTGTTCGCCCTGCAAGCCTACGAGAGCTACAAGAAGAAGGACTACACGCAGGTGGACTATTTAATCAACGGAATGTACGCGGACTCAGAAATGTGAGGGAGTGGCCGGCCTGCAGCGCCCGCCAGACCCTGGGAGAGCTGGCCCGTCCCCTCCGTCCATTTTCCCTCCGAGACCAAATCAAGTGCTTCCAAATTCTTTGGTGCAATTTAGGAGATATGCCAGATGTTTAAACACATTTAATGACTGTCAGATTAATTCCACCGTCACTAAAGAGTTGCTGCTTTTCCTATTTATTTTTCTAAACGGTTGTGTTGACGGAGCAGGCCGCGATTTGGCGCAGGGGCGGGCTTGGCGGGGCGGGTGGGCCCGCTGGTTCAGGTCCTGGTAGGGACCAGAGCAGTGACCGCTTTCCATTCATATCGTTCCGCCCCCTTTGTGGGTCTCCCCGCCCCTGATCCTGCCCACGTGGCCACAGGGCAGCCATTTTGAGATAACATCTTGAGATCGCAGGAGGCCATGGGGGTTTGCTGTGCCTGGGTCGCCTCCTTGGGCTTTGTCCTCCTTCCCTGACCTGCCTGCACTTGGCAGGGGGAGCTCCAGCCTCAGAGGTCTCTGGCACCACGAGGAGACAGGACACTTTCCTCTGATCCCTCTTTTTGTGGGCCATTCGGTGGTGAGTCACTCGGAGCTTGATTTGGGCATGAAAGCAGAAGCCTACCATGTCAGCCGCACAGGGGCCACATGATGCAGTCGGGTCAGCCTGGACCCACTCGGACCAGACTCGCGGTGACCCTGACCCCTCATGTCATGCACCTGCCTCGTGGAAACCCAAGTTCACGTGGTGGGGTGGTCACCTGGGAAGCCCAAGGGCCCAGTCAGTGCAGGGCTCTCCCCTCAGCAGGACAATCCCCCTGAGTTCTGGGCTCCGCGTCCCCAACAGCAGCCCTCAGAGCCACACTTCCTGTGTCCTTGTCTTGTACCAGCAACTGTCCTGCTTAATGCAGGTAGCCCACTGAGCTCCCCGGAACCCCAGATCAGCTTCGACCACCACTTTCTTTTTAATTTCTTTATATTTATTCATTTTAGAGAGGAGACACAGAGTGAGAGAGAGAGAGAAAGGGGGGAGGAGCTGGAAGCATCAACTCCCATATGTGCCTTGACCAGACCAGTGCAGGGTTTTGAACTGGTGACCTCAGTGTTCCCAGGTCGACTGCACCACCACAGGTCAGGCTCGACCGCCACTTTCAAGGCAGCTCTACTGAGGCACAGAGGAGACGTGGCTCACCACTGCGGGCAGAGTCGGTGCTAAACCCGCGTCTTCCTTTAACTACAGCGGGCCCAGGCACCAGCAGCCCTGCAGCCAGAAATGCCCGTGTCCCTGCAGTGGGCCCTCCGCGTGCTCAACTTTCCAAGGGTGCAGTGGACCCTTGAGCTGCACAGGTCAGTTGAAGTGGTCCCGTGGAGTGGACCTGTGCAGTTCAAGCCCACGCTCAAGGGTCAGCTGTGCTTGGTTTCACTGCCGGTCACCTCTGCCCACCCACCCAGGGCAGCAAGAGCTGGTGGGCGGTGCCTGAGGCTGTGCGCCCGGGCTGGGTCTGCAGCTGCTGCCTGTCACTGGGAGCAAGCACGGAGTGATGTTTGGGGACTCAGGCTTCCTCTGTGAAATGAGAAAGACAGTAGTATCTGCCATGAACTGGGGTGGGGGAGGGGCAGCGACTCCCCCTCCCCAACCCTGAACCCTGAGGGAGAGACCGATTTTATCTGACCCCAGCTCCTCCTCACAGAGGTCTCCCGAGCCAGGCCTGGGTGGCTGGCTCCTCTTGTTTAAGTTACGCTTCCTGCAACGAGGATTTCAAACGGCCCCACCAGTAATAAAGACCAGGATAACAGCTTCCACACTGTTGGGGGAGAGGAAGCGCTAAGAATGGAGACACAGGGTGAGGAGGAGGCGTCAGCACTTCCATGCCATCCTCAGCTGTCTGCGGGCCCGGCTTTCTTCCTGGTTGGTCCCACTGGCCCAGCAGCCCCTGCCCGTCCCAGGCCTGCCCCTGACAGCCATGCCGTGAGCTACTGCCAGCCCGAGCCCACTCGTTTCTCCCTTCCCTAGCAGATGCCACCACATATCTGAGCCTGTCTGCGCCGGTGATCACAGGTGCCAGCACTGGCCAGGGCTGGGGAGGTGGCTGTCCAGACCCTGAACTCTCTCATCCTTTCAGTCCTGAGCTCCGGGCAGCTGGCAGCATTTTTCTGGGACAGGTTGCTCTGTGAAGGAAGGACAGGTCTGTTCCCCCAGCTGGTGGAGCCTCTCTCACCTGGGAACAGAGCCCTGGACCCACAGCAGCCAGGGGCTGTTCCCCCAGGCCAGGGGCCACCCACAGGGCTGGCTCCACTTGTGATGGGGAGGCCTCAGCCTGGCACCCCTCCATCCAAGGGATGGGGCTGTGCGATGTCACAGGGCCTGCCTGTTCCCCGGGGACTCCCAAGTCCCTCACCCTCTGAGAACTGGTCGCACTCTGCATCGCTTTCTCCTCTGGGGCCCTATTTCCAGTCACCCACCATCACCGTGGCTCCCCTGGTCGCCACATGGGCCTCAAACTCAGCATTGGGCATTAAGGGTTCCTGCTAAACCGAAAGGCGTCACTGCTCACCGGAGCTAGAAACTTGTGCTTTGTCCTTGAGTCCAACGGGCCTGCCTGAGTATTCCTGTGAGCAGGCGGCCGCTCTCCTGCGCGGGGCCCTTGTAGCTGCCGGCCAGACCCTGCTACCAGCAGCCAGCTCAACCCAGAAAATCCTGCACCCTGCAGGGCAGGGACCCCTCAAAACAGACCTGCACGTTCTTCCAGGCCAGTCACCCTGCCTGAGAGAAAGGCCAAGCTGCTCCACCAGGCATCCAGGCCAGGGCAGACCCTTAGTGGGTCCTAGCTGAGCAGAACACGGGGACGAGAGCTGGTCCCCAGAAAGCTCACGGGAGATAGAGACCATGGGGGCCCCTCCACGCAGGCCTGTCCAAATCAGGGGGCCACAGGTCCGAGCCCCGGGCTGTCTCCTTGGAGGCCGCCAGACTGCAGTGCCCACGCGGCCATTCCTGGCCCGCAGGAAAGTCCTATTGAGCACTAGCTCACCGCATATCTATTGAGCATCCAATGTTTGCCCACAAAGCGGGGGTTCAGCAATGAAGCTTCAGGCCCCACCTCCGGGGGGAACACGTGGAAGGTGAGGCACAAGAAGCACAGGAAGATGGTGAGAGGTGAGAGGTGGGCACACATGGGAGGCACCTGA
Organism: Rhynchonycteris naso; assembly: GCA_037038555.1. Classification (NCBI taxonomy): domain Eukaryota; kingdom Metazoa; phylum Chordata; class Mammalia; order Chiroptera; family Emballonuridae; genus Rhynchonycteris; species Rhynchonycteris naso. Next base: position 368,123,673 of record CM072995.1, on the reverse strand, counting down.
CCCCCTGGGGGCACGGGGCACACCGCCCAGCAAAGGGGACTCAGAGGCTCTGCTCTGGGCTCACCGCTCTGGTGGCAGGAGCCACGCCACTTCAGAGCATTGACAACACAGACGCATGGCAGGTGCAGGTCCACACCGAAGGCCAAGACTGAAGTGAGAGTCGGGCGTGGCCTCCAAAGGGGCTCTCTTCCCTTCACAGTGAGGAAGCTGAGGCATGGAAAGGCCCAGTCACTTGCCCAAGGTCACCCTCTAAGCAAATGGCAGGACAGGATGCACTCCGGGTCTGTCTGTCTGTCTGTCTGTCTACAGATGTTGGCCGCAGAGCAGGAGCGCAGGCAGCCGTGGGGCCTGGAGACTCCTCCTCTGGGGCCACGCCCATGCCAGGTCTGGTCAGTGTCCTCTTGGAGCAGCCAGCTTCTCCCTCCCTTCCCGCCACTCTCTCCAGAAAGTCCACGGGCGCCCCCTGGCGGCTGAGCTTCCCTCTGGCCTTGCTTCACCTTGGACGCTGCCCCTGGCTAGAGACTAGAGACCAATCCACCCTTCCCAGGAATGTGCCCCCACCCCCAAGCATTCCCCTGCCTGGGGTATTCCTTCCAGCCTCACTGCTCTGGCATCGGGAAGTCTTCCTCGTTACCCTCCCCATTGGGAGAACTCTCACCCCCTCAGTGATGCTAGACCAGGGGTCTCTTCCACTGTGAGACAGTGTTCTCTGTGGAATTATGTCGTCTGTGCCTGAGACTGTGTCCCAGCCAGAGAGAATCCAGGAATTCAGGGAGAATGCAGTAAACCTCACCTATAGGCTTCCAGGCTTCTGTCTCAGAACCGACCAGCTTGGCTGCTTGGAGCAAGCCATGTCCACACACAGCCACAATTCTTATATCTACAGCTTTGCTTCCGAATAAGAGGGACTGTCTGCAGCACAGGGAGTAATCGTAGCACTGACTCTACACCAGGCTCTGAGTGCCTCAGAGCTTTCCTCTCAGTTATCTCGGACCACGGCCTCCCTGGCCCCCCCACCCACCCACACACACACAACTCACCCTCCATACGGCAGCTGGACACTATTTTAAATATATAACCCAGGTCATGATACTGCCTGCCTAGAACCTCTGGATGGCTTCTCACCCTGATTAGGAAAATACCCAGCCATGAACAGAGAACACCTGTGGCCAGAGGGAGGCAGTCATGAAAACTTGAGTCTTGGGGAACTCGAGAACAGGGACGAGTCTGGCGAGTGTGGGGAGCAGAGGGCCAGGAGAGAGTGGAGGACAGGCCAAAGCCAGGGCTGGGGACCCGGGCCAGCATGGGGAGGCGTGAGGACGGGGAGGCTCAGGACGGTTTCCAGCCAAGGGATAGAGTGATCCGATTTCTGGTTTAGAAATTATTTTGTTGCACTGAAGTTTTTATGGGTGAAGTGATAATGCCGTCTGGGATTCGCTTTACAAACCTTCGGGCAAGAAAGGAGGATGCTGCTGCTATCTAATGTGGTTGATGGGCGCAGTGGGGTGCCTAACCCTACTCTGCTTCTCTGGGGATGCCTGGAAACTTCCATAATGAAGAGTTAAGAGGAAGGGAAGATACAGTGGCGACTTAAACCTATTAAGTAAATGCCCATTCTGTTTGCCACATGAGGGTCACCTGGGGGCAGCATATGAGGGACCCAGCTGGGAGGCTGCTCCGCTGTCCCGGGAGTGACAGCATGGATCGGGGAATAGTCGCACGGTGGAAGAGAAGCAGATGAGCTTGGCAATGTGTTTTGGAAGCTGGGTCACCAGGACTTGCACCAACAGTGGCCCATTTAAGCTGCAATGTCAACTCCCAGGGTCCCCTGTGGTCCAATCAACTGTGGCCACGAGGCTGTCCCTCGTGGGCTGTGGGTGCAGCCCAGCTGTTGGGAAAGGGGAGTGGACAGGGAAGAAAGGACATGCACCCGGGTGGGTTTCTGTTCCGTGTACCAGCTGAGCTCTGGGGCCCAGACATGCGAAGGGTGTGCTTCCTGCTGGCAAGGAGCTGCAGGCTGGGGGGAATTTTAACTGCGGACAGTGACAAGAAATCAAGGGTTACAGGAGAAATGGACGCCCCCCAGTCCCTGCTTGGGAACACGGTCACACGTCTGGGTTTGTGCCCTACAGGAGCGTGCAGGAGGCGCATATTAGGACATGGGGGCAGCATTATTTGTAACGGCAAACGTTGCAAACCCTCTAAATAGTCTTCAATAGCACCACAAAGTATAGGCAGAAGTTAAGAAGAATGAGCTAGAGCGATCTGCAACAGAATTTACAGTTTTGCAAGGTGTATTATTGACCAAAGCAGTAAACTTCCCTGATAGTACCACACAATACTGCTTGCATTGGGAACTGCCTCTCTCTCCATAACGATGTCACTGTAAGTGTGGTTTCAAACAGCACACATTGGTTATCACGATATCTGCGAGTCAGGAATTCCAGCACTGCTTAGCGGGGTCTTCGGCTTCAGGGTCCCACAGAGCCTTAATGAAGGTGTGCAGGGGCTACCTCCTCATGTGAGGCTTGCTTGGGGACAGACCTGCTTCCAAGCTCACATGGCGGTGAGCAGTGTGCAGTTTCTTGCAGGATGTCAGACTGACAGCCTCAGGTCCTTGCTGGCAGGAGGCTGGGGGTCTTCTGCACTTCCTTGCCACATGGTTCATGCTATAGATGTCAGCCAGCTTCTTCAGAGCCAGCAAGGGTGAGCATCTCCAAGCAAGATAAACATCAAAATCTCTTATTTTATTGTAAAAATATATATATTTATACAAATCCCTGGATAGATAGCTCAGTTGGTCAGAGCATCATCCCGAAGCACAGAGGTTGAAGGTTCAAGGGCACGTACAGGAACAGATCGTTGTTCCTGTCTCTCAGTCTCTCTCTCTCTCTCCCTACCTCTCTCAAAAAATATATATATATATGTATATACAGAGGGTCCTCGGGTTATGACACCATTCTATTCCTATGACAGTGATGTAACCAGAATTTTGGTTAAGTTGAAGCACACTCTAGCCCAGTGGTTCTCAAAGTGTGCTCCAGGGTGCACTGGTGCGCCCTAGAAGATTTCCGGGTGCGCCCTATGGTGTTCCAGAAAAATATGTGCCTGTTGGGGCATAACTCAAAAAATGTTAACATAAAAGTGTTTTTTAATGACAGAATAAATTTAATGTTGTTGTATTTATTTTGTTGACCATAAAAGCACGCTCGGACTTCATATATTTCTTTAACATTTGACTTAATTATTATAACATGTTTCTCAGAAATGTGTATATAGTGCGCCTACAATTATTTGTAGAATTTTAAATGCACCCCGACTTCAGAAAGTTTGAGAAGCACTGGCCCTAACCTAACATACACGGAACGCTTGCGCTTTTAACAGTCCAAAATGGCGTAGGTAAGCACGCTGGGGGCACCGACTCCCTCACTCACAGCCGCATTTCTGCACATTCTTTGCTGCGCGCAACCAAGCTACACTGCTACAAAAATTAGGGGATATTTCAAAATGAATATGAAGTGATAGAATATCCCCTAATTTTTGTGAGCAGTATAATTCACCCACGTGGTCCCTAAGTACGACGCTAATGGCATAAGCTGAAACACTCACGTCTCAATTTTTAAAAGTTTTTATGGGCCTGCTCTGTGGTGGCGCAGTGAATAAAGCATCGACCTGGAATGCTGAGGTCGCTGGTTCAAAACCCTGGGCTTGCCCGTCGAGGCACATATGGGAGTTGATGCTTCCTGCTCCTTCCCCCCTTCTCCCTCTCTCTCACTCTCTCTCCCTCTCCTCTAAAATGAATAAATAAAAATAATTAAAAAAAAAAGTTTTTATGGGAGGGAGCATCATAAACTTGAAACATCATATGGTGAAACTGGAGTACCCTGAGAACCCCCTGTATCTTCAAATATTTTTCTGCCTCTTTTCCTCCCTCTCTTTCTCTTGGACTTCTATTTATTTATTTTTTAGAGACAGAGAGAGAGAGTCAGAGCGAGGGATAGACAGGGACAGACAGACGAACGAAGAGAGATGAGAAGCATCAATCATCAGTTTTTCCTTGCCGTTGTGACACCTTAGTTGTTCATTGATTGCTTTCTCATAAGGGCCTTGACTGGGGGGGGGGGCTACAGCAGACCAAGTGACCCCTTGCTCAAGCAAGGGACCTTGGGTCCAAGCTGGTGAGCTTTGCTCAAACCAAATGAGCCTGCACTCAAGCTGGCGACCTCAAGGTCTCAAACGTGGGTCTTCCGCATCCCAGTCCGACGCTCTATCCACTGCGCCACTGCCTGGTCAGGCTTTCTTGGACTTTTATAATGTGTATATTAGTATACTTGGTGGTATCCTACTACTGCCTTAGGCTACTTTTTTTTTTCTCTCACAAGGACAGAGAAAGAGTCAGAGAGAGGGATGGATACGGACAGACAGACAGGAACAGAGAGAGGTGAGAAGCATCAATCATTAGTTTTTTGTTGCCGCTGTGACATCCTAGTTGTTCATTGATTGCTTTCTCACATGTGCCTTGACCGCGGGCCTTCAGCAGACCGAGCCACCCCTTGCTGGAGCCAGCGACTTGGGTCCAAGCTGGCGAGCTTTTGCTCAAGCCAGATGGGCCCGTGCTCAAGCTGGCGACCTCGGGGTCTGGAACCTGGGTCTTCTGCATCCCAGTCCGACGCTCTATCCACTGCGCCACCGCCTGGTTGGGCTTAGGCTACGTTTTTATTCATTCTTTTGTCCTTTTTGCCCCTCAGTCTGGATAGTTTCAACGGTCTAATCTGCAAAGTTACTGATTCTGTCTTCTACCTACTCAAATCTCCTATTGAACACCTCTCGTGGATTTATTTTATTTTATTTTCTCTTCTCTTATTTTATAGGGAGAGGTAAGGAGAGAGGCCAAGAGAGAAAGACCTTGAATTGTTCTTCCATCCATTTATGCATTTATCGGTTGATTCCTGTATGTTCCCTGACCGGAAATTGAATCTGCAACCTTTGCATATCAGAACAACACTCTAACCAACTGAACTACTCAGCCAGGGCTCTAGTGGATATTTTATGTTTTATTTTTTGTTTTTAGCAAGTGAGAGAGACAAAGACGGACAGACAGACAGGAAGGGGAAGAGAGATGAGAAGCATCAACTCTTAGTTGCAGCACTTTAGTTGTTTATTGATTGCTTCTCATACGTGACTTGACCGGGGATCAAACCTGCAATCTTGGCATATTGGAACAACACTCCAACCAAATGAGCTACCTGGCCAGGGCGCAAAGTGGACATTCTGAATCCAGTACTATAAGGTAGTAAGTCTGTAAGTCTGGTTCTCCCACTCCTCAGGGATTGCTGAGTTCTGTGTGTTGAGGGCTGGAGCAGTTCATTTGTGGCTTTTCCAAACTATTCTTGCAAAATGTGTATTTCTTGTTGTGTGTGGTCACAGAAGTTTCTGTTCCATCAAATCTGTGGTCACCCTGACAAAGATTTTTCTTAAATGTCTGCCTCCCCCCCTCAAAATAAATGGAAGTTCTATCTCTTTAAATCTCCCCTACAGCCTTCCAGGGGAAGCAGCTGGAAGGTGAGGCAAGTATCTCCTTCAGCTCCTCAGAGTGCTGCCAGGCCAGCCAGCATACACAACCCCCACACTGTGGAGAACAAGAACCCTTCTGCCCCTCCTGGCACCAACTAGCCACTCCAGGAACATGGGCCATTCTCTCCATAGCTGTGGCAGGACCGAGAATGGTAGCTGGTCAGTGCCCACTTCTCTCTTACCAAAGAACCACAATCTCCCCCCCACACACACACCTTTGTTTTATTCAGTGAGAGGAGGAAAGGCAGAGACAGACTCCCGCATGCACCCCACATGCAGGATCCACCTGGAAAGCCCACTGGGGGGCAAAGCTCTACCCATCTGGGGCTGTTGCTCCATTGCTCAGCAACCGAGCTCTTCTTAGTGCCTGAGGCAGAGGCCATGGGGCCATCCTCAGCACCCAGGACCAACTCGCACCAGTTGAGCCATGCCTCCAGGAGCGGAAGAGAGAGAGAGATAGAAGGGGGAGAGGGAGGTTGTGGAGATGCAGATGGGTGCTTCTCCTTTGTGCTCTGACCAGGAATCAAACGTGGGGGACATCCACATGCCGGGCTGATGCTCTACCAGTGAGCCAACTGGCCAGGGATAAGTTATTTCTAAATCAACAAACATATACAAGTATGTGAAAGAATGGGGAAGTTTTAGAAGATGCACCTGAACTCTTAATAATGGGAGGGGGGGACAAGAATTGTTTGCAGTTGAAATGGGAAATAAGAAGGTAAATTTTAAATTTTTTTTGAAAGAAAATAAATTTAAGCATTAACAGGAAATGACTAAAGAATTGTAAGCATCTCCTTCAGAGAAGATATAAATATTAATATTTTGGCTAAACCTGGAGTTCTTCAGGAAGAAGGAAACACCTATCAGCTCATGAATTTCCAGTGAGTCCCTTCACCCCAAACATTTTCAGGGCCCAGCTCCAGATGCAAACGGAGCACAGGAAACAGGTGGAGAAATACTTAGAAGTTAGAATTCTCCTCAACTTTCCCTTCTTTTCCCTTCCCATTCGGGACAATTTAGTCCAAAACCCATGAGGTAGGGCATAAAATAGAGGATGCTCTTGCGGGTGGAGGAGGAGCTGGGATGCCCTCAAGGTGGTGATGATGGCAGGGCCAGGCCAGTGAGGTGCTCACCTCGGGTGAAAATTGTAGGCAGGTGTCAAATTCATTCGTTAAGGTAGCATTTAATTAATTTTTTCCCCCGAAGTTAGAAGTGGGAAGGCAGTCAGTCAGACTCCCACATGCACCCGACCGGGATCCACCCAGCATGCCCACCAGGGGGCGATGTTCTGCCCATCTGGGGTGTTGCTCCCATTGTAGCTGGAGCCATTCTAGCCCCTGAGGCAGAGGCCAGGGAGCCATTCTCAGCGTCCAGGACAGCTTTGCTATCATGAAGCCTTGGCTGCAGGAGGGGAAGAGAGAGACAGAGAGGAAAGGGAGGGGGAGGGTAGAGAAGCAGACGGGTGCTTCTCCTGTGTGCCCTGGCCGGGAATCGAACCCCAGACTTCCACACACCAGGCTGATGCTCTACCTCTGAGCCAACCGGCCAGGGCCAACATTTAATTATTTAAAACCATCAGAACAAGCGCAAAATGTGTATCATGAACACAGTATGAAACTCAGGATCAGTATCACCAGTTTTCTTTTGCCTCAGTCTCTCATATGGGTCAGCAACGGCACTGATCGGTGTCTTCCAAGAGGGCGTTCGCGCAGGGTACGCCTGGTATAGGGGGCCCCAACCTGGCCGAGGTCCGCGAGCTGTCCCCATGGAGAGTGGTCAGCATGGGGCTTCGGAGCCTGAGAGAGGATGCATCCCCACAGGGGGCGGCTTGGTGCAGAGTATCAAAGCCCCAGCTGGATGAAGCGAACACCCATGTAGTCATGAGCAGGTGCAGGGGGTTGGACCCCAACAGGGGTGAGCAAGGTGCTCCTAAAGGAAGGGAGACCAGTGCAGATGGCTAGACCCCAGAGGGTTAAAAAGAGCTTCCCAGGCCCTGGCTGGTTGGCTCATCAGTAAAATGTCGGCCCAGTGTGTGGATGTCCCAGGTTCAATTCCCGGTCAGGGCACATAGGAGAAGGGCCCATCTGCTTCTCCACCCTTCCCCCTCTCCTTTCTCTCTATCTCTCTCTTACCCTCCTGCAGCCAAGGCTCCACTGGAGCAGAGTTGGCCCGGGCACTGAGGATGGCTCCATGGCCTCCGCCTCAGGTGCTAGAATGGCTCAGTCTAAAACGAAGAAACACCCCAGATGGACAGAGCATCGCCCCCTGGTGAGCATACTGGGTGGATCCTGGTCAGGCGCATGCGGGAGTCTGTCTGCCGCCCCCCACTTCTCACTTCGGAAAAATATAGAAAAAAAAGAAAGAAAGAAAGAAAGAAAGAAAAGAGCTTCCCAGGGGCTGTGTGTGTCCCAACCTCAGTCATTGGCATCTGAGGATGTTGTGTTGTGTTGCGTTCTGTAAGTCAGGCTGTTTGATGGTGGCGTTCAGGTCCCCGCGCTCCTTCCTGACGTTTCCTCTGCTCCTTCTATCAATGACTGAGAGAGTGTGTGTGTGGGGGGGGGTAAATCTCCTACTCAAGTTGTCGGTGAGCCTGTCCCTTCTGCCAGCTCTTTCATTTCTTGCTTCATGGTTTGAACCTCTGTTGTTAGATGTATAAATATTAAGGATTGCCCTGACCTGATAGCTCGGTTGGTTAGAGCATCGTCCTGAAGCACAGAGGTTGCTGGTTCAATCCCCCATTCAGGTCACGTACAGAAATGTATCTATGTTCCTATTCCTTTCTCTCTTTTTTTTTCCCCCCTAGGGACAGAGAGAGAGAGTCAGAGAGAGGGATAAACATGGACAGACAGGCAGGAACGGAGGGAGGTGAGAAGCATCAATCATTAGTTTTTCGTTGCCGTTGCGACACCATAGTTGTTCGTTGATTGCTTTCTCATATGTGCCTTGACCGCAGGCCTTCAGCAGACTGAGCACCCCCTTGCTGGAGCCAGGGACCCTGGGTCCAAGCTGGCGAGCTTTTGCTCAAGCCAGATGGGCCCGCGCTCAAGCTGGCGACCTTGGGGTCTTGAACCTGGGTCCCCCACATCCCAGTCCGATGCTCTATCCACTGCGCCACCGCCTGGTCAGGCCCTACGTGTGTCTTTATAGTTCAAGTTGACTTCTTGTGGATAGGGTATAACTGAGCTATTTCTTAAAATACAACTTAACTATTACTACCATTGAACTGGGAACTTTACACAACTAAACCTCATGTGACCATTGATATGTTTAGGTTTAAGTCTCTCGTTTTGCTATTTGCATTCTGTTTGTCCATCTATTGTTTGTTCCCTTTTGTGCGATTTATCTGCCTTCTGTTGTATTGATTATGTTTTTAGGGTTCCATTTTATCTCCTTTGTTGGTTTATTCACCAGAACTCTTTGGTTTTGTATTTTAGGGGTGACTGTGTCGTATGCCTCCCTGACTCACCATACATACCACCTACCTCCCAATGCCATTAGACACCTCCTGTGCAGGAAGGTGATGATAGTGCATTTTGATTTTCTGTCCCCTGGTTTCTATGTGACTGTTGTCATTCACTCTACTTGTACATAAACCTCACGGCAAAGTTTAATTATTCTTGTTTAAACAATTGCCTTATAAATGAGGTTTACATAAGAAAGTCACCTGTCGCCTGACCTGTGGTGGCGCAGTGGATAAAGCGTCGACCTGGGAACACTGAGGTCGCCAGTTCAAAACCCTGCACTGGTCTGGTCAAGGCACATATGGGAGTTGATGCTTCTAGCTCCTCCCCCTTTCTCTCTCTCTCTCTCTCACTCTGTGTCTCTTCTCTAAAATAAATAAATATTAAGGAATAATAAACACGTTCACACTTTGACTTTATTTAAAAAAAAAAAAAGTCACCTGTCACCCACGTAGCTGCCATTTCCAATGTTTTCTGGGTTTTTACTTACTGAATTTAGAGGGAGGAGATAGAGAGAAAAAGGGGGAAGGAGCAGAAGCATCAGCGCATAGTGGTTGCTTCTCGTCTGTGCCTTGACTGGGCAAGCCCAGGGCTTTGAACCAGCGACCTCAACGTTCCAGGTCAACTCTTTATCCACTGCACCACCACAGGTCAAGCTCCAGTGTTTTTTGTTTCTCTGTGTGTCGCCAGTTTCTCTCTGATGCTGTTTCCTTTCTGCCTGAGGGCTTCCTTCAGCATCTTAGTTCCCTATTCTTTTCTTCCGCCACGTCTGACCTGCGGGTGATGCTATCAATGTATGTTTTACCTCAGGTACTGTAGTTTTAATATCTTGAAATTCAACTTGTGTATTTTTTTTTTTTAATTTATTTATTCCTTTTAGAGAGGAGACACAGAGTGAGAGAGAGAGAAAGAGAGAAAGGGTGGAGGAGCTGGAAGCATCAACTCCCATATGTGCCTTGACCAGACCAGTGCAGGGTTTTGAACTGGCGACCTCAGTGTTCCTGTGGTGGCGCTTTATCCACTGCGCCAACATAGGTCAGGCTCAACTTGTGTATTTTAAAGGATTTTATTTATTTATTTTTTTTTTACAGGGACAGAGAGAGGTCAGAGAGAGGGATAGATAGGGACAGACAGACAGGAACAGAGAGAGGTGAGAAGCATCAATCATTAGTTTTTCGTTGCTGTCGCAACACCTTAGTTGTTCATTGATTGCTTTCTCACATGTGCCTTGACCGCGGGCCTTCAGCAGACCGAGCCACCCCTTGCTGGAGCCAGCGACCTTGGGTCCAAGCTGGCGAGCTTTTGCTCAAGCCAGATGGGCCCGTGCTCAAGCTGGCGACCTCGGGGTCTCGAACCTGGGTCTTCCGCATCCCAGTCTGAATCTCTATCCACTGCGCAACCGCCTGGTCAGGCTCAACTTGGGTATTTTTAAAAAGTTTTTATTTTTTAAGTTTTTTATTTTATTTTTATTTTATTCATTTTAGAGAGGAGACACAGAGTGAGAGAGAGAGAGAGAGAGAGAGAGAGAAAGGGAGGAGGAGCTGGAAGCATCAACTCCCATATGTGCCTTGACCAGACCAGTGCAGGGTTTTGAACTAGCGACTTCAGTGTTCCCAGGTTGACGCTTTATCCACTGCGCCACCACAGGTCAGGCTCAACTTGGGTATTTTAAAAAATATTTTCTATGTCTCTACATAATGTTCTTTTTTATTTATTTATTTTGACAGAGAGAGAGTCAGACAGACAGGAAGGGAGAAAGATGAGAAGCATCAATTCTTCCTTACTGCACCTTATTTGTTCACTGATTGCTTTCTCATATGTGTCTTGACTGGGGGGGTCCCGCAGAGTGATTGACCCCTTACTCAAGCCAGCGACCTTCGGGGTCAAGCCAGTGACCTTAAGGCTCAAGCCAGCGACCATGGTGTTTCAAACCTCGGTCCTCCACATCCCAGTCCGACGCTCTATCCACTGCGCCACCGCCTGGTCAGGCTCTACTTAATGTTCTTAATTTTTCATTTAGTTCCGTTAGCATATGGTATATATATATAGCTGTGATAAGTATTTTATTCTCTTGTCTACCAAATCTAGCATTTGTGTTATCTCTGGTTCGGTTTCAATTGATTGAATTTTTTTCTCATTATAACTTAAATTTCTTGCTTCTTTGCATACTCAGAAGCTTACTGTCAATTCCTCACCATTGTGCTAGTTTTAAAAATAATTTTACTTTGTTGTGTGCTGTTTTTTTTATTATTATTCATATAAGTATTCTTGAACTTGTACTGGGACAGAATAATTTGGCTCTTTTTAGTCTTGCTTTGTTACGCAGGACCAGAGCAGGGTTGAGACTAGCGCTAATTTTCCTCACTACTGAGTACCCCTTGCCCAAAAATCAGTAAGATTTCCACTCCAGCGGGTGGGCGCAGGACGTGCATTCCTGGGCCTATCTGAGCTCTTGTGATAGTTCCCCCTCTGGTCCTCTTGAGGGTCTGTTTTCCTGGCCTCAGCATTTCCCGCGATCAGTTGTCTCAAGGGCTTGCAGATATCCAAAGTACAATCTCTCTCTCTCTCTCTCTCTTTTTCTCTCTCTGCCACCACCCCCCCCCCAGTACTCCGCCCTGTGAGCTCTGCTCTGAGCCCTCCCGTGTCCGCAGCTCGGGAAGGCTGCCGGGCTGGGCCCCGTTCCGCTTTCTCGCACCACAGACGGAAACCCTCCGCAGACAGTCCAATGGCGCAATCAGCAGGGCTCCAGTCACGTTCATTTCCTCCCCCTCGGCGATCGATGGGGTTACAAACAAGAATGGAACCAGCCTGACCTGTGGTGGCGCAGTGGATAAAGTGTTGACCTGGGAACACTGAGGTCGCCAGTTCAAAACCCTGCACTGGTCTGGTCAAGGCACATATGGGAGTTGATGCTTCCAGCTCCTCCCCCCTTTCTCTCTTTCTCTCTCTCTCTCTCTCTCACTCTGTGTCTCCTCTCAAAGAAAAACGAATAAAATAAAAAAGATTAAAAAAAAAAAAAAGAATGGAACCAGCACCACTTACAATAGCCCCTGAAAGTGTTAAGTACTTACATTGAAATCGAACAAAGTATGTATGGGATTTATAAACTACAAAACATGGACAGAAGAAGTCAAGTATGACATAAGTGACGGAGAGCTATACACTGTGTTCATGGTGTGCAAGACTTGCTGTACAGAGATAGCCGGGATGGTGGCTCTCGCCACATTGCCTATACTAGAGTTTATCCCAGTACAGGCAAAATCCAGCAGGATATTTTATGCAGAAATCAACCATCTGATTTAAAAATTTGTATGGAATGACAAAGGAATGAGACTAACCAAAACAAATTTGAAAAAGAACAAAATTGAAAACAAACACATGGTCCTGGCCAGTTGGCTCAGTAGTAGAGCATTGGCCCAGTGTGTGGCTGTCCCGGGTTTGATACCCGGTCAGGGCACAAGGGAGACGTGCCTATCTGCTTCTCCACCCCTCCCGTGCCTCTCTCTCTCTCTTTCTCTCTCTCTCTATACCTCTTGCAGCCATGGCTCGATTGGAATGAACTGGCCTAGGTGCTGAGGATGGCTCCTCAGGTGCTAAGAAGACCTCGGTTGCTGATCAACAGAGCAATACCCCAGATGGGCAGAACATCGCCCCCTAGTGGGCTTATGGGGTGGATCCTGGTAAGGGTGAGTACAGGAGTCTGTCTTTCTGCCTCCCCTCTTCTCACTGAATAAAAAAAAAGAAGACACACACACACTCCCTGGATCTTTAACAAAGATGAAAATGTGAGTCTGACCAGGCGGTGGTGCAGTGGATAGGGCGTCGGACTGTGATGCAGAAGACCCAGGTTCGAGACCCCGAGCTCGCTAGCTTGAGCACGGGCCTATCTGGCTTGAGCAAAAGCTCGCCAGCTTGGACCCAAGGTCACTCTTGCTCCAGCAAGGGGATGCTCAGTCTGCTAAAGGCCCACGGTCAAGGCACATGTGAGAAAGCAATCAATGAACAACTAAGGTGTTGCAATGGCAATGAAAAACTAATGATTGATACTTCTTACCTTTCTCCGTTCCTGTCTGTCTGTCCCTATCTATCCCTCTCTCTGACTCTCTCTCTCTGTACCTGTAAAAAAAAAAACAACAAAAAACTTAAAAAAAAAACACAAAGATGAAAGTACAAGTTGATGAAAAAAGAACAATCTTTTCTGACCTGTGGTGGCACAGTGGATAAAGCGTCCACCTGGCATGCTGAGGTTACCAGTTCAAAACCCTGGCCTTGCCTGGTGAAGGCACATACATATGGGAGTTGATGCTTCCTGCTCCTCCCTTCTCTCTCTCTCTCTCTCCTTTCTAAATTATTAAAATTTCTTTTAAAAAAATAAAAAGAACTAAAAAAAAAAGTCTTTCAACAAATGGTGCTAGAACAATGGACATCCATGAGAGAGAGAGCAGAAAGATCCTCACCCTATATCTCACACCTAATATAAAAATTAGCCAGATACAGAGTTAAAGGTAAAACATAAAACCATAAAACCCTTACAAGAAAAGATAAGAGACATTTATGATCTTAAGTTAGGCATAGAATTCTTAGATATGACACTAAAACCATGATCCTCAAAAGAAAGAAATGGATAAATTGGACCTCGTCAAAATTAAAAAAAAGAAACAAAAAAACACTTTTGCTCTGCAGAAAAACCCTATTAAGAGAATTAGGAGATAAGACATAGAGAGTGGGGATGCCTGACCTGTGGTGGCGCAGTGGATAAAGCGTCGACCTGGGAACACTGAGGTCGCCAGTTCAAAACCCTGGACTAGGTCTGGTCAAGGCACATATGAGAGTTGATGCTTCCAGCTCCTCCCCCCTTTCTCTCTCTCTCTCTCTCTCTCTCTCTCTCTCTCTCTCTTTCTCTCTCACTCTGTGTCTCCTCTCTAAAATAAATAAATAAAAAGAAATAATAATTTAAAAAAAAGACATAGAGTGGGGAAAAAACATTTATAAATCACCTAACCGAAAAAGGAGCTGTATTTAGAATAGAACATACAAAGAACTCTCCATGTAGCAGAGAAGGCCCCAGATTATCTTACTCTGCCTCCTCACCAGGGCAACTTCCTGAGACTTTGAACTCTTAATCTCCTGGGCCCTCTTCCCCGCGCCATTGCAGCCGCCTGCTGCCATGTCCACGCCCTGGATCTTACTGCCACCAGGAACCCCTCTACCTTGGAAGTCTGCCTTAGCTCAGGCCAACCCCTCTCTAAGCCACCAGCAGGGGTGATGTCGCCCCCAGAGGGCATTTGGTAATGTCTGGAGACATTCTGGGTTGTCGCAACTGAGATGGGGTGGGTGGAGAGCACGGACATTGCTAGACACCCTGTAATGCTCAGGACAGCGCCCCTGACTAAGAATGGCTCAGCTGCAGATGTCAAGGGAGCCAAGACTGAGAGATGTTCTTCCTCTTCCCAGCACCTTCAGGCCACTGACGCCCCTGCGGCCCTTTCTGCCTGACTCAGACCACCCCCCCCCCGCGGCCTCCAGTCCACTCTGTCCACCTGGCAGCTCACGGCCCATCACCCCAACCACTCAATGAATGCTCTCACCTTAGTCAAGACTCTTTGAATGATAAGGGATATAAGACAAATCAAAATAGGCAGGGCAAAGGAGACTTGAGTGGAGCAACTCAGAGGGAAAATGCAGAAAAGCTAACATTAAGCAGTTGTAGACGACCCCTAATCCTCACCGCCACCCTTTGGGGTAGGGATCACACTACCCCATTCCCCAGATGCCATAGGGACCCCAAGGTAGGAAGGGGCTGCTAGGCTGCCCCAGAGTCTGCAACAGGAGCTAGAAGGACATAGCAACAGAAGTGGCTATTCTCCCAGCTCCATCTGGGACCTTTCTCCACCCTAACGCGGCAGACCTAGGGTATAAGTGGCATTTCAGACTGGCAAATTCAAGTCCTCTGTTTAGTTTTAGTTTTTGTGTTGTTTTAATTTTTCAAATTAAAAACTTTTTGTTTAGAACAGTTTTAGACCTACAGAAAAAGTGAGCAGATAGTACAGAGTTCCCACATACGTGCCCTACCCACTCCCCCAGCTTTCCCTATTAGTAACATCCTGTATCAGTGTAATATATTTGCTACACTTAATGAACCAGTGCCGATAAATGTTACCACCTGAAGTCCCTGGTTTCCATCACGTTTTGCTCTTTGCGCTATATTGCTCTATGTACACAGCACTGTGGTGTCATGTAAAGCAGTGTCAGGCCTGAGAGTCCCCTGTGTTTGTTCTCTTCATTTGCCATTCCCTAAATGACACGTGATATTGGGAAGTATACCTTTCTCTTCTAATTTTATTTATTTTTATTTATTTATTTACAGAGACAGACAGAGAGTCAGAGAGATAGGGACAGGCAGACAGGAAGGGAGAGAGATGAAAAGCATCAATCATCAGTTTTGCGACACCTTAGTTGTTCATTGATTGCTTTCTCATATGTGCTTTGACCGTGGGGCTACAGCAGATGGGCCCACGCTCAAACTGGCGACCTCAGGGTATTGAACCTGGGTCCTCCACATTCCAGTCCGACGCTCTATCCACTGCGCCACTGCCTGGTCAGGCTCTCTTCTAATTTTTAAAAAAAATTATGTATAAGATATATTATTTCTTCCATAAATATATACTAGATTTGATAAGCTTCCTTAAATACATTCTAGGCCTGGAGGGTTTTATTTTGCTCTATTTAGGTGTATGTGTGCATGTGTACACATTTTTCATAATGAATTCATTTACTCTGATAGATTTAGGGCTATTCAAATTTTTACTTTTTCTTTTTCTTTTTCTCCTTTCTCTTTTATTCAGTGAGAAGAGGGGAGGCAGAGAGACAGACTCCCTCATACATCCTGACAAGGATCCACCCAACAAACCCACTAGGAGGTGATGATTTGCCCATCTGAGGCCTTGATCCATTGCTCAGCAACTGAGCTCTTCTTAACGCCTAACACAGAGGCCATAGAGCAGGGGTTGGGAACTTATGGCTCGTGAGCCATATGTGGCTCTTTTGATGGCTGCATCTGCCTTGCAGACAAATCTTTAATAAAAAAAATAATAACGTTAAAAATATAAAACATTCTCATGTATTACAATCCATTCATTTTCTACCACTCATGTTCACAGTGGTGGGTGGCTGAAGCCAATCACAGTTGTCCTCTGGGACAACACCAAATTTTTATTGGATAATGCGTAACATACACAGTTCATTGTGAGGTCAGGAAGTAAACTTTCCTCCTTTTAATCAAGTAGTCAGCTAGCTAATTGCAGAAACCCTTTTGACAAAGAAGATGGTTAAAAGAAAAAAAGATGAGGAGTATCATACTTTTCAGCAGGAATGGACAGAGGAATTCGCCTTTGTGGAGAGAGCAGGTTCTGCAGTGTGTCTAATATGCAGTGATAAAATTGCATCAATGAAACGGTCAAATATAAAGCGGCACTTCGACACACGCCATACTATATTTGCATCGAAATATCCAGCAGGGGACAGCAGGAAGAAAGCATGTCAAGAGCTACTGTGCAGAGTGCAAGCTAGTCAGCAGCAACTCCGTGTTTGGACCCAACAAGGTGACTGGAATTCGGTTAGCTTTGCTGGTGCTTTAGCAATTGTGAGAAATGGAAAGCCATTCACAGATGGGGAGTATGCCAAAACATTCATGCTTGATGTTGCCAATGAACTTTTGACGACTTTTTGGATAAAGACAAGATAATCAAATGAATAAAAGACATGCCTCTGTCAGCAAGAACTGTTCATGATCGTACCATCATGCTGGCAAATCAAATTGAGGCAACACAAGTGAAGGACATAAATGCAGCACCATTCTTTTCTCTCGCTTTGGATGAGTCAACAGATGTAAGCCATTTATCCCAGTTCAGCGTGATTGCAAGGTATGCTGTCGGTGACACACTACATGAGGAAAGTCTTGCTGTTTTGCCTATGAAAGAGACAACAAGAGGGGAGGATTTATTCCAGTCTTTCACTGAGTTCGCTAAAGAAAAAAATCTATTGATGGATAAACTTATTTCGGTGTGTACTGATGGTGCTCCGTGCATGGTGGGGAAAAGCAGAGGGTTCAGAGCGCTTCTTTGTGAACATGAAAAGAAACCCATCCTAAGTTTTCACTGCATCCTACATCAGGAGGCGCTTTGTGCTCAGATGTGTGGTGAGCAGTTTGGTGAGGTGATGTCGCTGGTCATTCGGGTGGCCAACTTTATTGTTGCCTGAGCTTTAAATGATTGCCAGTTTAAAACACTGCTGGATGAAGTTGGGAATAATTGTCCTGGTCTGCTTCTGCACAGCAATGTGCATTGATTGTCAAGAGGGAAGGTGCTCAGCCGTTTTGTGGCTTGTTTGAGCGAAATCCGGACTTTTCTTGAAATGAAAAACGTCGAGCATCCTGAGTTAGCTAACACTGAGTGGCTCCTGAAGTTCTACTATCTCGTGGACATGACTGAACATCTGAACCAGCTCAATGTGAAAATGCAAGGCCTATCCCTTCAGCAAGCAGTGTTTGCATTTGAAAACAAGCTGGAACTCTTCATCACAGACATTGAAACAGGTAGTTTATTACACTTTGAAAAACTGGGAGAGTTTAAAGATGCATGCACAGCAAGTGACCCTGCTCAACATCTTGATCTCCAGCAGCTAGTGGGCTTCACATTTAATCTCCTTCAGTTATTCAAAGCGCGCTTTGGAGGATTTCGTGAGCACACTTGTCTTTTTAAGTTCATCACCCATCCACACGAGTGTGCAGTGGACAGCGCCGACCTGAGTTACATCCCTGGTGTCTCCGTCAGAGATTTTGAGCTACAAGCTGTTGACCTGAAGGCCTCAGACATGTGGGTGAATAAGTTCAAGTCACTGAATGAAGATTTGGAAAGACTTGCATGACAGCAAGCAGAGTTGGTGAGCAAACACAAGTGGGGAGAAATAAAAAAACTTCAATCCACGAACCAGCTGATTGTCAAAACTTGGAACCCACTTCCCATCACATACCTACACTGCAGCATGTGAGTATTGCTGTACTGACAATGTGTGGCTCTACGTATGCATGTGAGCAGTCTTTCTCACATCTAAAGAATGTTAAGACCAACCTACGATCACGTTTAACAGATGGAAGTCTCAAAGCCTGCATGAAGCTTAACCTCACCATGTATCAACCAGACTACAAAGCCATCAGCAAAACCATGCAGCACCAGAAGTCGCATTAATGATAAGAAGTACTTTATTCATCATTGGTTAGCAACAGCATAACAACGTTATTAAAAAGAATTCAGAGACTAATTGTACTTTAAAAGTGTTGGTCTTACATAAAATGCACACATTTACTTGTATTTAGTGTTAAATATATTGTATGCTTCTCATGGAATTACATTTTAAAATATGTGGCGTTCATGGCTCTCTCAGCCAAAAGGTTCCCGATCCCTGCCATAGAGCCACCCTCAGTGCCTGGGACCAACTCACTCCAATTAAGCCACGGCTGCAGGAGAGAGAGAAGTGAGAGGGTGATGGGTGGAGAAGTTAATGGGCACTTCTCCTGTGTGCCCTGACCGAGAATTGAACTTCAGACATCCACATGTTGGGATGATGCTCTACCATTGAGCCAACCAGCCAGGGCCTATTTTTTCTTAGTTATAGTTTATTTCTAATGAAAAAAATTTTTATTTATTTATTTATTTTTATATTTTATTGATTGATTTTACAGAAATAAGTGGGGGCCGAGGGACAGGAAGTATCAACTTATAGACGCTCCATTTTAGTTGTTCATTGATTGCTTGTTGTATGTGCCTTGACTGGGCAAGCCCAGGGTTTTGAATCAGTGAACTCAGCATTGCAGGTCCATGCTGCATTCTATCCACTGCACCCCCCAGGCCAGGCAAAAAAATAAGAATATTTTAGAGAGACAGAGGAAGGGAGGGAGAGAGACAGAGGAAGGGAGGGAGAGAGACAGAAGCATCAATCTCTTCTTTCACTTATTTATACACGCATTCATGGGTTGGTTTTTGTATGTGCCTTGACTGGGGATTAAACCTGCAACCTTGGTGTACCAGGACGACACTACAACTAACCGAGCTACCCAACCAGGGCTAGTCATAGTATATTTTTGTCTTTTAAGAAATATGCCCAGGTCCTGGCTGGTTGGCTCAGTGGTAGAGCCCGGCGTGTGGAAGTCCCAGATTCAATTCTTGGCCAGGGCACACAGAAGAAGCGTCCCTTCCCCATCTCCTTCCTCTCTATCTCTCTCTTCCCCTCCTGCAGACAAGGCTCCATTGGAGCAAAGTTGGCCCGGGCGCTGTGGATGGCTCCACGGCCTCACCTCAGGTGCTAGAATGGCTCTGGTTGCACTGGAGCAACGGCCCAGATGGGCAGAGCATCGCCCCCTGGTGGGCATGTCGGGTGGATCCCGTTTGGGTGCATACAGGAGTCTGTCTGACTACCTCCCGCTTCTAGTTTTAGAATAATACAAAAATATATACAGTGTGTCTGTAAAGTCATGGTGCACTTTTGACCCGTCACAGGTCAAAAGTGCACCATGACTTTACGGACACACAGTGTATGTGTGTGTATATACACACACACATACCCAGGCCCTGGCCAGTTAGCTTAGTCAGTTAGAGAATCATCCTGATATGCCAAGGTTGTGAGTTCCATCCTTAGTCAGGGCACTATGGGAAGCAACCAGTAAATGTACAACTAAGCAGAACAATAAATGAATGCTTTTCTCTCTCTCTCTCTTCCTCTCTCTGTACCTCTACAACTCAGTTATAAAAAAATATATGCCCGTTTTACATAACTTATCAAGTTTGTTAAAATTAACTTGTGTACAATATGTATTTATATGGCTTGTATTCCAAATAAATAAAGAAGGCTTAGAATTTGGCCATGAGACAAACAACTTGGTTAAAAATTGGCAGAAGATTTGAAGGGACGCTTTGCCAAAGGAAGAGCTGCAAGTGGACAATAAGCACATGAAAAAATGCATAACATCATTCATCAGAGAAACGCACGTTTAAAAGGAAGAAAGAGTCCCCAGTCCGTGGCATTGTGCTGCAGGGGCCCAAACAGGCGGGGCCAGTAAGCCATCACGGGTCATAACTGTCGGTGAGGGAAATACAAATACAGAAACGGAGAAACTAAAATGAACCTGTGACGTTAGATCGGAATTGGATTGAAATCGGTGTTTATATCTAGATAGAGCAAGAAAGATATAAATGTATTTACAGATATATATGTATACATAGAAATGTGTATATTATATATTGACACACATGCACATGCAGACACAGACACACACACAGACCCTGTCTAGGCCCACTGAGAGGGCCGCGAAGCAGCATCCCACCACAGTCCTGCGTACCCCTCACACCCAGAGTGTGGCTCCCCTCCAAGGAGCCATTGATTCTCAAAGAACTGATTGATCATGAGGCTAGGGTTCAAAGAATAATGGAGACCTAGTAAAAAGAGACAGAAACCAGTTTGAAGAGGTTCCCACTGGCCCAATCTGGGGCCATTTCAGCAGCAAAATAAATCAACCAGGGTTAGTCATTGAGGTAAGGGGTTGAATGATGGCCTCCAAAAGATGTGTCCATGTCCTAGTCCCCAGAAACCTTCAAATGTGACCTTGCAGGTATAATTAAAAGTTAGGGCCTGACCAGGTGGTGGCGCAGTGGATAGAGCGTCGGACTGGGATGCGGAAGACCCAGGTTCGAGACCCCGAGGTTGCCAGCTTGAGAGCGGTTCCATCTGGCTTGAGCAAAGCTCGCCAGCTTGGACCCAAGGTCGCTGGCTCCAGCAAGGGGTGGCTCAGTCTGCTGAAGGCCTGCGGTGAAGGCACATGTGAGAAAGCAATCAATGAACAACTAAGGTGTCGCAACGGCAACGAAAAACTAATGATTGATGCTTCTCACCTCTCTCCGTATTTGTCTGTCTGTCCCTATCTATCCCTCTGTCTGACTCTCTCTCTGTCCCTGTGTTAAAAAAAAAAAGTTAGGAATCTTGAGATGAGATCATTCTGTATGACCTAGGTGGATCCCAAAGTGTCATAAGAAAAAGGAGACAGGGATTTGACACAAGACACAGAGGAAAGGCCATGGGAAAACAGAGGCGAAGACTGGAGGGATGTGGCCACAAGCCAGCGAAAGATGGAGCCCCAGAAGCTGGAGGAGGTGAGGAAGGGTCCTAGAACCTCCAGAGGGAGTGCAGCCCTGCAACACCTTGATTTTGGATGTCTGGCCTCCAGGACCCTGAGACAATAACTTCCTGCTGTTTTAAGCCACAATATAAAGGAGGAGACAGCCACCTTCCTCTGGGCCCAGCCATTTCAGGCTTGAGTGACTTCCTTGCGGCATTCAGGGTCCTGGGTAAACAGACAGACCCCCGTGGGGGTCTGTGCCTAACATCAGGGTTGGCCCAGCGTGCAGCTGCCTGTGGCACTGGGAGTGTGGGAGGGGACTGGGGAGTGTGGGAGGGGCCTGTGCTTGACATCAGGGTTGGCCCAGCGGGCAGCTGCCTGTGGCACTGGGACTGTGGGAGGGGCCTGGGGAGTGTGGGAGGGGCCTGTGCCTAACATCAGGGTTGGCCCAGCGTGCAGCAGCCTGTGGCACTGGGAGTGTGGGAGGGGCCTGTGCCTGGCCCGCAGAGCCACCGCGTGTCCAGCTCCAGCTCCAACACTTGGGGGACTTGTTTGCCCACTTGCCCCTCGGGATTCACCTGCACGTCCACCCGGTCTTGTTCTTGGAGACCTCCATCTCTCCAGCGAGTTCTCACCGATTCCCCTGGCTGTCTCAGGGCAACTTGTGCCCGCCCAAATTGAGGTCTAGTCTGGGTGGGAATTACCAGTGGGTTCAATCTCCTGTGGGTCCCCAGGCGTGGGCACCACCATGGGGGAGGCCTGGGGACCAGGGTGTATACTTCATCCCTGTGAATTGAGGGCACACAAGAACGAAGACAATTGACTCCTGGTTGCTTATCCTTCCAGCCGGCTCACGGGGGCTTGTCACAGTTCCCCCTCGAACAGAAGGGCAAGACCAATCACGGGGCAATCGGGGGAGCCCCCTCTTTCCTTAGTGAGCCGGCTCCCTCCCGAACGGTAAGGCCTTCTTGAAACCTGAAGGGCCCCCACCTCTGAGACCAGCGTTTCCACTCCAAATGCCACAGCTCTGGCCCCAGGCACCTTCTTTGCCTGGGCACCCAGAATGCTTTACAGAAAATCATCTCCGTCTTGACTCAGGAAACACCACCCCTAGGAATTTCCCAAGGACAAGCCAACAGCCCACAGTGTATCTGTGAAGTATGACAAGGGGACTAAGGGTGACAGGGAGAGTAAAGAGCTGACCCCACCAGAAGCACATAGATCTGGCCAGAGAAAACCAAACAAGGTCAACTTAAAATTGGCTGGAGGCTTCCAGCATGGTGCAGGCTGGACAACAGCAGAGAGGGTGTCCTGGGGGCGGATGGTCCCCGTCAGACCTATAGGGGCAGGAGCACCTTTTCCCTCTTTAAATAAAACTCAGCACAGCCACCACTGACGGTGCCTGGATGGCAGGGAGTGGGGGGAGGGGCAAGAACCTGCAGGACCCTGGTCGGCACCTTGAACCTGGAACCTGCCCTTTAAACCCGGGTCATTCCCAGAAGCAGTGTCTGGGAAACACCCAAGGAAAAAGAAATCATTTTGCAAAATTTGCCTAACCTCAAGACCCTTCACGAAAACGCTGGAGAAGTTTCCACTGAGCAGGAGCCCGGTTCAGTTCACCCCCCACCGTTTTCGAGTGTAGAATGGAGCAGCCAGAACTGGGACTTGACGGCTGCAAGTGTGCAGAGGCCCGCACCTGGGCACGGTGCCCCTCACACGGGAGGTTTCCACCGCCCCAGAGAGTTTCCTGTGTGCCCCCCCACCCCCGTAGCCGGCCCACCGGCCCAGACGCAAATGACTCTTCAGGTTTCCATCTCCATTTTTGTTGTTATTGTTGTTGTTCTAAGCCAGCGATTTTTAACCACTGTGCCTGGGCATACCAGTGTATCACAAGAAGTTTTTAAAACATGCGATACCTGACTATGTAGTCAGGAGAACTGACCTCTTGTTTCTTAGATTGTCAAATAAATAAAAAAACAATACCCAATTCAGCAATAGCTGTCTGGTGTGAATGAATCAAAAATTACACTTATGTTTTTTCTTCTTTCTCTCTCTTTTTTTTTTGTCATACTGGCAACATTTTTTGTGTGTGTGCTGCAGAATTTTAGTAATTAGTTTATGCGTGGCACGAGGTGAGGAAGGTTGAAAATCCCTCTTCTAAGACACCACATAGTTGAAATCAAACGATTTGCCTGCATGGTTCCTTGTTTCTCTAACCTCAACATCATGTCTTTGAAGTCTGCCCTTGTTGTCGCTTGTAAGAGTCGCTTATTCCTTATTATTTCTGAGTAGGAGTTCATCTGGTGGACAGACCACAATTTGTACAGCTTTTCTCTGGTTGTTTGGCATTCGAGTTGTTTCCAATTTGGGTCTATTCTAAATGAAGCTGCCAAAAAATATCTTTGAAGAAGAGAGAAAGAAAGAAAGAAAGAAAGAGGAGGGAGGGAGGGAGGGAGGGCAAGGAGGGATGGAGGGAGGGAGGGAGGGAGGGAGGGAGGGAGGGCAAGGAGGGATGGAGGGAGGGAGGGAGGGGAAAGGAGGGAGGGAGGTAAGGAAGAAAAAGAAGGAAGAAGGGGAGGGGAGGGGAGGGGGAGAGACAGGAACAGATTACACCCTATTGAACACAACAGACCAGAAACCCGTAAGTCCACACTGGAACAAGGCTATTCCTACACTGAGAGTTTGGCGAGGAGGAGCGTGGTCGCATCCTCTCTGAGCACAGCTCCCCAGAATACTGCCTACGACACGGGGAGATGAGCGGCTTCCCAGTGGAGAAGGCGGGCAGACACCCCTTCATCAAGGGAACATCATCGCCTATGGGCAGGGTGCCTCCCTCACCACCTGATAGGGGGCAATGGGGAGAACGTGGACTCACTTCCGCGACATTCTTGCCAAAGATCCTTGACCTTAATCCAACCACGAGGAACTTTTATATACATTTGATAAAAGTCTTGATTCACCATGGCGATATCCGCAGTGAAGTGGGCAATTCCCAACAGAACTATCTTGAAACATCTATGAACCAGTCAGGATTCATACAGAAAGCCTTCCACTGAGGAGCATACCTAAAAATACCTGACCTGCAACCTTTGGGAGGGTCCAGGTCATGTACGTCAAGAAAAGAGGGTGGACACGCTCCCGAGTGGAGGAAGTGAACGAGACCCAACAACCAAGGTAACCGGGAGTCGGGACAGCCCGCTTGCCGTAAGGGACTTTATGAGTTAGTGGGGGAACTTGGGTGAGGTCTGAAGATTCGATGTCAGTGACCTAGGAACAATGATTTCTGGAGTCCAGTCCTCGTCTGTGTGGAGGGTGTCTTGTGGTCGTGTGGAGGGTGGCTCAGCTGACAGGAAACACACCCTGATGTGCTCAGAAGTCATTGAGCTTCTGGGTGGCAACAAACTGTCAGGTGATTAAAGAAAGGTGGTTTGTTATAATTGGAACTCTCTTATAAGTTGGAAATTATTTTTTTTTATTGATTGACTTTTAGAGAGAGAGGAAGAGAGAAAGAGAGAAACATCAATCTGTTGTTCCACTTATATATGTATTCATTGGTTGATTCCTATATGTGTCCTGAACAGGGATCAAATCACAACCTTAGCGTGTCCGGACAATGCTCAAACCAACTGAGCTACCTGGCCAGGACCATAAGTTGGAAATTATTAAAAAGCAGTGAGACCCTGGCCGGATGGCTCAGTTGGTTAGAGCATTAGCCCGGTGTATGGACACCCCAGGTTCGATTCCCGGTCAGGACACAAAGGAGAAACAACCATTTGCTTCTCGCCTGTTCCCTCTCCCCCTTTCTCTCCTTTTCTCCTTCCACAGCAAGTGGCTTGATTGGTTCAAGTGTGACCCTGGGCAGTGAGATGGCTCCACTGGAATGCATCAGCCTCAGGCTCTAAAAAGAGCTTGGTACTTGAGCATTGGCCCCTGATGGGGTTGCCAGGTAGATCCCAGTCAGGGTTCATACAGGAGTCTGCCTCACTATCTCCCCTTTTCTCACCTAAAAAGAAATTTTTAATTATTTTTTAAAAAAGAAAACATACAGATGCTAGACAGTGGTGTATTCTAAGGAGAGAAAAAAGGAAGGCAGTCAAGGGAGAATGGAGGCTAGGTATTGGACCTGAGCGACGGGAAGGCTATCTCTGAGAGGTGAAGTCTGCACCTGCGTGTGTGTGTGTGTGTGTGTGTGTGTGTGTGTTCAAATTTCAGCCATGCTATATTTGAAATGCGTAGTAAATACCTACGTGGCAGTGACGGAGGAGAAGTCCAGGCTGGGGACAGGAATTTGGGTATTTTTTTTTTTAATTAAATTTATTTTTATTTATTCATTTTAGAGAGGAGACATACAGAGAGAGAGAGAGAGAGAAAGGGGGGAGGAACTAGAAGCATCAACTCCCATATGTGCCTTGACCAGACCAATGCAGGGTTTTGAACTGGCGACCTTAGTGTTCCCAGGTCGACGCTTTATCCACTGCGCCACCACAGGTCAGGCGGAATTTGGGTATCTTAATTAAGTACATAAACAATTTCAAAGCTATGAATGAAATTCCTTCGGCAGGTCCAAAGGTTAGCACCTTCACACAGTGGAGAAGACTATGTGTAGACAGATTATCTCATTTGCTCAAAATTACATGGCTGGTAAGTGGCAGAGCTGGGATTCAAACCTCATCCCAAGCCCGTGTGCAGCTGCCACAGGGTCTTACTGTTGGGGCCACGGGCAGGTCACTCGACTTTTCAGAGGCTTGGTTTCCTCAGCTGTCAAAGGAGAGGTGGGCAGTCGAGGGACAGGTGGAAGCAAGGGTGACACAGGGGGGCTGGTGGCGTGGTGCTCATGCAGGTGGCCAGGGAGCCAGTAGCCACCCACGCGGGCCACCAGAATGGTTCTGGGTATGCCCTGGCCCTGGCCCACCGGTCTCAGACACCAGCTGCTATCAGAACAGCCCTGTCTCCCAGGAAGGGATGGGGGACTGGGCGAGACTTATGTGCAGAGTCCAAGAGCCAACCTATCAGTTTACAATGAGAAGCCACCCGCCACCCTGCCTGGAATCTTGGGCTCAGCATGACCTGTGGGTCCTCTCTGTGGGCACAGGACCCCCGCAGGCAAATCCCTGCCCCTCCGTTGCTGGGTGAACCTGGCCTTTGAAGAAGGGACGTTGGAGAGTGGATGCAGGGTTGGTGGGACCAGGCCGAGTCTCTGGAGTAGCCCTGGGCACAGCTGGGGGTCTGGGGTTGGCTCCTCAGCCAGTACCCCAGCAAGGGCACCGCTCCCGGATGGGCTGGCACTCCAGACACTTCCGGGGCTGGCCGGGCTTCTCTGCTGACTAGGTCTTTCTTTAGGGTTGTTAACATCTTTCCGCCTGTCCGGGCTTGGTGGGGGCCCCACTGCCTCTGTGGCTTAGTACTTCCACTCTGGGGCATCCAGAGGCTTCACCAAAGAAATGCCAATGGCTCCTGTCACATGGGGGCTGGGCAGGTGCCTGGCCACACCACTTCCTGTCTCCCCTCCCCCACCCATTCCAGCTGGCAGAGAGAGGCCTCCAGCTGGCCACACTCAGTTGTAGAAAGTTGAATTTCTAGTCTCTCCCCGAGGGCCACTCCTGGCTGTGCCCTCTGACCAGCTCAACCCTGGCCTCCCTTGGTGGAGGCCCTCCAAAGGCAGCAAACCTTCCCCATGGCTAGATCCAGGTCCTGAGCCCCAACTCAGCTCTGCCTCCCTTGGGCTTCTCAGCGGCCATGCAGGAGGGCTGGGGGCGGGGTGGGGCTGGAAGGAAGCTCTGCTTAGGTTTGCTCACTGTCCTCCATGCCGGGCAATGAGCCCGGTCTGCTCCCTTGCAAGTCACTGCCCAGAATACTTTGCCTGGCACTGGGCTGGACTGGGGTTTGGGTGCCAATTGCAGGGGTCTGTGGAGAGTACTGCTGTGCTGCAGTGGACTCTGGAAAGTTTGGAGTGTGGAGGGGACTGACATTCAATGCTATGAAGGGCTGCCCGGGCACGGTGGGACTTGGGGCCTGGGCATCAAGGCCCTGGAGGGTCCACACGGGACTGTGGCTGCCCAGAGGCCGGTATGCACACTTCCTCTGGGCATCCAGTGGGGTGGGGTGGCAAAGGCCATCTCAATGAGTATTTGGACTCAGGCACTACAAAAATATTGGAAAGAAGGTTTAGTGATAAATCAGAAATTAACAAAACCAACACAATCATTTGTTAGGTTTGTCTGTAAGGAGGAAAGTGACAGCGCCAATTCTGCTGTTACAGACGACCCGAGGGGTGGCTCGTAGTGATAGAGCAAGGAGCACAGAGTCACAGGCTGGGTCTGCAGTCCCTGCGGGAAGTGGGGGTGGAAGGTGAGGGTGCTGGGAGGGGCTCTGGCTTTGAAGATCAAGAGCTGCTTCTGCCTGTCAGACACAAACCCTCAGCAAGTCTCAGTGCCTCCTCTCCATCTGTGGAAAGGTAATAATCACCATGTCCACCACCACGGTCAAGGAGGCGGGAAAATGGGGTAAGCAGCCATGTTGGTGTTAGATCACAGGCCATCCATACTCTCCCCTGACCGGTCCTTCACGGTGTGTCTGCTCTGTGCCAGACCCTGGGGATGTGCAGGAAGCCAAGGCACATCAGGCTACCTGCCTGCCCTGCCTGCCCCCTCTCCGCAGGAGCCATGTTGGGCTTCCCGCAGGTCTGGAAGACACCATCTTTCCCCTCCCAGGGCCTTTGCTCTCACTGGCCTCACATCCCCTCACCACGGCCTTTCCCTAACATATTCATACTCCAACCCCCTTTAGGTCTTTACTTCCTTGGGGACACCTTCCCAGCCTCTGCTAGCCGGTGGCCGCCTCCACTCCTCCCGGATGTCTACATTTTTCACCGCAGTACTGGATAAGGGATCTTGCTGAAGCCGACTGGCCGGCTTAGAGCTCACCTAACCTCTCCATGCCTCTGTTTCCCTTCATGTAACCTGGGACCCACAGCGGTCCCATCTCCCGGGGATTGTTGTAAGGAATAAGTGAGATAGGGCACCAAAGCCTGAGTCTGGTGCCTGGTATCCAGTAAAGGCTGTGTCCATGTTACTCGCACTGTTAGTGTGTGGTCTTTGTTATCGGACAACGGGACCCCCAAGGGCAGGGCTGCTTCTTAGGATCCCGACAGCGGCTTCCCGACCTGCCTAGGCACCTCGAGGCAAGTGCATACTCGGTGGTGGCACTGCCCAACCAGGAGGGTTGTTGCAAGCAAACCCCGGCACACAGTAGGCGCTCAAGAAATGGCCAGCGGACCCTCAGCAAGCCAGCGTCCCGGTTAGTGCACGCTCACTCCCTTTCACAACCCGCAGTCGAATGTTGGAGGCTGTCCACAAGGTCTTTAAGGTGTCTCTGCCTCTAATGACACCCATTTCCACAACAAAGAAGCTCGTCTCCGTGGGGCCACCTCCCCTCGGCGCGGTAGACGAGGAGCCTGCCGTCCTCCCGGGCCGCCCGCAGTCCCAGGTCAGGCACTGTGCCCTCTGGGTGCACCTTACACGGCGGCTCTAGATACGGGGGCACGCAGAGCAGCCCCGGGCCCAAGTGGCGCCCGAGGGGCGCACGGCGACGCCGCCTCCAGCCGCGATTTAAAGGGCAGCGACGGGCGGAGGGATCCCTGCCGACTGCTCAGCACGGATCCCTCCGCCGCGAGAGGAGTGAGGCGACGGCTCGGTTCGTCCTTCTCCAAGTCGCTTTTTGTCCCTCCGCCGCGGGAGCGCCCGGCGGGGACTCCTTTCTTCCTCGGGTTTCTCCGCCTCCCCCCGCAGAGTCCCGTAAAGCAACAGAGGTGACTGGGCCGCGCGAGCCGCCGCGGTGTCCCTCCGCCCGGCCGAGGGCACTCCTTTTCGTGTCTTTCCACCGTTCCCGGGCGGCGTCCGGGCGGCTCACCGGGGGCGGCGACGCGGCTGCGGCGCGGGCGGCGAGGCTCCGAGGCGATGAGGTGAGGGCGCCCGGTTACAGGGGGCGGCAGTGCGGCGCCGGGACCCGCGACCCAGGACCCGAGCCTCGAAGCTGGCGGCTGCCTCTGGGACCCCGCGGCCGCGCGAGTGGCGAGGTGAGGCCCGGGGCGCGGGGGCCGCGGGGGGCCGCCGGGGGGCGGGCGGCGCGATGGGGGCGGGGGGCGCCGGTCGCCGCGGGACTCCTTTCCCGACAGCGGATGGAGCGGGCGGTGCTGCGGCCGGGCCGCCATCTTGGATTTTACTCTCCATTTTTCTCTGGAATTATTTTTTGGTGATTAATTTTTTTGGGGGGGACAGGAAGTGTCGCCCGGCAGCGCCGGCCACCCCCACCCCCACCCCCAGCGCAGCGGCCGGGCTGGGAGCCTCGACGCGCCCCGCGGAGCGGGCAGCGGCCGGCGGTGAGCGGGGCGCCGGGCGCCGGGGCGGGGGGCGGCGGCGGGCCGGGGGCCGGGGCCGCGGGCGGGGCGGGGCGGCCGGCGGCCGGGCCGCGGGGCCTGCAGTGGGCGCCGCCGCCGGAAGGGAGCGGTAGCGGCCGCCGGGCAGCGGCAGCGCGGGGCCGGGCCGCACGAGGGGAGCAGCCGCGCCGCTCGCGATTGGGGGACTCTGTTTTCCCTCTTCTCCAATGGGCAGCCGGGCGCCGGCTCGCCCAATCTGCTCCCGCGGCCGCGCTCGACGGGGACTTGTTTTTGTTTGGGCTCGAGCCTCCCGGCCGCCCTCTTCGCGGGCCGGCCCCGCAGCCCTCTGCGCCCGCCCCTCGGGGGACAGTGACAGCGGCTCCGGGTCCCGAGGACGCGCGGGGTGCCCTTCCGAGTGATTGTCCCTGTCCACGTCCACGTCCGAAGAGGCTGGGTGTCACATCGGAGAGGGGGCAACACGCGTGTTCAGGATGACAGTTCGACCCAACTTGCTGGGATGCTGCTGTAAGAAGCGCGTTGGGCCGGACAAGTTTTGCTCGCTCTCTGTCCGGGTCATTCGACGCGGTCCTTGGAGCTCTTCCCATCCATCCAGTGGGGAAACCTGAGGAATACTCAAGGGGTGGAAAAAGGTGTTTTTTGAAGTTAATTTTTAGGAACTTGCTGAGTGAAGTGCATCCTGGGTGGGTGGGTCTAGAATAGTGGGCAGAGGCACTGGCTGGTGGTGACTTAATTTTCATCAGGACTCATAGATTTAAACTATTTTGATGTCAAGTACAGGTAAGCAGGGCGTTATGATGATCAGAGGAGACAGGTGCCAACTGAAACTTTTTCCCCTTCGTTGGAATATTGAGACCACGCCTGTCACTTCTGATGGCTGGTAGTAAAAGCGCGAACGTTCCGGGAAGGGAGAAGTAATTTTTTGCTAGAAAGCAGCACAGATCATGGAACACATCGAAAAGTGTTCTTCAAGAGTTACTTGTATCCGTAGTAGATACAAGTTCACTTTGTAGCCAACATTTAACTACTTGAACCCTAGGTGTGGCCCTGTCGTTGTTGGGGACCCCTAGCTATAATCCAAGATGCAAGTCCAGGGGTGCTTTTAATCTCAGCATGTGTGGGAACTCAGGCCCATTGTGCAGTGTTTTTATCTCTAAACCTTGTACCTGCTGCCGTCCTTTTGCAAGCACCAGCCCCTCTGGTTCCCCATGCCTGTTGCCTTTTGGCCACATCCTGCTCAGCATTCCTGCACCCCCCCACCCCCCTGTTCGCGCTCAGCCTTCAGAAAGACCCGTGACGGTGGTAGCTCCTGGTGAAACCTTCTGGCACACGAACAGGTGCAGGGGCTAGCCTACCCAGGAGAACACAGCTTTCTCTGAGTTCCTGAGCAGTGGTTACATTGAAGTATAATCGGTTGTTGACTTGCCCAACCCTCTGCTTTCTTGTGAGCTTGTTATTATTTATCTTTGTTTAAGCAAGTACAGAGGTGTTCCATGGACACTTGATGAAAGTGTTAAATTTACTACTCCCCATGTTACGAAGTTTAATAGTTTGTATTTAGTTTTTTCCCCAAAATATATCCAGTCTAATGGTATTAAAAACATTGTTGTCATTAGCAAGACCACTTAGTGTGAAAGTGAAATGGACATTACTGATGTACTTCAGGAAGTGAGTAGAATAGGGAACTTTCTGTTACCTCTAAACTTTGAAATTGAACTCTCAAAGTCATTTCCAAGTGTTCTTTTATTTATATTTTCATCTGTCTCTGGTGCACACTGAACTGCTGATGCTTTGAACTCTGCTTAAGACCAAATAGCGGTGGGCAGTGCTGGGGGAGGCATGGCAGAGTACTCAGGTGAAGGAGGTGGGAGCAGGCTGTTAGCACATCTTCTAGCTTAGACTTTTGTGTGTGTGTGTGAGGGGGGTGTTGGTCATATAACTCTGGCCTTGAATCTTACTTTATTTTACACGAGTGTCAGTTTCTTACAGGATGTGAGTGCATGGAGGATTGTGTTGCAAAAACATTTATTTGTATGTGTAGCATCTGAATAGCTCCCTGTCCAGAGGAATGCCCTGCCATGGCTTATGGGAGCAAATTCTTTCAGATAAATCACATGCATTCCATTACTTTACTGCCATTTTTTTATTTTTTACTTACTAATTTTCAGAGGTGGAGGGGGGCACCAGTTTGTTGTTCCGCTTATTTATGTATTCATTGGTTGAGTCTTGTATGTGCCCTGACCGGGATCGGGAAAATGTTCTAACCAGCTGAGCTACCTGGCCAGGGCGATCCTTCCATTATTTTATATGAGCTTTACTTTCCACTCTCCGAAATCCTTCTCCATGGGCGAGAGTTCAGGACTCTGTTAGCCCGGCGACACTGTTAAATGTTGTCTTCCACACACCATTAAAAACCAGGGTCCCGTGCCTGACCTGTGGTGGCGCAGTGGATAAAGCGTCGACCTGGGAACACTGAGGTCGCCAGTTCAAAACCCTGCACTGGTCTGGTCAAGGCACATATGGGAGTTGATGCTTCTAGCTCCTCCCCCCTTTCTCTTTCTCTCTCTGTCTCCTCTCTAAAATAAAGAAAGAAAGAAAGAAAGAAAGAAAAACCAGGGTCCTGTGTCTCTGTCCCACCATGACACACTACGGGTTACATAGATGGACTAAGTGTGTCCCACCATGACACACTACGGGTTACATAGATGGACTAAGTGTGTGCAGGGAGAGAGCAGGTCAGGTGGCCGTTCTCAGATACAGCTCTGTGCAGTAGAAATAAGTGTTATGTAGAAAGTGTCACTTTTTCAGCCTGATTTTTACTTTTTGTTTGTGAGGAATAAAAACTTATTTTACTGGCACATCTTGGTGTAGGAAATGGTTTGAGTTACTATTAGAAACACAAACTCAAATTATTACTAGATAAGAATGTAAAGCTAACCAAAGGACTTTAAATTGTAAGCATTAGGGAGTTTTAAGCATTAGAACACAGTGATTTGAACATAATTTATTTCTTAAACAGATTGCCAACTTTGAGATCTTAAAACATACGTTTTCTGTGAGAAGCTCTTAAATTTGAAATGAGAATTAAACTGTAGTTTGCAAATTAGGGAGTACCCTAGGGCTTTGTCGAAATGATTATGGGGGGGGTAGGAATTTCTTTAAATTCCTTCTACCAACACTACGTCTCCTGAAAGAAAACCTCTACAATCTGTTACTTTTACTTCTCAGTATAATCCTTTTTCTTCTCCATAATTTTTAGCTGAGAGGAAAGGTCGTACCTGATCAGTATCTAATATATTCCTTATCTCTTAATGTGATCAGAATTTCTCTTTGTTGTAGTCAAATTAAAGAACACTTTCCCTTGGCTGGGTAGCTCATTTGGTTGGAGCATTGTCCCAAAAATGCCAAGGTTACGGGTTCGATCCCCTGGCACATTCAAGAATCAACCAATGAGTGCACAAATAAATGGAACAACAAATTTTTCTCTTTCCTTCTTTCTCTCTCTAAAATTAACCAATAAATTTAAATTTTAAAAAAGAACACTTCTCTTATTCTATTCAGTGGGCACGTTCCCAAATTTTAGTCATGCACATTTTATTTTAAATGTGTTACAGCGTTTTACTGTTTTAAAGAGATGGTATGGAGAGAACCCATCTGTGCAGGAAAGAATCATCACTTTTTTTGAGAGACAGACAGACAGGAACAGACAAGAAGGAAGAGAGACGACAAGCATCAACTCATAGTTGCAGCACCTTAGTTGTTCATTGATTGCTTTCTCATATGTGCCTTGTCTAGGGGTCTACAGCAGAGCCAGTGAGCCCTTGCTCAAGCCAGCAACCATGGGGTCATGTCTTATAATCCCGCGCTCAAGCCGGTGACCTTGGAGTTTCAAACCGGGGTCCTCAGCGTCCCAGGCCAGTGCTCTATCCACTGCCCCACCAACTGATCAGGCTCATCACCTTATTTCCTATGTTATTTTTTTTTTAGTGAGAGTGGGATGCACAGACAGGGACGGACAGGAAGGGGAGACGAGAAGCATCAGTTCTTCGTTGCAGCTCCTTAATGTTCATTGATTGCTTTCTCATATGTGCCTTGGCCTGAGGAACTGGGCTAAGCCTCCAGGCTGCAGCTTCAGCTGTTGTAACTGGGGCTCTAAACTCAGCCTTCCCACTTTACTTCAGGAAAGCAACTTCGTTTTAGCCATCTGATTTGTATTGAGAATGCCCATCTCACCTACATCCTAGGGCTGCCAGTCTGGTGAACCTTGGTCCTGAACCAGTGACCCCTTGATCAAGCCAGTGACCTTGGGCTTAAGCCAGCGACCTTTGGACTCAAGCCAGTGACTATGGGATCATGTCTATGATCCCATGCTTCAGCTGGTGAGCCCGCGCTCAAGCTGCTGACCTCAGGGTTTCAAATCTGGGTCTTCAGTGTCCCAGGTTGACACTCTATCCACTGCGCCACTGCCTGGTCAGTCTCATCACCTTATTTTTGTAATCCACGTTAATGTCTAACGTTAGTATTTGATTCCATATTGCTTGGGAGTAGTAAGTTAGGGTAGTTATTTATTTATTTATGTATTTATTTTGTGATGGAGACAGAGTCAGAGAGAGGAACTGATAGGGACAGACGGACAGGAAGGGAGAGAGACAAGAAGCGTCATTCTTCGTTGTAGCTCCTTAGTTGTTCATTGATTGATTTCTCATATGTGCCTTGACCGGGGTCTACAGCAGACTGAGTGACCCCTTGCTCGAGGCAGCGGCCTTGGGTCCAAGCTGGTGAACTTTTTTCTCAAGCCAGATGAGCCTGCGCTCAAGCTGGCAACCTTGAGGTCTCGAGCTTGGGTCCTCTGAGTCCCAGTCCGACGCTCTATCCACTGCGCCACCGCCTGGTCAGGCTATATTATTATTTTTAAAATTTACTGATTTATTTTAGAGAGAAAGGAAGGGAGGGAAAGCGGGGAGGGCATTGATCTTGTTGTTCCACTTAGTTGTACTTTCATTGACCACTTTCTGTGTGTGTCCTGAGCGGGGATCAAACCCCCATCCTTGGTGTTTCGGGATGATACTCTAACCGACTGAGCTAACTGGCCTGGGGTCACTATATTATCTTTATATGGTTGTTGATAAGAATTTTACTTGTTATAAAGTAATCTCACAGAAGGAAAAAAGTCACTGATTTTTTGTAACTTGATGTTCTACATGTTTGCTTTATAATTTTCCTTTCATCATGCTTAAGGGCTCCTGGATCATGGACCACTTTGGTCACTCACTCACTGCCTCTGGGCCCTGCGTCTGTCAGCCAGATTTGGGTCTGGCTAGTGTCTGTGTCAGAAGAACTCAAATATCACACAGTTCTAGGGTTGCGTATACTTGTGACTGCTGTATATTCGCGTAATTCAGGAACTAATAGTTGAAGGACCACTGGAGTACTAATCAAGACCCGTGTTCAAGTTTGCTCTTTTATTACTTACATAAGACATGGATAGGGCCAAGCCTGAGTTTTTTCACCTGTAAGATAATTAAACAATCTTGGAGATTACTTCCAGTCCTATGTTATAGATGTATATGGCTCCTGCTTGTTAAGTTGCATCTCTGCAAGATATCATAATTTGTTTTCTAACAATATACTAACCGCAAAAGTAAGTAGACCTCTACAGAGTGGTAAGCCTCCCTATTTCTGGCTGATGCCCGTGAGGCTTGGGAACTGGGCTAAGCCTCCAGGCTGCAGCTTCAACTGTTGTAACTGGGGCTCTAAACTCAGCCTTCCCACTTTACTTCAGGAAAGCAACTTCGTTTTAGCCATCTGATTTGTACAGAGAATGCCCATCTCACCTACATCCTAGGCTGTCAGTCTGGTGAACCTTGGTCCTGTGTGTTAGGGTGAAACAAAGGCCTGTGTTCTAACTGCGTCTTTATAGAAACACCTGGGCAACAGATCTCTAGTGGCACTGGGACCACGGGTCTTAGGCTCAAGACCCCTTCAGTGAAGGGTCATCCTGCTACCTATTCTGGAGACTGATTTTCCTGGAAGCTGAAGGTCTCATGCGCCCTCTAGTGTTCCCTGGACACAACCAATATTCCAGCACCATGAACAGTGCCCAGTGGCTTCCAGTAGGTTTTTGACGAATGTTGGCTTGAGTGGATCCTAGATCTCTAGAATGGTTCATTTTGTCTGTCTAATTTATATAACAAGGTTGAAGTATATGATATAGTTTAATAATATGTGAGGAGTATTTTTTAAAGATTTTATTTATTGATTTTAGAGAGGGGCAGGGGGCGGGAAACATCAACTCATAGTAGTAGGTGCTTCCCATATGTGCCTTGACCAGGCAAGCCCGGGGTTTAGAACCAGTGACCTCAGCATTCCAGGTTGATGCTCCATCCACTGTGCCACCACAGGTCAGACTGAGGAGTATTTTTAAAATTGATTTGAGAGAGAGAGAGAAAAACATTGATTTGTTGTTCCACTTATTTATGCATTCATTAGTTGCTTCTATGTGCCCTGATGGGATTAACCCCGCAACCTTGGCATATTGTGAGCTAACCAACTGAGCTACCCGATCAGGGCCCTGTGGAGTATTTTTATTTTCAAGGAAACATTTATATGGCATGATGTGGAGGTGTGTGTGTGTATGTGTGTATCTAGCACGAAAGCCAACCTACTCTTAGAGAGGTAGAACTCCCTGACAGGAGTAGAGGGGGGCCTGATCCTTCAGCCTGTGAGCCCTTGGAGTCTCCAGCTAGAGAGGCCCTATGGAAACCTTTTCCCTCTCCCTTAAAGAAACAAGCACAGACCTCACTCAGGGTCCAGGAGGGTTTAGACAA
Source organism: Rhynchonycteris naso (assembly GCA_037038555.1). Classification (NCBI taxonomy): domain Eukaryota; kingdom Metazoa; phylum Chordata; class Mammalia; order Chiroptera; family Emballonuridae; genus Rhynchonycteris; species Rhynchonycteris naso. The sequence goes on along the minus strand of CM072995.1, from coordinate 368,087,253 downwards.
AGCCAGGTGCCTCAGAAACTGTCCATTGGATATAAGGAGATACCAGAGTGTTCTGACCCCAAAAAAGATGATTGTTTCTGTATTTATACTTTCGATTTATTTTCCCTCATCATCCAATCTAAAATCTGTTCCCACATTACTCTGTCTTCTAACACTGTTTCCTTTATAGCTCTTATCAGAACTTATTGTTTAATACTGATTAGGTCATCTTTCTTCCCACACTACAAGCTCTGTGACATCAGGAACCATGTCTGTTTTGTTCTAGGGTCTTACACTTCAAATATGGGGCAAAAGTCAGTAAGTCCTCACTTAACATCAGTAGGTTCTGTGACTCTAAATGAAATACAGTGAAACCAGTTTTACCATAGGTTAGTGCTGTAGATATAAACAAGAGTTAAGTATCTCATCAGGGTTATAACAAAATTTGTTGAAGAACCTGCTGTGTGTTTAGAATTTGAGTTAGGGCCCTGGCCAGTTGGCTCAGTGGTAGAGTGTCAACCCGGCGTGCAGAAGTCCCGGGTTCAATTCCCAGTTAGGGTACACAGGAGAAGCACCCATCTGCTTCTCCACCCTTCCCCCTCTCTTTTCTCTCTGTCTCTCTCTTCTCCTCCCGCAGCCAGGGTTCCATTGGAGTAAAGTTGGCCCCAGCGCTGAGGATGGTTCTATGGCCTCCTTCTCAGGCGCTAGAATGGCTCCAGTTGCAATGGAGCAGTGGCCCAGATGGGCAGAGCATCGCCCCCTGGTGGCATGCTGGGTGGATCCCGGTTGGGCACATGCGAGAGTCTGTCTCTCTGCCTTCCCGCTCTCACTTCAGAAAAAAAATTAAAAAAAATTTTTTTTTTGAGTCAGGATTATATTTCTCATATGGTGTGAAGAGTGTACAATCACTCAGTCCCAGACTTGGCTTCATTTTTTTCCTAATTCTCTAAGGTTTGCTCTCACTTGTAAAATGGGGGTGATAATATGTAGTTGTATCTTCTGTTATTATATAATTTTATATTTTTATTCTATGTTAATAAATATATCTAACATATTGCACATATTAAGGGATTGTGATGGGGCAAATGGTGTGATGCCCATGAAGTTATCAGCACAGGTCTTGGATCACAGAGTAATAGTGTGAAGTAGGAGTGCCCAGAAAGCTCGTGCTGAGCGGTGTCTGTCTGTTGTGCCCAGACTGCCAGATCGTCCCTGAAGTGATTGGTCTTTGGTCACACCTTGAGCAGACATTTATTTAAAGGTATGGCGGACCCTGTACTAGGTGCTCACCAGCACCTGAGTGCTCTGCAAGACCTGTCTCTCCGCAGTGCCAGTGTCTCCTGCTCTCTCTTTCCTACCCTTTTCCTTTGCATTTAACTGCCCATGATAAAGCTCAGAAAATTTTGGTTTCATGTATTGGTAGCACATTATGTTGTCAGAAGAAGTGAGTGACTTTAGGCAGGTCATTTATCTTCCTGAGCCTGTTCCTTTTACTCACTAAGACATTTTGCTTTCAAATGCTGTGATTCTTTGAATTAAAATAATATTGAAATGTTTGATAAACTGTAAAGTCTTTTTGTTCATGTTACCCCTTCATGGTCCCACTTCTCTCCTGAGTTGTAACATCTTGTGCCAACTTCACCTGGGTACTGTTCCTATGTAGTCCCTAACTCATGCAGTGACAACCTTACAGTCACCCCAACTAGAGACTTCTGACTCATTGGGATTCCTTTATGCCCCTAGTTTGTTACCAAGTCTTGCCTGTCTTATATCTGAAACACCCGAGTTTTTCTCTTCCCACTCACTGCTCCTATTGCATTTAATTTTTTATTTTTATTTAATTTTATTTATTTATTTAATTTTTTATTTATTTAATTTTTATTTTTTTATATTTTACAAGGACAGAGAGTCAGAGAGAGGGATAGATAGGGACAGACAGGAACGGAGAGAGATGAGAAGCATCAATCATTAGTTTTCGTTGACGTTGCGACACCATAGTTGTTCATTGATTGCTTTCTCACATGTGCCTTGACCGCGGGCCTTCAGCAGACCGAACCACCCCTTGCTGGAGCCAGCGATCTTGGGTCCAAGCTGACGAGCTTTTGCTCAAGCCAGATGGGCCCGCGCTCAAGCTAGTGACCTCGGGGTCTCGAACCTGGGTCTTCCGCATCCTAGTCCGACCCTCTATCCACTGCGCCACTACCTGGTCAGGCATATTTATTTAATTTTTTTTAGAGAGAGAGACAGACAGCCAGGAAGAGAGAGAGATGAGAAGTATCAACTTGTTGATGTGGCACTTTAGTTGTTCATTGATTGCTGTCTCATATGTGCCTTGACTGGGGGACTCCAACTGAGCCAGTGACCCCTTGCTCAAGGCAGTGACCTTGGGCTTCAAGCGAGGGACCTTTGAGCTTAAGCCAGCAACCATGGGTCATGCCTATGATCCCATGCTCAAGCTGGTGACCTAGGGTTTTGAACTTGGGACCTCAGTGTCCCAAGTCGACACTATCCATTGCGCCACTGCCTGATCTACCTGCATTTAATTTTTTTTAACTGGTCTCCGTCTCCAGTCACATTCCTTTCCATGGGTGGGATCCTTTCTGGAGTACAATTGAACAAATTCTCTAACCTTTCATCTGTGTAGCAACAACTATACAGGGTGTGAGACTTAAATGATAAAATGTGAATATAGTAGGCACTCAGTGAATGGAGGAGCTGTGATTTATTGGTGGTTTTTAATAAATGGGGTTACAGTAAGAAAAAATGGTTTTACCAGATACACAATAAGCTAAATAAAAAAATATTTTATATTGATTTTTAGAGAAAGGAGAGAGGGAGAGAGAGAGATGGGGGGCAGGAAGCATCAACTTGTAGTAAGTAGTTGCTTCTCATATGTGCCTTGACCGGGTAAGCTTGGGGTTTCAAACTGGCGACCTCAGCATTCCAGATCTACATTCTATCCACTGTGCCACCACAGGTCAGGCACAAGCTAAATTCTGCTGTAACAGAATCTGTGGTTCCTGTAAGTGTTAATTGTGAGGTGTAGTTTGGCATGGGTTTTGATTCGGCGTTGTCTGAAGTCCCGTTTCCTCTCTTCAGGAGCAGTAGAGAGCCCGGCCCGTCTCAGCTCTGTAGCGGCAGTGCGCACCTCTGGTTCATTCTTTACTCTCTCGGAAACTAGTTCCTTTTTTAATGGATTAGGCGATGTGATTTCTTTTTCCTATGGGATTTATGGTAGGATGAGGAGTGCAGGGGAAATTTCTACTTGATTGTCTTAAGTTTTTGTGAATACTGAGCCAACAGGCCTGGCTGACCCTCTTTGCTTCTGCCTTAGTTACCTGAAAAGAGCTCATTGGATACCTTTATTTTATTAGCACGTTCTGCTCATTGAATCCTTGTGCTGAAAAGGAGCTAGGCCCTGGTTTCATCGTACCAGTGAGGCATTGGCGAGGTTCAGTGACTTGTCCGTGGTCCTGCTTCTGGAGAGGAGTGAGGGGAGTCAGGGTGGGGCCCCGATGCTCTGACTCCGTGCAGAGCCAGGCCCTGAACCGCTCGCTGTTCATACGCCTCCAGCAGAGTCTGCCACCTGGAAAACTTAGCCTTGGTCTCTAAAACCCACCCAACAATTGCCTGCTGGAAGTTTTTATCGTCCTTGTAGGAATTGATGATTCTTGCTCTGTTTAACCTGACAGCTCCTGAGGAACTGTGGGCTGTACTTACCACCTCCTAACACTAGGTGGCGTCTGTTTATAGAAAAGTAAAGTGCTGTTTGGGTCTCAGAAAGTAGTAACAAGGAAGCATTCTTGATTTTATTCATAGGCTCTACCAGGTAAGTAGGTGGGTCGATATGGAGAGATGAGCAAGCAGGTTTGTATGTTTGTTGCAGAATTTCCCTCAACAAATACATCAGCTAAAATGTGTATTTTAAAAATACCGGCTGACACAGTTGGAGACACAAATCTTTCTTATATAAAACCCTTTGTTGTTATATATGTCAGATATGAATAAATAAGGGACAGTGAGGCAATATTTTCTATAAGGAAGAGAGAGGACTGTATGACATGCCCAGCTGTAGATCAGTGGCTGAATGAGTAAGTGCTGTAAATACCTGATCATTGACTTACCAGTAGTGGGTAGTTTGCTGTTTAAAACGTTCTACTAAATGAAAATTTCTAGTGGTAATAGGTTTTTTTTAAAATTAATTTATTTATTTTACAGGGACAGAGAGAGAGTCAGAGAGAGGGATAGATAGGGACAGACAGACAGGAACGGAGAGAGGTGAGAAGCATCAATCATTAGTTTTTCGTTGCCGTTGCGACACCATAGTTGTTCATTGATTGCTTTCTCACATGTGCCTTGACCGCGGGCCTTCAGCAGACCGAGCCACCCCTTGCTGGAGCCAGCGACCTTGGGTCCAAGCTGGCGAGCTTTTGCTCAAGCCAGATGGGCCTGTGCTCAAGCTGGTGACCTCAGGGTCTCGAACCTGGGTCTTCTGCATCCCAGTCCGACGCTCTATCCACTGCGCCACCGCCTGGTCAGGCAGTTTTTATTTTTATTGTAAACTTTATATCAGGGGTCCCCAAACCACGGCCTGCGGGCCGCATGTGGCCCCAAGGCCGTTTATCCGCCCCCGCGGCACTTCCGGAAGGGGCACCACTTTCATTGGTGGTCAGTGAGAGGAGCACAGGACTCATCCCCACCCATAGTTCCCATTGAAATACTGGTCAGTGTGTTGATTTAAATTTACTTGTTCTTTATTTTAAATATTGTATTTGTTCCCGTTTTGTTTCTTTACGTTAAAATAAGACATGTGCAGTGTGCATAGGGGTTTGTTCATATTTTTTATAGTCCGGCCCTGCAGCGGTCTGAGGGACAGGGAACTGGCCCCGGTGTGAAGAGTTGGGCCCTGCTGCATGTAAACATAAAAGCGTTCAATCACAATACTTCCAGGGGAGGCGGGAGTGGCTCCACGTGTGACTGAGGCACCCGTTTTATCTTTACACTCCACAGAGCGCTCTGTGGCTGTTTCATTCCTGCGGCTGAAGAGGGGAAATGACTTTTTTTTTTAAGTGTACTTTAATCAACTTTTTAAAGGTGTTTAAAATCTTCCTGTGATGCATTGGAATTTTGTGTTTCTGGGTCTGTTAACTGTCAAGCGTTTTTACTTTGGTTTATTTTCCATGGTCTCTGTATTAGTTTCCAGTGGGTGCTGTAATACATGACCCCAGACTTGGTGGCTTAGAACAAACATATTCTCTCTCAGTTCTGGAGGACAGAAGTTCACCTTCAGTTTCCTAGGGCCAAAATTGAGGTGTGCGTGGGCTCCGTCTGGAGGCATGGGGGGTCTGCTCCTTGCCTCGTCCAGCTTTCGTGGCTGTTGCTGTCCTCTGTCCCAGGCCGCATCACTGTTCTGTGCCTGTCCTCTGGTGTCAGATTTCCCTTTGCTCCGCTCCTACAAGGGCACTTGTTGATAGCATTAGGGCCCACCAAGACCATCTCTTCCATCTCAAAACCCGTACGTAATTTAGCCACTCTTCCAAAGACCCTTTTCCTTATAGACTACCGTTTGTGGGTTTGCTATCTTGGGGATCATTTTCCAGCCTACTATAGTCTCCTTTAGAGCAGTTAATGCAACCAGTTCAGCATAATGAGGGATGCGATCTTGAAAGGGTGGGCCGAGCATTATTGTACGTTGGTGGGAAACTGCTCAGAATCAGGCCGTGCTCTTGCTTGTCCCGGTGGCGTGGCGCTCTGCCTACCACCTGAGCTGCTTGGGAAAGCTGTCAGATTGCATATGAGTTCTGACTCAACAAAAGTTGGAAAAAGAAGGCAGAGGTATACTTTTAATAACAGCATGACAGTAATTATCTTACAGGCACCTATAAAGACCTGTCCTTTGCTCTGGGGTTTCGTGCTGGATACCCAGTCAGCATTGAATGTGTCCCACACAGCCAGTTTCACGGCAGCAAACAGCTCTGCCTTAGGTGACGGCCTAATTGTGAATTCAGGAAAGCAGAATTCCCCAGGGTTTCTCTGATGGCACTAGTTGAACTTCACCAAGTCATCTAAATCCTCAAATGAAGTCTATTTGTGACAACAGTATGTATAGGAGCAAGTTTCAAGGTTACAGGTGTGATCACAAAGGATGGTAGTTTTCTAACAAATGGGCACCCGGGCGATTGCCCTGTCACATTGCGTCGTAGTCTTATGATGGGATCTCAGTCACAGATGCTCCTGGGAGTTCTGCAGGCTTTTTGTGTTGTCCTGATCATACAGATTGTCAACGGGAGGGTTCCATGGAACCTTGGATGTGTCCATTCTATATATTGGTTGCAGACGGCTTGGGAATAACCACTGATAAGGACCAGTTTGGAATTCTTTGAAGTATTGTAGGGTCCTTTTGTAATTTTAGATTTGAGAGAAAGAACTACTAGCTCCTTGGGCTTCTATGTAGCCGGGAGGTTTGATACTAGACAGGGGACGTGATGTGTAGCGTGCTGGGCTCTGTGCTAGGTTCCAGCGGGTGAGGGTGTGCGGGAGCCAGCTGATACTGCAGTGGGAAGACAAGCGTCTCAGGTAACTGCAGGGAGAAGTGCGCACACGTGTGATAGGCCCTGTGAAGAGGAGTGTTCAAGCGTGTCGTAAGGCAGTCTGTGCGATGGAGGACTGGGGGAACTGCTGGCATGCTGCAGCATCCTGCTCGGAAAGGTCAGTGCTGGGACACCAGAGGGGGCAAACCAGGCTGTGACTGGTGTGGCAGCTGGACGAGATCTGTGACACCTTCTAAGTGTTGGCAAGGGAAGTTCTGTGAATGGGAGTTGCTAACAATTCCAAATACTGGATTTTTACTATTGCATGTGATTTTCTCTTATTTTTAAAAAGATATTATTTATTGATTTTACAGAGATGGGAGGGGCGAGAAGTATCAGTTCATAGTTGCCTCAACTTTCATTGATTGCTTGTCATATGTGCCTTGATTGGGTGAGTCTGGCGTTTTGAACCGGCGACCTGAGTGTTCCGGGTCTCTCCGCTGTGCCCCCAGAGGGCAAGCTACTGCAGGCCGTTTCCACATGTGAGATAGGGCAGATGTGGGAGGTCCCAGCAGGGAAAACTGAGTTTTCACTCCTCAGTGGGCATTGTTGGAAGTGGTACTAGCCAGAGGGGACTCACTCCTGGTCAGTGTGGGCTCTTCCGTTCTTTTGGAGCGTTTCGTTTCCTCTTTGGACGGTGCTTTCTCTCATGTGTGTGCTCTCTGTTGATGTTTGTCTTCCTTGTGCTTATTGTAAGTAAAAATCTCCTGGGAGTCCGGGATTATGACACTTGAGCGCCATAAAGTCCAGAAGTGAGGGTGTTGAAAGTTTGTGGAAGTATTTCAGTGACATGTTAGACTTCTCACCACTCTAGAAGTCTGATTTTTAAATTGCTGTATTAACAAAGTTTTAGAAATTGGTTTTTACTTACATACATGTAAATGATGCAGAAGAATTTTTGTGAAGTCTTTTTCTATTTTCCTTTTTATATATAGCTTAAAATTTTTATTATAAAAGTAATACATGCTCATTTTGAAAAGTTGAATCCTTTAAAGAAGATGTTATATAACAGATATAAATTGCTTGTAATCTCCTCCAGGGATAATACTATTAATCGCTTGGTGTATTGAATTGGTTTCTTAGAAAATTGTATCTGAATCACTTAAAATGTTTGCTCTGCTTTTTCTCAAAAGATTTCCAAAGCTCTCCAGGAAGCTAGAGCCTGTTTCTTAAAAATATGTATTACCTTTTCCTTTTCAGCCACTTGGGTTTCATAGCCACTGGATTTCTCTAAGATGATCTGCCTACAGATGGGTTCAGCATGTAAACTGGTTATAGAGTACTTGGTAATGTCACAGGAATGATTTTAAAGTTCTGGATAGCCATTCAGAACCAGTGTTTTATTTTTGACAGATTTTTTTATATCCTGGTTTGTGTGTAGAATGTTCAACCAAAAAACTCCTGTCCAAAAGCTTTAATAAAAGAGGGTCGGAACCACAGTTCTGAAGTTGGGCTTGAGCAGTTTACTCAGAAGTCACTCAGCAGTGTCTAATCCCGTGTGTGTCCATAATGGGATTTTGGGAGACATACAACTTGACATTTGTTGAGGGTCCATCACTACTGGGAATAGAGTGGGCACTTGACATCAATCAGGCACTTCTTTTTTCTTTTTTTTAAAAATTTTATTCATTTTAGAGAGGAGACACAGAGTGAGAGAGAGAGAGAAAGAGAGAAATGGGGGAGGAGCTGGAAGCATCAACTCCCATATGTGCCTTGACCGGACCAGTGCAGGGTTTTGAACTGGCGACCTCAGTGTTCCCAGGTCGACGCTTTATCCACTGCACCACCACAGGTCAGGCCCTGGCTCACTTTTTTTATGAAACAATTCTGTACTTTCTTTTGAAACTTTTTCAAGTATCTGGGGTGTTTTTTTATTATAAATAAATAGGTTTACTATAAACATTTGAAGGGTGAATTTTAATGCTAGTCCCATTTCCTCAAAGACAGCCATTCTGTTGTTGATTTGGAATAGCAGGTGGTGTGGTATGTGTATGCTTTTTACTACAGTGGTGTTATAACATGATTAGAAGTTTCCTCTTTAAATACAACTCCACATAATTCTTTAGTTTCCTCTTTAAATACAACTCCACATAATTCTTTAGTTTCCTCTTTAAATACAAATCTTTCTCTTTTTTTTTAACAGAAACAGAGTCAGCGAGAGGGATAGATAGGGACAGACAGACAGGAATGGAGAGAGATGAGAAGCATCAGTCATCAGTTTTTTGTTGCGACACCTTAGTTGTTCATTGATTGCTTTCTCACATGTGCCTTGACCGGCGGGCCTTCAGCAGACCAAGGACCCCTTGCTGGAGCCAGCGACCTTGGGTCCAAGCTGGTGAGCTTTGCTCAAGCCAGATGGGCCTGCGCTCAAGCTGGCGACCTCGGGGTCTCGAACCTGGGTCTTCCGCATCCCAGTCCAACGCTCTATCCATTGCGCCACCGCCTGGTTAGGCTAAATACAACTCTTATTTTAGCAGTTTTCCAGGTACTTTTTGTTTTAGATTTTATTTATTTATTTTTAGAGAGAGAGGAAAAGAGAGAGAGAGAGGGGAGGAGCAGGAAACATCAACTCCATATGTGCCCTAACCAGGCAAGCCCAGGGTTTTGAACTGGTGACTTCAGTGGTCCAGGTCAACACTTTATCCACTGTACCACCACAGGTCAGGCACTGTTTTTTATTATTTTATTTTATTTTTTGTAGTGAGAGAAACAGACGGAGAGAAACAGGAATGGAGAGAGATGACCAGCATCAGCTCGTAGTTGTGGCACTGTAAGCTGTTCATTGATTGCTTCTCATACATGCCTTAACTGGGGGCTACAGCCAAGCCAATGACCCCTTGCTTAACCAGTGACCTTGGGCTCAAGCCAGCCCATGTCTATGATCCCACACTCAAGCCAGTGAGCCCGCGTGCAAGCTGGCAACTTCGGGGTTTCAAACGTGGGACCTCAGCATCCCAGGTCGACATTCTGTCCACTGTGCCACCACTGCTCAGGCGGTTTTCCAGTATTTTTAAGTTGAATGTATTGAGGTGACACTGGTTAACAATCCAGCATGTTTTGTGTTGTAGCCTGCCCTTTTATTTATATTTGGTACTGGAGTTGGAAGCAGGTGCTTCCTTCCCCACCTGTTGGCCCAGTGAGATCATGCAAGGTGAGTCTTCTTTCCTGTGGACTTGAACGTCAGGTGAGCCTCCCACCCCGGGGGCACAGTCAGCTTCGTTTTCTTAAGAGTCAGGCTGCCTGGGTTTTGTGAACACTCGGAACTATAGAGGAGCAAAGCTTGCACAGTCCTCTCGGAAAGCCTCCCCATTACTGCGCTCAGGTGTTCTCTACTACTCCATCCAGAGAACTCATCCATCAATCTGTTTAAGAATAGTTTCTTGCCTGACCTGTGGTGGCGCAGTGGATAAAAGCGTCGACCTAGGAACACTGAGGTCGCCAGTTCAAAACCCTGCACTGGTCTGGTCAAGGCACATATGGGAGTTGATGCTTCCAGCTCCTCCCCCCCCCTCTCTCTCTCACACACACACACACACACACTCTGTGTCTCCTCTCTAAAGTGAATACAATAAAAAGAAATTAAAAAAAAAAATAAAAAAAAAAAAAGAATAGTTTCTTTATATAAAAGATCCCTATAAATCATCTCAAGGCATACTGTTATCAAATTAACCTAGCCCTACCTTCTCCCACCCTCTGAATTTAATTTACATATATCCTTTTTGGCATGTGAAATTTCTACTCTTTTATTTGAAACAAACGATGCCTGGCCTATGGTGGTGCAGTGGATAGAGCGTTGACCTGGAACATTGAGGTCACTGGTTTGAAACCCCGGGCTTGCCAGTCAAGACATGTACGACAAGCAAGCAATGAATAGCTAAAATGAAGTGCAACTATGAGTTGATACCTCTTTCTTCCTACACCCTTTGCACATGGGGGTGATGCTCTAACCAGCCAAGGTAAGGGCCGGAGTGCAGTGCTGCTGTTTTCTTACCTTGATCTTTAAATGTTGAGGTGCCCCTCAGTCCTTAGACTTATTTTGTCTGGACTCACTCCCGAGGCGATTCCATTTCATCTTGTTGCCTGAAATAGTGCTGATACGGACTCCACGTTTATCCGTCCAGTCTGTCCCAGGACCTTGTGTCTAGCTGCCTCTCTTCATCTCTGCTGGGTCTCTAATGGGCATCTCAGATGTGATCCAGAGCAAACTCCTACACTGCGACCCTGCCAAAACCGGACGTTTCTGTAATCCTGGTCACCTTCACAAACACTCCGTCCTTCTGTTGGCCGGCGTATTTGCGTCCTCTTTCTTCCACGCACACTGTTAGCAAATCCCATCGATGAGCAGAACCTTCAGAGAAGATCCTGAAACCAACCAGTCCTCAGCATCTCTGCTGCTGCCGGCCAGCAGTGCCTCTCCCTGGTCCCTGCAGCACTCTCTCAGCTGGTGCTTTCTCTCGTCCCTCCGAGTCACTAATAACCTTGCCAGAACTTTTTCTTTTTTTAGGGGGGAAGCATCACCTAACTCACTGTTTCACTTAGCCGTGCTGCTGATTGCTTCTGTGTGCCCTGACCCGGGCTCGAGCGGGTGCCCTCAGGGTTGAGCTAGCAACCTCGGTGCTCTGGGACGTTGTTCCACCCATGGCACTGCCAGCCAGGGCTAGAGCTTATGTTTTTGTGGTTTTTTTTTTAAATTTATTTTTATTTATTCATTTTAGAGAGGAGACACAGAGTGAGAGAGAGAGAAAGGGGGGAGGAGCTAGAAGCATCAACTCCCATATGTGCCTTGACCAGACCAGTGCAGGGTTTTGAACTGGCGACCTCAGTGTTCCCAGGTCAGCACTTTATCCACTGTGCCACCACAGGTCAGGCTAGAGCTTATGTTTTTTTTTGTTTGTTTGTTTTTTTTTAAGAAGCTAGTTTTTTTTATTTCTTTTTATTTTATTCATTTTAGAGAGGAGACACAGAGTGAGAGAGAGAGAGAAAGAGAGAAAGAGGGGAGGAGCTGGAAGCATCAACTCCCATATGTGCCTTGACCAGACCAGTACAGGGTTTTGAACTGGCGACCTCAGTGTTCCCAGGTTGACGCTTTTATCCACTGCGCCACCACAGGTCAGGCCTAGAGCTTATGTTTTAAAAACATTTACTGTGAGCCTGACCAGGCGGTGGCGCAGTGGATAGAGCGTCAGACTGGGACGCGGAGGACCCAGGTTCAAGACCCCGTGGTCGGCAGCTTGAGCGCGGGCCCATCTGGCTTGAGCAAAAGTTCACCAGCTTGACCCTAGGTCACTGGCTCCAGCAAGGGGTTGCTCAGTCTCGGCAGGTGTGGAGGCCCTGTTCCATGGTGTTTCTTTTTTCTTTCTTTTTTTTTTTTTCAGGGATAGAGAGAGAGTCAGAGAGGGATAGATAGGGACAGACAGACAGAAACGGAGAGAGATGAGAAGCATCAATCATTAGTTTTTCGTTGCTGTCGCAACACCTTAGTTGTTCATTGATTGCTTTCTCACATGTGCCTTGACCGCGGGCCTTCAACAGACTGAGCCACCCCTTGCTGGAGCCAGCGACCTTGGGTCCAAGCTGGTGAGCTTGGGGTCTCGAACCTGGGTCTTCTGCATCCCAGTCCGACACTCTATCCACTGCGCCATCGCCTGGTCAGGCCCCTGTTGTTTCTTATAGCAGTCTGCCTGCTGTCTTTCCTATGCCCGTGCACTCTGGTCCTGTGCTGGTCTCCCTCCTCAGCTCTGTCCGTGCCCTCTGCCTGGCACTCTCCCTGGCGTTGCCCAACCCTTCCCGTCAGGCCCTGTGCCACCTGCAGCTCTCCCTGCTGCTCAGAAGTGGCTCGGTTTTCTCCGGTGTGCTGGCGTGCATTTGTGAATTTGTTGTTGCCCAGAGCTTTCTTCATTAGAAGATGAGCACAGCCTGACCAGGCGGTGACACAGTGGATTGAGCATCATACTGAGACACAGAGGACCCAGCTTCGAAATCCCAAGGTCACTGGCTTGAGCGCGGGCTCATCCAGCTTGAGCGCCGGCGTCACCAGGTTAAGTGTGGGCTCATCCAGCTTGAGTGAGGGCTCTTTCTGGCTTGAGTGTGGGGTCATAGACATGACCCCATGGTCACTGGCTTGAGCCCAAGGTCATTGGCTTGAGCAAGGGATCACTCGGTCTGCTGTAGCCCCCCCCCTCTCAAGGCAGATATGAGAACGTAATCAATGAACAACTATGGTGACACAACAAAGAATTGATGCTTCTCATCTCTCTCCCTTCCTGTCTTTCTGTTCCTATCTGTCTCTCTCTTTCTCTGTTTCTTTCTCACTTAAAAAGAAGAAGAAGAAAAAAAGCACAAATGAGGGCAGAGCCTTATGTTCTTTGCTGTATCCTCAGTGCCTAGAACAGCGTCTGGAATATAGTGGATGTCTAGTAATTTTCCTGATATTTTATATTGGGAGATTCGGAACAAAGATTTATAGCTGTTGTGCCTTTTTTTCCCCCAGGGACAGAGAAAGAGTCAGAGAGGGATAGATAGGGACAGACAGACAGGAATGGAGAGAGGTGAGAAGCATCAATCATTAGTTTTTCGTTGCCGTTACGACACCATAGTTGTTCATTGATTGCTTTCTCACATGTGCCTTGACTGTGGGCCTTCAGCAGACCGAGCCACCCCTTGCTGGAGCCAGCGACCTTGGGTCCAAGCTGGTGAGCTTTTGCTCAAGCCAGATGGGCCCGCGCTCAAGCTGGTGAGCTTGGGGTCCCAAACCTGGGTCCTCCGCATCCCAGTCCGATGCTCTATCCGATGCTCTATCCACTGCGCCACTGCCTGGTCAGACAGTTGTGCCATTTAAGGAGTAGTCAGTACTCCATTTTAGAAATTTTTTTTTCTGCTAATTTTGGGATAAAATGGAGGTAATTTTTACTTCTATATACAGTCAATGGCCAGTTAGCTTAGTACTGTCAACCAACCCAAGACCATGGTGGCATTTCCATGTCACCCAGCTGTGTTTTAGGCCAGAGAAATGCACTCTTGTCACGTTGGGCAGAGGATGTGCCTAGGAACCTGGAAGCTTTTCAGCTTTGCCGTCCCCTCTTGTCTTCAGCCTGTGTCTCCACAGTCTGCCGTCGTATCAACTGTGTTAGCTTTTCATATTTCATTTCCATTTTGACCATATAAGTGTTCCTCCCTCTTGTAATCTTATAGGAAAGATCACAGCAATAAGAACAGATTCCATGCCTGACCAGGCGGTGGCGCAGTGGATAGAGCATCGGACTGGGATGCGGAAGACCCAGGTTCGAGACCCCGAGGTCGCCAGCTTGAGCGTGGGCCCATCTGGCTTGAGCAAAAGCTCACCAGCTTGGACCCAAGGTCGCTGGCTCCAGCAAGGAGTGGCTCGGTCTGCTGAAGGCCCGCGGTCAAGGCACATGTGAGAAAGCAATCAATGAACAACTGTGGTGTCGCAACGGCAACGAAACACTAATGATTGATGCTTCTCACCTCTCTCCATTCCTGTCTGTCTGTCCCTATCTGTCCCTCTCTCTGACTCTTTCTCTGTTCATGTAAAAAAAAAAAAAAAAAAAAGAACAGATTCCACACTCATGGAGCAAACGATGACCTGATAATGATTAGAGTTTTTATTGTGTATACTTATCTTGAGTTTAAAAAGTAGAAATAGCTCTGGCCTGACCAGGCGGTGGCGCAGGGGATAGATTGTCGGATTGGGATGTGGAAGACCCAGGTCGAGACCCCGAGGTCGCCAGCTTGAGCACGGGCTCATGTGGTTTGAGCAAAGCTCACCAGCTTGGACCCAAGGTCGCTGGCTCCAGCAAGGGGTTTCTCGGTCTGCTGAAGGCCCGCGGTCAAGGCACATGTGAGAAAGCAATCAGTGAACAACTAAGGTGTCACAATGAAAAACTGATGATTGATGCTTCTCATCTTTTTCTGTTCCTGTCTGTCTGTTCCTGTGTGTTCCTCTCTCTGACTTTCTCTCTGTCCCTGTAAAAAAAATAAGTAGAAATAGCCCCAAATTTTCTGATACCTTTACTAGAACTGCTTTCACAAGGTATTCATTTGTAAGCCTAAGTAAAGTCTTCCTGCCCTAACAAGCTGTCGTTACTCGATCAAGGGGAGAACATTGGAGCGCCCGCTAAAATAGTATGTCCAGGTACCTGTAACCCATTCATGCTAGTGAGGTTCAGCGCTGCCCCTTGATGGACGGCATGCCTACAACACTAAGGTACCTTAAGTTCCAACAGAATGTGTCCATAGAAATGAAACCCAAGATTATAAATTTGCTCAAGTTTGGCCCATTAAGCCACATTTGGTTGAACTTATGTATAAGTTAGAATGGCTCTCAGCCTGTGTCCCATGCACGGGGTGAAGTGTGCTACTGGAATGATTTCTTGGTGAATTGTTGGGGAGGGAGGGAGTTAGGGTGATAGGTACAATTTCCTCCTATTAAAGTCTTTTATTCCATAATTTTTCTTAAAATTTTGGCACCTGTTCCTAACAGCTGATCATATGAATAAGTGACTTAGACTGGCCCTTCTCATATTGGAGCTTGCCTCAGCGTTACCTGGAGGGCTTACTAAAACCGATTGGTGGGCCTCCTTCAGGTTTTTGCTCCGGGTTGGGACTGAAGGATTCTCTGTGGAGAGATGACTTCCTGTTTTTTGGGTCCTTAGTTATGTCCAAAGCCACCTTACTTCTCTCCATTCCTCATAGTTACATCTCACGTCTTCTCATTGAGGAAGATCTGGACTCCGAGAGTGTTAAAAACATTCCTCAGTCATTATTTGTAAGTCGTGCGGTATATGTGGGCATCCTTGAGATGGATTTGCTAACGGACTGAAAGCACTTCCCTTCCTGTTCTCTTTGCGGAGGACGGAGGCGTCGGGGCGGAGGCAGGGTGGTTGGGGTGCAGCGGCTGCACAGGAGCTCCCCGCACCGTCTCAGTGCCTTGGGCATCTTGAGGAAGAAGAGGGTTTGAAGAGGTCAGTTATAATTTCAGTACACAATATAATAAGCCTGACGAGGCGGTGGCGCAGTGGATAGAGCGTCACACTAGGACACAGAGAGCTCAGGTTCAAAACTCCAAGATCGCTGGCTTGAGCCAAGGGGTCACTCGTTCTTCTTTAGCCCCCAGCCAAGGCACGTATGAGAAAGCAATCAATGAACAACTAGGGAGCTGCAAGGAAGAATTGACGCTTCTCATCTCTCTTCTTTCCTGTCTGTCTGTCCCTATCTGTCTCTATCTCACACACACACAAAATACATTATAAGAAAATGCAGCCTGACCAGGCGGTGGTGCAGTGGATAGAGCGTCAGACTGGGATGCGGAAGACCCGGGTTCGAGACTCCAAGGTCACCAGCTTGAGCACAGGCCCATCTGGCTTGAGCAAAAGCTCGCCAGCTTGGACCCAAGGTCGCTGGCTCCAGCAAGGGGTGGCTCGGTCTGCTGAAGGCCCGCGGTCAAGGCACATGTGAGAAAGCAATCAAAACTAAGATGTAAAAAAAAAAAAAAAATCAAACTAAGGTGTCGAAATGATAACGAAAAATTAATGATTGATGCTTCTTACTTCTCTATGTTCCTGTCTGTCTGTCCTGTCTATCCCTCTCTCTTCTCTCTGACTCTCTTTCTGTCCCTGTAAAAAAGAAAAAAGAAAGAATAAATATTAAAAAAAGAAAAAAAAGAAAATGCAGAGGCACGGTTTGTGTTGGGTGGGACGATCTCATTTATTTACTCTTTCCATCAGTTGGGTGCCTCTGATGTACCTTGTACTACAGCAGATACTAGGGTCAGAGAAAAGAAAAGTGAATTCTTGATCTCAGGAACCCTTAGTCCATGAAAGAAGCAGACAGACCATTACTCTGCTGTGACGTAGGCTTGTCCTTAAGCTATTGAGTAGTGTGTCTACCTGGAGCTGGCAGTGAGGATCAAGAAGACTTCCTGGCTGGGGAAGGGGTGAGCCAGGTGAAAAGGCACAGGTCATTGTGTTCCGGCAGAGGTGAGAGGAAGAGTGTCTGTCACAGGGTACTGCCTTTTTCCCTGGCTGCCTTTGCCTTTTTGCTTCAAAACTATACTGCTCTTGAGTTCTATGCCTTTTCTTCTAAGTGTAGATATAGGACATGTGTTTATCAATAAGAGGTCTTATATTTAATTTGAGAAAAATGTAGTCTGACCTGAGGTGGCACAGTGGATAAAGTGTTGACCTGGAGTGCTGAGGTCGCCAGTTCAAGATCCTGGGCTTGCGCTGTCACAGCACATATGAGAAGCAACTGGGATGCTTCCTGTTCCTTCTCTACCCCACCCCCATTTTTTCTCTCTCTCTTAAAATCAATAAATAAAATCTTTAAAAATAAGTAACTTGGAAAAAATGTAATAATTGAAAAATCTTTAGCTTATAGCTAATATATCAATAATTTCATCCTTTTCTATTATTTAAGCAGCAGTATTTTTCTGGACTTAGTGAAATGTCTAAGAAAAATCAAAAGATAGGCACAATAGCCCTGCCAGTGGCGCAATGGATCGTTTTCCCAAAGCACCAAGGTCGCCAGCTTGAACCCAAAGTCATTGGTTCAAGCCCTGGTCGGGGCACATATGAAAAGCAATCAATGGGTGCACAACTAAGTGGAACAATTAATTGATGCTTCTCTCTCTTCCTCCCTCCCTCTCCCCCCCCCCCCCGCCCGTCCCTCCTTCCTTCCTTTTCCTGCTTCCCTTCCCTCTCACCCTCTTCCTCTCTCTCAAAACTCAGTGTTGGGGCAGGGAGATAGCACAGTAGAAGTTGAATTTACCCTGGCTGGATAGTTCAGTTGATTAGAGCATCATCTTGATATGCAAAGGTTGCGGGTTTGATCCCTGGTCAGGTCGCATACAAGAATCAACTAATGGCCTGACCTGTGGTGGCGCAGTGGGTATAGCGTAGACCTGGAACACAGGTCGCTGGTTCCAAACCCTGGGCTTGCCTGGTCAAGGGACAGTTAGGGTGATGCTTCCTGCTTCTCTCTCTCTCTCTCTCTCTCTCCCTCCCCCCTCTCTCTCTTTCCCCTCTCTAAAATGAATTTTTTAAAAAGAATCAACCAGTGAATATGGAACAACAAATTGATGTTTCCATCTCTGTCTCTCCCTCTCCTTGTCTCTCTCCCACCTTTCCTCTCTCTCTCAAATCAATTAATAAAATTTTTAGCCCTGGTAGGATGGTTCAGTTGGTTAGAGCATCGTCCTGAAGCACAGACGTTACCGCTTTAATCCCCACTCGGTGCACATACAGGACCAGATCAATCAATGTTCCTGTCTCTCTCCTCCCCCCCTTCTCTCTCTAAAATCAATAAAATAAACACTTTAAAAAAACATTAAAATTTTAAAGTGAAGGAACCAGGAGAAAAATACATGCTGGAGAACAATGGCAAAATTAGCCTTAATTTTAAAAAATGTATATCCTTAATATTGAATATTTATTTGTTTATTTTACCTAAGCATGTCACTCATACATACATTTTATCCAACTGTGAATTTACACAGAATTCCTGTCACATGAAAGAGACTTGAAGTCAAGTAAAAATTAATGTTTCATATTTATGTTGATTATCCTTAAAAACATGTCCAGTTCCAGAGGTCCCCAAACTATGGCCCGTGGGCCAAATTGCGGCCACCTGAGGCCATTTATCTGGCCCCCGCCGCACTTCCAGGAGGGGCACCTCTTTCATTGGTGGTCAAGTGTATGGAGTACTGTATGTGGTGGCCCTCCAGCGGTCTGAGGGACAGTGAACTTGCCCCCTGTGTAAAAAAGTTTGGGGACCCCTGAGTTAGACCTTTTTGGGGAGCACTTCAAATTAATTTTTCACGTGTTTATAAAAAGCATGGGAAATTGACTATGTCTGGTGTCCTGAGAGACCTTGGGCACCTGGGCTGGGTCCTCGTGGTCCTGCCTCAGGCTAGTTGTGTGGCATTGGGCCTGTCACCTCTCAGGCCTCGATACTACCTGCAAACGGAAACATCTGTACTTGGACCCTAAAGTTCTTTAGCTCTAAAGATTTATGTTTTACTACTTTCTTATCCTAGGTCCCTTTCAGTTTGACCTACACTAAAAGCAAATTCCATAATGAGGCGAGGACATGGACATTGCTTTTCTCATTTTGTTACCAGCAAACGTGTAGTCTGTTATCCCCTTACTTCCAAAGGTTCTTATAAATGACAAGCATACCTCACTATCCAAATCATTCAGTTCCCTAATTCAGCTAATTACAATTCATATAGTGAGAGGTACTTCTGTATTTGCAAGTAGAATCTCTTCAGTTTTTGTGACCATTATGATGGGCAATACTTTGATAAGATACCCGCAAATACCTTGAGGATTGCCTTTAACAACAAAAAGGATGTGACAAAACTCTTACAGGCGAGAGATAACCTATTTGTAGTAGACTCACAGAGCAAATAGAAGGTTGCCAGAAATGGCATTTGAGCAGATTATTGAGCTTCACCTAGATATCAGCAAAATAAAGAGCGAAGATGATTCTCACTGGGAACTGAAGGATAAGCATGTATCACGCACTTGCTATTGGCCAGTTGCTATTCAAAGCACAGGCTTTGAGCAAGACAGAATGAGGGAGTCCCTCCTCAGCGCCTGGGGCATTGCCCACCCCGCAGGATAGAGGTGGCCGGGGAGCCGGCCATGTTTCCTCTAAGGAGAGGAAACATGAACACAAGTTACTTTTAATACTCTGTATCTTTCTCAAGGGTCTGTGCAGCATGGTCTTTTATGTATTTACCTCCCCGTTTTGTTCTCTTTTTCTTATTTTGTTTCTGTTAGGAGAGAACATTGACATTACTCTCTAAGCGATTTGAAGAGAGTGACTAAATGCACCTGGGGCAGGCTGTCTGTGGGGATGAAGTGGTTGGGAGAAACCGAGAACATGGTGGTGAATGGCAGGAGGAGTGGCGGCAAGTTGTCTAATGGCCACCAGCAGAGCCCCTCACAGTTACAGCATCCGGGAAAGGACGCCGTGAAGGTGGGCAGACACGCAGTGGAGAGGAGGTCGAGCCGATGTACGTACACACCCAAACTGTCGCTCTTTCGTTGGGAGACCGGGCAGTCATTCTTTCCAGTTTGTAATGTATTCTATTCTCTGTTGTTTTCAAAACCATTTTTTATGTTCTCACAGTTAACATAGTGTCTTTTACTCTTTCAAAGTTACACCAATTTTTATTCTCATCAAACATGGTGTACAACTTCAAAACTGAGATTTAATGCTGAGTATAGTCACTTCAATAATGCTTTTATATACATGGTTTTAAATTATATTTTGTAGCATTTATACATATACGGTTAATCTGTTGTATAAAATTATTAAAATGCTGCTATTAAACTGAATTTCCTAAAAGTTCAAACTAATTTTTATATTTAATATAAGTGTAAGTATGTATGTCTTTGAAAGTTTACAGTAATATGAATAATAAGGTCGACTCTAGTTTGCATGCTAAGTAGAGTTTAGGGCAGCTTCACAAATTGTTTCCATTTCTGTTTATATAAGGTGGCCAGCCCTTTATCCTAACAATGAAGCACTATTGATACTAAGTTACTTTTAGTTACTTCTTTTCCTCTGTACCTCTTGATACCAGTGTAACTGCTTGTTGAGTGTTCTAAGAAATTATAGAATTGATACATGTCTCATAATTCTTTTAAGAATTATGAGAAGTGGAGGCAAGTTTAATGACCACCAGCAGAACCCATCAGTTATAAACTGCGTGGTCAGTTGCCCCAGGATAGGTATAAACGGAGTATATAGCTATATGAAGATTGCTCAGAAGTGTGTGGACATGTTAAGGAGTCCGACTTTTTCCATTTCTCGCTTTTCCTGAGGTTAATGTAGCATTCCTGACAGCCTTAGTTTGTGTGGGAATAGGCCTGCTCCCAGTAGGATGGATTAGCATGGAGTGTGCTGCAGTTTCAAGTAGATTGCCTCAGCTCCGATGCATTTCGTTCTGACCTTTTAGGGGTTTCTGCTATTCCTCGGGCCCAGGCTGCCCTTAAACCTTCCCATATCAGATCAGGTCACTGTTTCTGCCAAGAAACAGGCAAAAAATCCTTCTTGGGATAAGATTAGAGGGAGAGTCAACGATTGAGTGCATTCTCTTCTTGTGGACACCTCCTCATCCCTTAGCAGGTGATGGGGAACCAGACTGAGTTGAGAAGGCAGTGACTATAACATGGTACTGATTTTGTTCAGTAAATTAGGTGTCTCTTAAACATTTTTAAAAATGCAAATTTTCGTTGGCCTCCTTTTGTGTATCAAGAGTGCAGAAAGGTCTTAATTAGATTAATTGTTGGAGGCCCAAAAGAATTTAGAGAATGACAGTTATGTGAACCACACTTTGCCAGGTGTGGACAGAGTTAAAGGGGTAGGTTGGAGAAACCCAGACAGTGTAAGGATGGACAGCGTCACACTGAATGTTAGCCATGCAAAAGGGAGCCAGTGATGAAGAGAAGCAAAGCCGTGCTCCATCTCAGGTAAACTACAATGACCTCACCCAGCATCAGCGCAACAACGCATGAAGAAAGTAGAAACGTAAGCGAGACAAAACTGAGGAGAGAAATAGAGGATCCGCATGCAATAATTCGGAGACTTTAATAACCTACTTTCAGTAATACATAGGACAAGGAAAGAAGACAGTTCTCTAAACCAGCTCTTACTATAGAACACTCCGCCCAAAAACAGCAGCGTGTGCCTTTGCAAGTGCACGTGGAACGTTTTTAGGATGGACCATAGGCTCGGTCATACAGCAAGCCCTCAATAAAGTTAAAAGGATTGAAATCATATATTATATGTTCTCTGATGACAATGATGTAAAATTAGAAATGAATTCATGAAAATTTGGGTAATTCATAAATATGTGGAAATTAACACACTCCTAAATAACCAGTGGTAAACAAGAAGAAATAAAAAGGAAAGTGAGAAAAATACTTAGATGATTGAAAATAAGGATACAACTTACTGAAACTAGTGGGGTGCAGCTAAAGCAGTGGCAAGAGGGAAATTTATAGCTGTGAACACATTACAAAAAGAAAGATCTCAATCAATAACCTAACTTTTTACTGAAAACACAAGAAAAAGAAAAGCAAGTGGAGAAAAGGAAATAATGTAGTGAAAGTAACAAAATAGAGAATGGAAAGATGGTAGAGATAATCAAAAAAGCTAAAAGTTGGGGGGTTTTTTGCCTGACCTGTGGTGGTGCAGTGGATAAAGCGTCGACCTGGGAACACTGAGGTCGACAGTTCAAAACCCTGCACTGGTCTGGTTAAGGCACATATGGGAGTTGATGCTTCCAGCTCCTCCCCCCTTTCTCTCTCTCTCTCTCTCTCTCTCTCTCTCTCTCTCTCTCTCTCTGTGTCTCCTCTCTAAAATGAATAAATAAAAAGAAATTTTTTTTAAAAAGGTGGGTTTTTGAAAAGACAAAATCAGCAAACCTTTAATCAAGGCTGACCAAGAAAAAGAGAAGAATCAAGAATGAAGGAGGGGACATTACTACTGTCTCACAGAAATAAAAAAGGTTATAACAAAATTATGAACCAACAAATTAGATAACTTAGAAAGCAACAAATTACCAAAACTGAATCAAGAAGAAATACAAAATCAGAATAAACTAGTATAGCTAGTAAAGAGATTGAATAAGCAGTTTGAAAACAACAACAAAACATTACCTACAAAAAAATCTCAGGCCCAGATGACTTCATTGGTGAATATTGGCGAGTGTTTAAAGAAGAATTAATGCCAATTCTTCATAGACTGTTCCAAAAAAATAGA
The DNA here is from genome assembly GCA_037038555.1 of Rhynchonycteris naso. Taxonomy (NCBI): domain Eukaryota; kingdom Metazoa; phylum Chordata; class Mammalia; order Chiroptera; family Emballonuridae; genus Rhynchonycteris; species Rhynchonycteris naso. Next base: position 368,064,892 of record CM072995.1, on the reverse strand, counting down.
ACAGAAGGGAACACTTCCTGATTTATTCAATGAGGCCAATATTATCCTGCTACCAAAGTCCTCAGCAAATACTAGCAAACCATATCGAGCAACAGATGAAAAGCATTCTACAGAATGACCAAGTGGAATTTATCCCAGGAATACAGGATTGGTTTAACATCTGAAAATCAATTAATGTAGTACTACATTATATCCAAGAGAATAAAAGACTAAAACCATGCAGTGATCCCAAGATATTTAGAAAAAGCATTTGACAAAATCCAGTACCCTACAGGAAAAAAACACTCAACAAACTAGGAATAGAAAGGAATTCTTCAACCCAATAAAGGACATCTGTGTAAAATCTACAGCTAATGCCATATTTAATGGTGAAATATGAAAGTGGTTTTCCCCGAGGTCAGGAACAAGACACAAAACCCATTCTTACCACTTCTATTCCCATTGTGCTAGATATTCTAATCACAGCAAGTAAGTAAGAAAAATTAACTAGAAAGTATCCAGATTGGAAAGGAACAGATAAAACATCTCTCTGCAAATGATGTGGTGGTGTACGTAGAAAATCCAAAGGAATTCACTAAAAACCTATCAGAACTGATCAGGTTTTGCAAGGTTGCAGGATACAAGATCAGCATACAAAAATCAATTGTAGTTCTTTATACTTGCAGTGAACAATTCAAAATTGAAACTATTTTACTGCAAATGGCATCAAAAAGAAAAAATGCAAGCTTAATAAAAGTGTAATACTTATACTCTAAAAACTACAAAACGTTGTAAGTAAATAGAACATCACATGTTCACTGATTAGAAAACTTCATATTGTCGCAATGGCAGTACTCCCCGAATGATGTACAGATTGGATGCATTTCCCACCACAATCACAGCCGGCTCCTTTGCAGACATTGGCAAGAGGATCCTAAAATTTTTATGAATATTGAAACGACTCAGAATAACTAAAACAATCTTGAAAAAAGGACTCAAAAGAACAGATAGTACAAGTGTTGGTGATGGTGGGGAGAACTTGGAGCCCTCGTGCACTGCTGTTGGAAATATAAACTGGTGTGTCCACTTTGAAAAACAGCCTTGCAGGTCCACACAAGGTTAAGTGTGGAGTTACCATGTGAGTTAGCAGTTCTATTTCTGGTATGTATCTGACTTAACTAAAACATACGTATACACAAAAACTTGTACACGAATGTTCATGGAAGCATCAGTCATAACAGCCAAAAGTGGAAACGGCCCGCATTTCCGCCGGTTGATGAATGAACAAGCTGCGGTCTAGCCGCACGGAGGACTTGATCTGGCTGTAACAAGGAATGAAGTGCTGGTGCACGTACCACACGGGTGGGCCATGACAGCACGGTGCCGACTCAGAGAGGCCCGTCGCACAGACCCCACACTGTGTGATGCCGTCCGTAGAAAAATCCCGAACTAGACGGACCCGTGGACACGGAGGCCAGATGAGTGGTTGCCAGGACCTGCGAGGCAGGGGTCGGTAGTGACGGCTAATGCGTGCGGGTTTCTCTTGGGAGTGATGAACTGTTCCAGAATTGATTGTGGTGATAGTTACACATTTATGTGGATATGTGAAAACCTTTGACTTGTACACTTTAAATGAGTGAGATGGTATGTAGATTACAGAAAATACAGCGATTTGATAGCTTTTCACATACCTACATGCCAATCATTTGATTGTAGAACGTATGCCTACCAACTGGCAGGGACTTAATATCAGTGTTTGATTATTTGTTTTGAAGAGTTGAGAGGCGTGAGGCTGTGCCGGGAGGCGGGCAGGGACCACAGCAGACCCGGGCCAGGGGAACACCCAGGCCTGCCGATTTGGCCCTCCTTTCCTCTCTCCACGTTGTTCTCTTCCACAGTGAAGCCCCATTATTTCCGTCACCTTCCCTATGTCTATCCGGTCGTTCAAAATTGTGTTTCAGACAGGTCAGTTAGAGATAGGCCTATCGTTCTCTTTTCCTTCTTCCCACCTCCGTACGTAGCTCTGTAATCTGAGACAGTATCACAGTGTCTGATGCTCTGAGCCTGGTACCAGCAGGTGGAGATAATAGTCACCCCTCGCCCAGCAGCAGGGGCTGGGGTTCAGTCCCGGGACTCCGTCGGGACTAAGGCTCTGCCATCCTGGCACCTGTGCAGTGTCTGTGCTCCCCCTTTCCTCGGCCCAGTTCGTGCTCTCGCTACCTGACTGAACAGCCCCTGCCCGTGTCGCAGCTTTCCTTGGTGGGGCAGGGCCTCTTCCTGGGGAAGCCTGGTGCTATCTGCTACCAGGTACTCTGAGGATTTAATTGGGTTAGTTTACAGCGTGCAGTTTTGTGTTTCTACAGCTAGTTCTCTATTCTCCATTAAAATTAATGGAGATAATTTCAGTTCTTGATCATTAGCTTGAATAGGCAAAGGTTCTTAAGGTAGATTTTACTAGTTTTCAACCTGAATCCCTTTTCCTTTTCTTTTCACAGGTAATGGTAGTTCCGGGTTTGAAGGACAGAGTCGCTATGTGCCGTCCTCTGGGATGTCCGCCAAGGAGCTCTGTGAAAACGATGACCTAGCAACCAGCTTGGTTCTTGACCCCTATTTAGGTTTCCAAACGCACAAAATGAATACTAGGTAATTTAAGTCTTTATCCTGAATGAAACGGATCATGTTGGATTTAAGATAATAAATGGCTAATTTTACTTTCAGTCAGAATGTTAAATGGCTTTAAAGGGAAGTTCTTTACTGCAGAAAGGTTTTGTATGCATGAGCCAAGAAAAGCAACAAAAGCTTCTGAAAGTCTTGTCAGTTTTTAACTCTGTGTTCTGATTTTATCTTGGGATATTTCTGTCAAAATATAAAGCTGGGGGAGCTTCTCTGTATTCTATTTAACTGCTGATCATTTCTGAAAGAGACATCTTACAGGCATTCTGTAAAACCTTAAAAGTGTATATGATTTTTTTCTACTAAAAATAGGTTATATCTTTTTTTCATGGTTTTATTACAGCCTTTTTTTTTTTAAATAATTGCCACTGTACAAAAGAGAGTTTTGCTATCATGTTTAATCTTTGAGGTATAGCTAACCATTCAGCTAAGAGTGAATATTTTAAAAGACATACTTTCATTGAGTGTGTGTATAAGAAAATAGATGTGCAAGCGCTTTATTATCAAGTGCCATCTACATAAAATACTACTACATCCTTTACATTTCTTTTTTCTAGTTTCCTTAAACACCATCTCTCCAAAAATAGGCTCTTAGGTCAGTGTTTTCCAACTGCTGGTCTGCATACTGGCTGCCAGAAACTTTGTGCCAGTCCGTGAAAGAACCAACCGCCCTGGTGTTGTAGGAAGATGCCAGACCCAGTGATGATCTTAGTCAGATTCACTGATGCTAGGGGCGATTTCTGCTGTAGCGGGTCCTGAAATAATTCTCCTGTTTTCACCAGTCCCCAAGTGTAAAAAGTTTGAAAACCACCGTCTTAGATAATTTCATAAGGGACTTCCACCTTCCACTGTAAGTCAGAGCTTTACAGCTTTTCTTTATCTTTTCTGTGGCAAAGGGTTTTCAAGTGTGATGGAAAAGCACAGGGATTTAGAATGTAGAGCAAGTTCTGGGCCAGCATTCACTCTTACCTGTCACCCTAGCCCTGGGGTTCAGTAGCTCCAGTGTCAGTGACTGACTCTAGAAGGACTTGATCACCCAGTGGATAGTCACCAATAAATAGTTGGAGGTGGGAGCCAGTGAGTAAAGGTGATTAGAAGAAAATCTCATGTCCATCTTTTTCACTTTTCATTCTGTCCTTTGCTAATATTAACACCAGATGCTGTATGATGCATTTATTACATTCTGAATCCAGTAAAAAGTAATTCAGATAAAAATGTGCCTTGAGCCTGGTTAGGTGGTGGCACAGTGGATAGAGCAGCAGACTGGGACACAGAGGACCCAGATTTGAAACCCTGAGGTCTCCAGCTTGAACGCGGGGTCACTGGCTTGAGCCCAAAGGTTGCTGGCCTAAAGCCCAACCAAGGTTGCTGGCTCCAGCAAGGGGTTACTCGGTTTGCTATAGCCCCCCGGTCAAGGCACACAAGAGAAAGCAATCAATGAACAACTAAGGAGCTGCAACGAAGAATTGATGCTTCTCATCTCTCTCCCTTCCTGTGTGCCTGTCCCTGGATGTCCATCCCCCATACCTTGCCCCCACTCTGTTATGCACACACACACACAAAAAGTGCTTTGATGTATTCGTGTAATTTCCTGTCATCCTGGATTTTCGCTTACTAAAATGGAGTGAAAGGTGAGATAGATGTGAGAGATTTTTAAGTAGTTCTCTACCTCGGAGGAGGTGTCTAAACCCCTAAGCAGGCAGACCCGTGGCTGGCCTTGGGGAGATCAGCAGAGTTAGTTGCCCTTGTGTCCAAGTAAAATCTGGTTCGCATTATTTTATGCCCATTTTCCTACATTTTTCAGTGAACATAAGAGACTAGCACTCATTCTTCAGAGGACCCTGATAGTGTTTAAGTCATGGTTGAGCTTTTCTGCCCCTGAGTTAAGACATGTGAATCACTGATTCTCGTAATGGTCAGCGGCGTTCACAATATCACTGCGAAAGCCCATAGTAAAGACCTGAAGTCATCAGGAGAGAGTGAGGTTATGTTTGTTAAGCTTATATATCGAAATATGGAAGCATATAAACCACTTAGAAAGCGTTCCATCAAAATTACAAAACATTTTTAGGGCTTAGGAGAGAAATCTGTGTGTTCGGGATCCCCAGGCTTTGACTTCCAAAGGTTACCTGCTAATGGCTTCTACTATAGGCAATAACCTCTATTTTCTATAAAAATCCTTCTTGACAACTGCGTCTCCTAATCAGTTTGTAGGAGTCACTTGGGAGATCTTGTCAGGAGGCTGGTTCTGACAGTAGCTGTGGGGTGGGGCCTGAGAGCCTTCGTTTCTAACAAGCTCCCCACTGCCTGCAATAGTGCGGTCCAGTCCCGACAGTCAGTCCTGAGGTCGGTCTGGCTGTGCTTGGCCTCCTGGGCTTCCTTGTGATGGGAGCAGTTCCTCACCAGTAATGTCCTCGGGGATCACTTGCAGACCGGGTGTCCTCAGGTATCCAGGTCAGGATTGCTATACAAACATTGAGACTATATCCAGGCACCCTAGATTAAAATGTATCTAGGACGTAGAATGTTTTAATGAATAGAAATAAAGGGATCTGAAATGAAGACTGGTTAAACCAAGTTAAACATGCGGAAGAAAACATTTGCTCATACTTTTCAGTACACTCAGTTCTCCTCATACAGTCCCTGAAGTGGGCCTCGGTTCTGACGGACCCGAGTGGGGTCACAGCCCCGTGGCCCCGTGGCTGAGCAGGGACATCGTATTGCGGGCATGCCCGGCATTCCTTCCAGAGGCGCTTTAGCAGACCACGTGCGCCGACATTGGAGAACACACAGAACTCCGTTACTGAAGCTTTAATCTCTGCATGGTACACATTCTCATTTCATTTTAGTGGATTTATTTGGAAATAAAACTATCTGTTCTAGTTCTTCATCTTTTGAGCAAAAATTTACCAGAATGTTGACTTACATCACGTTGAAAGTTACTGTATGGAAACTACAGTGCTTTATTTTAATAAACCCTAACCATTTTTAAATTACCAGCTTGTGGACTTCTCTTTCTGGGGTGTAAACAAAGGGACTAGAAGACAGTAGTGGAGTTTGGGTTTTCATCCTCCAAGCTGGCTGCTATTTGTGTGATGGTCTCTTTGTTCTCATTTTTATACATCTGTAACTTGATTGTCAGTTTTTAGTTTCTCTTTTTTTCCCTGCTTTTGACTTCCTTCAGTGTCCTGTGTTCAGAAACAGGTGCCTAATGACTTGAGAATTTTCTAAACTAGCTGTATAACGAATGCTCATGTTTTACTCTTACTGTATCTCTATTTACTAACAAGTGGGTCAGTTATAGCATGAATATCTAGAAGTAGTATAAACAAAACAGTAATTTTGTTTTATTGGGAAAACTTAGATTTAGTTGATTTGTCAATTATGAAACTTAAATCCTTCCTTTTAGCTGGAGAATAGAGTTATTAGTAATACCTCTGATTTTTAAAAACTCTGAGTGGAGAGATGGCTGTCGTAAACCTGGACAGGTGCTCTGGGGAACGCCCTGCGCAGCTGCAGCACCCCGAGATTGGCCGCGCCCCAAACACACCCCGCCCTCCCTGCTCCGGCATTGTAAAGAAATGAGAAGGGTTGCCTGACCTGTGGTGGCGCAGTGGATAAAGTGTTGACCTGGGAACACTGAGGTCGCCAGTTCAAAACCCTGCACTGGTCCGGTCAAGGCACATATGGGAGTTGATGCTTCCAGCTCCTCCCCCCTTTCTCTCTTTCTCTCTCTCTCTGTGTCTCCTCTCTAAAATGAATAAAATAAAAATAAAATAAATTAAAAAAAAAAAAAAAGAAATGAGAAGGGTCATCTTGGGGCGCTTTTCCTTTGGAACTTTTCTTGATTTTTCTAATCCAAACTTCAGTCTGTACAGTCCCTACTCATCCTTCTATTGCTCATAATCATCTAATTTTATTTTACTTATTTATGTATTCGATTATTCATATTTATGGTTGGTTGGATATGAATTTATGAATCACTTTAAATGTCACTTTGAAATTAAGCGCTTGACTAGAGAGCATCAAGAAGTTCTTAGACTTTCTAGTTCACTGTGATCAAGGGTGAAACGATGTTCTAGACCAGGGGTCCCCAAACTATGGCCCCCTGAGGGCATTTATCCGGCCCCCGCTGCACTTCCGCACTTCCGGAAGGGGCACCTCTTTCATTGGTGGTCAGTGAGAGAAGCACAGGATGCATCTGCACCCATAGTTCCCATTGAAATACTGGTCAGTGTGTTGATTTAAATTTACTTGTTCTTTAATTTATATATTGTATTTGTTCCCGTTTTGTTTTTATTACTTTAAAATAAGATGTGCAGTGTGCATAGGGATTTGTTCATAGTTTTTTTTATAGTCCAGGCCCCCAACGGTCTGAGGGACAGTGAACTGGCCCCCTGTGTAAAAAGTTTGGGGACCCCTGGGATAGACGAAGGAGAGTTTCGGCGTCCTGGCTCTCACCTCTCACCGTGCTGAGACGGCCCGGAGCTGCTTAAGGTTCTGGATGTCAATGTCGTAAGGATTTCTGCTGCAGCTAATATTGTAAGTCTGTTTAGAGATCACAAGTACAGATTGCACAAATAGTTATTTTATTTGTTGTTGTTTGTTTTTGCATTTATATAGCGCCTTTCCTCCGCGGAGCTCAAGGCACTTTTCAAAATCTGACAGTTTTCCTCACAACAACCCTGTGAGGTAGGTAGAGTGCACTGCGAACCGTAAGATGCCCGCTAACTTGCAGCCTTTCCCATGTTCCTCTGCTACATAGTGGCCGTGTCAGCGGACACGGGGCTTCTAGAGCATTTTACATGTACAGTTTGGTCTGAGTCATAGCTGTATTTAAAAAAAAAAAAAACGCTTGTGCTCCATAACAGGGTAAATTTAAGAGAAATCATTCATCAAAAGACCGGGAGTCATTCCCTGGGATTAGCAGGGCACTGAGTGCAGGACTCAGCCAGGTACGTGTCTGGTCACTGTTTGTTTGCAGGTGATGAAGTACTGAAGCCCCGCGGCTGGCGTGCCCCTCTATGGCCCCTGCCGGCAGTTTGTGCCGGAACTTCCTTCAAGGGGGAGGCGTGGTCCCAGTGTTGTCTTGTGGTTTTCTTTTCTGATATCTGAAGTATTTGAGTATTTTTCTCTCTCTTCCTCTCTCCTTCCCTTGCTTCCTTTTCTCTGTCCCCCTCCTGCCCCACCCCCTCCAGTCAGCTCTTGATTGTCCATGCTAATGGAAGGGACAGTAGTGCAGCTAACAAATCTGCAGCCCTTCTCCATTGCCACAGTGCTCTCTTGGGTTTGGAAACAGAAAAACCCAATAGCAAGAAAACCTGGAAAGTCAGTCTCTGGAAAGAGTGGGGAACAGGTGTGTGGGAGTGTGAATTCATATGTTTTTTCTTCCCCTTTTAATAGTAAACCGATTTTAAATGACAAGCCCCCCCCCCATTTCTTATAGCAGCCATTGATCAGAGGTGTGGGAAGAGAAAAAGAAATGTTTGCTTTATTTAAAGGGGCAAATTTTGTGTCAGGGAGGAGGGGCATAGTGATAGGAAATACCAGTTGCCCGTTTTTCTTGCCTCCCCTGCCACCCACTTCACCCCCAAGTACTGCATTGTAGAGCATATGTTACCTTTGCCTGGGCACGGGCCGGTGCTCCATGGCAGAGACAAGCCACATCCTGTTCCCACAGAACGACACAAGAGGGCCCCCTGAGTCCACGTGGGAGCAGGCTCTAGAAGGGCTCCCGTTCACCCGCCCTCTTGGGCCACCTTTCCTACAGGGAGCTAGAGGGCTGGCTTTGATGGTCTAAATTTTCTTCTAGCTTTAAGAACTGGGATGCAAGGACAGCTCTATGCAATTTGCATGGGAAATTAATGACAATGTGGTTAAAGACAGGGCAGTGTGTCTTTCTTCTCAATAATAGGAAGTTGTTTTAATTTTTTCTAATGTCCTCAGGGCTGCTTGCTCTGGCCCTGTCATTAAATAACTTTTATTTCCCCACGGTGTTTGTTGTAGTGGATTTGATTTGAACTGTCAGCTAGGTGATTTTGATGCGTTTGTGCAGGACTGTTGAAAACAGCCGTCTCCTCCCCTCCTGTGTGCACCCAGAACCTTTTCTTCTTCCTCTGCCTCACTGCCGCTCCGTGCCTGTAGCAGCTGACCTACAGGAAAGGTTGGCTGTAAATTACAGTTTAGGTAAAATGGAGGTTGTTGCTAGTGGGTACCAAGTAACAGTTTTGGGGGGAGGATTGTTTGTATACGAGCCAGTAGAAATCAGGAAAACAGAAACAAAAGTCAGCACAGGGAACGTGGAAGGCAGACTGTTGGTAAACCAAGAGGTGATTATTTTGTGTTGGTTTTAACATGTAAATTGGCATGATGAACAAAGGAAACAGAAGCACAGCTAGCTGAAAGGCTCTCTTGGACAGGAAGGAGCAGGTTTCAGGAGGCCGTGCACACATCAAACTCGCAGGAAGAGCCCGTGTCCATCCCTGGTCTGTCACTTACATACCTACATTTCTGGGGTGTTCTTAGGCTGTAGGTGAATTTTGCCCTGACTCTGGCATCCTTGCTCATGTGTCAAGCCATGGAGTCACCGCTGGTCAGTTTCACACTGGACATGCCCTGATGGCTTGGCTCTTTCTGTCACTTACAGCCCTGCAACTAACATCATGGACTCCATGTTGTATTTGCTCAAAGTGAAGTATTGCTTTTCTGTTCTCTGCACAAAATACAGGTGATCCCTTTCCCGCTGGTCCGTAGTTTGTATTGTGGAAGGTGGCGTGGCTTAGCTAACAGCTGCCTCGTGGGCCTATCTGACCTTCGTATGCAAGCAACTCCTGCTTCGGCTTGCAGCTAAAAGGGTTTAAGAAACCCATCTTGACAAAGTCACTTGTGACATCCACAAGTAGTTTAGTATTATCACTGTATGGAAGTTTTGATACTTTAACAATTCTGCAAATCTTGAGATTTAGTGCTGGTTCTCTGACACCATGTTCTGACAGTCCTAATTAGAGAGATTCCAAATTGTTTAAAGGACTTCAGTCATCTGTCAGGGCTGGTGTGCTGATTGATTGAGCATGGAAAGTAAACTAAGGCATTGTCCGTTTCTTCATGTGATATCTCTGAGATGGGCTTGAACTCGTTCAGTCTGCTTAGTAGTTTTGAGAGCTCCCCGAAACTCGGTCTGAAGCCAGGAGGCTCCTAGCGGTGTCAGCATGCATCCAGATGGCTGAGTCCTCCGGAGACCCTGTCCAGGAAGCAATGTTATGCCGGTCCTGGACCCCGGGCCTCTCCTCTCCCCGCTCCTGCTGTCGCCCCCTGAGACCCTCAGCCCTAGCCTCTGGAAGTCCTCTGCTCGGGTCGCTCTCCCTCTGCCTGCCCTCCCGGCACTCTTTCCTGCCGATAGCAATATTCTGGAAGGCCAGATTCACCGCTCTCCTCATTTACCACGCCAGAGTGAACTCCAAAACTCCTTTGCAAAGAAATCTGCACTTCAGTTACCGTTCCCGAACTCTCAGGCGCTGTAGCAGTTAGTGTGTGCCGTAGTAACGTGCACATTTGCATGCTGACGCCTTGCCCGACTGTCGGATGCATGTGTGTGCCTGCTAGTCCCAACCTTGTTTTCCATGTGACAGCGGCGGCCCCTCGGCCTCCCCCGTTTCTCACCCTAGCACCTGTGCACACAGCACGTAGTAAATAATCATTGGTGACACACTGTGGCTTAAGTCTTCCTGAAATTCTATGACTATATTTATGATAGCTTATTTAGAAAAAAGTTCCGCTTGAATAATGCTTCCTTTCCTGGAGCTTGTGCTAGATGCTCTCTCCATTCTAGGATGTCCACATCTATGAGGTGGACGATTTTCATTGTTAAGAGTTAAGATGCACAGTTCATTTTTTTTCTCTTTGTCCATTATTACATTTTTCTTTAAATCCAACCAAAGAAGGAATTATATACTATTATTCAAATAAACTACATTTTTCTTAATGTATTTTATTTGATAACAGTATATAATTCCTTCTTTGGTTGGATTAAAAAAAACAACGTTTATCTGGGAAGAGTAAGCCAGATGAAAGTGACATGAGGAGAAAATCTTAAATGCGTACCCAAGCCCCTGTAATTGTAGTACACGTTTTCTTAAGGGCACAGCTTTAGAGGGGCGTGCCCACTTAAGTTTTGCTTGGGCCCAGACGACACAGGTGACTTCACAGTAGACGTCTTCTGTGACTATGCCAGCAGCACTTCCCTCACGTCACCAGGACAGTCGCGCTGCTGGGGCGGTACGTCTGCACGCTGTTCTGTGGATGAGCTGTCTGAGATAGACACGGTGCTGGGACACCACGGCCCATCTCCAGAGCCGCCTGGCGTGGGGTCTTTTCAACTGTGCATAAAGAACGTTTTGTCAACGGCACGGTTTGGTTTGCTTCCTCATGTTCCCGAAGCTCATTGCCTGGCACCCTGACTTGACTCTGTATGTCTTAAGAAGTTCATGTCATTTAACATGCAATTAGACGAGCTCTGTGCTAGATCTTCCATTTATTACCTTCCAAAGTAGGTAACTGTGATAAGCCTGAGTCAGAGAACAGTCCACTTGAGTCATCTGGTCACCTCTCAGTTAATGAGGTAATAGGGAAATAAAAATATTGACATGCAGATTGAAGGAAGTTATATTTTCTAGTGGTCGCTATTACTAGGTAGTCATTATTTAAAGTCATTATTGTTCTCTTTGGTCTGGCGGTTTTTAGGTTATTAATCTCTTTCTCAAGATATCTTAACAGTGCCCCCAGGATGATGGCAGATAACTAAAGTAATTGTCCTGATTTTTTTTTTCCCCCAGATTTCGGCCTATTAAAGGAAGGCAAGAAGAACTAAAAGAAGTAATTGAACGTTTTAAGAAAGATGAGCACTTGGAGAAAGCCTTCAAATGTTTGACATCAGGGGAATGGGCACGGCACTATTTTCTCAACAAGAACAAAATGCAGGAGAAATTATTCAAGGAACACGTAGGTTTATTTATAAAATAAATAATATTTATCTTTGGATAAGAGGAAAGGAAACTTTAAATCAATTTTTTGTAAAACTAATCGTATGAAAATCTTATAACATGTAAGATCACTTGTATGACTTCCCGAAGAGCAAATCTTGTCCTCTGTCAGTGACGTTGTGTTGACAGTTAGAGTAACACAGCCATGCCATTAGGTGCTCAAAGACGTGAAATTTTAAAATACCAACAAAGTTTGCTGCTTAATGATCTTCAGTGTTTTTATGTTGTTGATGATTTGCTTTTCTCATTCTAAGAAAGTCCAGCATGGTAGACAACTTAATGTACAGTTAGTGTCATCTTTCTTCTGTTTCAGGTGTTCATCTACTTGCGAATGTTTGCGACTGACAGCGGGTTTGAGATCCTGCCCTGTAATCGCTACTCATCAGAGCAGAACGGGGCCAAGATCGTTGCGACAAAAGAGTGGTAACTATTATGCTAGTCTAAACCCATCAGCTCACTTTACTTAAAATTCTCTCTTAAACCACTGTTGGAGTGCTGAGGAAGTCGCGCAGAGGGCTGACCAGAGCTTGGCCTGGAGGACCCTGGGCAGGGGCCCCGCCACCAGTGTCTAATGATTGTTCTGCATTCCCGTCTTTGTTGCTTGGAATTAGAAGTCCAAGGTGAACCAGACTCTGTCTCTAAGCCCAAGCACGTTTTGTTTTCCTTTGGTTGAGTCTGGGTGCCTGCTCAGTGATGTAGCGATTGGGAGGCTAGGGAGGCCAAGCATGGTCCACCTGGCTTCCAGAGTCAGTCCTTGACTGGTCTAGAAGAAAGGCTGGGGTGCAGCCTTCCTGAGCCCAGGGAGCTGACAGGTGAAAAGCGTCCAGCACGTTGCCTGCTTAAACAAATACACTTGTGCCGACTCACATAAAAGTCGGGCTGCGCCCCATTAGGAGGGCCAGTGGCCGCACAAGAGAGAGAGAGAGAGAGACACCCGTATCTTCTTACTTCAAGTGCCTTTTCTTCAAAAGAAATATGGGTCCCCTCTCCTCTACCATGCTAGTATATTTTGTAGCAACGTTTCAGGGTCATGTGCCCGGAAATGGAGTGGCAGAGTGTGTGTACGGGAGCGTCCCTGATTTGTCTTGGGAAGCAGCGCCCGGCGCCTCGCCCCACAGCCCCTGTGCTCCCGACAGGTGTGGGGGTTGGGGGTGGCAGGTCCCAGAGCCGCGCTGCCCGGCGTAGCCACCGGTCGCATGGACTCTCAAGCCCCTGAAGTGGTCTGAACTGAGAAGCGCTGTACTGTGGTAAACACACCACAGTTGATAGTAAATTATATTTTTATTAATATTTTTTAAACTGATTACCTGCCTAAGTAGTATTGGTATATATTGGGTTAAAATACATTACTAAAAGTAACTTCACGTGTATTTCTTTTGACTTTCTCTGAGTGGCTATTAGAAAATTGAAGGTGTGTCCTTGGCTAGTGTCACTGGTCTGTGGGGTGCCGCTCCTGAGGGAACTGCCTGGTTCTCGGGCCCCATGGCTCTTTCCTCTGCCGCCTGTCTCCTTCATACTGTCACAGGCTGAAACGGCAGTGGGGAGACAGCCCTGTCTGCTCGCAGAATGGGGCGCTGGCCGCTGCAGCGTGTTCAGAGACATGGGTAGGCAGGTAGCACAGCCCCTGTCCTGGAGGGCGTGCTGACCTCGGGAGGGGCACAGCAGCTGCCAGGCGGGCACCCAAAGGAGTCAGCTCCGGACGCAGAGTGAGGTCTTCGCAAGGCTTGGTATTTATCGGACGGGCTTATTTTATTTAAAGAAGCCTTATTATTTATAATTACTAGTAATTTTTAACATCACATATTTTAAATAGGAAACGAAATGACAAAATAGAATTACTGGTGGGTTGTATTGCCGAACTTTCAGAAATTGAGGAGAACGTACTACTTAGACACGGAGAAAACGACTTCAGTGTCATGTATTCCACAAGGAAAAACTGTGCTCAGCTCTGGCTCGGCCCTGCGGCGTTTATAAACCATGGTAAGCGCTGTTTCTCAGAGGTGGGCCCGCGTGTGGGCGGGCGCTCATATTTAGAATGATGTCCCAAGCCGGCCAAGGCCTGCATCTTCCTTTAAAGGGTGGTTAGGAATATGATCCCCCCACACACAAAGTTTTAGAATAAATATTTCTGTAGTTTAACTTGAGACGTAAACTTCTTTCAAAAGTTGTAAAATGATATGGAAAGCTTATTTCAGATTTCTGTAATTGTTCGTGTTTCAGATCTTATCTACAGTTAATTGACTTTATCTTTTGGACATTTTTCAGATTGCAGACCTAACTGTAAGGTAAGCAGAGACCTTTCTGTATCTCAAGCATTTAGTTTCTGCTTTAAGTACGAGTTTCTTAATGAGTTGATTTTATTTCAGTTTGTGTCAACGGGTCGAGATACCGCATGTGTGAAGGCTCTGAGAGATATCGAACCTGGAGAAGAAATTTCTTGTTACTATGGAGATGGGTTTTTTGGAGAAAATAATGAGTTCTGCGAGTGTTACACTTGTGAAAGGTAAAAAATTAAGTAAGACGTTCAGCTTTTCCATTCTGGCATGGGCCCTGAGTCAGGCGACCTCCTCGCCACTGAAATGCAGGGATAGTCTCACATTCTGGAGCGTTGTGTCGGTGCCATGCGTGCAGACGATGTGACTTGTAGGGGCAGTGGCACCTGACCCTTTGAAGCCTTATTACCAGCTGTTATTCTTATGAATGGGTCAGAACTCACATGTGCTTGAGGAGAGACGGAAATACCTTACACAAGCACGCGCGTGCGGCCAGGGCAGGGCTGCCCCAAAGAGGACAGGTGACGGTCATCGCTGACAGTCATGTAAAGAGCCTGACTTAGTCTTGTGTAGCATCAGTCTGTGTCGTCTGCAGTGCTTGTTTTGATGCATGTACTTTTTATAACTCCTAAGTTACACTTAGTGTGGAGCTTTATTGTGGGACCCATCAAGATTCTGGGGTCCTTGTGGGACTCCCCCAGCCCTGCTGCTCATGTGACTCAGTGGAGTGACCCTGCGCAGAGGCGTCCCGCCAGCCTGTCGGGAAGTGCGGCACGAAGCCTCCCGTACACCCCACTGCGGAGCAGACCCGAGCTCACGGAGCCCACGTCACGTGCTATACAGTGTCCTGGACACTGCTGCTCTGGACTCCTTCGGTCCTCGCAGCCCCCCTGTGAGAGAGAACTAGCAGTGTGCCCCCATAGCACGTGCAGCTTAAGTACTGAGCTGGGTTGGCCTGAACTGCAGAGCCCTGCTTCTTTCCACCTTGTGTGGCTCTGGTGCCTGAGTGGAGGCCCCTGAGAGCACTGCCCCGCCCTCTGAAAGCCCCACCCCCACCAGCCACAGGGGCTACCAGGGGTGCTCAGTACGTCGATCGCGATTTACTGGTTGATCGCGAAGGAAGTGTGGGTAGATCGCATGACATTAAAAAGACATTTGTCTTTTGATTAGCATACAGGGTAGCCAATCTGACATCTGAACTTTTGACACCCTACGCACGTGCATTAAACTGCGCTAACTTGTTCAGTTACATTGCTGCGTAGTTAGCCTTCAATTTATTTAAACTGAATACAACAAAGGGTATAAAAATGAGTGCCGTAGCTGGTCCGAGTAAGAAGCCTAAAACCTACCACTTTCATACAGAATGGGAGGGGATTTTTTTCACTATGTCACATTCTAAGTGTGTTTGCCTCATCTGTCTGTGTGCCATTGCTATTCCAAAGCAGGGAAATGTGGAGCGGCTTTTTCGGACTGTTCATAAAAACTATGACATTGACTTTCCTCCGAAAAGAGAGCTGAAAAGGAGAAAGGTGAAAGAAGAATACACAATATTAAATAGTAATAATGGTAACTTAATGATAATACAGAAGAAATAAATTTATGTTTCGCTTTTTATTTTTAATTTTTTATTTATTTATTTATTTATTCATTTTTTAGAGAGGAGAGTGACAGAGAGAGAGAGAGAAAGGGGGGGAGGAGCAGGAAGCATCAACTCCCATATGTGCCTTGACCAGACAAGTGCAGGGTCTTGAACCGGCAACCTCAAGCATTGCAGGTCCATGCTTCATCCACTGCACCACCACAGGTCAGGCTATGTTTTACATTTTTATTGTAGGTAGATCATTTTGAGTTGGTCATCTTATAAGTAGTTTGCAAGCTGAACAAGTGTGGGCACCCCTGGGCTACACAGCTGGCTCCCAGAAGCCCTATCTCCCTCTTTCTGGGCAGCCACAGTTTCCTCTGCATCAGAAGGAGGATAAGACACATCTCTTTCTATATAAAAATGGTGGGAGCATTGGCTGACTGTAAGACCAGTCCACAAAACACCATTTAATCCATGAAGTAGTTTGATTATGGTTGAATAAAAGCTTTAAAATCATTGTATAGAGCCTGACCAGGCGGTGGCGCAGTGGACAAAGCGTCGGACTGGGATGCGGAAGGACCCAGGTTCGAGACCCCGGGGTCGCCAGCTTGAGCGCGGGCCCATCTGGCTTGAGCATAAGCTCGCCAGCTTGGACCCAAGGTCACTGGCTCCAGCCAGGGGTTGCTTGGTCTGCTGAAGGCCCGCGGTCAGGGCACGTGTGAGAGAGCAATCAATGAACCACTAAGATATTGCAATGGCAATAAAAAACGGATGATTGATGCTTCTCATCTCTCTCCATTCCTTTCTGTCTGTCCCTATCTATCTCACTCTGTCTCTGTAAAATAAATAAAATCATTGTATAGAGACAGCACAGTGTGGCAGTTAAGGGGGTGTGCCTGAGACCTGGGTGAGACACCCTGACGTGGAGCCATGTGATTCTCCGTGTCAGGAGCTACAAGGTCCTGGCAACTTAGCTGCTTTGGTACCTTGGTTACCCATCTATAAAATGGGGGTAACACTAGGAAGTTATTTTATAGGGTTTTGTAAGGAGTAAATTAGTTCACATAAAATATGTAGGCCAGCACACAGTTAGTACTCAAATATTTGTTTTGTTTTGTTCTTGTATTTTTCTGAAGTTAGAAGCAGGAAGGCAGAGAGGCAAACACCTGCAGGTGCCTGACTGGGATCCACTGGGCATGCCCACCAGGGGACGATGCTCGGCCCATCTGGGGCATTTCTCCATTGCAGCCGAAGCCATTCTAGTGCCTGAGGCAGAGGCCGTGGAACCATCCTCAGCATTCAGGCCAACTTTGCTCCAGTGGATCCTTGGCTGCAGGAATGGAAGAGAGAGACAAAGAGAAAGGAGAGGGGGAAAGGTGGAGAAGCAGATGGGCACTTCTCCTGTGTGCGCTGATCAGGAATACAACCCTGAACTTCCACACACCTGGCTCATGCTCTACCCCTGAGCCAACTGGCCAGAGCCTAGTTAATACTCAAATATTAGCTAGAAAATAGCATTGTGGTATCTGGCTATTTTCCTGTTAGAATAGAAACTCTAAGAAGGCAGAGATTTTTTTTTTTTTTTTTAACAGGGACAGAGAGAGTCAGAGAGAGGGATAGATAGGGACAGACAGACAGGAACAGAGAGAGGTGAGAAGCATCAACCATTAGTTTCTCATTGCCGTTGCGACACCATAGTTGTTCGTTGATTGCTTTCTCATATGTGCCTTGACCGCGGGCCTTCAGCAGACCGAGCCACCCCTTTCTGGAGCCAGCGACCTTGGGTCCAAGCTGACGAGCTTTTGCTCAAGCCAGATGGGCCCGTGCTCAAGCTGGCGACCTCGGGGTATTGAACCTGGGTCTTCCGCATCCCAGTCCGATGCTCTATCCACTGCGCCACTGCCTGGTCAGGCAAGGCAGAGATTTTTATCTTTTTAATTTATTCCTATATCCCCAGCATCTAGGACAGTACCAGACACAGAGCTTGCTAAATGTCTACTAAATGAGTGATTGAATGGAGTGAGTAATGTGCTACTGAGGTTTTGAAGGAGGTCCTGGAAATGTAGCTACACACTTGGCTTCCAGACCAGCCTGCACCAGCTCTTCACGAGCTCAGAGCTGCACATGCTGTCACATTCCCCGGCAGGTTGGCGCTGTGTGCTGAACCTCAGTTTCTCACTGGTCATGTGGAGGTAACCCTGCCTCTTCCATGACTTTAGTGTGAGCGAGAGATAGAGCATGCAGGTCCTTCCTAAGTGGAAAGTCCTTGTGTACGGAGCAGCCGGCCTGGCTGTTGTTAGGCTACATGAGCAGTTTGATTCAGAGGTGGCTGCAAATGTTCTTTAAGGTGAGAGGATGAGACTAGTCCAAGGAACTCATTCAGTTACCCATCAGCTATTAACTGAATAGCTACTTTATGTTAGGTCTAACACGCATGATGAACAAGAGGAGCACGGGGCCTGTCTTTGGGCAGTGCACGCACACACATCGCTGGGCGCCCAGGGGCAGCGACTGAGGGCTGGCTGAGAGGGGCAGAGTGTTGGCAACGGCATTGAGACCACAAGTGAAGTGTCCAGGATGCGTTGGGTGCATGGATCTGGGCTGTAACTTCCTGACACAGTAGTGATGGTTACATGTTTCTAGTGAGTGGTGCTGCAAATTTCACTCTAGAGAATTCGAGGGATGAAGTCTAACGAAGGACCAGAGTATTGTAATGCTTATATGAAAGTATTTTTGATAAAAACCAAGAGTAAATTTCTAACGTATACTCAGGGGAGATTTGCCTTAACTCACAGGTATTAAAAGTTACTTTGAAACAGGTGTGATCAGAACTTGATGATGGTAGCCCAGAGCAGGCAAGCAGGTAAGAGGACGTGAGTGGAGTCCTGAAGGAGAGACAGGTCTGATGTTGGTGTAAGCTTTCCAATCTGCGGTTGCGTGTTTGCACATGCTGGGGCAGCAAGAGTAATCGGTACCTCCAGGCTGCCTGCTGTTTAAGAGTAGGCTGTAGCCTGACCAGACGGTGGCTCAGTGGATAGAGCGTCGGACTGGGATGCGGAGGACCCAGGTTCGAGATCCCGAGGTTGCCAGCTTGAACGCGGGCCCATCTGGCTTGAGCAAAAGCTCGCCAGCTTGGACCCAAGGTCGCTGGCCCCAGCAAGGGGTGGCTCGGTCTGCTGAAGGCCCGCAGTCAAGGCACATGTGAAAAAGCAATCAATGAACAACTAAGGTGTCACAACGGCAACGAAAAACTAATGATTGATGCTTTTCACCTCTCTGTTCCTGTCTGTCTATTCCTGCCTATTCCTCTCTCTCTCTCTGTCTCTAAAAAAACAAACAAACAAAAAGACTAGGCTGTAGCCTGACCTGTGGTGGCGCAGTGGATAAAGCATTGATCTGGAACGCTGAGGTCACCGGTTTGAAACTCTGCGCTTGCCTGGTGAAGGCACATATGGGAGTTGATGCTTCCTGCTCCTCCCCTGCTCCTCTCTCTCTCTTCTCTCTAAAATGAATAAATAAAATATATATTAAAAAAAAAGAGTAGGCTGTAAGTCGTCATGTATCTGGAAGCAAATTCCAGATGGATTAAGGATTTAAATTTAAAAATAAAATGCAAAATTATTTTTTGTTTTTGTTTTTTGTGATGAGAGACAGAGGGACAGACAGACAGGAAGAAAAAGAGATGAGAAGCATCAATTCTTTGTAGCGGCATATTAGTTGTTCATTGATTGCTTTCTCATATGTGCCTTGACTGGGGGCTAAAGCAGACCAAGTAACCCTTTGCTCAAACCAGATGAGCCCGCGCTCAGGCCGGCAACCTCAGGGTTTCAAACCTGGGTCCTCCACATCCCAGTCTGATGCTCTATCCCAGGGGTCCCCAAACTTTTTACACAGGGGGCCAGTTCACTGTCCCTCAGACCGTTGGAGGGCCAGACTACAGAAAAAACTATGAACAAATCCCTATGCACACTGCACATACCTTATTTTAAAGTAAAAAAACAAAACGGGAACAAATACAATATTTAAAATAAAGAACAAGTGAATTTAAATCAACAAACTGACCAGTATTTCAGTGGGAACTATGGGTGCGGATGCGTCCTGTGCTCCTCTCACTGACCACCAATGAAAGAGGTGCCAGGGGGCTGGATAAATGGCCTCAGGGGGCCGCAATCGGCCCACAGGGCCATAGTTTGGGAACCCCTGCTCTATCCGCTGCGCCACCACCTGGTCAGGCTAAAATGCAAAATTGTTAGAAAAAAAATTTAGGAGAGTATATGTCTAACCTTGAGATGGTGGAATTATTTTGAGAAATGAAAAGTGATGACTCAAAATTTTTGAAGACTGAGAATCAGGTCAAAGACACACGACAAACTGAAGGGGAGAAGAGCCCACATGACCAAGAGCTGCCATCATCCTGACACATGGCCCTGTAAGCTCACAGGGAAGGGCAGACTCGGAGAGGAGGGAGGTGACGAGGCCACTGCACGCAGAGATGGCCACAAATGAGACTGAAGCAAGCAGATAGTTCCATGAGCAGCCAGCGAAACATCGGGTGCACTGTGGACTGAGGGCGAGGGCGTGGGGAGACGGGCACAGCCTGGTTTTGGCCGTGAGTCACTGCAGCCTGTTAGGAGAGGCACCTGGCATTACGTGTCAGAACTAACGTGCCCACTAGCCGGGCAGGCAGACCATGTGGGACGGGCGCACTGGTGAGTGAGGACCTGCTTTCGAGAGCAGTGTGGCGGCTGTGTTCATGGTGGCGTGTACAACCCAGAGAGCCCACAGGTTTCAGTGTGATTGGGTCAGTCATGGACTGTTCATTCTATGTAGAAAGTGTAGCTTTTAAAACATGCTCTCCTGACCTGGGGTGGCGCAGTGCATAAAGCGTCCACCTGGAACGCCGAGGTCACCAGTTCAAAACCCTGGGCTTGCCCAGTCTAGGCACATAAAGGAAGTAACTACTATGATCTGATGCTTCCAGCTTCTAAGCCACCTACCTTCTCTAAAAATAAATGATATCTAAAATAGATAAATAGATGAAACACATGCTCAATTCCAGGCGATTTCTCCATGACGTATGATAAAGCTGGTTGAGTGAGTGTCCAGGCTTGTCCTGCTGTCTTTGTCTGCGGGGAAGCCCTACAGTGTAGCTGCGTGTAGGGACCTGGTGCAGGGGTGCGGGCAGGCACGCTGGCAGACTGGGTGCAGGTCCCCCCCAGGGTCCTGGTTGCCGAGGTTCTCCGTCAGGCACCCCCAGCAGCTGGCAGACTGGGCACGGGGTCCTCCCCCCTAGGATCCCCCCCCAGGGTCCTGGTTGCCGAGGTACTCCGTCAGGCACCCCCAGCAGCTGGCAGACTGGGCGGGGGTCCCCCCAGGGTCCTGGTTGCTGAGGTATTCTGTCAGCCACCCCCAGCAGCGTCTGCCTGATGGGAATTTATATCCTGGGGCTGTGGGCGTGATGTAGCAGCATGAGCGTGTAATACTCCCTAATAAAAAGGAGAAGTGAGGGTAGTAGAGAAGCAGATGAATAGTAGAGTTTTACTAAACAGACAAACAAAAACCCCTCCAATTCTCAAAAAAGAGAATTTCACCACAATCATTTATTTTGTGTTTAAGCATACTTTAAGCGTGGCCCATTTTTCTAGACATGAACCAGAAATGTTCGTGTAATGGTAAAATGACATGGAATATCTGAAAATCATCTCTCACTTTATCCACATGAAATAGAATGGTCTTTGGGATGTATGGATTTACGTTCTGAGTACATTTTGGAGTGGAACGGGGTGTAATTAGTTGCCAGCCGTGGTGAGGATTTCTAATGTACCTTTTCAGAAAGGAGTTGAGGCAGTCCCAGTCAATATTTTGTTGTTTTTACAAAAGTGTTAATCAAAAGAGAATTCCTGGTCCATTCTGCGAAGGTGAGGAAAGCAGGAACGCCTGCTCACTGACCAGGCGTAGTCCCTGGGTTACTGGGTCTGTGCTCCCTAGCGTGAGGAGGTGAGAGGTGGGAAGGGGAACAGCTGTCATTGTCCCTTAGCCAAGGGGGCACGCTGATTCCCTGGGGGAGAAGATCCTCAAGTGTCGGTCACCTGGGACCTGGAGTGGGCATGGCGGCTTTCATGTGGAGGAGCACCACAGTTTCGCCACAAGGTCAGAAGCTGTGGCTGTGCGGCTTTTCCTTCACAGGCTTAGGCCAGCAAAGAGCAAGTCAGAGGCAGTCTCAGCCAAAGGGAGCTCACTTCTGACATGTAGTCGGTGGCGCTTCATCTTCGCCTCATTAATGTATAGTCCCCTTACTGTCTTCAGTAGAGCTGAGTAGAAACTTTCCTTTATGCTGTGAATAAGGTAAAGATTTGCAAACTGAGGTTCATTTGGGAAGTTTAGGACCGCTCCTTTTAAGTGCCCTCACAAAAACTATACTTTCAGGGATCATTTCTCTAGTTTGTTAAGTGCTCTCACTTCAGAAGAATTTATATGAATACAACTAGGTGAAGCAGATTAGAAATCGCTCTGACCCAGTGCTAAAAGTCTATCTTTTAATAATTTTTATTTAGTTAACATTTTGCTAACTTAAATTATGGTCATTTGTGTTTATTTCAATAACTTTAAAGGAATTTCTTAACAGTTTTTATTATTAGGAAAGGCAGATTTCCCCTAATATATATAACCTTAGCCTTATACGGAATTTTGGTTAGGATTTGTTTGTATCTAACATTAAGTTCTACTTAAATAAGGACTTAATTTATGGAAATTCTCTGGTTTCCTTTTTTAATTTCTTAATTCTGAATATTCGGTAATGTAGTGTTAAATTGTACAGAATAATTAACAGGTGGGTCATTTAAGCCTCAATTTAGACCTGTTGCACCTACCAGTTTTAAAATTGAAAAATTAAGAAGGTATTTGTTATCTACACATGAAATCCTACAGACTCCAATAGTTTCTCATGGACAGTTAACAGTTGACAGTAGTTGTATCAATTTGCTTTGTTATTTTAAGTTCAGACTTTTTTGTAAATGTTATGTACACATTGAATCTCTCTGGCGAGTCCTGGACTTGGCGATTGGCAGTGGTGTCTGTGGCCGCATCCACCCTCGCACCTGTTGCCCGGATGCGGCCCGCGCCCTGCGCAGCCAAGCCGGTGGTCAGTGAGCGTGCCGCTTGTTTGACGTGTGCTGTTTTCTCTTTCAGACGGGGAACTGGTGCTTTTAAATCCAGAGTGGGACTGCCTGCGCCTGCTCCTGTTATCAATAGCAAATACGGACTCAGAGAAACAGATAAACGTTTAAATAGGCTTAAAAAGTTAGGTGACAGCAGCAAAAACTCAGACAGTCAATCTGTCAGCTCTAACACTGATGCAGACACCACTCAGGAAAAAAACAATGCAAGTAAGTAAGGGAGGTTTGCTAAGCGTATCTTTTTTTTAAAGTGTTTTCACACAATTTGTTCTCTAACGCGTGCTTCAGTCGCTTTGATCTTGTAAATATCGCGAGGAGCCCGGGACTCGCGCCTCAGCAGCATTCCAAGGTTTTAGAAAGTTTGCCCTCAACAGCGCTCGGTCCCACCTCCAGTTGAAGTGTGTACTCGAGACTGATTTGTCTGCCTTTTTTTTGTTTGTTTGACTGCTTGGTAACTGGTAATTAAATTCATCATCTGTTCCGGGGTTGTCATGCATATGTTTGAAAGAAACATTTTCAGTGTGTTAGTGTCAGTATAATTATGTCCCTCCGTCCTCCAGGGAGTCAGGACTGGGTGGATGCTCTGGGCACCTGGTGCCCATGCCTCGCCAGTCTGTTAGGGCTGATGGTGGACTTGGGAGTTATAGCTTCCTGTTTACTACTTACTTGCCTTTTTCAAAATGAACTCACCCAGTTCGCTAAAACACCAGTTGCCAGACTCAGAATTGTGATAAAGGAGCATTTTAAATGCCATTGTACTATGACAAATTGGCCACTACTGAAAGTAGCAGGATGACAAGGAGAAAGAATTAAGCTTTAAGATACAAGTTGTGCTGGTGGGGGTGGGGGGCAAGACCTAATGGAACTGGAAAAAACGAAAAGGAAGAATAAAGAGAAAAGAAAGAGAAGAAAGCCTAAATGAACAAGAAAACACATCCTCTTGATGGAGTCTTGAAGTCCTGGAACCATTCTGATTGCCACTGATTGTCACTTGGGTAACACTGGTCTCTCGAGTCCCGTTGAAGTAGGGGGCTTCTTGATCTGACTTGTCTCCGACAGGAATCAAGTTCAAAAGTTTGGACTTGGTGGTCCCCCAAGTGTGCCTGCCCTGGCACTCTGAATGCCAACAGGTCCTTCTTAGCGCCTGAGTGCCCTCTGAGGTCTGGTTCTTTTAGGCTCTGCTCCTTCACTTTCACATGTTTTCAGCACAGCACTGAGTGCTCTCCTCCCTCACAAAAACCCTCAAGAAGAGGGAGGGTGTCTCCCAGGATGACAGAGGTCACTGCTGGGAATTCACAAATCCACCTGCCGCTGGGAGTCAGAGGCCAGATGTCACCGCTGTGCTGTAAAAGCAATCCTGTGTCCCTAGTCCGGTTTATAACATCCAGAGTGAACAAAAGCAGAGCAGTTAGTCCATCAATTCACTGTTGACTGTTGGTTCTAATAATAAATGCAGCGTGATCAATGTCTGCTTTCTGAGTCTGGTTCCTTGACGAAACTGGAGACTTGTGAAACCTGTAGGTAGAGATGGCCACTACGCTGTCTACCTTCAGGCTCTGTGACATTCTTGGGGGAGGGCTCGTTTATGAATTAAATTAGTGTCTGAGTTATAGCTTCTGAACTCAGTACACCATTTAATCAAGAAATTGGAATACAAATATTTTTTATAAGGTGTTGAGTATACTTCTATGTCACCATCAGGGAAGTGTAACAATAAACCAGTATTTACTGAAAGCCTGTTAGTAGTTGAGAGTTACAAAGAAGTGGGAGGCTTGCCCTCCCCTTGAGGAGTTTATGCCTTAGCTCCAGGGTAGAACGGGTGCAGAGATGCCTTAGCTCCAGGGTAGAACGGGTGCAGAAATGCCTTAGCTCCAGGGTAGAACGGGTGCAGAGATGCCTTAGCTCCAGGATAGAACGGGTGCAGAGATGCCTTAGCTCCAGGGTAGAAGAGGTATAGAGATGCCTTGGCTCCAGGATAGAACGGGTGTAGAGATGCCTTAGCTCCAGGGTAGAAGAGGTATAGAGATGCCTTGGCTCCAGGGTAGAACGGGTGCAGAGATGCCTTGGCTCCAGGGTAGAACGGGTGCAGAGATGCCTTGGCTCCAGGATAGAACGGGTGTAGAGATGCCTTAGCTCCAGGGTAGAAGAGGTATAGAGATGCCTTGGCTCCAGGGTAGAACGGGTGCAGAGATGCCTTGGCTCCAGGGTAGAACGGGTGCAGAGATGCCTTGGCTCCAGGGTAGAACGGGTGCAGAGATGCCTTGGCTCCAGGGTAGAACGGGTGCAGAGATGCCTTGGCTCCAGGGTAGAACGGGTGCAGAGATGCCTTGGCTCCGGGGTAGAACGGGTGCAAAGAGCCAGGCAGAGCAGACTGCCTGGAGGCGGCTGCCCTGAGGGGCCTCCCACATTCAGCTGCCTTTCTGCAGGATGGCTGAGTCATTCCAGGGCTGGAGGAGGAGCCGCAGGTGTAGCCCAGTCGTCTCTGAGGCCAGGTAGGCTCATCCCTGTTCACTGCAGTCCCCTTTCGCTCTCCGTGCGTTCTTTTTAGGCTGTTTCTTCTGGTGGTTGTGTCTCAACCATGCCCTTCTACCCTTGAGGAAGAAAGACTTTTTGAAATTGCAGCTGGGAGCAAAGCCAGAGCTCGCCGAGACTCAGGGTAGTGGACATCACTGTGTGTGCATCCCAGAGTGCTTTCTCCAGGCTCAGCTGCCCACGTCCGCCCGTACCTGGTCTAGGGCTCAGCAGCTGACAGAGAAACTGCTTTTCTAGAGCAGCATCTGTATTCTTTTTAAAGAAACATTTATGTCTAATGGGTAGAAAAATTTTCCTCCACCGTTTTTGAAAGGTGTCTCGAGAGCCACAGCCTGTCTCCTTTAGTGTCCAGCTGGTCTGCCAGCCTGAATGACAATGACACTGGTATCAGAAGGTTCTGAGTTTTTGGGTCTCGTGCCTCGGTGGCCAGACCACCCCCCATCGCCAGTGCTGTGACGTAGGACATGTCTGCAGATGCCACAGATGGGTGCAGAACCTGGAGGACTTGGCCAGTGGCATGTTTATCTTGACTCGGGCCATGTCCCAGCGGGCGTGGATTGCGGCTCTGCCTTTGACCCTCTGTCACCTGTCACAGACAGCACTTGTTGATCCAAGTGCACTTTGTTGCACAGGCTGCTTCCAAGCCCTTCCCAAAGGCCAGTTCCAAGCAGCCATCACTAGCCTGTGTCGGGCACGTAAGATGGAATCTGCTGGCTCCTCAACTTTATTTTTTATTTAGACAGGAAGGGAGATGAGAAGCATCAGCTCATAGTTGTGGCACCTTAGTTATTCATTGATTGCTTTCTCGTATGCACCTTGACTGGGGGCTCCATCCCAGACAGTGACTCCTTGCTCAAGCCAGTGACCTTGGGTTCAAGCCAGAGACCTTGGGGTCATGTTTGTGATCCCGCACTCAAGCTGGTGACCTCAGGGTTTCAAACCTGGGTCCTCAGCGTCCCAGATGCTCTATCCACTGCATCACTGCCTGGCCAGGCATCCCCAAGTTCTGAAGGTTTCAGCTTCTACGGTCCTCGTATGACCTCGGTTCCCATTGACCATATGTGCACCAGGGCTTCCCCGGTGCAGTGTGTGGACACGGCCCTGGTGCTCAGGCAGCTTCAGTACCGTGGCACTGCTCTGGTGTCTGGTCGTAGATCTTGTTACCACGCAGGGTGACCTCTTGATTTTTGAGAACACCCTGAAGTGACCATGATGCCCCTGCCATGGCTCCTTTACCCATGAGTTGGAACTGGCATACCATGGAGGCAGAGCTTAAAAACTTGCGATGGTGAGCCACAGACCTCAGTTCAGACCCCGTCTCTGCCCTTACCAGGTGGGCAGTTTTAGGCACATCAGTCCGTGTGAGTTTGGTGTTCACGTGGATAAAATTGCTCCGGCTTCAAAGCATGCTTATTAGCATTGAGAACATACTGACTTGGCTGGCCATTTACACAGCACCTACAGTATAATTACAGTGGTACCTTGAGATACGAATTCGTTCTGTAACCGAGCTCGTAAGTCAGTCAAACTGCCGATACTGGACCCGTGCGCCAACTAGTGGCAGCTTCCCGAATCACGACTTGTATCTGGGAATTTCGCTGGGATCTCAAACAAAAATATGGGCCAAGTCGCAGCTCGTATCTTAAAAAGAACCTTTTTTTGTATGTTGGTCTGTTTGTATCTCAAGGTACCACTGTACTAAGAGTTTGTATCTGCGCCTGAAATTATCGTGTAGGTTTATGCATTTGGGATCTGCCCTAGCCACCAGGGAAGAGAGGCACACATGGTGTCGGTGCTGATGCCAGGCAGGCGCAGGCACGCGTTGCTGCGTTTAAGTCAGAATTCTTAGTCTCTTGTTAGACCTTTACGAGTCATCACTGTGGCCAGGCCACTGTCTTTCTTCCTCCTTGGCCCTCCTGTTGCTGATACTTTCCAGGCGCGCAAGGAAGGTGCGGGGCCTTCGGCCCTTGCTGCTCCCTCATCTTAGTTACGCTCCTCACACTTCTCTTGTTCAGCTTGCTTTGTTGTCTTTTTTTTTTACTTTTAACTTGATAAGCACACCTCCGACCTGAACTTTTGATGAGATAGTGCTTTTTATTTTAATTTTTTTATTTACTCATTTTAGAGAGGAGACACAGAGTGAGAGAGAGAGAAAGAGAGAAAGGGGGGAGGAGCTGGAAGCATCAACTCCCATATGTGCCTTGACCAGACCAGTGCAGGGTTTTGAACTGGCGACCTCAGTGTTCCCAGGTCGACGCTTTATCCACTGCGCCACCACAGGTCAGGCGAGATAGTGCTTTTTAGATGAAATGAGAATACACTAAAAATACATGAACCTGAGTGGAACCTGAGAGGGAAGAATTTGTAGCATCCGTCTACTTCGTACTGGTCAGAACAAATACCAGGCGCTTTGTTGGCGGGTCACGGTGGTCAGCTGGCGTAATTCCGTGGGCAGGACAGGTATAGCAGGGAGAGCCAAGATCCAGAATCGCCAGGAAATGGGATTCCTCTAATGGGTTAAAATACACGCCCAAGTCGGGCTCTCTGGTGTCTTGGGATATATAGGAGGGGTAGCCTGTCCTACGTAGACAGTCGTGACCAGCTCCCTGGGAAGTGTGTCCTGCACTGGCTCTTAAAGGAAGGGTGGGAGTTGACTAAGCAAAGCAGAGGGAATTTTATTTTTTGTTTTTGGATTTTCCAAAGTGAGAAGCAGGGAGGCAGACAGACAGATTCCCGCATGCACCCGACCGGGATCCACCCAGCATGCCCGCCAGGGGGCAATGCTCTACCCATTTGGGCCATTGCTCCGTTGAAACTGGAACATTCTAGCACCTGAGGCGGAGGCCATGGAACCGTCCTCAGCACCTGGGCCAACTCTTCCAGTGGAACTTTGGCTGTGGGAGGGGAAGAGAAAGAGAGAAAGGAAAGGGGGAAGGGTGGAGAAGCAGATGGGTGCTTCTCCTGTGTGCCCTGGCTGGGAATCGAACCTGGGACTTCCACACTCTTGGCCGACATTCTATCACTGAGCTAGACAGCCAGGGCAGAAATTTTGTTTAAAAATATATATACAGCCTGACCAGGCAATGGCACAGTAGATAGAGTGTCAGACTGGGATGCAGAAGGACCCAGGTTTAAGACCCCAAGGTTGCCAGGTTGAGCACGGGTCCATCTGGCTTGAGCAAAAGCTCATCAGCTTGGACCCAAGGTCGCTGGCTCCAGCAAGGGGGTGCTCGGTCTGCTGAAGGCCCGCAGTCAAGGCACCTGTGAGAAAGCAATCATTGAACAACTAAGGTGTCACAACAAAAAACTGATGATTGATGCTTCTCCTCTGTCTCCGTTTCTGTCTGTCTGACTCTCTCTGTAAAAAATATATATATATATACACACGCACACACACACATATATATACATATATATACACACACATACACACACACACACACACACACACACACACACACACACAGGGATGACCTGGCTGGAACAGAAGGTGGGAAGAAAGGATGCGAGTGTAATTGAAGGCTTTGGGCTTTTCATTCTTAGGGCATTATGTTAGTGAAAAGTTTAAAGCCCAGAAGTGGTGTGGCATGCTAGGAAGTGCAGCCAGGCTGCATGGTGGGGAGCAGGGTGTTGGGTGGGCAGTAAGAGAGTTGAGCAAGGGTGGACGCTGTTGCCCTCATTCAGGCAGAAGGTTGTGGCACTGGCAGTGGAGAGAGGCGGACAGCTCCGGCCACACTGCAGGCTCACACTCCACAGGATGGGGCAGTTGATTTGGTGAGGTCATTAGGGAAAGCAAGCATCAAGAATGACCTTCCGGTCTCTGCTTGGGAAGCTGGGTGGATGGTGGTGTTATTGACCAAAATGGAGAACTTAAAAGGAAAAGGAGAAGCAGCCATGGGACTTGATGGTGAGTTCAACTGAAGCATGTTCATTGAGGGGCTTATGAGACAGCCTTGGAGGGAGGCCCCAGTGCCAGGGGTTGTTTGGTGATACGGGTCTGAAATGTAGGAGAGTCGCGCTAGAGAAGGTACTGCCAGCAGTACTTTGGGGACTGCCAGCAGATCGATGGTGGTAGCCATGGGTGGGTGCTTATCACGCAGAGACTGTGGTTTCCCACGGCCTTGGGACCACAGAGCCTGAGGAATGCAGCCTCAGGCAGATGGAGGGAGAGTGCTCTCTGGAGCACAAGGAAGGAGGGCTTTCCCAGAAAATGAGCCGTGAGCAATGTTGCATTCTGCGGGAAAAGGTAAGGGCTGAAAGTGTTCACTGGGCTGCATGACCTGGAGGTGGTCAGAGAGATTGGCCAAGGCCCCCGTGCTGTGAGGGGCAGACTGGACCAGATATGGTGGGTGTGAAGTGAGGGTGGGATGGGAGAAGGGGGAACAAGGTTGAGAACCACTAAACTTGGTCCTGGAACGACCCTTGAAGAGTCACAGGCTCAGCAGAGCACCACCGTAGCCACTTCCAGGAAAGCTGAGCACAGAACGGGGGTGTGCGCTCACAGCCGTAGGCCTGTCGCTACGTCCGCCTGGGAGGAAGCCTCGTAGGCAGAAATTCTTTAGCAAAAAAAAAAATGCCTCAAATAGCCTTATATTTTAAAAATAATTTCTAGCACGTTCAGTATAATTTCAGTTCCCATAAATCAGTTCTCAAATGGAGAGGTACCCAAACTTCACTACTATTCCAAAAATAGTGGCCTCCTTGGTAACAGCCCACAAAGATCAGCACGTTCTCAGTTCAGTCCGTGGACCTCGTTCTTGGGAATTCTGCCGATTTGGATACCTCAGCACCATTTATGAGCCAGTCTTGAGCACAGAGCCTTTTATTCTTGGTGGTATGATGCTTTTGGAACGTTTGTTACTCATTCTTGCTCGCAGTAAAAACTGCTGGTGACTTCCTTTCTTATCCGTGCAGAAGGAACAGCAGTTGCCTGACAGTCCTCAGGCATGCGTGTAGTAAGCAACAGTCTTGTCAGGCAGTGTGCTGGGCTCTCCCACATTCATTGTGCTTCTATTTCCCAGTGAGAGACGGTGGTTATTAGTTTGGTCATCTCAGCTTCCCTAGCGAGTGATTTAAAAGGGGTATTTTTTTTATGGGAAAGAGGTTTTCCGACAGGGAATGCAGGAAACTACAGTGCTCACAAAAATTAGGGGATATACACAGCCTGACCAGGCGGCGCAGTGGATAGAGCGTTGGACTGGGATGCGGAAGACCCAGGTTCGAGACCCCGAGCTCGTCAGCTTGAGCGTGGGCCCATCTAGCTTGAGCAAAAGCTCGCCAGCTTGGACCCAAGGTCGCTTGCTCCAGCAAGGGGTTACTCGGTCTGCTGGAGGCCCGCGATCAGGGCACATGTGAGAAAGCAATGAACAACTATGGTGTCGTAACGGCAACGAAAAACTAATGATTGATGCTTCTCACCTCTCTTTGTTCCTGTCTGTCTGTCCCTATCTATCCCTCTCCCTGACTCACTCTCTATCCCTGTAAAAAATTTTAAAAAAATTGGGTATTTTATCGCTTCACATTTATTTTGAAATATTCCCTCATTTTTGTGAGCAGTATAATTGAGAAGTTGACTCATAAAATGCTGTTATATGTGATCCAAATGTAAATGCAGAGGAAGACATAGAGGTGGCAGAAGGTCAGAGGCCCCTTTTGGGGAGCTGCTTAAACCCGAGTCACATTTGGAAGCCTGTTGTAAAGCCCGTCACCTTTCACCATGGTCCTCGAGGTCTTCCCAGGCGATCATCGCCATCTTCATGTGTCCTCAGCCAGCGGAAGGATGCTGAGGGCTGCAGGCGGTCATGGGAGTTCTGCTGCTCCTGGTGCCACAGGGAATGACTTAGGGCAGTTCTTTGGGGTTGATCATTGTTAATACAACGTGTGGTTCCTGGGACCTCTTCTTGTTTGAAACGGTTGGAATTTCAGAATGTCTCTTTGAGCCCACTTGCAATGTATTTCTGTTGTATATTGCTAGTCAAATAATATACCTAGAGTTAATGAGTCATTAGATATTAGAAGCCTACTTAAAAATGATTATTTTAAGAATTTGTGAAAGGAAAAAAAAACCTTGGGATTTTTTCCCTTAGCTTTACTTCAAATCTTTTATGTGGTAAAATACTAAGTCAGAAGAAATACTTGGTTTGGAGCCGTGTCATGATAGATGACAGAGAAGCGCAGTGGGAAACCTAGCTACCTGGTACCGAGAGCTCTCTCAACCCCGCTCAGAAGCCACAGCTGCTCTGGAAGCTAGCGGCAGACACTGGCTAGCAGGGGAAAGCAGGGCGGCCCGGGGCGCCTGGGGCTGCCTTCCCTGTGTTTGGACGATATGGTTTGAATGTGACATCGCTGAGAGACTAGTGTGGGGCAGTTTTCTGTTATTACCAAGGCTGTTTTTCATCGCATTTTTTTCTTTTTAACTTTGCAGCTTCTAGTCGGAAATCTTCAGTTGGTATAAAAAAGACCAGCAAAAGCAGAACGTTAACGAGGCAATCTATGTCACGAATTCCAGCTTCTTCTTCCAACTCTACCTCATCTAAGCTAACTCACATAAATAATTCCAGGGTACCAAAGAAACTGAAAAAGCCTGCCAAGCCTTTACTTCCTAAGGTGAAGTTAAGAAATCATTGCAAGCGGCTGGAGCAGAAGACTGCTTCGAGAAAACTCGAGATGGGAAACTTAGTCCTTAAAGAGCCTAAAGTAGTTCTGTACAAAAACCTGCCCATCAAAAAGGATGTGGAGGCGGAGGGACCAGTACAAGCCACTGCGGCCAGCACGGCCGGTGGGTGCTTAACGAGACACGCGGCGAGAGAGCACAAACAGAGCTCCGGGCGGGGGCCGTGTCCCACCGAGCCTGGGGACGGTGCTTCCGGCACGTATACGACCAGGCGGTCTGTGAGGACGAGAACGAACTTGAAGGAGACCTCTGACATCAAGCTTGAACCAAATACATCAGATGGCTACGAGAACAGCCTGACCGAGCCTGGCGAAGACGGCGGCGAGCAGCCAACCCCTGCGGCCAAGGAAGAAGACCTGGCTCCGGACATGGCCCATAAGGGGGAAGCAAAGTGCCCCAAGAATGACAACAGCATGGCAAAAAAGAAGTCACGACAAGGAAAGCTTGTGAAGCAGCTGGCGAAAGCAGACTCCGGTGCAGCACAGGATCCCCCAACAGAGCCCTGCACGGGGCCGGATGCGATGGCGCCCCTCCCCCTCCCTCTCCCCCTCCCTGATCAGGGCAAGCTCGGCGGCTGCGCGGAGGCGGGGCCCGGAAGCTACGTGGGCTGGGCCCCTTCCCCGGCCGGCGGCTCCATGGTGACATCAGATAGCTTCAAAACAAAAGACGGCTTCAGAACTGCAAAAAGTAAAAAGAAGAGGCGAATCACCAGGTATGACGCACAGCTGATCCTGGAAAATAACTCGGGGATTCCCAAATTGACTCTCCGTCGGCGTCACGATAGCAGCAGCAAGGGGAACGACCCTGAGAATGATGGCATGAATTCTTCCAAAATAAGCATCAAGTTGAGTAAAGACCATGAAAACGATAACAATCTCTACGTAGCAAAGCTCAATAACGGATTTAACTCAGGACCCGGCAGCAGCGCTACCAAGCTTAAGATCCAGCTGAAGCGGGACGAGGAGGGGCGGCGCGAGAACGGGGTGTGCTGCAGCGACCCCCTCTCGCTGCTGGAGTCGCGGATGGAGGTGGACGACTACAGTCAGTACGAGGAGGAGAGCACAGACGATTCATCCTCCTCCGAGGGCGAGGAGGAGGAGGACTATGATGATGACTTCGAAGATGACTTTATTCCCCTTCCTCCGGCCAAGCGATTGAGGCTCATAGTTGGGAAAGACTCCATAGATATTGACATTTCTTCCAGGAGAAGAGAAGATCAGTCTTTAAGGCTTAACGCATAAGCTCCGGGTCTTCGTGTGACCTGGGATAAAATTACTTTAAAAGAAATTAAAAAAAAAAAAATTCCAGTCAATTATTCCTCTACTGAAACATGTTAGTGGCAGCACTTCTCTGGTTCTCCTCCCCTATCAGCATAATGCGTAGGCCGTGTACAGCGTACTGACTCTTCCGAAGTCTGGTTTGTGCAGATTTGTATTGTACTTTTTCAATAGCCTTCTCACGTGCAATTCTTAGAGGGAAAGCCCTGTTGTAAAATAAAGGCTCAAGCAGGACTGTACAGCGTAGGCAACTTTCCACACAGGACGTTGAACACGATAATGTGGCTCTACACAATTTTTTTTTTAACTTTTAAGAGCATCATCTGGCTCTTTAATATATGACTAAACAATAATTTAAAACAAATCATAGTAGCAGCATATTAAGGTTTTTCTAGTATATGCTAATATCACCAGCAATGACCTTTGGCTTTTTGATTTATTTGCTTAGATGCCCTCCTCTGGGAGTTTGGGCAGTACCACCCGCTTGCTGGCCCAGGCGTACTGTGCCGTTACCTTTGGGAGGCCTCGGTTCAGTAGCACACCATTGGTTGGGAGGCAAATTGGTTTCTTTAAAAAAAAAGTACAATTCCATGTGTGACAGCCAACTTCTCAGTACATTCTATGTACGAGGGTAGCAGTGTGCAGGATGAGTTTGGATACGGCGTATTTATTGCTTGTCATGTAAATTAAAGACCTTGTATTTAACACTTTTCAATACTTTTAGATAAAATTGTTCTTTGCAAGAATGATTGGTGCTTATTTTTTCAAAAATTTGCTGTGAACAGTGTGATGACAACAAGCGACATTGATCTGATAATGAACTACAGCTCTCTTCATGTGGGTCTTCAAGTTTTCTGTTGCACTTGTAAAATGCTACAAGGAATATTAAAAATTCTATTCACTTTAACTTATAATAGTTTATGAAATAAAAAACATGAGTCACAGATTTTGTTCTGTGGTAACCTTATAAAAATGTTTTTGTCTTTGAAATTCAATGTAAAGAACTGAAAACAGTTGTATATATGTTGTAAATATTTGTGTGTTGTGAGAAATTTTTGTCATAAGAAAATTAAAAAGAACTTACCCAGGAAGGTTTTTAAGTTTAGGAATAAATCCATGCCAATAAAATAGGAAATTATAAATATATAGTTTTAAGCACTGCCTCAGTGGGAGTTCTTGGCTTATGTTAGTTTATGTATGAAAAATATCAAAAAGAGTTTTTGAGTATATTATCAGTTAAACAAAAGAGTCATTTAATTTGTTTTTGAAGCACTTTGAAAAATTAATTTTAAGTAACTTAATGAGCAAAAACTTTACTACTTTATGTTCAGTACCAGCTTTTCATTTTTCTGGGTTATTTTTCGAATCATTGGACAAAAGAAGCAGGGAGTAGGAATCTGACCGCGGTCGCCGCCAGCAGGTCTCTGCTGGGAAGTGTGTGCGCACCTTGCTCCTCAGTAGAACCAAGCGAGGGGATTCGTGTCGTGTCTAGAAAGGTAGCCCAGGTTGCAGAAGGTCAGAAGGAGTCCGCAGGTCATGAGATGTCCTGTGGGAAAGAAAAATAACCCTCCATGCTTGCTTTTCCTGATTTCATTCCTGCCAGTGTCCAGATTCTGGGAAATTCAGTTCCTTAACACTATTGCTATTCACAAGAGAGGTTTTTGTTTTGTTTTGAAGTTAGAGGTTTCTTTCTCTTCACGTTCTTCAAGGAATTACTTCTGTGGTGTCATGTCGTCTCATCCCCATGTCACGGTGCAGTTTCACCCCTCAGGTAGAGGCACACACACGGCTTGCTCTGGCCAGAGCTCCCTGCCCCGCAAAGTAAGTTTGTCCCAAGGCCCTCGGAGCACGTGACAGACAATGCCCAGTCCCCCGCGGTGTCCCTATGTAGAGGGGGAGTCCTATGCCCTGAGGAGAGTCCAGCTCAGACCCTTGTGTCTGGAAAGCACCAGGGAGCGGCGGCCACCTCTCGCTGCCCAGCCTCAGAGTGTTCTGTACAGGCTCAGAGACCACATCTTGGGCTGTTTTCTTAGAATACCATTAATACACCTATTTCAGGAATTCCGATCTTAAGGAAAAATTAATAAAAATAACCCCATTTTCCACCTCCCCCACACACATTTAACTTGTGTTTCGGTAACTTATTTATGATGTTAGTTTTCATTTGATTGCGGTCTTGTCCTTTGAGGCTGGCCTTCCCGTGGGTCTGAGCAGTGACCCTCGGTAGCCATCACTGCTTCAGGAGTCGGTGTGCACAGGCGCTGGTAGGCGCTGCAGATGCTTCCAGGGAAGCCCAGTTTCCAGTTGCAAGTGAGGGGCCTCGGAGCTGTTCTGGCTCTGCTGTGGGGGGCGGCGCAGCCGCACTGGTGACCACTTGGAAAGAGTTCAACAAAACTTTCATCCAATAAAACTCTCAGCTCGAGCTTATGCAATGATTGGTAAAGACTTTGGCATTGTAAGAATTAGGAAATGATCATAGAAATATATGTAAAGTTTTCAACTTTCAGTCATTTTTCAAACTACTGTTTTCAATTGTTTCGCTGAGTTGTAATACTTTTGAGATACAATGTATTCCTGTACTGAAAGAATGAAAAAAAAGGACTTTTTCAGCATTTGAGGTAAGTTCTTTAACGTTTCATTAAAAACATTTTATACAAATATTTTGTACATGCACTTGCAGTATTGAGGTTAATCATTTTAATAAATTCGGAAATTAAAACAGTTTGGCCGGATGTTCACTGTATCTGAGAAGGAAAGATCGAAGTGATTTTTCTCCCACAAGGTTTCCATTTTAAAAGTAGAGTTTGTAAAAGAGCAATTCTAAGCTTTTCAATCTCTATGAGAGTTGAATTCCCGTGCCCTGACCTTTTGTTTCGGGTTTAGAAGACCTTTTAACACTCAGTTTAAAAGAAAAGGGTGGGCCCTAGCTGGTTAGCTCAGTCAATTAGAGCATCATCCTGAAACACTAAGGTCGCAGGTTGGATGCCTCGTCAGGGAACTCATGGGAAGCAACCAATGAATGCCCAACCAAATGAAATAACAAATGAATGCTTCCTTCTCTAAAACCAAGCTGAGTTTTTGTTGTTTTATTTTACAGGGACAGATAGGGACATACAGACAGGAACAGAGACAAGAAGCACCAATCATCAGTTTTTCGTTGGGACACCTCAGCCGTTCACCGACTTCCCTCTCACACGTGCCCCAACCACAGGCCTTCAACAGACCAAGTAACCCCCTACCCGAGCCAGCGACCCTGGGTTCAAGCTGGCGAGCTTTTGCTCAAGCCAGATGGGCCCGCTCACAAGCTGGCAACCCTGGGGTCTCGAACCTGGGTCTTCCGCATCCCAGTCCAACGCTCTATCCACTGTGCCACCGCCTGGTCAGGCCCAAACAGTTTTGTTTTGTTTTTACAGGGACAGAGAGAGAGGGATAGATAGGGACAGACAGACAGGAACAGAGAGAGGTGAGAAGCATCAATCATTAGTTTTTTGTTGCTGTTGTGACACCATAGTTGTTCATTGATTGCTTTCTCACATGTGCCTTGACCGCGGGCCTTCAGCAGACTGAGCCACCCCTTGCTGGAGCCAGAGACCTTGGGTCCAAGCTGACGAGCTTTTGCTCAAGCCAGATGGGCCCATGCTCAAGCTGGCGACCATGGGGTCTCGAACCTGGGTCTTCTGCATCCCAGTCCGATGCTCTATCCACAGCGCCACCGCCTGGTCAGGCAGGCCCAAGCAGTTTTTTAAAAAATTAGTTTTATTTATTTATTTTAGAGAAGAGGGGAGGAATAGGAAGCATCAACTCCCATATGTACCTTGACTGAGCAAGCCTAGGGTTTTGAACCGGCTACCTCAGTGTTCCAGGTCGATGCTTGATTCACTGTGCTACCACAGGTCAGGCCCCAAGCAATTTTTTTATAAAAGGGTAACCACTCATTTTTTTCTATGAGCAGGCTACTTCTAAAGGACACACTGGTAATCCTTGGAGCCATAAAGTCTTTTGCAACCCAATTATTAATGGTTCCTGGTTTCTCCTCACTGACTTGGACAGAACTCCCATGTGTCCTTTCTCCAGCCACTGTAGCAAAACCTAGTTGAAAGAGCAAATAGGACTGGGTGATGGGCTCAGGAGTCAGAAAACCTGAGTGTCCCCAGCTTGGCAACATCCAAGTGACCCTCGACAGGCTGCTGATCCCCAAGACCTCCTACCACTTGGAAGTCAGTGTGGACACTTGGTGACCTGGTGCATGGCAGGTAGGCTGCAGGATGAGCCGTGTGCACGCCATGGGGCCAAATGGAAAGCACTGCCTTCCTGAGTCATTGAAATACCCACCCAAACTAGGGTCCCTGGTGTGAAAATGGCCAACGGCTCGCATGCCTGTTACGTATTTCATCTTACTCGGTCTCGGGTTTTCTCTCTACTTCGTTCCAGTAACCAGCAGCATTCGCTTGTCCCATGCTACCCGGATTCCTTGGGTGGTTTCTGTTAAGTGCTAGGGCTCTGTCACTGTGCCATCATGCCTCCTGCAGAACCCCATGGCACTCAGAGCAAAGTGCAGGCAAGGTGACCTCAGGGACATTTTTGTAAGTGCGACCTTAGCATGCAAGGGGGGGGGGGAGGTGAGAAGATCTCCAACCTTCTCCCTCCCCGATGTCATTGGAGTGCGGGCATTGTGTCTGCAAAGGGGCTCAGAGGAGAAGTGGACTTTGATTGCTCAGGAAGGGGTGGGTGTGTGGGTGGCCAGGATTGGAGAAGGGGTCCCCACCCCAGCATGCCGCCACTCCTCCCTGCAGCGGCTCTACTTGCCTCCCGGGGATTGAGCTCTTGTGCATGCAGTTGTAAAACTGCTCATCGGGAGGATGTAGGACGGACTGCAGTCCCATACAGATGGCTTTGGTAATGTCCTTTAAAAAAAATAAGTCTGGCCTGACCTGTGGTGGCGCAGTGGATAAAGCAACGACCTGGGAACACTGAGGTCGCCAGTTCAAAACCCTGCACTGGTCTGGTCAAGGCACATATGGGAGTTGATGCTTCCAGCTCCTCCCCCTTCTCTCTCTCTCTCTCTCTCTCTCTCTCTCTCTCTCTCTCTCTCTCTCTCTGTGTCTCCTCTTTAAAATGAATAAAAAAATAAGTCTGGTCCTGGTCCATGGCACAGTGGGTAGAGTCCCCTCCCAGAGCACTGAGGTCTCTGGTTCGATTGCAGGGTCACTGGTTCTACCCCTGTGGTTGCCGGTTTAAGCCTCAGTCAGAGCACATATGAGAAGCAATCAATGGCACAACTAAGTGGAACAGAGAGTTGATGCTTCTCTCTCTCTCCCCAACCTCTCTTTAGAAAGAAAAAAAAATTTTTTTTAAGTCTACGTGTTACTGGATCCTGTGTTGTTGGATTTGTGTTTTTCTGATAAGTTGCAGTAGGCAGTGACATCTGTCTTTGGGGGTCAGCCACCCTGTTGAGTGTGCTCCACTAAGGGGAGGCAGAGCTTGTTGGGTCAGCTTAGGCACAGCGGGGGCTGGCGGAACTTTGCAGATGGGTTTCTGTTGGTAAGGCTTGCTCGCTTGTGCTTTGCCTGATCAGTGCTGAGCGTGCGCCAGCACCCTGTGTGTATAGCCGATGTAGGGCTACGGGCACTTGGCCTCAGGGCTGACGGTGGATTGCAGATTGGCTGCCTACCACTGTGAGGGGCCATTTTGCTGTTCGTTTACCTGAGGCTGTGAGAAGGGATTTTTTTCCCTGCCTGTTTGCTCATCTGCCATTGCGAGACTCTAATAAACAGGAATGGCCGGATACTTTCTGGTTCCGCAGTTTCTCTACCATCTGCATGAATCCAATGGGGACCTGCCTGGCCTTGGCCACCGGCGTTACAGTTTTCCAAGCTGAGCATGCGGCATCCAGAGCAGCAGGAGACAAGGGAGTCAAGTTGCATTCCTTTGACGTGTTGAACATACAATGTGTTCAGGGCTAGGGGGAAGGGGGAAAGATGAGAGAGTCTTCCTTGGGGGGTGTGATGAAAGCCACAGGAGCACGTGGAATAGTAGGAAAGAGGAGCATCAGGGCCCTGCTCACACAGGCACAGGCAGGGGCCGTCGGGGCACTGGTCGTAGGGGCACTGGTCCTCGGGACGCAGCGAGCACAGCTTGGGGCAGCAATCCCGGGGCACTGAGGAGGGAAAGGGCAGAAGCTTGGCTGTGATGGAGTGGAGGGTGACAGCAGAGGGGAGGTGGGATGAAGGAGGGGGTTCGTTCCATTAATAAAGGACAAGCAGGTCTAACAAGATGAGAAGCTTCCATGGGACGTGAGTTCCAAGAAGGAAAGTGAAGGATTTCATCAGAGTCTGGGGGAGGATGGGGTGGTCTTTGGAGTCTCACTCGGGCTTCCTTGGTAACTAACAAGAGGCAGTGAGCCTGACCAGGCAGTAGCGAAGTGGATAGAGCATCAGACTGGGATGCAGAAGACCCAGATTCGAGACCCCGAGCTCGCCAGCTTGAGCGTGGGCCCATCTGGCTTAAGCAAAAGCTCGCCAGCTTGGACCCAAGGTCGCTGGCTCCAGCAGGGGGTTGCTCGGTCTGCTGAAGGCCTGCAGTCAAGGCACATGTGAGAAATCAATGAACAACTAAGGTGTCGTAATGGCAATGAAAAACTAATGATTGATGCTTCTCACCTCTCTCCGTTCCTGTCTGTCTGTCCCTATCTATCCCTCTGTCTGACTCTCTCTGTCCCTGTGTAAAAAAAAAAAAAAAGAGGCAATGAGGTGGCCGATGGGGTAGGGACGGGGCTAGTAAGCCCATCCCAGCAGGATGGTTTCTATTCTGCAAAGCAGGGGACAGGTCGCCTGAGAGTGAGGAAGAGATGGGAGCATGAAGGAGATTTGGAATTGGTAAAGGGAAGGCAAGCCGACTAGAAGCCTAAGGTGACCAACTTTTTTACAATGAAAAGGAGGACAAAAATAAATAGAAGAAAACAATATTGTAAATAAAAGAAACATTTTATTCATTGCAACAATAATACTATAATATGATAAATGCATAATAAAAACACTTGTAATATTTTAGATTGTAATTATGCTTACATGCCTATTAATTTTTAATAATTGTAAGAAAAAAAGTGCTCATTTAGATACAAATACATCGCATCACACGCAATGGATCGACCTTGCATCGATTGAATACAGACATTTACAGATTAGTCTTCCAATATCAAAAAGGAGGACATGTAGGAGGACACTTTTCGAGGGAGGACAGAACTTGCCAGTCACGTGCCAGCACCAGTTGGTGTCTAGGCACCCATGGGCCAAGGCTGATGGGAGCGCTTCTCGGCACAGCTGTATGGCTCTCGGCTCGGTAGCGGCCACAGCAGGGCTGGAGGACGCAGGGCTGGGGTGGGCAGGAGAGGTCTCGCATGAAGGGCCCTGGCATGCACACAGGGTAGGGAGGAGACGAACAGTCTGCTGCCTGAGTGGGCCAGAGAAAATAGAGGTGCTGGAGGCCGGGAGGCACCTTGGTGGTCAGCGAGCAGTAGCTGGACAAAGGCAGTGTAATGCTGGTGGCCGAGGCCAGGCAGGTCTACACTGGACACCGGCAGACGGTGGAGGAACGGCGGAGCTGGAAAGCGGTGGGCCGTTCCCTTTTATTAGAGTCTCACAAGGCGGGAGAGCAAACAGGCAGGGACAACCGCTGTTTCTCACAGTGGCGGACAGGGAATAGGTGCCAAGGGAAAGCACTGTCGCCTTACGTGGACTCTACACACGTGGCTCTGCCACGTGCTCATGCACTAATCACGCAAAGTATAGGCAAGCCGCTGTTTTTCCAACTCGCAGGGAGGACAGGAGGCTGAGGTCAGAGGGTGGGCTCTCTCGGACGTTTGTAAGGGCTGCGTTTTCAATGACTAAGAGGTCCTAGGAAGGTTTGGGGGAGAGAGAGGGTCCTGGTTCAGCGAGACCAAGAGTTGCACAGAACTGAGGGCACCCGTGATGACAGCATACGACAGCCTTCACCGTGAGTCCTGGGAACCGAGCATCCATGCCTGCAGGCAGACCGCACAGGGGAGGTGCCCCACCCCTCTCCCAGGCTGGCGGGGACACCTTGCGGAACCACCCAGGAAGTGAGTAACTCTTACTCCTTCAGTGAACTAATGAGCCAGCCTGCCTGAGGTCACGTGGCTCATGGTGTGTGATGGAGAGGAATACCTACCCCAGATCCAGAACTGGCTTCGAGACCCCGCCCTCAAGGGTCACAGAGCCCAGCAGGGTCACTAGGGCCATTGCCAGTCACGAGTTAGTCACGAGGCTTCCCCTTTGCCAGGTGAATTCTGGAAGTCTCTGTGTCGGAAAACTTCCCTTGGGTGACAAATAGCAATCACTGCTTTTCACCCTCAATTCCAGGCAGTCAGGTGGGGCTCGGGGGGACTTTGCCCAAAGGTTCCCGTGCAGATAAGCGCGCTGCCCCACCCCCGTTCGTCAAGTACACGGGCAGGCAGAAGTAGGTTTGTTTACTGTGCCATTGTGACATTGTTTTTAATTTTCATTTTTATTTTATTGATTGATTTGAGAGAGACGGGGATGGGGAGGAGGGGTAGGCATTCATTTGTCTGTTCCGTGTAGTTGTGCACTCGTTGGCTGCTTCCTGTACGTGCCCTGACCCAACTTGGGCATTTCAGGTCGATGCTTTAACCGGGTTACTCAGCCAGAGCCTGTTAACATTCTTTTGAGTTAATAAAGCTATTGTAATCATCATAGCCTGCATGTCTTTTTCCATATGAACAATGGCAAACCTACTTTTGCTCACCCCTGTATATGCAGGGAGCTTGAAAAGTTGCCTGGGGGGCCACGTGAGTTTGCCAGGCTGCTGAGGGGTGTGGACTTACCTTTATCTGAAAAAGTGAGTCAAACACGAAGACACCTCGAGGCAGCTAAAGTCCAAGGTTTCCTCCAACCTGGCCGGCCGGCCGCTGCTGTTTTAACAGCGGGTCTGTCGTGGGTCAGACCTTGGACGCTATGTGTAACACAAATGGGAAGCGGGCTTTGTGTTTACAGAAAGTTGATTTACATTTCAGAAACACACCTGTGGAGCCAGCAGCCACACCTCTCACTCTTCGTGTGTATCTAACTCCCACTGGGGCTGGCTGGCCTGATGGCGGAGTGACAAGAAACAAGCTAACACACCCACCTGTGGCAGGTTGGAGAAGGCCCTTCCCCCGGCCACCATCCTCTAAACCAAACAGAACCCCACTTACCTCCTCCTCTGACCAGTCAAACGACATTTTTCCTCTCTGGGCCAGAGGGTGCATGGAGGACTGAGCTTCACCAGCCTCCGGAGGGGGCCGGAGCTGACCCCAGGAGAAGGGTCTGCCCGGGATCACAGTTGGCAGTGGGCGCCTGGATGCCTGGGGCTGGCCCATGCTGCCTGTACAGGGTCTAGGCAGGGCCTGTG
This sequence comes from Rhynchonycteris naso, assembly GCA_037038555.1. Taxonomy (NCBI): domain Eukaryota; kingdom Metazoa; phylum Chordata; class Mammalia; order Chiroptera; family Emballonuridae; genus Rhynchonycteris; species Rhynchonycteris naso. The sequence goes on along the minus strand of CM072995.1, from coordinate 368,022,264 downwards.
GCCTCTCTGCCCTTTCCTAACTAGGGGCATGGGCAGAAAACACTGCCCCCTCTCTGGTCTCAGTTTTCTCGCCTTGTGAAATGGGCTGATACTCGCACTTGACTTGGGCTTGTTGAGGATTGAGACTACTGTTGAACCACCTCATGGGGCCCCTTCAACAGTGTGTGCATGGCTCTCTGGCCCTCATGGTCCCCTTCTGCCTCTGCCCTCTGCCCTCTCAGCTGACACCTGCTCAAACAGCTGTAATCCCAACCTCCTCCATCCCAACTTCAAAATGTCGGGCTGCTGGGGTTGCTCTCCACTGTGGACATGGGCATAGGGGTGTTCCAGTTCTTTCTTCCTCTGGCCAATGCCTGCCTGTCAGCCAAGCCATGCCTCCTCTGCTCACCCGAGGACGCTGCTCTATCTCTGTTCCTCCCCCGTCCACAGGGTTCTTTCTGGATTCATGGGCTCCCTTGACAGCTTTTCCTGCTTAAGAAACAAACAGGTGCCTAACCTTGTGGGGAGAACAGCTGTGTTAGGCTTGCTCCCTGCGTTCCCGGCTGCAAGCACTTTGCAAGGTTACTGCGTAAGCACGTGGCAGAAAGCCCTGCGTGAGTCTCTGTGAGAAGCTCTGGGTGCTTTCTTTTGGGGGGCTTCTCCCAGATGGCTCTCCTGCCACCACGAGGTGAGGTTCCCTGATTCCCTCAGCCACCACCAAGAGCAGTGGTGTTCCTGATCCTTTGCCCTGTGCTGTGAAAAGGGATTTTCCTTTGTCTGTTCACTCACCTATGTCTGTGATCCTCCCATAAACAGGAAAGGCCCGATACTTTCTGGCTCTGCAGTTTCTCTGCCGACTGCCTGAATTCCATGTGAACCTGCCTGGCCTCGGCCTCCAACCACCAGCAGTACACTGTGGTGGCACAGTGGATAAAGTGTCAGCCTGGAATGCTGAGGTCACCGGTTCGAAACCCTGGGCTTGCCAGTCAAGGCACACACGAGAAGCAACTACAAGTTGTTGCTTCTTGCTCCTCCTCCCCCACCCCAGCTTTCTCTCAAATAAATAAAAGAAACAAAAAGCTGCTAGACACTCAAAAGGCAGAGGGACTGCACAATTCCAGCCCTGCCCGCCCCCCCAGCAGATACACAAATAGCAAGCAAGTGTGATCTATGCTTGACGGGATGTATGGAGAAGCCTCGTCGTCATCCCCCCTGCTGAGGACTGACACAGCAGAACGACGCAGGGGCAGTGCCTGGCACATTGTGAGCGGTCCATCACTATTGGCCGCTTTCACTTCCCGAAGTCTAATTGCAAAGGCTGTGTATTTCTCTGGTTTCACCCAGTCGGACCCAGCACCGGCTGGGCCTCCTCAAACTCCTCTGGCCCCCTTCCCTGGCTGTGACCCAGACATTCCAGGAGGCCAGAGGAGAGAGGTCCAGGCCTCTCATTGTACAGAGAGGGAAACTGACCCCAGCAGGGGACAGTGCCTTGCTTGGGGTCACACAGCCAGCAGGACATAGAGGTGGGCGGGACTTGAACCGGGGCAGCCTCAACCCCCATGTACACAGTGGCCGGCGCGGTCGGTGCCCAGGAGGGCGGCTCTGTGCTCTGAGTCAGTGCTCGGTCAGCGGCGGCAGCTGCTATTGACATGTGATAACTTGTGTTTGTTTAGTTGGAGCCACTCATCAAAGGGGTTAATGTTCAACTTTCTCTTGCCCCAGGGGCCACCGGCAGGACGTTGAGTTGAGACCCTCCAGACCTGAGGGGCAGGCTGTCTGCCCCTACACAGGGACAGGAGGCACCAGTGAAGGCTCCAAGTGTCTCTCTGGTGTCTTCGGGGACATTTGAGGGCTGGCAGACTGGGTTCCTTACAGGGCAGGAGGAACCTCAGGTCCGAAGCAGGATAGCTGCCCAGTCCACTGGGCTCCACCACACTGGGCTGGCCCGGGTTCTGGGGACCCCTAGGAGGACCTGGTGGGTTGTGGCTTGAAGTATGAGGGTGGGGCTGGTCAGTGGCCCTGCACTCACTTGGGTTAGGGGTCTTTGCTTGCCTTTCTCTCTGCCCTGCCCCCTCCCCGTGCCCCAGCCCTGACCCAGCACCTCCTTCTCTCCCTGCGGTCTCCATGTTGACATCATCTCCCGCATCCTCTCAGACCCCCCACCCATCTCCTCTCTGCTCAGCCCTGACCCCAGCTCCACAGGGCCCTTGGGACTTGACAGCTGTGGGACCCAGGGAGGCCTGGGCAGCTTTGGGCTGATGGGGAAGGGGTTCCTGCCTGGAGCAGCCCTCAGGGCACATCCTCTCCCCTCATAGGTTGGCTGGGCAGCGATCAGATGACTGTGCAAAGCCAAAGCCTCCCTTCCTCCATCTCTTCCTCCCAGGGAAGCCTGTGCTGGGCAAAGGGGCTGTTCCCAACCTGTGCCCAGGGAGCCCATCATCCTGCCCAGCAGAGAAAGGGCCCTAAGGCAGGGCAGAGCTGCTTGCACCAGGGGACTTAGCCTGAGGTCCGGGATGGGAGGGGGAGGGCAGATGGCCAGCGGGGGCATGGGTAGGGGTGGCAGCCTGTCTCCCTTCCCCCTGCTGCGGCCTCAGCCTTCATGCGAGGGGAGCACAGACCGGCAGGAACACACCGTCCTCCAGCCTGCCTTCTGGGCACAGACACTGCCACTTCCCAGAGGTCCCCATGAAGCCACAAGGGCTCCATGAGCACCGAGCTCAAAAACCCGGCCTCGTCCAACCCCAAGGAACCTTCCAGATCCACCTCTGTACAGCCAGGCAATCCGGAGAGGGAAACTGAGGTGCAGGCGTGTGAGGGCAGGCACACAGGCAGGAGGGGCCTGCATGTCTTCTGTAGACCGACTGCTGTCCTTGTGGGTGAGAAGAAAAAGCTTGCTCCGAGGAGTGAGCCTGGAGGCACCAGAGAGAGCTGCGCACCCTGGGTGCCACTGGGGGTGATGAGAGGGGGCGGAGTTCTGTGATGCCCAGTGGGAGGCGAGCGGCCTGGAGGCAGCTCTGCCCCACCTGCCAGCCTCCCTGTGTATGTGGTGCTTGCGCCCAGCACCCCCTCCGTGCCCCAGTGCCCCGTGGACAGGGCACAGCGAGGGTGAGGCGGGGCAGCCAGGCTAGCCAGGGGGATGCGCCACCCTCATGCCAGGCAGCATTCTTGGCTCCAGCAAGGGCAGCCAGTGTGCTGTTGCCACGTGGCTTCCAAGGCCTCGGGGTCAGAAGGGCTGAGCGTGGCCTGTGAAGCTGGACTGACCTTGGACTCTGGCCAGCAGAAGCTGCAGAGCGCCGGCCCCTTCCCCTTCCCCGTGTTGGCCCAGCTCCGGCCGCCACAGCTCCCTGGAGCTGTTTGCGGGCTGCTCCCTCCGTGATTCCATGCACTGCTTCATTCATTCCCCCGCCCATTCATTCACCGGGTGTTTGCTGAGCACCCGCTCTGGATCTGAGCTCTGTGCCATGGTCTAGGCTGGGCACCAGGGAATCACCCACCCCCTGTGGACTCCGCCTGGTTCCCAGCCAGACACACAGACAGGCTTTGGTTGAGGCTCTGATGAGCGTGCCAGCGACAAAGGCCCCAGAGGAGGCATCCTGGGAGGGTGCCAGGCAGGGCAGAGAAGGCTTCTCAGAGGAAGTGTTGTTGAGCTGGGTTTTGAGGGAGGCGGAGCTGGGCCTGGAGATGGGAATGGGCCCACAGCCTGCCATAGCGTCTCAGAGCAGAGATACCACCACCCTGTCACTGCACCCGGTTCGTTTCCTCACTCGCTCGCTCACTGCAGCCTCTCCCCTGGTCTCAGAGCTGAGGCCTCAGACATGGACCCTGACCTCTCCTTACCTCGTTTTACAATGGCAGCATCACGGCTCCAACAATACATCGATGGCGATTCAAAAGAGAACGAAGAGGGGTGCACAGGGGAGTCACGGAACGTGGGCTCTGGGATTAAGCCGGAGCCCTGCCACGGGCTGGCTGCGACCCTTGTCTTCCTGAGCCTCAGTTTCTTCATCTGTGCAATGCATAATCGTGGAGCTTTGGTGAGGATTAAGGAAGATGACTGGTTTAACGGGCTCAGCGTGATGTCTGGCCTTTGGTCAGCCTTTTTAATTAAATTTATTTTATTTTTATTTTATTCATTTTAGAGAGGAGACACAGAGAGAGAGAGAGAGAGAGAGAGAGAGAGAGAAATGGGGGAGGAGCTGGAAGCATCAACTCCCATATGTGCCTTGACCAGACCAGTGCAGGGTTTTGAACTGGCGACCTCAGTGTTCCCAGGTCGATGCTTTATCCACTGCGCCACCACAGGTCAGGCTGGTCAGCCTTTGATAAGCCCCAGACTTGGGCGGGAAGTGGAAGCCCCTAAGACGGTGGCCGCCAGAGACAGGCTGCAGGCCTGGACACTCAGTGTTTCTATGAGGGGAGACTGATATTCCCCTCCCCCAAGAGAACTTCCCTTCTTGGAGCCTTGTCCCTCTGGCATGTCCCTGGCACCACATCTGAAGTCCACCAGTCCCCGGTGGCCAAGGAGGTAAGGAAAGGACAGCTTCGGCCAGCGGGGCTGGAACCAGTGATAAGCATGGGCCGCAGTTCCCTTGTTCTGGTCACTCACTGTGTCTATCTCCTAGAGGTTAGTCCCCTTCTTTGGAAGAGGCCACTTCTCTGTTCTTAGTCCATGTGGCTCAGGGTGGACACCTACCTGACTTTAGGGCTGGCCAATCAGAGGGCATGTCCCCTAGGGAACTGTGACCAGTTCAGGGATGGACATATGCTCATGATCAAACTGGGCCAATGAAATGCAACTTTGGGACCCCGAGGCCAAGAAAGCTCTCTCCACAGGGGTTGACATGAGCCTAGAGCTGCTGCCAGGACAAGGCCACCAAGGGTAGGGTTGAATTGGGCCAGTGTTTACAACCCCAGGCGACTTAGTGCCAGCTCAGATACATCCTTCAGGCCTTTGACACCTGCTACTGCTGTGGTTGGGAGGCCGGAGGTCGGGCCAGAGGCCAGTCTGGTCACTGATTTGCTGTGTGACCCAAAGCCAGGCATCGCCCTGCTCCAAGCTTCTATCAACAGGAAGCTCTGACCCTTGCCTTGTGAAGTGCACAGGACTGGCAAGGCCCTGCTCAAACCACAGGGCAGCAGGCCTGGCCTTGGCCACCCACTGCTCCACTTGGCCGGAAGCCCCAGGAGAGAGTGGAGGTGGGCTGGCGGCCACCCCCTTCACAAAGCTGCACCTTCCACCGGACCCTGACTCACACACGGGAGGCCGAGTTGCTGGAGGTCGCCTGCTGCTGGGTTTACACCTGTCATACCCTGCCACTTCCTGGCTGTGGGATTTGGGGGCAAATGAAGTTGCCCCTTTGAGTCTCACTTTCTTCATCTGCTCAATAGAAATAATAACAGCTAACCGTCAGCTGTCACCCAGGCGTGTGCGCAGGGCTTGAATGTGCTGTGTGTTATCTTGCTTTCTCCCCATGTCCCCATGAGGGAGGCCTCCCCTCTGTGTGTTCCAAATGAGCAAACTCAAAGAAAATGACACAAAACACCACAGACCCACAGAACTGGGTTTTGTGCCTCCAATTTTTCTTTCCTAAAGTCAGTGTCCCCAACTATTTCCCGGGTCCTGTCTCCGCCAAGGTCCAGCCAGGAAAACAGGGGAGTCCTGGAACGCAGGCTCCAGCGAGGGCAGCCAGTGTGCTGTTGCCATGTGGTTTCCAAGGCCTTGGGGTCAGAAGGGCTGAGCCCTCAGGGGAGAAGCAGAGGGTGGGTTGCCATCGCCAGGGTCTGGAAATCCAAAAGCACAGGAATTTGCAGAATTTGTTGGGCATTCGGGTGTTTCCCTGGAGGGGCTGTTGTGGATGGTGCCTCTGGGGATCGTTCATGCCTGTCTGTTTGTGGATGCAGCGCCGTGTCCACCAGGTAGGTACCCAGGAGTGCAATCGCAGGCTCCTGAGATACGTGTGTTCACGGTCCAATTTCTTCCTCCATACTTTGTTATGAAAAATTCCAAACCGACAGGAAACCGGGAAGACTAGCTCAGCAAATTCCATCATACACGCTCTGCCTGGATGCCACATCCTGCCATAACCGCGACCACGTGGGTTCTCTGCCCCCTCCCCCACCCCCACCCCCGCCAGGCCCTCTGCCCATTCTCTCAGCTATGCACTTCCGTGACGCAACAACATAATGGTAACTATTTCCCCACTTTTCTGGTCAACAGTTTTTGGTCAAGGAAAAAAAAAAAAAAAAAAGGAAAACATCTGTGTTAAATAAGAAAGGAGCTTTGTCTTTTTATGGGATTGGAATTTCCTTCTCTAGGGAAGAGCGTCCATGGTGAGATGAGCGGAGAGGGCCACACCCTCTTCACACAGAGCCGGAGCCCAGGACAAGGTGCTGGAGGGACGGCCCTCCTGAAGGAGGAGGCCGAAATGTCAGCGCCGCTCAGCTTGTTGAGCCCAAACGGAGATGGGGAGGAGGGGGCGTCCCTGGACCCGAAGCGCCTGCCAGAGCCGCACGTCGTCAGGGAGGCTCTCCTGGAGCAGGTCAGCCTCGGCAAGAAGTACGTCATCTGCGGTGGGCTCGAGGACAGGTTTTCAGTGCCAATACTACCACATGGCAGAGTCTGAGTTGCCCAAATCAGGAACAACCCGCTGGAACTCACACGGCGGAGGCACCCATCATGGCCCCGCCCAGCCTCCTGGCTGCCGCACCCCAGAGAGGGAAGGCGGAGGTGGACCACGGGTTGTGGGCACTGTAACCGCCTTCACCTCCACAGGTGGGCTGGTGTCAGCTCAGGGGAGACTGAGACCATTGACCGGGAGATAAAGAGCCTGCCTGGACAGCCTGACCTGTGATGGTGCATTGGATAAAGCATTGACTTGGAACACAGAGGTTGCTGGTTCAAAGCCCCGGCTTGTCCAGTCAAGGCACATGCAGGAAGCATCCACTATGTGTAGATACTTCTTGCTTCTTCTCCACGCTCTTTTTCTCTTTCTCTCCCCCCTCTCTCCAAAAATCAATAAATAAAATTTTAAAAAATCTAAAAAAACCCCACAAAAACCAAAAAGCATCAGAGTAACACTTGTCTGGCAGGAGAGTCTTCCAGGGGAAACCACGACCCTTGCTCAGAATGTGCCCGAAGCCCAAGTGCTCGGAGTTGGTTATCCAAGCCTGGCACCTGTGACGAGTGGCAGGACCGGCATTGGAAATGGGGAGCTTCACCAGGTCAGGGCATAGCCGAGACAACCTCAGAGGTCAGAAGAGCAGCACAGCTCAGCTGAAATATGGAATAATACTGAATGTAAACTGTAATTGAGAAAAAAAAAAACCCGGCTCAGCAACAGGAAGATCAAGAACAAAAGGAGGAAGAAGAGTACGGTGAGCAAATACTCCACCAGGTGTGGAAAACGTGGGCTAGTCTCCCCAGAACACGACGGGACTACGCGGGACACACGCTCTCCCCTCCCTGGGCTCTTGCTTCTTCTCTGTACCATGAAGGCAAAGACGCTTCACATTGCTTTGCGTTCAAGAAAGTGTCAAGCAATTAAGTGTGTATATTTGTACCAATGATGAGCTAGGGACCTTGTTTTGGCCCTGTCAGCCATATCAGCCTGTGTTCCAATTTATTTATTTATTTATTTAGTCCAAGGACAGAGAGAGAGAGTCAGAGAGACGGATAGATAGGGACAGACAGACAGGAATGGAGAGAGGTGAGAAGCATCAATCATTAGTTTCTCATTGCCCTTGCGACACCTTAGTTGTTCATTGATTGCTTTCTCACACGTGCCTTGACCGCGGGCCTTCAGCAGACCGAGCAACCCCTTGCTGGAGCCAGCGACCTTGGGTCCAAGCTGGCGAGCTTTTTGCTCAAGCCAGATGGGCCCGTACTCAAGCTGGCGAGCTCGGGGTCTTGAACCTGGGTCTTCCACATCCCAGTCCGATGCTCTATCCACTGTGCCACTGCCTGGTCAGGCATGTGTTCCAATTTCTTAAGTGGAGAGAAAAGAGTGCCAAGAAGTCGCTCTGTTTCATTAATGGCTTTATAAATTCTCCTGAAAAAAAAAAAAAAAAAAAAAAAAAAAGTCCCTCTTATATGATCCTGTGCAAGGAAAATAAAAAAGGATTTATTTGAGCCAGATTTCTGAGGACATGCCCGAAGCCAGATCTCAACAGATGGAGAAAATGCTCTGGAGAATGGCAGTCTTGTGGCTCATTTTATACACTTGAGTCAAAGGAGAAAACGCGAGGGGGGTTGCCTGAGATCCACTGGTGCTAGATTGAGGGGGCGGGAGAAAGCAAAGCGGGGAAATGTCTGCAATTGGATAAAATGAGAAGGCAGAGAGACACACATTTCTTTTCCATTGGTGGGTCCAGGACAGGTAACATCTAACACTGACAGCACAGAGAGGGCACGCCGGCAACAAGATAACACTGAGGAGCTCTGGGCTGCGCTCTGCAGGTCTGTGCTCTGGTCCAGGCGGCTGTGCCCTGCAGGGTCTGGGAAAGAAAATGACTCTGACAGTTCAAAGGCGTGTTGTCCTAGACGCAGGAGAACAGCCGGCAGGGCTCACTGAGGATGGAGAGGAACCTTGGCTATGGAGGCCACAGGCTTGGATGTGATTACCTGCCATGGCCTGCCCAGTTAGGAATTTGTGATCAGACCATCGTCTGGTCCTTGGTCCTTGAGCTTGCCAGGCCTGCCCAGTAGCCCTCTGAGCTTTTTGGTTCTACTACGATGTCCCTTATCATAGTCACACTCATTGACGCACAATTGAAAAGTTCAGAAGTTTAAGTCCCCAGGCTAGTTAAATAAAATTGTTTTCTTCATGTTTAAGCCCACACTGATTTTTTTGGCTTGACTCTGGTGACTCCATTTTGTTCCTTCATTCTTTCCTCAGATCACTTAATAAAGCCAATTAGAGCTACAAATTTACTTGGTTGAATTCTGTTTTTGTTTTTTTTACAGGGACAGATAGAGAGAGAGAGAGAGAGGGATAGATAGGGACAGACAGGATTGGAGAGAGGTGAGAAGCATCAATCATTAGTTTTTCGTTGCCGTCGCAACACCTTAGTTGTTCATTGATTGCTTTCTCACATGTGCCTTGACCACGGGCCTTCAGCAGACCCAGCAACCCCTTGCTGGGGCCAGCGACCTTGGGTCCAAGCTGGCGAGCTTTTGCTCAAGCCAGATGGGCCCGCACTCAAGCTGGTGAGCTCGGGGTCTCAAACCTGGGTTTTCCGCATCCCAGTCTGATGCTCTATCCACTGTGCAACCTCCTGGTCAGGCTGAATTCTGTTTTGTTTTTTTTTTAATTTTATTAATTTTAGAGAGGAGACACAGAGTGAGAGAGAGAGAGAAAGAGAGAAGGAGCTGGAAGCATCAACTCCCATATGTGCCTTGACCAGACCAGGGCAGGGTTTTGAACTGGCGACCTCAGTGTTCCCAGGTGGACGCTTTATCCACTGCGCCACCACAGGCCAGGCTGAATTCTGTTTTTTAACGAATCCTTTTTTTTTTTTTCTTCAGTTGATTAGAGGGCTTTATTCTGGTCCCCACCACCCATTAAGCACCTACACACATCCTTTTCTTTGTCCCAAGCAGTGGCGGCGGCAGCTGCTGCACGCAGGCTGGAAATGGAAGACAGCACCGTAGAGAGAAACGAACAGGTGGGATCTCCATTTATTCTGGCCGAGGTGAAGTTAGCCCAGCCATGGTATGTGACTCTCCCAGGACTCCGTGCTTCAAAGCTGAGGCCTGGAGAGGGCTGGCTGGAGAATGCAGGTGACTACGCACGCGCGCGGAGGGGCCAGCTCAGCAATCCAACCAAAGTACCACTTTCCAGAAAACCGAATTCATCCGCAGCTTCCATTGCATTATCCATACCTCTCCTCTAAAGGGTTTTCCTCTCTCCTGGTTGAGCACAGCAGGAGGCATCTCTTGCAACCGTCTCCACCAACAGTTCGTGCCTCGTGCCAGAATGCAGATGGCTTCCTGCCCCGCGAACGGACATCACGAGCTGGAGTCGCATCAGTGTCCGCCTTAGCCACAGCCTTCCCTGGCGCCAAAGGCAGCCTGGAGAGACCAGCCCGGGGCGCACTCGTGGGGGCTTGCTGCTGCTGCCCTTGCAGGACCCCGGCCTCCCCCCACTGCACCGCTCCTCCTCGCGGGGTGTCCTGCTGCCAGCAGCTGCTGCAGCCGCTGCCATCCTTCCGGCAGAGATTGCTGCGCACGACCTGAACTACCCTTCCTAACAACCATCCCACTTAGGGACTCGTGTTGTCCCGTTTCACGGGCAAGGACCAGAGGCACAGATGGAATCATCATCACCTGTTGTTGAGCAGATAAAATATTATATGCTCACTCTGTTAAAGGTGGCGCTGTCCACATGGTAGCCTGTCACCCAGGTGATATTATTTGCCCTTATGCTTGGGATGGGTGTGGGGGAAAAGCTGTAATGTAAGCAGGCCGGGTCGTTATAGCCTAAGGCTTAATTTTAAGAGTAAGCTTTTCCCTACACCCTTGACTGGTTGGATGATGTGGGGTGGTGCACTCTCATGAGGAATCCCATTATGCCTCAGATGGGTGACTTTGTATCAGAGACTTCCTTGTGTGTAGATTAGATTAAAGGTTTGGATTTTCTATGCTATAAACTGGGGCCGACCGGGAGCTTGCTCTCTTGGTTCCTGGGATTAGTATAGAGAGTAGAGCAGAGTAAGGCCACATGGAGGCCAGGAGAAGCAGCCAAGATGGCAGAGTGCTGAGGGAGAAGCCAGTTTGTGCAGAATTTGTGCAGGAGGAGGTGAGGAACAGAGGTGAATAAGTCTGGTGAGCTAGAAAGCTTTGATACTAGGAAACTCGGATAAGTCAGTAGCTTTGTGAGCACTGAATGTGTGGGTTTTGGAGCCCAGTGTGTGTTTTTGCTTGCCCGCTGGGTGCAAGCTAGAATTAAAGCTGATGGCTCACCAGTTCTTGGCTCCATTGTTTCATTACTGTCTGTTCGAATCTAATGGGAACCTGCACGGGTCAGGCGGCTGTGATGGTGACCCTGGCTACTGGCTTTAAATCTGTCCAGCACCAAAAAGTGAAGAAGTGGTGGAACCAGGATTAGGACTCAGGTCATTGGGGCCACGACCTCAGCCCACGCATGCACCCATGTAAACATCCACTGTGCATGTCTGATGTGCAGGCCCTGAAGGTGGAGGAGGGACGGAGGATCAGCAGGTGCAGGCAGCCAGGGCCGCAGAGGGTGAGGGGCTCAGGCTGTGACCCCAGGCGATGGGGCTCCGGAGAGACCTGCGCAGGCCCCGGCCTCTGCCCGGAAGCCTGGCTCCCTGGGAGAATCTGCTGACCCAGCTTGGCTGGCTGCTGGCTGCTGGCAGCTTCGGGCGGTTCCTTGTTGTCTTCCCCACTGTGAATAAAACCTCAAACTGCAGAAGCAGCCTCAGGAATCTTGTGGAAGGAAGCCGGCAGAACTGTTAGTTGCTCCCAACAGAACACTTGGGGGTGACTCACGCAGAATCCCGAGAGGCTGGAGCAGGGAGGCCCGCCCCGCAGCTGATGGTGGTCAAGCTGGGATGCTTCCTGGGGGTCTTGCTGTGAAGGGAGGTCTGGGGGCCCCAGGATCACTCCCTGAGCAGACCTGACCCACATCCCCCTGAATTCTTCTGACTCCCCCCACCTGCTGCTCCCCCGCCTCCAGCAAGCTGCAGAGAGCAAGCCCAGAGGCACTGGAATCCTGTCGGGCAGGATTCCTTCTCCCCAGGACAGAGGGGCTGGGGGAGGAAGTCGGGGCTGCAGACTCCCAGGACTTGGCAGACCTTGCAAAGTCACGTCCCTCCTTCTCATTCATCACCCTCTCCTGACTCTGCTCCTCCCCTTCTGCCCTGTTAAGATGGCAGTCTGAGAAGCTCTAGGGGAGGTCAAGGTCACAGAGGGTTGCCCCACCTGCGTGGTTTCTCAGGCTCAGGTGAGGTGAGGGGCTAACCTTTGCTCCGTTGTCTGGGTGGGCACAGGGCTAAGGACATCCAGGCCAAAGATGGAAGGTGCCCCTAGGAGGAGTGAGAGGGGTTAGGAGTAAAAGCCTGGCTTGGGAGAATGGGGAGTAGGGATGGCCCAGGGCAGCCATGGCACTCTGGGTGAGCAGAACCACTGACTCCTGTCTGAGTCTGGGCCTGGGCCTGAGCTTACCCATCTGCAGGGACTTCGTGGGCCCCACTGGCCCTTCTCCACAGAAAGGCCAGCCTGCAGACTCCAGGGCTGACTGAGGACAGAGGAGCTTAGAGGAGTGCAGTGCATTAATCCAGGTTTCCTGACTCCCAGCCAAGAAGTCTCACCCTCAAAGGGTGACTTCCCTCATAACTGGAATCATTTAAAAAATACATTGTATCACAAAGGTAATGCATGTGTTGCTGGTAGAAATGGAGTCCTGAGGAAAGCATTTCTGCCATCACGATCACGATCCACACAGGGGAGGTTGAAGTGCTGTGGTTAAGACTCTCTGAGACTGACCAGGCGGTGGCTAGAGCATCGGACTGGGATGTGGAAGACCCAGGTTCGAGACCCTGAGCTTGCCATTTTGAGCACGAGTCCATCTAGGTTGAGCAAAAAGCTTGTCAGCTTGGAGCCAAGGTCGCTGGCTCTAGCAAGGGGTGGCTCAGTCTGCTGAAGGCCCGCGGTCAAGGCACATGTGAGAAAGCAACCAATGAACAACTAAGGTGTTGCGATGGCAACGAAAAACTAATGATTGATGCTTCTTGCCTCTCTCTGTTTCTGTCTGTTTGTCCCTCTCTATCCCTCTCTCTGACTCTCTCTCTGTCCCTGTAAAAAAAAAAAAATTGAAACAATGACAGCAGAAAAATGAAATAAAATCATGGAAAGTAGAGACAGTGAAAAACTGCAACAAAACTAAAGCACAAAATTTTTCTCAACACAGAATAAAACCAGAGGATATTGCCTGACCTGTGGTGGCGCAGTGGATAAAGCGTCGGCCTGGGAACACTGAGGTTGCCAGTTCAAAACCCTGTACTGGTCTGGTCAAGGCACATATGGGAGTTGATGCTTCCAGCTCCTCCCCCCTTTCTCTCTTTCTCTCTCTCTCTCTCTCTCTCTCTCTCTCTCTGTGTGTGTGTGTGTGTGTCTCCTCTCTAAAATGAATAAAATAAAAATAAAATTAAAAAAAAACAAAACAGAGGATATGTGTGTGAGGGCTAACGTGAATATAGAGAGTTCCAGAAATAGAAATCAGGGAAAAAAAAAAAACAAAACAGAAGAAGATTCTCTGAGATAGAACCCTGGCCAGATTGCAGGTTTGGCTAGCTGGCATCATCCTGATATGCAAAAGGTGCCAGTTCGATCCCTGCTCAGGACTCATACAGAAACAGATTGATGTTTCTGTCTCTTTCCCCCTTCCTCTCTCTCAAATCAATAAATAAACTTAAAAAAAAGGAGTCATTGGGATAGAAATAGAAGGCTGCCTTAGGTTCCTGGTGTTCCATTCTGTCTTTTCCGCTGTGGAAAAAGTCCAGCCTCGTCTTCATCAAGTCCAGAAATAGGGCCAGTGTCCAGAAATTCCGTGCCCTGCCAAAGCGTAGTCCAGTTCAGCCTTTGTCCCTGTCTGGCTAGCACTGTCTCTGCTTCCAGCGGCACTTCAGCCGGCCCTGCATTGTTGGGTCCAGTTCGCGCCTGGAGACGGTGCTTGGAGCCTGTGTGGTTGCTTAGCGCAGGCTGCTGCGAGGCCTGTGGGGCTGCTACGGAGAGAGAACAAGCGAGTGCACAAACGAACGCATGTTATGGCACCAGGAAGAGAGAGAGAGAGTCCACCTTTGTTAGGTTGATTATATTATTATCTTGGGCTTGGGAAGGACCAGGCACTTTTTCGAACTAACCAGTCGATTTCCCAATCCTTCCAGGCTGTTGTTGGGCCCGCCCCTTACCAAATCCATTTCCTAGATCTTTTTGTCCCTTAGCCAATCCGATCCTTTCCCCAGGCTAGACAGACAGGCCTTCATGGTTGCCATCTTGGTTCCTATTACACATGCCTCATAGTAGAAGGACCTTCCCCCTGTGCCATTTTGGCTTCTACTGGGCACGCACCCTGCAGAGGAATTTCCCCTTTATTGTTTTATTTCTCCCTCGGCCACCCTGGCTAATAACCAGTAACTATCCTCCCTGCCTGCTTTGGGGATTAGGTTCTGAGGGTGGAGGCTGCAGTGGTCCCCTGGGGAGTTCGTGAAGCTGCAGCTCTCTAGGGAAGCAGGCATATTCTCCAATTCGGCGATTTCCTTCCCTCCCTTCCTTCAGTGATACTAACTACCTGTGCTAACATGTGTAGGGCAGAGAACCACAGGTGGGGTTTTCACCAGATTCGGACAGTGAATGTGGAAGGTCTGCTTTAAAACATAGGCCATGGGGGGGGGCATAGGAAATACACATTGGGGGCAGGGGGAGGCCCAGTATGGGTGGCATTGCCCAGGGACTCCCACGAGGGATCCAGGAGGGTGGCATTGCCCAGGGACTCCCACGAGGGATCCAGGAGGGTGGCATTGCCCAGGGACTCCCATGAGGGATCCAGGAGGGTGGCATTGCCCAGGGACTCCCACAAGGGACCCAGCAGGGACACATGTGCTCCTACGGCCTCAGATTTAGATTTTTGCTGTCATCTAAATAAGGATAATCAGATTGTCACAGAGAGATACATGGTCAGGCTTGAAGAGATGTCCTTTATAACATACCACTTCTCACTATTGGCTCGTGAATGGTAAAATTAGCTTGTTTGGGATCTCTTGAATGGGCATCCCTTTGTTCAAGTTTAGTGTTTCCAATATGCCCCAGTTTTGATAATCCTATTGAGGTATTTCTTCATTTCTGAAAGTGCCAAGATCCTGAAAGAACAGAAAGGGGCCCAGGCCCTGCCTGGCCCATGGGAGGTGGGAGGCCCCACGTTGTAGACCTGCTGCAGGTTCCACTCTCCCAGGGGCCCGGGGGAGGGGTAGCTGCAGCCCACCCTCACCACCAATGGGCAAGGGTTGCTCTCTCCCAGCTTCTGAGAATTCAGCTAACCATCAGAAGGCTACAGCGACCCTTTGCGAGACCCTGGCTGTGCCCAGCGCTTTCGCTACTGGTTTTAGTGACTGCCCCAGAAACCCTGTAGTGTCAGGAACAGTTATCTCCATTTGGCTTAGAGGCAGGTGACTTGCACAAGGTGCCAGCTGAGCATAAATGAAATCAGGAGGCTTTGCTAAAATTTAAAATGGCAAAGATTTATTCAAGGGTCTTAGCATTTACAAGTTGGAAACACAACGAGGCAGTCCTCAAAAGTACTCTGAAGAAGAAAGAAAAGCTGAGTTCTTAGAGTAAAAATCACCTTCTTGAGAATGTCAATGTAAGAAACATTCAAACCTGTAGAGAATTCTCTTTTTGTGACAAAGACAGAGAGAGGAACAGGAAGGGAGAGAGATGAGAAGCATCAATTCTTCATTGTGGTTCCTAAGTTGTTCATTGATCGTGTTCTCATATGTGCCTTGACCTGGGAGGCGGGGGGGGGGCGCTAAAGCAGAACGAATGACCCCTTGCTTAAGCCAGCGATCTTGGGCTCAAGCCAGCGACCTTGGGCTCAAGCCAGTGACCATGGGGTCATGTCTATGATCCCACACTCAAGCTGGTAAACTAGCACTCAAGCCGGATGAGCCCGTGCTCAAGCCGGCAACCTCGGAGCTTCGAACCTGCGTCCTCAGTGTCCTAGTCTGATGTTCTATCCACTGCGCCACCACCTGGTCAGGCCCTGTAGAGAATTTTTATGAGTTTATTTAAGCCAAACTGATAACAATTGCCGGAAAGTAAAATATCTATTGTTGGGCAGATAAAATATATTATGCTCACTTTGTTAAAGATGGTGCTGCCCACGTGCAAGTTTTAAGAGTAAGCTTTTCCCCACACCTTTGACTGATTGGATGATGTAGGGTGGTGCACTGTCATGAGGAATCCTCCCATTATGCCCCAGACAAGTGACTTTGTATCAGAGACTTCCTCGTCTGTAGATTGGATTAAGGGTTTGGATTTCTACACTATAAAGTGGGGCAGATAGGGAGCTTACTCTCTTGGTTCCTGAGATTAGTATTAGAGAGGAGAGCAGATTAAGGCCACGTGGAGGCCAGGAGAAGCAGCCAAGATGGCAGAGTGCTGAGGAAGAAGCCAGTTTGTGCAGAGAGAAGGAGATGGGGAACAGTGGTGAATAAGTCTGGTGAGCTAGAAACCTTTGTGTTGGGCAGATAAAATATATTATGCTCACTTTGTTAAAGATGGCGCTGCCCACATGGAAGTTCGTTGATATTAATGTGTGTTCTGGAACAGGCTGTGGGCAGGCCGGGTTGTCATAGGCTAAGGCTTAGTTTAAGAGTAAGCTCTTCCCCACACCCTTGACTGATTGGATGATGTAGGATGGTACACTCTCTTGAGGAATCCCATTATGCCTCAGATGGGTGGCTTTGTATCAGAGACTTTCTTTATGTATAATTGGATTAAAGGTTTGGATTTTCTATGCTATAAACTGGGGCAGTCCAGGAGCTTGCTCTCTCTTGGTTCCTGAGGTATTAGAGAGGAGAGCAGAGTAAGGCCACATGAAGGCCAGGAGAAGTAGCCAAGATGGCAGAGTGCTGAGGGAGAAGCCAGTTTGTTAAGAGTTTGTGCTGGAGGAGATGGAAAACAGAGGTGAATAAGTCTGGTGAGCTAGAAACCTTTGATTCTAGGAAACTCGGTGTAAAGCCAGTAGTCAAGGCCACCATCACAGCAGCCTGACCCGTGCAGGTTCACATTAGATTCGAACAGTCGGTAATGAAACACAGGAGCCACGAACTGGTGAGCCATCAGCTTTAATTCTAGCTTGCACCCGGCGGGCAAGCAAAATCATACACTGGACTCCAAAACCCACACATTCAGTGCTCACAAAGCTACTGACTTATCCGAGTTTCCTAGAATCAAAGGTTTCTAGCTCACCAGACTTATTCACCTCTGTTCCCCATCTCCTCCTGCACAAACTCTTAAAAAACTGGCTTCTCCCTCAGCACTCTGCCATCTTGGCTGCTTCTCCTGGCCTTCACATGGTCTTAATCTGCTCTCCTCTCTAATACCTCAGGAACCAAAAGAGAGAGCAAGCTCCTGGTCTGCCCCCGTTTAAAGCATAGAAAATCCAAACCTTTAATCTAATTATACAAAAAAGGAAGTCTCTGTATAACGGGATTCATCAGGAGAGTGCACCACCCTACATCATCCAATCAGTCAAGGGTGTGGGGAAGAGCTTACTCTTAAAACTAAACCTTAGGCTATAATGACCTGGCCTGCCCACAGCCTGTTCCAGAACACACATTAATATCAACGAACTTCCATGTGGGCAGCGCCATCTTTAACAAAGTGAGCATAATATATTTTATCTGCCCAACACTCGGATAAGTCAGTAGCTTTGTGAGCACTGAATGTGTGGGTTTTGGAGTCCAGTGTGTGTTTTTGCTTGCCCGCAGGGTGCAAGCTAGAATTAAAGCTGATGGCTCACCAGTTCTTGGCTCCTGTGTTTCATTACCGACTGTTCGAATCTAATGCGAACCTGCACTGGCCAGGCTGCTGTGATAGTGGCCCCGGCTACTGGCTTTACACTTTGATTCTAGGAAACTCGGATAAGTCAGTAGCTTTGTGAGCACTGAATGACTGGGTTTTGGAGCCCAGTGTGTGTTTTTGCTTGCCCACCGGGTGCAAGCTAGAATTAAAGCCGATGGCTCACCAGTTCTTGGCTCCATTGTTTCATTACCGACTGTCCGAATCTAATGTGAACCTGCATGGGCCAGGCAGCTGTGATGGTGGCCTTGGTTACTGGCTTTACATCTATGTATTCAGAAAATGCTGAAAAGGGCAGTTTTACCCCTCACTATTTTTTAAATTTTTTCATTGATTTGAGAAAAAGAGAGAGAGAGAAAGAGAGAGAATCATTAACTCTCTGTTACACTAGTTGCATTTAACTGTATACTCATTGATTGCTTCTTGTACGTGCCCTGGCCAGGGATCAAACTCATGACCTTGCCGTGCCGGGACGATGCTCTATCCACTGAACCACCCAGCCAGGGCCTTACAATTTATTTTATACAACAGAATCAAAGGGGAAGATGTAAGGGGTGACACAAAATTCACTGGTGATAGATTAGGGAAGCAGGAGAGAGGAAAGGGGGAGATCTCTGGGATTAGATAAAAAAGGAAAAGGAATAGATAGTACAGTACTTCTGCTACATTTGTGGGTACAGCACAGTTAACAGTCAATGATTCACAGGATAACAATAACAATGAGGATTTGTGGTCTCTGCTCCGGTGGAGTGGTTGTGCCCTGAGGGTTCTGGGGAAAGAAAAAAGGGAAATTACCCTGACATTCCAAAGCTATGTTATCCTAGAGGCAAAAAGACAATGGACAGGCTCAGTTAAGGTAAAGAACTCCCTCAGGGAAGATAGGGCCTAGGACAGGACTACCTGCCTCGACCTGCTTTTAGTTAGAAAGTTTTAATTACAGACCATCCTATGTGCTTAGTTCCCTCTCTGAGTTTGTAAGCCCGCCTTGCAGGCCTTCCCTGAGCGTGTAAGGGTTAGTACGGGTCCCTCTTTCCTCCTTAGGAAGAAACAGTTCTGGCCTGGTGCAGTGGATAGAGCATCGGACTGGGATGCGGAGGACCCAGGTTCGAGACCCCGAGGTCTCCAGCTTGAGCGCGGGCTCATCTGACTTGAGCAAAAAGCTCACCAGCTTGGACGCAAGGTCACTGGCTCGAGCAAGGGGTTACTCGGTCTGCTGAAGGCCCGCGGTCAAGGCACATGTGAGAAAGCAATCAATGAACAACTAAGGTGTCGCAACGAAAAACTGATGATTGATGCTTCTCATCTCTCTCCGTTCCTGTCTGTCTGTCTCTACCTATCCCTCTCTCTGACTCTCTCTCTGTCCCTGTAAAAAAAATAAATAAAAAATAAAGTCTGTTTGTAAAGCCAGTGCAGGTTCGCATTAGATTCGGACAGTCGGTAATGAAACAACGGAGCCAAGAACTGGTGAGCCATCAGCTTTAATTCTAGCTTGCACCCGGCGGGCAAGTAAAAACACACACTGGGCTCCAAAACCCACTCATTCAGTGCTCACAAAGCTACTGAATTATCCAAATTTCCTAGAATCAAAGTTTTCTAGCTCACCAGACTTATTCACCTCTGTTCCCCATCTCCTTTTCTCTGCACTCTGCACAAACTGGCTTCTTCCTCAGCACATGGCTGCTTCTCCTCTTCTCCACGTGACCTTAATCTGCTCTCCTCTCTAATGCTAATCTCAGGAACCGAGAGAGAGCAAGAAATCCAAACCTTTAATCCAATCTACAAACAAGAAAGTCTCTGATACAAAGTCACTTATCTGAGACATACTGGGAGGATTCCTCATGAGAGTGTACCACACCCCACATCATCCAATCAGTCAAGGGTGTGGGGAAAAGCTTACTCTTAAAACTTGCACGTGGGCAGCACCATCTTTAACTAAGTGAGCATGATATATTTTATCTGCCCAACACTGTTTAAAAAGAAAGAGAGAAACAGTTCTGCATTCCTAGCCTCTGGATTGGTCCAAGGTGGTCTCAGTACTGGATGGCACACAGGGTCTGGAAGTGTGGACATTCTTTCCAAAGTTCTTCATAGAGTTATCTCTAGGATTTATATATATCACCAGGCATTGCTGTACAACTGAAAAAGTCAAGTTTACTTTGTCCGGCTAGTTAAAGCAAGAATGGGAATTGTTTCCTCATACCTCAGCGTATCTGATTCTAGTAATTTAGTAATGTAATGACTCCATGTTATTTCTTCACTTTTTTCCCCTCAAAGGTCACACAGGGGGTGGTGGCGCAAGCTCCAAACACAGGCTTTTACCCTTGATGCTGTGCTCAGGCTCCCAGCAATGGGGGCCAGAGACAGGGCCTGGCCCACCCACCAGAGAGGAGGTGGGCCGGCAAGTCACCTGCTCTCATTAAAGCTTCTGGGCCCTAGGGCCCACCTTTGAACCCCCAAGGCACGGAGGTTTGGGTATA
This sequence comes from Rhynchonycteris naso, assembly GCA_037038555.1. NCBI lineage: Eukaryota > Metazoa > Chordata > Mammalia > Chiroptera > Emballonuridae > Rhynchonycteris > Rhynchonycteris naso. The sequence goes on along the minus strand of CM072995.1, from coordinate 368,002,209 downwards.
AGGTAGGAGGCCACCAAATAAGACAGACTACACTCTGGACCAGAGACCTCCAAGAAACTGCTGGGCCTGCTCGGTCTCTAATTAGATCTTGGAGTATGTTGGGCAGATAAAATATACTCCGGGAGCTTGCTCTCGGTTCCTGAGGTTAGCATTAGAGAGAACAGATTAAGGCCACGTGGAGGAGAGGAGAAGCAGCCAAGATGGCAGAGTGCTGAGGAAGAAGCCAGTTTTTGCAGAGAGAAGGAGATGGGGAACAGAGGTGAGTAAGTCTGGTGAGCTAGAAACCTTTGATTCTAGGAAACCCGGATAAGTCAGTAGCTTTGTGAGCATTAAATGAGTGGGTTTTGGAGCCCAGAGTGTGTTTTGCTTGCCCGCCGGGTGCAAGCTAGAATTAAAGCTGATGGCTCACCAGTTCTTGGCTCCGTTGTTTCATTACCGTCTGTCCAAATCTAATGTGAACCTGCATGGGCCAGGTGGTTGTGATGGTGGCCTTGACTACTGGCTTTACAGGGTGGGATCCAGATCCCTGTCCCTCTGCTGGCAGGGCTGTAACCCAATCTCTAGCACGTAGGACTTTAGCCTGCCAGCTTCTCTGTACTCACATCAATATTTTAAGGCTCAGAACTGAAGTAGGGCGCCTGGTCCTGGGGGCATCCTGGGTGGAGGGTAAGCACTGCCCAGCCAAGGCTCTGCTTCTCCACCCCTCTAGTGAACCCCCACTGAGCCAAGCCTCTAGTGCTTCCTAGTGGGTTCCTGGGCTCTGCCCTTACTAGCTGCCTTCTCTGGAGGAATGGTTTCAGTCTCTGGTGAAGTTCAACTTTCTCACTGGGGAGATGCGATGCTAATTATACTCACCTCACAGCTGCTCAACATTCAGAGACGCTGGATGTGGGTAAAGTGCTGGGCACAGGGCCTCCTCCGTCCAAGTGCTTGACAACCTGGGGTTGGCAGACTCACAAAGCCCTTCTCTGAACAGGCCTTGCAGCTAGAGTTGGTGGCAGGGCTGAAGCCCGTGGGTGGACCCCCTGCACCCTGATAGAGGTCCCTGGTCTGCTTGGTAGCCCTGGAGATCTCCTTGGGCCAGGCTAAAGGAACCAGTCAGCAGAAATGCCAGTGACTGGACAGGGACTTTCCAACTTCTCCCCTCTCTCTCCCTCCTATGGCCCACCACCCACACCTTCTGTGTCTGCTCTCAGAAATCAGCATCCATCAAAGAGCTTTTGGAAAATTTTTTCTTACATCCTAGAAGAAAAGCTTTGGTATGCAACACCCTGTCCCTAGTGCCAGTACCTGCCACAACAAATTTCTCTCCAAGCCTCATCCATTTCTACCCAAACGCTGACATTCTGGTGATCAGAATGGACATTGCAGTTTAGATGATTTTCTTACACAACATTGCCTTCCTAGGAGAGCTGCTTCAAGTGTGTGCACTATTCATTACTGAGTGCCCTTTACCGGCAGAGAGCGGTGCCCAGAGGTGCGCTCATGTAACAACGGTACGGGTATTTCCTGCTCGCTGCAGGCTTAGCATACATGGTCTCGAACACCCCTCATCACAGCCTCTGCCCTGGGGATTAGAATCCCCATGATACAGTCGAGAAAAATGGAGGCGCAGCCCAAAGTCATCCATTCAGCAAATATTTGTGAGTGTCTACCAACCTCAGGGCCTGCTGGGTGGGTGGGGGGGGGTAAGGAACAAGATCTGGGGGTAAGGAACAAGATCTGTGAAGTCCTCGTCTCCTGGAGGCTCTGCCTGGGGGCGGGGACACAGACAACACACAGAGAGGGTGGAGGAGAGGGCAAAGGCAGCAGGGTGGGCAGCCTTGTTGCTATTCTGGAACCAGGCATGGCTGTTTTCCTATCGAGTTGTGAATGAAAGGGGGGCAGCACAGTAGACCCTTCAAGCTCAGAGGGCTACTGAGCAGGCCTGACAAGCTCAAGGACCAAGGACCAGACGATGGTCTGATCACAAATTCCTAACTGGGCAGGCCATGGCAGGTAATCACATCCAAGCCTGTGGCCTCCATAGCCAAGGTTCCTCTCCATCCTCAGTGAGCCCTGCCGGCTGTTCTCCTGCGTCTAGGACAACACGCCTTTGAACTGTCAGAGTCATTTTCTTTCCCAGACCCTGCAGGGCACAGCCGCCTGGACCAGAGCACAGACCTGCAGAGCGCAGCCCAGAGCTCCTCAGTGTTATCTTGTTGCCGGCGTGCCCTCTCTGTGCTGTCAGTGTTAGATGTTACCTGTCCTCCATTCTGTCTTCTATCCAGTTCTAGAGATTTCCTTCCCTTTCTCCCATCCACTCAGCCTACCCCCGGTGGACTTCATGTAACTCTCCTCATATTTTCTGTGATTATAATGTATAAAATGAGCTGCAAAATTGCCCTTCTCTGGAGCATTTTCTCTATCTGTGGAGATCTTGCTTCAGGCATATTTTTAAAAATTTACTCAAATAGCCTGACCAGGCGGCGCAGTGGATAGAGCATTGGATTGGGATGTGGAAGACCCAGGTTCAAGACCCTGAGCTCGCCAGCTTGAGCGCAGGCCCATCTGGCTTGAGCAAAAGCTCGTCAGCTTGGACCCAAGGTCGCTGGCTCCAGCAAGGGGTGGCTAGGTCTGCTGAAGGCCCGCGGTCAAGGCACATGTGAGAAAGCAATCAATGAACAACTAAGGTGTCACAACGGCAACGAAAAACTAATGATTGATGCTTCTCATCTCTCTCTGTTCCTGTCTGTCTGTCCCTATCTATCCCTCTCTCTGACTCTCTCTATCCCTGTAAAAAAAAAATTTACTCAAATAATTTTTTTTAATTTATTGATTTTAGTGAGAGAGGGAGAGAGAGAGAAAGAGAGAGACAGGAACACCGATCCATTTCTGTATGTGCCCTGACCAGGAACTGAACCAGCAACCTCTGTGCTTTGGGGGAACGCTCTAGGCAACTCAGCCATCCGGCCAGAGCAAAATAAATTCTTAGCTTTCTATAGGGTTGGAAGTTCTTTTCTGGACACAATGCTGCCAAGCCCTATGGCTGGCACTCGAGAAATGTGTAAAAAATGAATCCTTCCTACCAACTTCAAGCTGGCCATGCTTAACTTCTGATACACCAAGAACGTGGGCCTGGCGTTTAGGCTATTTCCACGTTTCTCCAGAGAGAGTGTGGAACGTGCAGTTTTCTGCATGGGGCTTTTTGCTTCCTAGGACTTCTCTACTTGAGAGAAAGCCTTGGGAATGGGGTTGCTGGCTTCAGAGTCCTGAGCACATGCATTGCTCCGAGTTTCCCATTTTGGAAAAACAGGGTATGTCTAGCACTTTGCCCTCATTATCCGTCCTCACAGATGATTGTGGAAAGTTGGCGCTGTGATACCCAACGCAGAGGTAGACAGCAGGAGGCTCCTGACTGCCTGGTAAATGCCTTCTCAGCCTCTTGTTCAAACACAACCTGGGGAGCTACCGCCCACTTCCTCGGGCAAAATTAGTCTTTTCCCATGTAGGCCCTATTATTTTAGCAAAGCTTCCTCAGTCTCTGCCCTGGTGTTTTTGCCCCAGCGCTAGGGGGTAGCCCCTGACTTCAGTTTGACTGTAGGGGAGGAAAGTTCTGTATCCCTAAGGGAAGCAGTCAGTGCTCTTTACACAAAGGAGTCAGGACACCTGCCTTGCCCCTCCCTTAGCCTTGGACTTCGGCCAAGGCACTCAGCCTCGGAGTCTCCAGGTCTACTAAATGGAAGCAGTAACAGATAAAACTTTCCAACATCTTTAATTAGGTAACCTCTTACTCCCGCAGGGAATTGCTGTCCAATAAAGGCTCCTGTGAGTTCTAACAGCCCAAACCTGCAGGCATCAGAACAAGTTATTTCAAATGAGAGAGGCCCAACCCTAACTTCTAGTGCCCCTTCTCTCTGGCCAGATTTCTGGCATTCCTCTGAGATGACCAGGCTGGTGCCAGGGTGCAGTGAGAGGGCGGGCAGTGGACAGGCCCCACCTCCCTGCCGGCTGGTATTTTTAGACAAAGACCTTGGCTACCTTATCTAAATGGTTAGACTGGAGACCTTGACTTCTCAGCTTTTTAAACATCCAATGGGGTCTCTACCTCACCTCAGTCCTAAAACGCCGGGCCCTTCCGGCTCCGTCTTCTAGTGCGATGTCCAGGTCCACATCCACGGCTGTCTAGTGAAAAGTACTCTTTCATTATAATCCTTTTGTTCATCAGGAACACTTTTCTTATAGCAAGTTCAGCCAAGTACACACTATCTAAAAAGAGGTGTTGTGTTGTTGTTTTTTTTTGCTGGAGCAAACAGGGTCATTCCTACAAAGAAGCCACTTCCTGCGCTGAATTTCCTAAGCATATTCCGTAAGACAGAATCTGTAATTTTTATATTCATCTGCGCCTCATTTAACTTCCAGAGAGGGTTGGGGCGGCGGGGTCGAAGAAGAGTAATGATGGAGATGGGGCGGTTTGTGACAAAATGGGGACAGGGGCCCCGCTCCCTACCGCAGGAAAAGGTGCGTTAGTCACGGTCACGAGGCTGCCTCCTGCGCGGGGGCAGGACAGGCGGCGGCCACAAAGCCGGCAGCCCATGGCACCCACCTCTGGCCAGTGTTCCAGGCGGCGGAGACGGCCCACCCCGCTCGCCCCGAGCATCTAGGCCCGGCGTCCTCAGCACCTCAGGAGAGGGAAACTGAGGCTTCAGGAGGCCTCGGACGGGCTGTGCCCGCGGAGCCGCCTGGAATCAGTCCCCTCTTTTCCCCCTTTCGGGCCTCGAGGTCCAACCCGGGTCTAGCATTCCCTCGGCTCGGGTTCGGAAGGGGCGTGGCCGCGCCGCGTACAGAGCTGAGCGGCACAGGGGAATGTTTTAAAAAGACAGCGTCGGAGCTGCAAGGCTAGGTGCCCCGTTCCAAGGTCATGCGGCGATAAAGGCCAGCCTTCCGGCATCAGCTCCTTCTCTGCGCCCCGCCAAGCCCCGGCCTCTAACATCCTGGGGGTCTGAGGGGTCCCAGGAAAGTTTCGACGCCAAAAGCCACGCCCGGAGCCTGCCCCGCAAGCTCAGAGGCCGCCCTTGCTCTTTCCCCCGCCCCCCCTAGGGACGCCCAAGTGTGCGCACAACCCCTCGCTTCTCTCCATCTCCACGACCCCCGCGGCAGGCTCGACGCTCCGCCCCCACGCCGGCCCCGCCCCCTGCAGCCGCAGCGCCCGGGGCGCGGCCGGGGCTGCAGCCAATGGAGAGGCAGAGTGGAAAGGGCGTTGCCGGTTGTGACGCGCCCGGACAGCCTGCGGCGGCCAATCAGCGGCGAGCTCGAGGGCGGGCAGTGACGCGGGAGGAGCTCCTCGTGCGGCGGCGGCGGTATAGGAGCGAGCGCCGCGGCGAACACGGCCAGCAGATCGTCTCCGCCACCACACGCCGCCTGCAGTCCGTACGCCGCCGCCGCCTACCGGTGCCCACTCGGTGCGCTCCCCGCCGCCGCCGCCAGCTCCGGCCGGTCCATCCGCGAGCCGACGAGCAACCTCCTCAATCGGCCTCCCAGAGGGGATCGCCCAGCCGGACCCTGAGCCTCGCCGTCTCGCGCTTCGGCCGCTCTCGCCTGCTCGGCCGCCTGCCCGACATGAAGACGAAGTTCTGCAACGGGGGCGAGGCGGAGCCCTCGCCGCTCGGGCTGCTGCTGAGCTGTGGCGGCGGCGGCGGCGGCGGCGGCAGCGCGACCCCGGCGCCCGGTGTGGGGCAGCAGCGCGACGCCGCCAGCGACCTCGACTCCAAGCAGCTGGGCGGCCGGCAGCCGCCGCTCGCGCTGCCCCCGCCGCCGCCGCCGCCGCTGCCGCTGCCGCTGCCCCCGGCGTCGCCGCCGCCGGCCGACGAGCAGCCCGAGCCCCGGACGCGGCGCAGGGCCTATCTGTGGTGCAAGGAGTTCCTGCCCGGCGCCTGGCGGGGCCTTCGCGAGGACCAGTTTCACATCAGTGTCATCAGGTCCGTGGCGGGCCGGGCGGGGGGGCCGTGGCCGGCCGCTAGCCGGTCAGGTGACGCCGGCGGGCGGGGGCGCCGGGCCGGCCACGGCCGCCTTTTCCCGAACGCTGGGGAAATCCAAGCCAAGTCTCGCGAAGCAGGCCCGCGGCCGCCGGAGACCTCCCAAAAGGCAGGCGGAAGATTTGGGGAAGCTTTTATTTTTGGTTTTGTGGGAAAGCAGATCTTTTCTAAGAGGGAACAATACCGTCCGCTCACCGAGTACATTTTGTGCAGAAGCTTAAAATACGTCTAGAAAGTCCCTTTGCGGTGTAAGACCGTAAATGAAAGAGGGATGTTATGGCTGCCTTTAAAAAAAAAAAGAAAAGAAAATCACTTGGTAACATTTATTTCTCGTTCTCGAGGCTACGGTTTGATTTTTTTTTCTTCCCTTTTTGAAAGAGTCGTTTGTTGGTGGCGAAGGGGTAACGTTGGCGCATTCCCCACCATCCCTGTCCAGACCTGTTAGGTGGGTTGCCAGCCAAAGTTAGGAGGCGTGGCGCCAGAAATAACTAGAGATAAAGGACTAGAAAGAATGTATTTCCCTTAAAATTTTTTTTTTAATTTTATTTTTTATTTAAGAGAGGGGAGAAGGGTGGAGGGAGGAGCATCTGTGCCCTGACCAGGCAAGCCCGGCATCTCGAACCGGTTACCTCAGTGTTCGAGGTCCATGCTTTATTCACTGCGCCACCACAGGTCGCTCTGTTTCCTTTTATTTTAAGGTTCAAAGTTTTCAACCATAAATTAATGTGTGTGTGTACTTATCCACACTTAACCGGAAAACATAAAGACCCCCTTGATTTTTGTCTCCACTCTGTTCCTGGGAGCTAACTTTTTTTTTTTTTTAAGTTTGGCAATAAAAAAAATTTTTTTTAATTTATTTATTCATTTTAGAGAACAGAGAGAGGGAGCAGGAAGCATCAACTCCCATATGTGCCTTGACCATGCAGGCGCAGGGTTTTGAACAGGTGACTTCAGCATTCCAGGTCCACACTTGATCCACTGCGCCACCACAGGTCAGGCAGTGAGATAACCTTTTAACGTTTAGCCTGCACCCTTTTACTCAGACCTTTAAAAGGGTTGTCTTTTTCTGCCAGTTTTCTGTGTGTGTGTGTGCGTGTGTGTGTGTGTGTGTGTGTGACAGACAGGAAGAGAGAGAGATGAGAAGCATCAACTCTTTGTAGCGGCATCTTAGTTGTTCATTGATTGCTTTCTCGTGAGCCTTGACGGGGAGGTGGAGTGGCTACAGCAGAGCGAGTGACCTGTTGCTCAAGCCAGCGACTTTGGGCTCAAGCTGGTGAGCCTTGCTCAAACCAGATGAGCTTGCACTTAAGCTGGCAACCTCGAGGTTTTGAACCTGGGTCCTCCGCGTCCCAGTCTGATGCTCTATCCACTGCACCACAGTCTGGTCAGGCCTGCTTGCTTGCTTGCTTGCTTGCTTGTTTTCTATCTCTCTCTCTCTCTCTCTTTCTTTCTGTTTGACAGAGAGTGTCAGACCGGAAGGGAGGGAAATGAGAAGCATCAATTCTTCATTGCAGCACCTTAGTTGTTCATTGATTGATTTCTCATATGTGCTTTGACTAGGGGTAGGGTGGGATCTATTGAAGAGGGAAAGACCCTTTGATCAAGCCAGCGACCTTGGTGTTTCGAACTTGAGTCTTCCACATCCCAGTCTGACAGTCTATCCACTGCACCACCGCCTGGTCAGGCTGCCAGTTTTCTTTTAAATGGCTGACCAGGTTGAGGGCAGTATCTAACAACTGACTGGCTGCCACTGATAATCCCCCAACCAACCCAGTTTCAGTCATTTGATTCCTTCGGTGCCCAGTCTCTCCCCAGAGCTGCAAGTGCAGCAGAATGAACCGAGCTTCACTTCCTTTTGGGGCCCTTGGCCTCTTACAGATAACGCTTGTGAGAAGTGGGTCCAAAGGCAGTTGCTGGTAGGAAGCAGAGAGAAACCAGAGATGTTTAGAGAATACCTGAACTGTCTTTGCCATTTCAATTTCTACTTGTTGCTGATCTGTGGGAAAGTGATCGACTTTAATATATTATACCTTACCCTGGCCAGATAGCTCGTGTCAGCCTGATACATCAAGGTTGAGGGTTCGATCCCCCATCAGGGTGCATGCAACAATCAACCAATGAATTCATAAATAAGTGGAAAAACCAGCCCTGGCTGATTGGCTCAGTGGTAGAGCATCAGCCCAGCGTGTGGAAGTCCCGGGTTCGATCCCCGGCCAGGGCACACAGGAGAAGCATCCATCTGCTTTTCCACCCTTCTCCCTCTCCTTTCTATCTCTCTCTTCCCCTCTTGCAGCCAAGGCTCCATTGGAGCAAAGTTGGCCCAGGCGCTGAGGACGGCTCCATGGCCTCCACCTCAGGCACTAGAATGGCTCCCCTGGCAGTGGAGCAATGCCCAGATGGGCAGAGCACCGCCCCCTGGTGGGCATGCCGGGTGGGGCACATGTGGGAGTCTGACTGCCTCCCTGCTTCTCACTTCAGAAAAATAAATAAATAAATAGAAAAGTGGAAAAACCAGTCAATGTGTCACTCTCTCCTTTCTCTTCTCTTTAAAATCAGTCATTATTCTTTTTAATAAATTAAAAAGAAATTATAGCCCTGGCTAGCTAGCTTGGTTGGTGAGAGCATCATCCTGATACGCATAAGTTGCTTGTTCAATCCCCTGTCAGGGTATATGCAAAAACAGATGGATGTTTCTGTATCTGTATCTGTCTCTGTCTAAATAAATAAGTTAATTACAAAAATTATTGCAAGGTTATATGATACAAGGTTTAGTAATACCTTTAAAAACTTTTTTTCAGCCCTGGCTGGTTTGCTCAGTGGATAGAGCATTGGCTCAGTGTATGGATGTCCCAGTTTGATTCCTGGTTAGGGTACACAAAAGAAGCCAGCCACTATCTGTTTTCTCTCTGTCTCCCCTTTTTCTCTCTCTTTCCCTCCTGCAGCATGATTGGCTTGATTGGTTCTACCATTGGCCCGGACCCTGAGGATAGCTTGGTTGGTTCTAGTGAGTCAGCCTCAGGCGCTAAAAATAGCTCGGTTTACTCCAGCATGGGCCCCAGATCCCTGTCGGGGCCCATGAGGGAGTCTGTCTCATTATCTCCCCTTCTCTCATTTAAAAAAAAAAAATCTTTCATTTTGTATATTGACTTTAGAGACATGAGTCAGGGAGATAGAAGCATTGATTTGTTGTTCTATTTATTTACGCATTCGTTGGTTGATTGTTGTATGTGCCCTGACGGGATCTGGATGATGCTCTTAATCAACTGAGCTACCCGCCAGGGCTAACCTTGTTAAAATTGCTTACTAGTTCTAGGGATTTTTTTTTTTTTCAGTCTAGTCTCTTGGTTTTGTCCAGGTGACACACTGATGCCCGTGTTCTCCTTCCTGGTTCCTTCACAGCCTCACTATCCTCCATCAGCTGGCAGGAAACCTATTGCCCAAGGATAGCCCATGTCTGTAGGTTTCCTTGAGTCTATTTTGCATCTACAACAAGATTGTAAACTCTGTGCTTTTCATAACACTTACATGTTTTACTGTGCCTGGCACTCCTTTTGTTGAGTATCATAGCCCAGGGGCTGAAGATGAAACAATAATGCTAAGCCTGCGAGCCTGATCTATGATGGTTCAGTGGGTAGTGTTGAGTGGGATGCTGAGGACCCGGGCTTGAAACCCCGAGGTCTGCAGCTTGAGCACTGGATCATCAACATGATACCAAGGTTGCTGGCTGGAAGCCAAGGATGCTGGCTTGAGCAGGGGGTCACTGGCTCGACTTGAACCCCTCCCCCCCCAATCAAGGCAATGAACAACTTAGTGTCGCAACTACGAGTTGATGCTTCTCTCATCTTTCTCCCTTTTTGTGTTCCCTTCCTGTGTCTGTGTCTCTCTTTCTCAAGAAGAAAAAGGCCTGGGAGGTCCCTGTGGGCTAGAAAGATTGTGGAGCAGTTTGAAAAGAGAAAGTGGCAGCATCCCTGAACTCTCAGAAGTGCAGGACCTTTCAGGTGGGAGGAGTAGGCAGAAGCATCTGTGTTCCAAGGATACTAAGGATGGTGGCTTGAAACGGGAGTTGCAGGAACATTCTCTGAGGTTTGGTAATGTCTGGACACATATTTGATTGTCGTAACTTGGTGGTGGGGGTAATACTGGTATCTAGTGGGTAGAGAGCAGGGGCACTGCTGAACATCCTCCAGTGCACAGGATACCCCCCCCTTCCCTAACAAAGGATTATGGGGCCTCAAGTGTCAATAGCACTGACATTAAACAACCGTGGGGTAAAGGACTGAAGACTGAGCTTTACTCTTTCATCCATCTGGCATACTTGTAAAGATTACCCTTTGCTTTGTGATTGGTGCTAGTAATGAGACGCTGACATTATCTCATGTAATCTTCACATAAACCCTTATTACCTACCCTGCTGTGGTGATAAACAGGCTTCGAGGCGCTGAGGAACTTGCCCAGCAGAGGTTAGTATTTAACTCAGCCTCCAGGCTGGGGGCTAAGGCACCTACCTATTCCTGATTACCACATGTTGATGCTATCATTGTACTGAAATATTTTTTCTTTCACTTTAGTTATAGTTATTTCAAGTTGAGTTTTAGATGATTAGAATTTTTCAAAAATCCTTGTTTGTTTGTTTTTTAGATTTTATATACTGATTTTTAGAGAGAGAAACAGAAACAGACAGAGAGAGGTAGAAAAGGCTGGAAGCATCAACTCCTAGCAGTTGCTTTCTGTATGTGTCTTGACCAGGCAAACCCCGGGTTTTGAACTGGCGACCTCATTGTTCCAGGTCTACACTTTGTCACCACAGGTCAGGCCCAAAAATTCTTAAAATATTTCATTTGTTCTCTAAATTGAATAGCTATTCTGGTATTATGCTGCCTCCCATTTTCTATGTATCCAGTCGTTTGGACTTGAGGATTGTTTTTCTGCTGAGATACTGTTTATATTGTGAATTTTGTTTCTTTAGTCATTTTGACTGTTGGATGATGCTCTTGAAACTCCAGGGTCCATCCATGCCCTAAGCTTTAGGGAGAGTTAGTCCTGTGTGTGCTGGACTGGATTCTGTGTTACTTGTGGGCAGTCTGCAGTGGTTTTAGTGCCTTTTTCATTTTATTCAGCAGAATACAGTTGGTTAGATACAGACCAGATAACTTTCCGTCTTAACTTAGCAGGTGAATTTTTGTGGTAAAGCTGTCACTGGAGCAGGCAATTTCTTGGATTTATCACTGAGCATTAAGCTGACTCACCTAGATATGAATTCTTTCCCAAATAACTAAAAATACATATATGTTTGTGATGGCTGGAAGGATATACAGATGTGACATTTACCAGCAACAGAATATTATTCAGCCTAAAAAAGGATATTTTGAAGCATGCTACAATATGGATGAACCTTAAGGACATTATGCTAAGTAAAATGAGCCAGACACAAATGGATACATATTGGCCCTCGCCAGGTAGCTCAGTTGGTTAGACTAGGGCAGGGGTCCCCAAACTATGGCCGGTGGGCTGCATGTGGTCCCCTGAGGCCATTTATCCGCCCCGGCTGCACTTCCGCACTTCCGGAAGGGGCACCTCTTTCATTGGTGGTCAGTGAGAGGAGCACAGGATGCATCCGCACCCATAGTTCCCATTGAAATACAGTTTGTTGATTTAAATTGACTTGTTCTTTATTTTAAATATTGTATTTGTTCCCGTTTTGTTTTTTCACTTTAAAATAAGATATGTGCAGTGTGCATAGGGATTTGTTCATAGTTTTCTTTATAGTCCAGCCCTCCAATGGTCTGAGGGACAGTGAACTGGCCCCCTGTGTAAAACGTTTGGGGACCCCTGGACTGTGGCATTGTCTTGATATGCTGAGGTTTGGTTTTGATCCCGAGTGCATATACAGGAGTCAATTAATGAATACATGGATGGGTGGAACAACAAACTGATGCTTTTCTCTCTGTCTTTTCCCCTTCCTTTCTCAAATCAATCTATATATATATACTTTTTTTTTTTTAGCAAGAGAGAGAGAGAGACAGAGGCCGAGAGAGGGACAGATAGGGACACAGAGACAGGAACGGAGAGAGGTGAGAAGCATCAATCAGTTTTTCGTTGCCATTGCGACACCGTAGTTGTTCACTGATTGCTTTCTCACATGTGCCTTGCCCGTGGGCCTTCAGCAGACCAAGCCACCCCTTGCTGGAGCCGGCAACCTTGGGTCCAAGCTGACGAGCTCTTGCTCAAGCCAGATGGGCCCGCGCTCAAGCTGGCGACCTCGGGGTCTTGAACCTGGGTCTTCCACATCCCAGTCCAACGCTCTATCTACTGTGCCACCGCCTGGTCAGGCCACAATTATTTTTTAAAGGACAGATACTGTATTGACTTCTCGAGGTTACTAGAATAGTCAAATTCATAGTAACAAAGTAAACTGGACCCTGGCTGGTTGGCTCAGTGGTAGAGCATCTGCCCAGTGTGTGGATGCCTGAAGTTCAGTTCCCCATCAGGGCCCACACAGAAGCACCCATCTGCTTCTTTACCTCTTCCCCCTTCCCCTCTTTTCCTCTTCTCCTCCTTCCTTCTGCAGTCTTGGCTTGATTGGACTGAGTTGGCCCTGGTGGTGAAGACATGACGGCCTCCACCACTAAGAAGAGCTCTGTTGCTGGGCATCTGAGCATCGCCCCCTGATGAGGGCACATGTGGGGACCGCCCTCCCCCACTGAATTAAAACAAAGTAGGCTGGTGGTTACCAAGGGCTGGGGGAGAGGAAAATGGGGAGTTAGTGTTTAATGGGTACAGCGTCTTAGTTTACAAGATAAAAAAGAATTATAGGCATGGATGGTGGTGATAGTTGCACAGAAATGTGAATGTACTTAATGCCACTGACTGTTCATTTAAAATGGTTAAGGTGGTAAATTGAATGTGATGTTTACCACAATTTAAAAATTGGAAAAATAAAATAGAAATGTCATATTTCAGGACCGTGAAGTTTTTGATGTATCACTGCAGCATGTATTTTACTTACTGAGAATGCTGTAGAGTAAAACAAGTTATGTAACCTCTGTAAGACCCGCTAAGTCTACCAATGAAGGATACAAACCATCGATAAAGCTATTTAACTATATGTTGCTGAAATATTATATTAGCAGTAAACCGTGATCTAGTAAAGTTATTTTACTCCAAAACTTTAAAAATCACATTTTGTTAGAGTTGCAAACATTGAAGCCACTTCAAAAGAATTATTTATTTATTTTTTTACAGGGACAGAGAGAGAGTCAGATAGAGGGATAGATAGGGACAGACAGACAGAAACAGAGATGAGAAGCATCAATCATTAGTTTTTCGTTGCCGTTGGGATGCCATAGTTGTTCATTGATTGCTTTCTCACACGTGCCTTGACCGCGGGCATTCAGCAGACCGAGCCACCCCTTGCTGGAGCCAGCGACCTTGGGTCCAAGCTGGCGAGCTTTTGCTCAAGCCAGAGCTCGAGGTCTCGAACCTGGGACTTCCGCATCCCAGTCCGACGCTCTATCCACTGCGCCACCACTGCCTGGTCAGGCTGAAGCCACTTCTAGATGTAAATACATAAACTAGCTCAGAGACCTGTAAGTTAAAACTTGCTCATGCCTTGAACAGGTGGTGGCACAGTGGATAGAGCGTCGGACTGGGATGAGGAAGACCCAGGTTCGAGAGTCCGAGCTCGCCAGCTTGAGTGCGGGCCCATCTGGCTTGAGCAAAAGCTCGCCAGCTTGGACCCAAGGTCGCTGGCTCCAGCAAGGGGGTGCTTGGTCTGCTGAGGGCCCGCGGTCAAGGCACATGTGAGAAAGCAATCAATGAGCAACTAAGGTGTTGCAACGGCAACGAAAAACTGATGATTGATGCTTCTCACCTCTCTCCGCTCCTGACTGTGTGTCCCTATTTATCCCTCTCCCTGACTCTCTCTCTGTCCCTGGGGAAAAAAACAAAAACAAACTTGCTCTTTTGCAAAATTACCAACTGTTTCCAGTCACAGACTGAGTACTTGAAGCCTAGGATGTGACATTTACAAGTGCTCAAGATCTGTGCCTGCCCCTGATGCTGACGGGTTCAAGTGGTCACATGCTACAGCCGGATTAAATCACATCTACTAGACTATTCCACTTTTTTCTTGGGGACTTAGAAGGTTTTGATGACATCATCAACTCAGAGTTGACTGCCTTTTATACATGGAGTATATTTACAATCTGTGAACTTTTCAGAGCAATCAAAGTTGAATAGTTTTCATGGCCAACACCTGATGGTAGTCGTCAGTGTTTTTGGTAAGGTGGGGTAGTAGTCTGGAGAAATTTGTGAAGTGTCTTTTGTTTCTTCTGTATATACCATGTAACCAAAATGTCATCTTGCCCCTGTGGCATTATGACTGGTGAGGGAATGGTGACTGTTAGGGCTGTGCTGTGGTGTTCCACCCTGAAGGACTGGACGTTAGAAAGTGGCGAGGTGTCAAGGTCAGTTTTTACAGCCATCATCACCTTCCTTTGCTTCCTGGCATTCTGTTTGGGTTTTCATGTTATCTGTGTCAGGGGAGGACGCCCTGCCCCCCCCTGGACCCCCAGGTGAAGCACAGCTGTGCCTTCTGGACTGTTAGGCCTCTGAAGTGGATTTGTGCCTCAGAGAGGAATGATGTCTGTTTTCCTGTTCCTTGAAAAATCTTTGTACTGCCATTAAGTTTGGGAATTAATTGGGCTGTATGCTAAATGTTAGAGTAACCTGTTTGACTTGTAGTGATCTAGTAACAAATGAGGAGGAACTAGACTAATTTTGAACCTTGCCTTATTTGGGGGTTTTCTGGGTTTGCCCTAGGTGTAGGTAACATAACCATATTTCCCTGTATAAGATGCACCCTTCCCAAAACTTTGGGGTCTGAAAACTGGGTGCGTCTAGTACAGGGGTTGAGTTTGTCTTACTTGTATTTTCGGCTTTTTCATGTGAATGAGGAGTTGTATGAATTTTATGATGAATAAAACGAGTTTAATAAGTTTATGTAATACTTTTTATTTCAAAATTTGGGCTCAAAATTAAGGGGTGTCTTATACATGGGGAAATATGTTATAACTTTTCCCAGATGTTTTATTAAGGTAGCCACTAAGAAGATAGTGGACTTTTTTCTTTATTTATTTTAGAGAGGAGAAGGACAGAGAGAGAGAGAGAAGGGGGAAGAATAGGAAGCATCAACTCCCATATGTGCCTTGACCAGGCAGCCCAGGGTTTCGAACTGCTCAATGCTTTATTCACTGCTCCACCACAGGTCAGGCTTTTTGCTTTTTAAAATTTATGTATTGATTTTTAGAGCCAGAAAAATGGAGAAAAGAGAGATAGAAACATCGATCTGTTCTTGTATGTGCCCTGACCAGTGATTGAACCTGCAAACTTTGCATGTCCCGACGACACCCTGACCACCTGAGCCAGTGGACTGCTGCTGCAGACTCTGCAATAGTGGGGCTGATGTAGACAAAGACAGGTGGGGGGAGAAAAACTCAAGTTGGCTAAATCTAGAAATTTCTCTAAAGTTGAAAGATGGAAAATCACCAAGAAGCAAATTTGTTCTTTTTTTTTTTTTTTTCCCAGGACCAGAGAGAGTGTCAGAGAGAGGGATAGATAGGGACAGACAGACAGGAACGGAGAGAGGTGAGAAGCATCAATCATTAGTTTTTCGTTGCCGTTGTGACACCATAGTTGTTCATTGATTGCTTTCTCACATGTGCCTTGACCGCGGGCCTTCAGCAGACTGAGCCACCCCTTGCTGGAGCCAGCGACCTTGGGTCCAAGCTGGCGAGCTTTTGCTCAAGTCAGATGGGCCCGCACTCAAGCTGGCGAGCTCGGGGTC
Organism: Rhynchonycteris naso; assembly: GCA_037038555.1. NCBI lineage: Eukaryota > Metazoa > Chordata > Mammalia > Chiroptera > Emballonuridae > Rhynchonycteris > Rhynchonycteris naso. The sequence continues at coordinate 367,986,351 of CM072995.1, read as the reverse complement.
TCGAACCTGGGTCTTCCGCATCCCAGTCTGACGTCAGGCCAGGCCCAGGCTTTTGAACCGACAATCTCAGTGTTCCAGGTCGACACTTTATCCACGGTGCTACCACCGGCCAGGCTATTTTGGCTTTTTAAAGGGCTAGCTTAGGAAATTCAGAGCAGAGGAGGAGGCTCATACATAAAAAATAGACAGAGTCTGGCTGGGTTGCTCAGTTGGCATCTATATTAAGTATTCTGCCAGATGATCAAGTTTGTAGTTTCAAACTTCTTTGAAATCCTTGAGAGTTCCTGGGATTTTAACTTGGTCATGTATTCTTGACAAATTATGTTGTAAGTTGGGCTGTTGGATTTTTGCTGCCATTTCTGTGGAGCATTTTCCCAACATATTCCTTGTTCCTATTCATATTATTTGGCTCATTGTTAACTGGCTTATTTCTAGATCGTTTTTTCACAGTTTGGGTCATCCATGACGGTGACATTTTATTTTGATTGTCACTAAACCATAATCAATGGTTAATTCCTCCCATAAAAGCCTATTGAGCAATAGAGGCTACAGACAACAACAGAGATGAAGGATTTCCAGGTTGTGGGCCTATTTCTGGCCAAGCTTGGCCTTCTTTCCTTCCTTCCTTCCTTTTTTAGGAGTACTGGGACAAACTTTGAGTGGTTACACAACTTAGAACAGTAGTTCATCTGTTTGCTCTCACTGTTGACTGAGCTTTCAAAAGGATGTGACAGGAAGGAGAACTAAGGTTTTTTACTGCCTGTCCTGTTGCTGGGAGCCGGAACCTCTTGTTAGCTGGGACTCGGTGGCAGGGCAATTCCGATAAGCTACGCACATGCGGTGCTGCCGCAAGCTGAAAAGAAAGGTTAAAGCTATTTGTATCTTCTGTCTCCTCACCTTCCATCTGCTTTGTGATTTGCTTTGGGGGTTGTGGAACCAGACCTTGGGTTTCCTTGTCCTTCTGTTTGTCCTAGCTGGGGTAGATGTAGCAACTAACTTGCCCTTGGGGAGACTAGATCTTTGCTTTTGAAGAGGCTCCCAGATACTCATGATTGTTTTTTCTTTAAGCTACTGAAAAAATATTTTAAATGTCACTTTTATTTATATCTGGGATACATTGTTTCCATGAAAGTACATTCAGGTTTTTTAAAATTTTTATTTATTTATAGGAACAGATAGAGTCAGAGAGAGGGATAGACAGGGACAGAGAGAAATGAGAAGCATCAATTATCAGTTTTTCGTTGGGATACCTTAGTTGTTCAAGGCACTTTCTCATATGTGCCTTGACCGTGGGCCTTCAGCAGACCGAGCAACCCCTTGCTGGAGCCAGTGACCTTGGGTCCAAACTGGTGAGCTTTTGCTCAAGCCAGATGGACCCGTGTTCAAGCTGGCGAACTTGGGGTGTCGAACCTGGGTCCTCCGCATCCCAGTCTGACGCTCTATCCACTGCGCCACCGCCTGGTCAGGCACATTCAGGTTTTTTAATGATTAAGAAAAAATCATTACATAGGGAAAAAGTCAGTTTTCAATTTTTTTTTTCAATTTTTTTTTTTTACAAGGACAGAGAGTCAGAGAGAGGGATAGATAGGGACAGACAGACAGGAACGGAGAGAGGTGAGAAGCATCAATCGTTAGTTTTTCGTTGCCATTGCGACACCATAGTTGTTCATTGATTGCTTTCTCACATGTGCCTTGACCATGGGTCTTCAGCAGACCGAGCCACCCCTTGCTGGACCCAGTGACCTTGGGTCCAAGCTGGCGAGCTTTTGCTCAAGCCAGATGGGCCCACGCTCAAGCTGGTGAGCTCAGGGTCTTGAACCTGGGTCTTCCGCATCCCAGTCCGACGCTCTATCCACTGTGCCACCGCCTGGTCAGGCCAGTTTTCAATTTTTTAAAAAACTGCTATATTGAGCCTGACCTGTGGTGGTGCAGTGGATAAAGCGTCAACCTGGGAACACAGAGGTCGCCAGTTCAAAACCCTGCACTGGCCTGGTCAAGGCACATATGGGAGTTGATGCTTCCAGCTCCTCCCCCCTTTCTCTCTCTCTCTCTCTCTCTCTGTCTCCTCTCTAAAATGAATAAATAAAAAAAGAAATTTAAAAAAAAACTGCTTTATTGAGATATTATAGCTCACATACCACAGTTCACATAAAGCGTATAGCTCTTTGGTTTTCAGTACACCTGCAGATATTTGCAGCTGTCACCACAGTCAGTCCTAGAACATTTTTATCATCTCAGAGAGAAGCCCTGTCCCCTTCAGCCTCCTACCTCCCTGGCCCTCGGCACTCACTAATCAAAGTCATATCTTTAGGGACTTCCTTGTTCTGGACATTCCTTAGGAATGGAATCCGTGTGTGTGTTGTGTGTGTGTGTGTGTGAGAGAGAGAGAGACTGGCTTTTTTGACATAGCATAATGTTTTTTAAATTTTTTTTTTTAATTTCTTTTTTTTATTTATTTATTTTAGAGATGAGACACAGAGTGAGAGAGAGAGAAAGGGGGGAGGAGCTAGAAGCATCAACTCCCATATGTGCCTTGACCAGAGCAGGGTTTTGAACTGGCAACCTCAGTGTTTCCAGGTCAACGCTTTATCCACTGCGCCACCACAGGTCAGGCGACATAGCATAATGTTTTTAAGGATCATCTATGCTATAGCATATAGCAGTGTTTCATTTTTTAAAAATCGTGGCCTGTCCTGTGGTGGCGCAGTGCATAAAATGTTGACCTGAAACTCTGAGGTCGCCGGTTCGAAACCCTGGTCTTGCCTGGTCAAGGCACATATGGGAACTGATGTTTCCTGCTCCAATCACCCCCCTTCTCTCTAAAATTAATAAATAAAAAAATTAAAAAAAAACTGTGGTAAAACATACACACAATAAAAGTTACTGTTTGAACCATGTGTAGGTCTAAGTTCAGTGGCATTAAGTATGTCCACACTGTTGTGCCACCATCACCACCATTTAGCTCAAGAATGTTCCCAGACTGAACCTGTGTGCCCATTAAACACTTAACTCCTCGTTTCCCTTTGACATTCAGTAGCTCAGTCAGAATCTGTTCTTCCTTGTTTTGCATGAGTTTCCTGGAACGTGGTGTACACTTTAGACATGCAGCTCTGCTGACACCTTGATTTCAGCCCATGAGAGACCCACTTGCGGGTGTTGGAGCGCCACAGCTGTGGGATAGTAAGTTTGTTGTTCTAAGCCATGAGTTTGTGGTCATTTATCGCAGCATCCATAGGAAATGAAGACATTTGTTCTGCGCAAGTTTGTACAGACTAGTGTTTATGTAAAGTTCTTGGTGCCCACGGCGTGGCACGTAGTGCTTCCTACTTTGTCTTTTGTGTCTCGTGGCATCTGAGTTAGGAGCAAGGACCCTGGGGTCATACACCTGCATTTGAATCCTAGCTTAGCTATTCTTTCTTGCTGTGTGCCTCCATGGGCACTACCAGCTACCTCCTCTACGGGTTGTTGGGAGGATGGAATGAGTTAGTGCTTCTCGGGTTGAGGAGTGTCCCTGTGGGACTGGAGCCCAAACTTCTGAGCTGGGTCCTCTGAGAGGGTACCCTGAGCTTGGGTCTGGGATTGCTGAAAGCAGATGGCACTGGAACAGCTTGCCTGGTCAAGGCAAGCACGACAGGGCTGACGTGTTACTACTGCAGCCCGAGCAGAAGTAGGAAGCCACATACCAGCCTCCCAGCCTCTCCAGTGCCCCACTGCCCGCACCCAGAGGGGAGCGGCTGGTCAAGGAAGGAGATCTGGAACGGGGTGGGGGGAGGGGAGTCCCAGTCTAGCATCATAGCAGAAAACACATGTGTGGATTTGGAGCTCAGAGACAACAGCTCCAGTAATTGATATACATCATTTCAGACCACATTGTGGGGAAGAGAGGGACATGATGCTTGTCTTAAATTGATTTCCCAAAAATCAGACAAACGTGGCTATAAACATGGTCTACCTCACTTTAAGGCAGCTTCTAAGTATAGTCATGAGGCCAGGCACTTTGCTGCCTGAATAAAACCTGGGTTCTACCAAGGAAAGGGAGGGGAATGTCTGCCCCTGGAGCAGAACTGCCTGACTTGTTATGCTAACGTTGATAAAGCAACAGGAAGAGCCTCCAGATAAAAAAATTTCTCCCTGTTATCTTTTCTCCCTGTACATACAAACTGAACTGTTTCTCTTCCTTGATATTTGTTGGCAGTGCTTGTCAGTGTGTCCTCACAATCCCTCTATGATTGGGCACATGGTGATGTGGATTAGTTTTATTTTACTTTATTTTTTAATTGATTTTTAGAGGGGGGGAGAATGAGGAAAACATCGATTTGTCGTTCCACTTAGTTATGCATTTGTTGGTTGATTCTTGTATGTGTGACCCGAGATTGAACCTGCAACTTTGGAGTATTTGGCGCTTGAATCACTTGAGCTTCCTGGCCAGGGCTAGGCTAGCTTTGAATTTTAGCCTCTTTTTTTTTTTTTCCCCAGGGACAGAGAGAGAGTCAGAGAGAGGGATAGATAGGGACAGACAGACAGAAACAGAGAGAGGTGAGAAGCATCAATCATTTAGTTTTTCGTTGCCTTTTTACGCCTTAGTTGTTCATTGATTGCTTTCTCACATGTGCCTTGACCGCGGGCCTTCAGCAGACTGAGGCACCCCTTGCTGGAGCCAGCGACCTTGGGTCCAAGCTGGTGAGCTTTTGCTCAAGCCAGATGGGCCCGCGCTCAAGCTGGCGACCTCGGGGCCTCGAACCTGGGTCCTCCGCATCCCAGTCCGATGCTCTATCCACTGCGCCACCGCCGGTCAGGCTAGCCTCACTTTTGAAGGATAGCTTAACTAGGTAGGCTTTGAATCCTGGCTTAGCTATTTCCTTGCTGTTCGTGGATGAAACAGGGAAATAGGCTGGTGGCTCCTTTGACGGGATGTCATTCTAGAAAGCTGTGGTTCAACTTGCTGGTAACTTTTTGTCCAAAAGTTGGGTATATTCTCCCATCTGATATCGATGCACCTGACCGGCAGATACAGTCTCAGGATGTGCTGAAGCATATAGTTGCAGACACTGTGCTGTGATTTGAAATCTTTCAGTTTTATGTCTGCTTTCTTCATCAAAGGGGACATTTCCCGAGGGCAGGGACCTCCTGTTTCAGTTTTGTGTTACCTTAGCTTCCAGTGGAATGCTTTGCTTATGGAGTATTTCCTCAAGATTATTGACTAGATAGGATCTAGGGACTCTGAAGTTACTTGGGGGGGGGGGGGGTGCCTCTTGTCTGTAATTCCTGATTGTACAGTATTTTGTATTTGTTAACTCCAGTGCTTACATTAGCTAACATTCCTGTGCATCCGTCATTTCCAGCCCAGGCAGGCGATTTGTTCCCAAGGCTTGCTTCCCGTGTGAATAACTCCTGTAACTTTGGTCTTGTCTGCAGTAGTCAAAGTATGGAGGTCTCCCATTTCCTCTGAATGCTCCAAGGGCCAGTTAATGCTCTTAGTTTTTTAAATGATTTGTTAGGCCCAATCGGTTGAGAAATTTTTACTAACACAGTCATGGAAGGATAAATCTTGGAATTGTATTTCAAGTGGAAAGCTCCGGGGGAAGTGGGTTAAGTACTTCCACAAAAGTTTAGTCTGGTAATTATAGGAGTTCGGTGTAGTAGAAGGTTAGAATCATAGGAGGGTGTGGAATTAAGGACTGCTTGAGGGATTCCTCCATTCCAGGTGCTGGAGAGAGGGCTTCTGGTCCTTGGCATTCTCTAGAGGCCAATGCCATGTGTGGGACACACATGCGAATAAAAACAAGCAACCCCCCCGCGCGGATCTAGAAGAACAGATTGGGGATTTGCCTGTTTATTATGTGACTGGTGGAATTGACCTGAAAACTGCAGTTAATCATTTATGTTGCAAGTGTCCTGAGAGGATGAATGAATGAAGATTTAGTGAGGACAGTGCTCATGGGATCCTGACTTCTCATTCATCCATAGTTATCCAAGAAGAGTAACTTAGCTCACCTTCAGAATCCAGATACTTACCATTCTTTTAATTTCTCACAGAGGTGGCCTCAGTAACATGCTGTTCCAGTGCTCCCTGCCCGACACTGTGGCCACCGTTGGTGACGAGCCTCGAAAGGTGCTCCTGCGGCTATACGGTGCAATTTTAAAGATGGTGAGTTCCCAGGCTGCTTGGGGACGGGAGGGACCTGTTACCAGTTTTAATCCTCTTTCCTGAATTACCTGGGAAGAGAGTTTAAATACTCTAGTGCTGTTATGAAAGCTCTTACTATATTGCTTTTATTTTAATTGGGCTGCACAACTTGGCTTTTTGTTTATATTCTAATTACTGCTTTTACTTATTTGTTAGGAAACCAGTATTATTTTGGTTAAATCTTTAATAGTGCTTATGATGCTTGGGTTTTCCGCAAATTGAGATTTTCAGCTCAGACTGAGGTTGTGAACTTAAAGATTGTTTTTATAGTACAGTCACAAAGGTTTTACAGGTTAGTCCCAGGGGACAAACTCTGATCTCAAGGAGGCTGAATTTATTTACTATTCCCTTTGAAATTTTTTAAAAACTTGGAATTTGTTAGATTTAGAACCTTAACTTTATTACGTAAATAATCAAGTCTATCCTGACCAGGCGGTGGCGCAGTGGATAGAGCGTTGGACTGGGATGTGGAAGACCCAGGTTCGAGACCCTGAGGTCGCCAGCTTGAGCGCGGGCCCATCTGGCTTGAGCAAAAGCTCGCCAGCTTGGACCCAGGGTCGCTGGCTCCAGCAAGGGGATGATCGGTCTGCTGAAGGCCCGCGGTCAAGGCACATATGAGAAAGCAATCAATGAACAACTAAGGCAGTGGTTCTTAACCTTTTTTGAGGTACCGAATCCACCAGTTTCATATGCGCATTCACCGAATCCTTCTTTAGTGATAAATAAAATATGATTTTTTTTTCCCAAATTCAAGACATAGGTATATTTTTGAGCCCATGGTGCACAAAATGAGCCGTGCATGAACATCACCTTGCTCAAAGAACAAAGCCAACAAAGTGCATTAACTCACAACAAATTACAGTATTACTTTATTCTGGCCTCCGCGGCAGAGGCTTCTCCGAACCCCTAGGGTTCGATAGAACCCAGGTTAAGAACCACTGAACTAATTAATGTGTTGCGATGGCTACGAAAAACTAATGATTGATGCTTCTCACCTCTCTCCGTTCCTGTCTGTCTGTCCCTATCTATCCCTCTCTCTGACTCTCTCTCTGTCCCTGTAAAAAAAAAAAAAAAATCAAGTCTAGACCTGAGATGGCGCAGAGGATAAAAGTGTCGACCTGGAACGCTGATGTCACTGGTTTGAAATCCTGGGATTGCCTGGTCAAGGCACATATGGGAGTTGATGCTTTCTATTCCTCCCCCCCTTCTCTCTCTCTCTCTCTCTCTGTCTCCTCTCTCTAAAAAAATGAGTAAAATCTAAAAAAAATAAAAAATCAAGTCTAATTTTCATACCTTATTTGTTGAATTGTCTTAATGATAGGGTATCTCAAATTTGTGGATTTTTTTTTTTACTATTTTTATACTGTGAATTTACCCTTTTACTGCCTACACATACAGATGTTTGGTGTAGCTATTTCTTTGGTAGAATTTTGATATCCATTTAAATCTCTGGAAGAGCCCATTTTTAGCTTCAAGAAATGGAGAGTAGTTTTCTGAATTAATTAATTTTTTATTTTTATTTTTGCATTGATTTAAGAAGAGAGGAAGGAGGAGAGGGAGACACAGACAGACAGGAAGGGAGAGAGATGAGAAACATCAACTTATTCCACTTAGTTGTGTACTCATTGATTGTTTCTTGTATGTGCCCTGACTGGGAATCGAACCTATGATCTCAGTGCTAGGATGATGCTCTAGCCATTGTAAAACCCAGCCAGGGCCTCTGACTTAATTTTTTAAAACACTAGTCTCAGCTCAATCTAAAATGTAGGTCGTGTCTATGATAATTCATTTGTGTTAAGAAATATTAAAGTTAAAGTTGGCCCTCTAGATGTTAGTTCACTTTAAAATTATCATAATTTGACTGAACCTTTTCATTGGATAATTTTTCCTTGACCCTGTCAAGCTATGGAGGTGGTTTGGATCTGGAAGGGCTGGAAACAAGTTAGCCTGCTGAAGAAAGCTGAGGCTGTTGGCCATTAACTGCATACAGCTGACTCAGTGACCTGGACCCTGGCAGTATTTGAACAGAACAGGTTTTGTGTTTACCGTATAGTTTGGTTTTTTTATTTAATCAAGTTGTAGTTTCAAATCACAGATTTTCAAGCACCCAATTAATGTCATTTTGGCATTTTTAATAAGATCAGTCTTTAGCCATTTTTTCTTTGAGGATTATTTTTTTTGTATCAACTTATAGTTGCTTTAGTGTGTGCCTTGACCAAGCAAGCCCAGGGTTTTGAACCAGGGACCTCAGCGTTCCAGGTCGATCGACACTTTATCCACTGTGCAACTGCAGGGCAGGCCAGTTATTTATTTATTTTTACAGTTTGAACTTAGTAAAACCTACAGCCTCAAATTTAAATATTTTTGGGTCCTAGGTTCTTTGGGATTTATCAAGGGAACTTGTTGCCAGTTAGAATTTCCAACGTTAGTGATCTCTATAGACCGTTGGTTGTTGTGAATATCTTTGACAGCAGCAGGAGAGAATTCAGGGGCCCTGAGGAGTGACTGCGGTGAGACGGGGAAAGGAGAGCCCGGGACTGAGGGGCCAGGCGGGGCCACGCTGGCAGCAGGGCTGTGTGTGTTCAGAGCTGAGCTTTCACAGCTGAGCTGTGGCAGGGATTTCACTATCAATTTCAACTCTTTTTCAAATATTTTCAACCCAGTTTAAAATTTTCTGATATTTATTTTTTTTTGCTGGGATGTAGGTGCAATCATATTGCTGGCTGTCAGCTTTTTGATTCTGGCCAGTAAGGGAAGGAGAGATATTTATAATCTACAATGGCCTTCTGTTCCCATAACAACAAGAAAATTGCCAGAATTGATAGTAGCTTGTCAGGGTTGGCATTAAGAGATGTGGCCGCGCAATGTGGAGCCCAAATAATAAGTCACATTACTTTCATTAGTGAATTAAAGGCAGAGTAAACATAGTACACCTCAGGTATTATATTATTATTATTTTTACCTCTGCCTTAGATGAAAACGCCCGCCCGCCTCTATACATGTCTGTGCGCTCACACAGACATAACTGGCACACCCTAGATCGGCTGTGAATGCTTTTGTCACACCCTTTGGGGCGGGTTAAAATAAGCTCCTTCCTTAAGAAACCTTAATTGATGATTGCACATAATATGTGTTTTCTCCGAATATTTTGCTTAATCATGTGGTAGACCAGTTTAGTTTAGTATGTCCCTTCTTTTCCTTTCCCTTTGTTTTAAGCCTTAAAATAAATTTTTATCTATGAGAATCGGACATTAAGTAGAAGTATTTCTTTGATTTACATTAACTATCATTTTCAAGTGACATGGTTTAAAATAGTGAGATATTTCTCACCTTTTCTGTTTTTCCTCATCTTGGTGTTGCAAGATACCTGCCTTCGTTTACCTCCAGCAGGGCGGTGAGTGGCTGCTCTTTGGTGCAGCTCCCTCAGGGCGGAGGAGCAGAAAGCCACCCCGAAACCTTCCAGATGGTAGACCCGCAGTGTCTGTCCCACAAACGCCTGTCCCTTAGTTCCATAGAAGACGAGCCTAAGCAGACTTCCTGATTGTGTCCTGGAGGCTTTATTTAGGGTTTGTGTTCATTTTAAAGGGCTTATGAAAAGCCTTGTGTTGGATGAGGGAAACAACCCGTTCCAGAATATAAATAAAGAGTTAAATATATAGGACAGCTCAAAATTCTACTTTCCTTTTGTTTTACTCTGCCTTAGATGAAAGCACACGTGCATATCTGTACCTGTTCGTGCATTCATTCAGATGTAACTGGTATACTATACTCTAAGTCGGCTATATAAATGCAGTTGCAGCATCCTTTTTTATTTTATTTTATTGATTTTAGCTGATTCTTGTCTGTGCCCTGAGGATCGGATCTGCAGCCCTGGCGTATCGGGCTGACGTTCTACCAATGGAGCCGTCCAGCCAGGGCTGTAACGTCCTTTTGATTGTGCAGCTTTGAGAAACAGCTGTCCAATATTATTTGTAAGGAATAAACAGAAAAATATTGGTGTGCTCTTCAAACAATACACATCAATATAATTTAGTGTGTATTTCACAGAGTAGCTTTAATTTTAACAGAGGAGGTTATTTTCAGTTGCTTTGTAGATTATGAAAACTGAATTCAACTATAAAGTTTACCTTAACTTGTAGTAGGATGGTTTAATGGGAGGTTGTTTTTTTGTTTTTGATTTAATAGGAGTTTTGACAAATACTATTTTAGTTTTGCCATGTGGTAAGAGATGTCATTGCTAGAGGAAAGCTTGACACAGTAAGATTAGCTATAAATGTAACTTGATTCTTTTCCTTTCTGATGCTGGGAAGGAGAGTGCCCTCCGCAGCGTCCGGTAGCAGCCTTTTCAAAGAAGCAAGTCTGGCTGATTACATGTAACCAGCTTGCTTATTTATCATGAACTGTGGAAGACACAAATGTCAGTACGTATTGCTTCTTCACTGTGACCTGTGCCCATTCGCAGAAGTCTCAGAGGATTGCTCTGTCTCTTCCTCCGTCAGAACAGTGGCTCTGAGTTGGGCCAGCCCCGTCTGTGCGTGCATGGAGAGATTTGGCCTCACCGTCTTGGAGCGGTCTCACAGGCATGGATGTTTATAAGACACACCAAACATCTCTCGAGTGTTGTCAGGAAAATGGTCTTGTTCCGTTTCTTGAGTAATAGAAGGCTAATACTAGTGCTTGTTTGAGTACTAACCATGATACAATTAAAGGTATCAAGGCACAACGCAGATATGTGTTAGTGATTCAAAAGGTCAAACTGCAGTGCAGTCTTTTCTGAACGCAGAAAACATTTTCTCATAACTCCAGTTTAAATAAAAATTAAACCGTAATAAAATATGGAGCAGCCCATATATAATTATTAGTGAGCTGTTGGCTGCTGAGAAATTGACGTTTCTCTCTGGAACTAAGGTCAGTCACCCTTACCCTTACTGTGCAGACAGTATGACTGATGCTCCTTCATGAAGAGCCCTGCTCTGGCCCAGGAGACTGAAAGCACATGTCCCTGGTAACCGAGCACTCTGATTTCCATGTTGCTTTCTTATTATATGTATTCATGTCATCATGAGTATAAGTTGTTTGTTTACTCTGCTTTAAAAATAATCCCTTGTATTTTGAGTATGGTGTAATTATATCCGTCTCTAAGGTAATTAAAACTTACCTCTCAGTATTCAAACATTTTTCTAGTATTGTGTTCCCATTTGGTCTCACCCAGTATTTCTTTAGTTAATACTCGCCAGAGATACTCGCCAGATTATGGTACGTAGTCCTTCCATACCTGCTTTGGTGCCTTCTTTTGATAACTAAATAAACCACACACACGACTGTGTCTAATTGTGACATATTCAAAGTGTCTTTGTCTTGCTGGTCTTAAATTATGTTTGAGTTTATAGCATGAAGCCAATACAGATTTCTGGCCCCTGGAACGGTGATGTGACCGCAGCCCACCCCCCTTGGGAAGGAATGTCTTTGTGTTGGGGGGCGTGAAGGGCATGTGGGGGTAATGTACCACTTTAGCTGTATGTGCATGTGTTCTCTGCTGCAGGCTTGCCCATGCGATCGTGCCTGGAGCACTCTGGTTTCCAGGTGACAGACACGATTCACGGTATAGTATGAGTCCTCTGAAGTCGGCGCATTCTCTACAGCTTTAATTTCCTTCTTTTAGTTCTTGGTTTCAAGAAATGCTTTTAAAAAAGAAAGTTGTAATGCTTTTGTTAAGTAGCACCAGCTACAGTGTGTGCTCTGTTTAAAGAGGTACAGTAATTAAGATGTCAGAATGTTATGTATTACATATGTCACTTTTTGTTCGGGGGGTTGTTTTGCTTTTGTCCAAAGCAAATCAGAGCTCCTTCTTCTGTTTCCTCAGTAGAAAATGACAGACATTCAGTAATTTTACAGATTTATGGGCCTCAACCTGAGAAATCATTTGAAGTGTTAACCTTTTCCTTGTTAACCGCTTTTAGCATGAAGGAAACACCATGCACATGTTGATGTTTTGGTCAGAGATGGGAACAGGCTTTCTTTCTTATCCTATCACTTTGTAGTCTTTGCTGGGTCCTGATAGCTTTATCAGTTCAGCAGTGCTGAACCGAAGTGGACAGAGACACAGGCCGGGAAAGTCACAGCTCTCTTCCTGGAAACACAGTGCTTCCAAGCCAACCCTCGGGCTGTTTCAGCTGAAGGTGCTTTCACCTCAGGCGTCCTGGGAGTCTGGGGTAGCAGGTTACCTTGGATCAGACATAAATTTTGAGAAGGACCTGAAAGGAGCCTTCTTTACCAAGACTTCTTTCTACTTAATCTATATTTACTGACTTGGTCCGTAGAAGTGCCAGTCTCCTGTTTATGTTAATCAAGTCATTTAATTTTGCAAAGCTCAGAAGGATCAAATTGTTTTAGAATGTTCCTTAGGATAATTGAAGATACTCTTGAGACAACCATAAAATAGTAGAACTCACTTGTATGTCTAAATTCTTTAATTCAGTGTGTTCATTCAATAATCACATAAGCTTTTTTTTTAAATCACTACATTGTCTTCTCACATTTTAACATGTGCTGTAAAATATTTCCCAGAAATGCTGTAAGAAACCATGAAAGCTGCAGTTACAGAATGTTTTCATGGAAACCTGGAGAAGGAAGGTCAGGGTTCGTGGTGATGTTGAGAAGGTGGCTGCTGCAGCTCTGAGGAGTGGCCGCTCAGCCAGTCCCCGCCCCGCCCAACAGAGAGGACTGTGACAGGTGCTGCCCCCGTGTTGAGGATCTCTTCTCTCTAGAGAACTGAGTGTGGTCAGAGTCCAGGGGGACTGTAGAAGTCCTCAGAGCTGCAGCTTACACAGTAAGAAGCCCATGTCGTGCCAGGACCAGTGAGTGTCACAGCTGCTGAGTATTCAGAAGAGGACAAACGTCTGTTATTCTCAGGGTGAGCATGAGAGTCTGGGTTCTTGAGGATAATCCCAGGTCAGTGGAGAGAGGGGGGATTTTCCTGGACCACATCTTTTTTTTTAAGATTTTATTTATCGATTTATTTTTTTAGAAAGAGGAAAAAGACAGAGAAAGGCAGTGAGGAGGAGCTGGAAGCATCAGTTCATGGTTGCTTCCTGCATGTGCCTTGACTACTGGGTATGTCCAGGGTTTCGAACCGGCGACCCCAGCATTCCAGGTCAATGCTTTACCCACTGCTCTACCACAGGTCAGGCTGGACCACATCTTAGATGCTTTAGAAGTTGAGTCTGGCTAACGTTTGGATTAATTTTTCTTAATCACTCATTTCTGGATCCCAAAGCATTGTTAAAGGCTACAACCAACTCCTCTTTTCATACAGTGATAGCTTTTAAGATAGACATTCCATTTAGTTCTTTTTTGGTGGGGAAGGGCTGGTGGGAAAAAGAGAGTGTCCTTCTTGTTTCTATAAAACACTTTTATATGTATCTTTATCTCTCTAGTCACTGCTTCCTTATTAATGACATTATCTGGAGTTGATGTTGATTTGATTTCTTAGGTAGCATTTCTGGTCAGTTACACTGTAGATGACATGTCCTTTGTAGCTCGCTCGTCACTTCTACCAACCCATCTCGCCAGCAGCTTGGCAATATTGGATCTTTAAAGATACTTTGAAGATTAGTGTTCCAGGTAGTACACATGACATTCAGATAGCTGAGTGCCAGTCCATGCCCCTTGGACTGATTTATGTGCACACACATGCACAGACTCTGGGAAAACAAGACTGCTTTGTTTCATCTCACTAACGATGTGGTTGTATTAAAGTAATTCAGTCATAAAACCAGTTTCCTCATCTCTGGAGGAACCTTTTGTTAAGAACTGGCCTGTGATAAGAGGTTATCTTGACCAATGACTTAAACAAATACAAAGAAGTAGTAAATGGTCAGATTGTGAAACTTTAAGTAGAATGTCTTGGAACACTACAATTGTATATGACAAAATTTAATCAAGTGGTGTTTCCTTATGTTAGCCCCTAAAAATGTCTTACTGGATTTTTATCTTTGCAAATCACAAAATAAAACATTTTTGAAAACTAATAACTGACCTGGTTGGATGTCTATTAGATGTATTCTGACCACCTGGGTCTTGAAATTTCAGTGTTTTTAAAAAACTTGATTACGGAGAATTCCAGATACATACAGAAGTAGACTAGAAGAGTGTATGAACCCCAAGCGCCCCAAACTCATCCTTCCCCTGACCAGTCTTCCTTCATCTTCACCCTCATTTATTTGCCAGGGTGGTTCTGGAGCAGATTCCAGACAGCATATCATTTCTTCCATGAATGTTGCAATCTGTATCTAGGGGGATTTTTAGAAAATGACCAGAATAATGTTCACATCAAAAAATTTTAGTAATTAGCCTGACCTATCAAGGCACAGTGGATAAAGCTTTGACCTGGAATCCTGAGGTCACCGGTTCAAAACCCTGGGCTTACCCGGTCAAGGCTCATGTGGAAGTTGATGCTTCCTGCTCCTCCCCCTTCTCCTTCTCTCTCTCACTCTCTCTTCTCTCTAAAATGAATAAATTAAAAAATCTAAAACAAAGTTTATATTTAAAATAAATCTTAGTGATATATAATTATTCATATTTCTAATGTAAAAACTTTTCAGTGTTTTATAACTTGGAAAGTTTATTTTTATGAACGTACAAATAGGCAAAAATTTGAAGTCACGTTAAATATTTGTACAATATATTTTAATATCTGCTTCGGATAAATTTATGTTTCTGAAGTAAAATCCCACAGATTACAAGATATATTTCACTCACTATCTTCCTAGACAGAAACCTTCTTGGACATTATTTTGGCAATGTGTCCGTCTTCTTGGCTCACCTCAGGAGGAGGCCTCTCTCTCACCTTTCATAGCTATCTTCTTGGTTTGAGATTTCCTGGGTTTATTTATAGGATTGAGGGACCCTGAGCATTCTGTACTGAGGAAACAGAACAGAAGGTGGACTATGGCAGAAGTCCATCTTGCCTTCATGATGGTGCTCTTATGGTATAAGTAATGCATGCATTTGGGGGCG
Source organism: Rhynchonycteris naso (assembly GCA_037038555.1). Classification (NCBI taxonomy): domain Eukaryota; kingdom Metazoa; phylum Chordata; class Mammalia; order Chiroptera; family Emballonuridae; genus Rhynchonycteris; species Rhynchonycteris naso. The sequence continues at coordinate 367,971,146 of CM072995.1, read as the reverse complement.
GAGTGGAGTGGGCAAGGTTGGTAAGTTATTTCACTTAAGGATGCTAATATGTTCAAAAGGAATGGCCTTGGGAACTAAGCCAATTCCAACTTTGGATGAAGTGACTTGCTTTTCAGAGCACCATTAGACAAGGAAAAGGGATTTCTGTTGGCTTAATAACCCATTAACTGTATCTCCCTAAGAAGATACAGTTTGAGTAATAACAGCATAGGAATAATCGTAGCCATTTAGAATTCTGTGCAGGTCAAATCCCGTTACAACAAATGTCAGTAGGATATCCAGATTCCTTATTTGTCTTAGAGCTTTCCCTACAAATATCAATACACAATGTATCAGATTATAGAACATCTTTTGTGCTTAACTTTCCTTGGCAAGGAGAAGCACAAGGACATAACGTTTTGGGGGCATTTCCTTCTGCTGGGACCATGGGTACGAGTGTGCCGTAACTGGTTGGCTCTGTCACCCTGGGTTGCACCTTCAGCTGGCCGTCTTGAAAAGCACGGTGCCAGTGTTCATTAATTCATGCTATCCAAAATGTGTTGAAGCACCGGATTTGCTTAGTGCTTTTGGGAAAAATGTAAATAAAAGATGGAGTCCATATTCATTAATGATTTGTATACCACTGGGGAAAGGAGACTAAGTCTAAGGTGCCTGTGCAGCCATGAAAGTATTTTAGAGTATCGGAGGGAGCCAGGCTTTCATGATACCTGATTACTCCCCCTGTGGTTTCTGTCATACACCAAGCCATCAGCAGAGGTGTAGAAGTATTACTTTGGTATTTTCATTTTCGTAGCTCTCATTGTAATGGGATTTAACCTGTACCATCTTTCATCTGAGAGATGCATATTACACAAATGGACATGTGATATTATACCCCATTTGTATTTTCTGTACTTTGTACAAAATGTGCTTAACTGTATGGTAAAGATACTATTGATTATGTGTAAGTGCAAGTCTTTGAAGATAGCTTCATGCACATGAATATTTTGTTTACTTTTATATTGAGTAAGCTAGAACATGTAAACTGTTTATACAAAATGCATTAAAACATCAGTGGAATGTTATTTTCTTGTCTGGTGAATGAGTGTTGCTTTAAATCACTAGGTGTTTTTGAACGGTGTTAGAGTAGCTGGTGTTGCTTAACGTGGCATTTTTCTCCCTGTCCATACTTTCCACCCTTGGTACAGGTATTTTTGATAAAGCTGTGGAATGGAAAGGTATGTTTTCATGGGGTGTTCGAGAACCTTTTACCGTAACATTTGTAGAGTTTTGGGCTTCCTTCTGTGTCTGACATAAGCAGACTTTAATTTAAACAACATATTTCTAGAGGCAGTATTTGAATATAAAATTTTGACATGACTTGCTTTTCCCCATCCTCTGATGAAAAGACAGTACGCAGGTTTTTAAAGCACCTGGGGTGGGGGTTGCTCTTAGTAGGTAATGATCTGTGCCATGAGGAGAAGGTAGCCAGAGTTGCAGGTGGTAGTTAACGATCTAGTTGTACTGCTAGACTCTTGGTTACCAGTAATTTGCAATTTCATTGAGGAAAGCAATGTAAAAGTATCCTTTCATATGTTAATATGTGAAATAGTTTAGGGACTTTATTAAGTTTGCACAAACCTTTTTGGTGGAGGACAAATTCGCGTTGAGCGGAATGAATAGTTAGTCTGAAAGAGGCAAGTTGGCAGGCTTGTCTGCACGGACTCTGTGCCAAGTCACCTGTCTGCACAGGGCTTTCTTCTCTGTCCAAGTTCTGTGTGGACCTTGTTTGCCACAGGCAAGTGTACACTCCTGTTCTTACGGGAAGAAAGCCTCCCCCAGATGGAGCTACCTTACTAAGTGGGTGAGACTCAAATTGGCCATCCGTCTGTGGAAGGCCTGGTTGTGAGAGCACCCGCTACTGACTTTCCTCAAACAATGAAATTGCGAAAACGGTACACCAGAGTGATTGTGAGTCACAGCTATTTGGTCTCAACAGCACGTCCCTTTTCTTGTAAAGAAACGAAGCGACTCCTCAAGTGTTGGTACTAGTGCTGGACACTGGCGGTGCAATTTAGACATCAGTGGGCTGAGAAACACTCAGTAAAAATGTGTGATGTTTAACCCTGGCTGTTCTGGTGGTTGCAGAGTTAGTGTCTGCTTCGTGTTCGCCCTCTCACCGGAAGTGTCTGCTTTTTCTCATTCATAGAGGTCCTGTAATAAAGAGGGATCCGAACAAGCTCAGAATGAAAGTGAATTTCAAGTAAGTAACGAAGTCCATTCTGCATTTGTGTGAGGTATAATCATGCTAGCCGGCCTTGGCCACCCTGCTGTGGCCGTACCTGGAGCGCCCTGGTCTGTCTGTCTCAGAGGATGGGCTCCTGGTGTGTGGGAGCCACCTCAGTGTGACAGAGGATGGGTGTTCCCAGTTCCTGCTGAGACTGGAGGAGTGCACGCTTGGTCTTCAGGGGAACCTGAGAGCAGTTGGGGTGCTTAGAGATGGCCTTCGAGGTGTCATTTGTGCATGATATTCTGATGGAGGGTGACGGCTGTGTGGTGTCTGTCACTGCTCCTTTGTTCCAGTGGCCACTTGCCCTGGGGCAGGTAGAAGAGTTTTTTCTTATGCAAGGCACCCAGGTAGGAAAGGTTTCTTCCTCAATTACAAGATTTGCTTTAGAATGATCCCCCTTTCTGAAACGCATATATTTAGAAGAGGTTGAGGTTCAGAGCACTGATGGGTCACCCGGTCCCCTCTTTGAGGCTCAGAAGTGGGGAGTCTAGAGCTGGTATCTGCACACTGACTGCAGGGGGAAACAACTTTGAGCACACTGTCCTGATATGTGCAAGTTTGTGTGAAGTGCTGGTTATTAACATCATTAAGACGTAGACATTAAAAAGCGTGAGAGAACAAAGAAATACAAGTGCTGATACTTTGTCCTGTGTTTCGGAGGCGGTTTTGCATGTCCCCTGCTCTGGAGACCCTGAGCTGGGGTCCCGAACTGACTGAGAAATCATGGGTTGGGGGTGGTGGGCATTCTGTCTTCGACCGCTTGGAGCCCTTTGTACCTCCTGGTAGCTGAAAGTGGAACTCTGGGGCCTCCATGATGCTAAATCCAAAGTATTTTCAGTTTTCATTTTACTTTGACTTGTCTCAGCAGCATGTAACAGGACCCCTACCTATTTTGAAATGTTTTCTTCCCCAAGGCAGCCGGGACACAGACGCCAAGTAAGACCCTGTCTCTCCTACTCCTTGTCTCCGCGCTCTGCTCACGCTCATGCTGTTGCTCTGTCCGCTGCAAGGCCACAACTCGGCCCAAGGCCCTCCGCCCGGGTTGCTCTCTCGTCAGCCCCCCACCACCCGACTCAGACTTGGTCCTGTATTCTTCCAGTCGGCCGCAGGTCTGCGGCACCCCTTCTCTCACGCCGCCCGGCCCCTGCCTGGGCGCCACGCTCTGCTACCAGTCTCTCCTGGGTGTGCGCTCTCCTTAAGTAGCAAGCAGCGAGGTGCTGGGAGACCAGCAGTTCCAAAGTGACCGCCGGTGGTCCATGCATGCCTTCGGAGGTCACCTACAAGCCTTCTTAACTGGCCATTTGTCTTATTGTGACTTAGTGCTTTCTTTCATTTTCGTCCTTTCCAGTTCTTCGCTCTACAGTCCCCTTTCTCGCTACAGTGAGTAAATGCTGAGCTCTGGTCTCCAATAGGAACCAAGGTGTTTCTTGTTTCCAGTGTTCAGAGCAGTGTGTAGAGATTGGAGCACTTTCAGATCCCTTTCCATCCTCACCGTTCCTGGCGATGACTCGGCTCTAGCGGGCTCTGGACCACGTGTGCTCGGGTGCAGTCAGCTCCAGAGCCCTTGTGCTGAGTGTAAAACACTTCCTGAAATAATAGAATGGCTGTGACGCTATACAATTTGAAACTTCGCCCTTAAAGGGATATTTAGATTAGATGCATGTATGTGTTTTATACAGTGCTGGCCTCAGTGCCCTTTAGCCTGGTCACTCTACACAGAGGGAAGTTTAAAACAAATTCTAACTCGGGACCTAGACTGGGGAATGGTGGATTTGGGATGGGAAGTTGTTCAGATGGCAGATAGCCAGTGCTGGGCCCCTCGTCCTGCGCTGGCTACATGTTCTGTCCAGGCAGGTGGGGTGCTGGACTGCTGCTCCCTGGGGTACAAGTGTGGAATTTGAGAGACGGCTGCTAACCTTGCTGCACTCTCCTGTGGGGCATGTCTGATTCTGCGCCCGAGGCCAGACGGGGTGACCGTGACTGTCCCCTGCATAGGCATGCTGATAATCAGATGTATGAGGGACGACATTTTGCCAGCTATGTGGAGATTCAGGAGTTTATTTTCATTCATTAAGGTTTAAAAATAGAACTTGTCTGATGTCAGTCAAATTCTGCTCTAAAATTTATTAACTTTTAAAAAATGTTTGAGAGAGAGAGAGGGAGAAGCATCAACTCATTCCATTTAGTTGTACACTCCTTGGTTGCTTCTTATATGTGCCCTGACTTGGCATCGAACCTGCAACGTCAGCACAAGCCAACTGGTCGTTTTGGAGCAATGCTCTTAATTGACTGACCCAACCCGCAAGGGCCTCATTAGCTTGTGATAGATCATTGCCATGTCCCTATTGTCCTTGTTTTAGTCTGCTCTGGCCACTGTAATAAACTCCCTCGGGGCGTAAACAACAGATATTGATGTCTACACTTCTGGAGGCTGGAGGTCGAGGCATGGGCTAGGTTCTGATGAGAGCCCTCTTCCTGCCTGGCAATCACCAGCCTCTTGCTGTGCCCTCACATGGCGGAGGGAGAGAGAGAACAAGTGAGAGCTCTAATGTCTCTTACAAGAGCACTGATCCCATTAGGGCTACCCTTACAGCCTCAGCTAAACCTAGTCACCTCTTGAATGCCCCACCTCCAAATACCATCATGTTGGGAGGTAAGGCTGTAATGTATGATTTGGGGGAGGCACAGTTTGGTTCATAGCAGTCATTTATACAAAACTTCAAGTTAGTAAATCAAGATTGGTCCTCACAGGTGATGGTTAGACCGTCAATGTGGGGATTACACTGACGGTGGCTAGACGAGCATTGTGGGGAGTACAGCAGATCCATCTCCCCCACCAAATGTACAAGTGACTGAGTTACTTTTTACTTTAATGCAGCACCATTTGCAAGTAGCGTTTCTTTTTTCTTTTTCCTTTTCATCAACTTTAGTTTGTGTCATTGCCTATGAGTTTGTCTCAGTTAATTTTAGTAATATGAGTGTGATTTTAAGGAGCTCCATTTTATTTTGAATGGGGTCTGTCTAGATCATATTCCCTGCAGCATGTTTCTTTTCCTTTTTATTTTAAGATTTTATTTATTGATTTGAGAGGGAGAGAGAATGTAGTTGCTTCACCTTAGTTGTTCATTGCTCGTTGTGTGTGCCTTGACCAGGCAAGCCTGGTGTTGCAAACCTGCCACCTCCTTTTTCCAGGTTGATGCTTTATCTACTGTGCCACCACAGGCCAGGCGCCTTTCTTCTTTCTTTTCAGTTATATTTGATATAACAATATTATATTAGTTTCAGGTGTACACCCCAGTGATTAGACATTATATAACTTACTAAGTGATCATCCCAGTAAGTCTAGTACCCACCTGGCACTGTATGTAGTTGTTACGGTATTATGGACTGTATTCCCATGCGGTACTGTACATCCCCGTGACCGTGACTGTTCTGTAGCCACCAATGTGTACTTCTTACTCCCCTCACTGTTTCACCCAGCCCCCCACCCCGCTCCCGTCTGGCAGATGTCAAAACATGTTCTCTGTATCTTTGAGTCTGTTTCTGTTCCGCTTGTTTTATTTTTCACTTTCTTATTTTTTGTATTTTTCCAAAGTGAGAAGGGGGGCGGCAGACAGACTCCCACATGCGCCCAACCAGGATCCACCCGGCATGCCCACCAGGGGCGATGCTCTGCCTATCTGGGATGTTGCTCCGTTGCAACCAGAGCCATTTTAACACCTGAGGCGGAGGCCATAGAGCCATCCTCAGTGCCCGGGTCAACTTTGCTCCCATGGAGCCTTGGCTGTGGGAGGGGAAGAGAGAGAGAGAGAGAAAGGAGAGGGGGAAGGGTGGAGAAGCAGATGTGCGCTTCTCCTGTGTGCCCTGGCCCAGGAATTGAACCTGGGACTTCCATACTCTGGGTTGATGCTCTACCACTGAGCCAACCGGCCAGGGCCTCTGCTTATTTTTTAAATTCAATTGTTGATATGTGTTTCTTCTCATTTTATTGTTCATATTTTTGACTTTTTTGTTGTTGTTGTTCTCCTTAAAGAAGATCCTTTAACATTTCATGGATTACTGGTTTGGTGGTTATGAACTCTTTTAGCTTTTCCTTGTTTTGTTTTCTTGTCTGAGAAACTATCCTTTGGTTCTAAATGATAGCTGTGCTAGGTAGAATAATCTTGGTTTTAGGTGTATGTGTGACAGAGAGACAGACAGATAGGGATAGATAGGAAGGGATAGAGATGAGAAGCGTCAATTCTTTGTTGCAACTCCTTTATTGTTCATTGATTGTTTTCTTATATTTGCCTCGACATTGGGGGGCTACAGCAGAGCAAGTGACCCCTTGCTCAAGCCAGTGACCTTTGGGCTCAAGCCAGTGACCATGGTGTCATGTCTATGATCCCATACTCAAGTTTTAGGTTTCAAACCTGGATCTTCTGCATCCTAGTCTGATGCTCTATCCACTGTGCCACTGCCTGGTCAGGCTTTTTTTCTTTTTTAAAAAATACTTTATTTATTGATTTTTAGAGAGTGGAGGAGGAGGAGAAGCATCAAGTTGTAGTAGTTGCTTCTAATTTCTAATATGTGCCTTGACCAGGCAATCCTGGGGTTTCAAACCAGTGACCTCAGCGTTCCAGATTGATACTTTATCTACAGTACCACCACAAGTCAGGCAGGTCCTTGCTTTTCATCACTTTGAGTATTTTCTTGCCAGTCCCCCCCGGCCTGCAGAGCTTGTTGAAAAATCATCTGACAGTCTTATGGGAGCTCTGTTATAAGTAACTGATTTTCTCTTAAGATTCCGTCTTTGTCTTTATGCTTTTGCATTTTAATTAGGATGTGTCTTGGCGTAGGCCTCTTTGGGTTCATCTTGTTTGGGACTCTGCACTTCCTGGACTTTTATGTCTATTTCCTTCACCAGATTAGGGAAATTTTCTGTCATCATTTTTTCCGTTGGTGTTTTTGTTTAATTTTTTAACATTTATTTATTGACTTTAATGAGAGAGGAAGGGGTGGGGGGAGAGACAGGAACATCAATCTGTTTCTGTATGTGCCCTAACTGGGGATCGAACCAGCAACCTATGCGCTTCGGGATGATGTTCTAACCAACCGAGCTGTCCAGCCAGGGCTCACATAGGTTTCCCATTTCTTGCTGTCTCTCTTCTCCTTCTGGCATCCCCATGATGCAAATGTTGATAAGCTTGAAGTTGTCCCAGAGGCTCCTTACACTGTCTTCATCTCTTTTTTCTTCTTCTTGCTGTTCTGATTGGGGTTTTTTTGCTTCCTTATATTCTAAATCAATAATTTGATTCTTGGCTTTACTGTTGATTCTCTATAAATTAGTCTTCATTTCAGTTAGTGTATCCTTTATTTCTTAAAAAAAAATTTTTTTTTATTTTATTCATTTTAGAGAGGAGACACAGAGTGAGAGAGAGAAAGAGAGACAGAGACAGAGAGAAAGGGGGGAGGAGCTGGAAGCATCAACTCCCATATGTGCCTTGACCAGACCAGTGCAGGGTTTTGAACTGGCGACCTCAGTGTTCCCAGGTCGACGCGTTATCCACTGCGCCACCACAGGTCAGGCCATATCCTTTATTTCTTGACTGGTTCTTTTTTATGGTTTCTGCGGGCTTCTTCATGCTGATCAAGTTCTAAGTCTATTCTTCCCCTAGATTGAGTGAGTGTTTTCGTAACCAGTGTTATGAACTCTGCATTTAGTAAATTGCCTGTCTTCATTTTGTTTAGTTATTTTTCTGGAGTTTTGTTCTTTGACTTGGGGCATGTTTCTTTGTCTCGTCATTCTACAGCCTCTCTGTGTTTGTTTCTGTGTATTAGGTAGGCTTGCTACATCCCTTGGGCTGGGTGGTGTGGCTTCATGTAGCAGGTGTCCTGTAGGGTCACGCAAGCTGGGCACGCGAGCTGTGCCGCTCTGCCCTGTGTGGGCTTTGTACACCCTCTTATAGTTGAGTGTTCATTGCTGTTGGCCCATCAGCGGGAGGGATTTACCCCGAGGCTAATCAGCTGCCAGGGCTGGCTGTGCAGAAGCAGCATTCAGGGGCCTACTCCTTGAGTAGGACTTCATTGGGGCTCTGGTACCTCTGCGTCTGCCCCTTGAGCTGGTCACTCATGGAGGTGGTTGGGGGCGCCTCGGCATACTCGGTGAAGATGTTCACTGGGTGCTCTGGCTTTGGGGCCTCCCAGGAGCACAGCATGTTTCTCAGTAAGGTGTGAAGTAGCACCCCCTGGGAGCGTTTTCAGCATACCTGCTGGCGTTGTGTAAAGAGCTTTAAGAGATTCAGGTGCAGCTTTGGTTAAGAACAGCTCCGTCACCTTGTCAGAAGAACTCTATTTTTAGAGACAAAGACAGACAGAAGAGATATGAGAAGCATCAACTCATAGTTGTGGCACCTTAGTTGTTCATTAATTGCTTTCTCATATGTGCCTTGACTGGGGACTACAGCTGAGCCAGTGACCCCTTGCTCAATCCTGTGATCTTGGGCTTCAACCCAGTGACCTTGGGATCATGTCTGTAACCCCGCGTTCAAGCCGGTGAGCTCAATGAGCCTGTGCCGAAGCCGGTGACCTCCCAAGTCTGGAACCTGGGTCCTTAATATCCCCGGCCAACACTCTATCCACTGCGCCACTGCCTGGTCAGACTGAGAAGGAAACTCTTAAGCTCTAATTTGCTGTTTGTGGGAAACGGACTATGGAATGAATTTGAATTGAATCCAAAAGATGGGTTTTAAGGTAAAACAATTATAGATCCACATTTGTTTTTAGGACAGAACATAGGAGCATCATAGAAGTTTTAGCAAGAAGATGAACATTAAATGACAGAGGAGAAGATTGGAAATAAGAGTAGAAAATATAAACTTTGATTGATCCAGGCTATGGGTTTTTTGGGACCAGAAAACAGACCCCAGTAATTTTGAAACTTACAGCACCAGAAGAGCAGTTCCGTAGGCAGAAGGCCTTTTGGCCCCTCTGTTTACACTCAGCACTGTCCGCTGAAAAACAAGTCACCCTCCCCAGAAGGGTGGTACTGTTGCAGTCTTTGACAAGATGCCAAGGGTGAGACTCATACAAGTTTTAAAATTAACAGGAACAATGAAGTATTGATAGAAGATGTGCTATATTTGGAGTCAGTGATCTAAATTCAAGTTGAAATTTAAGTCTCATCAGTGTAGTGCTTGCAAGCGTGGATCTTACAAATGATCAGAACTGTTCACCTGTTTCTTTATATTGACAATGGAAGTGATAGTCATGCCTGATCATGAAGTTGGTGTGGGATATGATGCAGCTGCTCGTGGGAAAGCGGATGCCTGGCCTGCGTCCGCCCTCGGTAACGCCTGGTTTATTGCCGTGTTTCAGGGGGCCGAGGCCATGGTGTTGGAGAGTGTGATGTTCGCCATTCTTGCAGAACGGTTGCTGGGGCCCAAGCTCTATGGCATCTTTCCTCAAGGCCGCCTGGAGGAGTTTATCCCGGTAAGAGGTATTCGGAACTGATTGCTTAACGTGTCCACAGACAGAGGATAGAGTCAGTGTCTCATCACTGCAGGGGCCTCAGGTGCTGGGATCTGGAGTAGTCATTGTGACCGGTATTCTTAAACTGTATCAGAAGGAAAGAAAACCGAATTTCAGTTGAATTTACATCAGAACCTATGTCTTCCCTGCTAAGATAAGTTTATCTAGATCAAAACTATATATAAGACTTGACATCTGTTGTTCCCTAAAGCTGCTTGCCCTGAAACGCTCCCCTCTCACGTTGTCCCTCTCACCTGCTGGGCCTCCTTATTGGACAGGCTGTGTAAGCCTCGCCTGACGCCCTGTGCCACGTCTCTGCTCTGTCCTCTGAGGCCACTGCTCTTCTTCTCCTTGTCTCCCACGGTCCTCCCTCTGTTTTACATCCTCCTGCCCCATATGCCCACCAGGTTCTTCTCACATTCCAAGGCCTAGTTCTAACTTTGTTTTCGCTTTCTTGCTGGCCTGGGCATTAATCCCACTACCCCAGAGGGCCTTGGCCTCGGGAGCTCCTGTTAAAGTGACTGCGTGTTGGGCGCTGCTCCTTCAGGTGGAGAACAGATGTGGCGCAGGGTGTCCCGCTCTTAACCTGCCTGAGCTCCGTGAGCGCTCCGAGTCACGGATGGTCACGTTTTCCTGCCCTGCTGCATGTGGTTTCTCAGCCATGTATGTGTGCAGGGCTGCCCTGGGCGGTATGCAGGCAGGCTGAGCACAGAACACTGCCTGAGGGGGTGTTGTGCGGGACTCTGCCTGCCTCCAGCTAGGGGCTGCAGCAGGGAGCTTTTGTCTGAGTCACAGCCCAGGACAGCCTTGTGCTGCCCCTGTGGCACTCTGTGTGTCAGCTGCCGTCCTGGGTGCAAAAACCAGCGCTTACGTTTAGTTTCTTCCCTGACACCTGTCTTGGCATCTAGTGTTTTTCTTTATATTTTCCCAGTAAAGAGAGTAACATCTATCTGGCATGAGAATCAAATGAGATCATAAAGTATTTGAAAGAATTTTGCAAACATAAGATTTCATACTATTTATAAGTGGCAACATGATTGCATCTTAAAAACAATATTAATTGGTAAAATCAAATTATAGCAGACTACACATAGTATTTGTTTTTTTTTTTTTTTTTTTTTTAATATAGGTGAGAGGAGGGGAGATAGTGAGGCAGAGTCTTGCATGCACCCCAATCGGGATCCACCTGGTAACCCTGTCTGGGGCCGAAGCTCGACTATCAAGCTATTTTTAGCATTTGAGGCTGATGTGCTCCAATGGAGCCATCCTCAGTGCCGGGGCTACGCTCGAACCATTTGAGCACTGGCTTTGGGAGCGGAAGAGGGGAGAAGCAGATGGTCACTTCTGTGTGCTGTGACTGGTAATCGAACCCTGGATGTCCATACGCCGGGTCGAGGCTTTATCCACTGAACCACCGGCCAGGGTTGTAGTATACCATTTTAATAAAGCCCAGTAGGAGCAAATTAAAAATTGTTGAATACATACATATGTGGTAAGACTTCTCTGTAGAAAAGGTGAGGAAGCACTGAACAGTAGTCAGTGATGGGGGCACCCTGTGGGAATGGCGCTGGGTTCAGGCACACAGCTGGAGCACGTATGAAGTCAGTGCTCTTCCAGTGCTAGAGTCACGGAAAGTTCTATTAAAGTACCAGGGTGAACCATGTGACACTGCCAATATTTCACTGTTTTTGACCGCTACACGGTGGTTTCACATGGCTCTGCCTGATACTGGGTGTGATTTCCCGGTTGGCTCTTGACCACGGCACAGGGCAGGAAGAAGCCTGTCTTTCAGAGCACACAGAGTAGTGATCTCTAGGAATGATATCTAGTCTTGCATTTCCCTTTCTCTGCCCTAGGAATGGAACTTGGATCCTAAATTTTGCTCATTTTTGAGTACGTTAACTTTAAATTTTTGACACTGCCAAACAAATTCCTGGCATTTTTACATAGCTCCTTGAAAGCTGAGGGAGCTGCTTAGTCGGCAGTGTCCTGCCACTAGGAACCAAGTGCCCCGTCCCCGTCACATCCTGATCCTGTTTGCAGGATCCAGGCTTGAGGAGAGGAACCCGATGCTCTCTGTGAGCCTCGGCCCTGTGCACAGGTCACCTGCCTCTTGAGACACCCTGGTTAGGTGCCTGCTGAGCCGTCTGTGCTGCTTCAGAGCAGCCTGTCAGCAGCTTCCTGTCTTGTTGGCATTTTACAGACACCGGAAAACCAGGCGCAGAGACAGAAGTCGTGTGCTCTTGGCCATGTAGCTTTGAAGCGAGTACGGCAGCTAGAAGCTGCACAGGGGGTTCTCCAGCTTGGGTACCCCTTAACCTCTGTGCTGCCCCACTGTAGTTTCAGAGAAATGCCTGGATATTCCCAGGGGAGCATTTGGGGTGGGAAAGACGAACAGGTCTTAGGTGGCTGAGCGCCCCGTGAGTTGCTGTGGGAGGCAGCCACATGCAGGCCTTGGGCTGCGTTAGGAGACCGGGATGAGTCCCCCTTCCCCTTGCTGGCACCTCTGCTTTGTTGAAAGCTCTCTCTGGCAGGTGAGGCAAGTGCTGGAGGCAGGTGCTGGGGATGCCACTGTGAGGAGGGGGACTTGTCATATGAGCTGCGGTGCTCCTCAATATCACATGTCCCCTGCCTGTAGCAGAGAGGACTGTGTTCAGTGTGGGCTCGAGTGGACAGCGGGCAGGGCCACTGACTGTGTGTGAGAGGGACCTTCTCTCAATTAAAAGGTTCAAAATGAAATGACCTTTGATGGTGACCTGCCCCTCACTAGGAAGTGCCCTTGTAACTGCTGGGCCACCATCCTTGGGCACAGTGCCAATTCTTAAGGGAATTTTGTGCACTGGCTGGTACTTTGATGCCTACAACACCTGACTTCTCATTCTTACCAGTCCTGTGAGCTCACACTTCCTAGGTTTCCTGGAGAAATACCATTTTCTAACGCTCATTTTTATTTCAGAGCCGGCGTTTAAACACCGATGAATTAAGTTTGCCGGATATTTCTGCGGAAATAGCTGAGAAAATGGCTACATTTCATGGCATGAAAATGCCATTTAATAAGGAACCAAAATGGCTTTTTGGAACAATGGAAAAGTAAGTGGTCAATCACTGGCCCCAACGTAGTTTTGCACTGGAGCATCCAGCGTACCTGGAATGTGCAGGGCCGCGGCCGTGGGCTGGCAGTGTCTGCCTCATGAATAGGTAGCTCTCTCCTGTGCTGACCAGGAAAGCGGGCGTGTTTGCACAGAGGCCCCAGAGCGGGTGGGTGGGCAGCAAGCCTGCTGCCCTGAGCCCCACACCCTCTGCTTTCCCTGCCACTGAGATGGGGTGCCCCTGCTGTGATGTCATATTTAACTGGAACCCAAGGACAAGCTGCGGTAAATTGAGCAATGCTTTTTGCTTCTTCCCTTTTTTTGAAAGATATCTAAATCAAGTGCTGAGAATTAAGTTTACCAGGGAGACCAGAGTGAAGCAGTTGCACAGGTTCCTGGGTTACAACCTGCCCCTGGAGCTGGAACACCTGAGGTGCGTATTGGCATCCATCTCTCGTCTTAGAATGTGCATTTGTCCAGAAACTTAAATGTTCTTCATGAAGACAGTTATCAGTGATCACTTACTGAGGATTAGCTCAGGCCTGGCATTTACACTAATTTTGCAGGATTGATTGAAACAGTGGGTTTGTCACCTGGAATTGGTTTTTTGTGTAAGTGCTGTCATCATCAGCCATCCATGAAGGGTTCATGGTGGGAATACAGTTCCGTAGGAATAGTCAGTGACTGGGGCAGTGGTGCACCCAGAGCAGGAAGTTTCTTTCTGAAATGAAACTGGAGCAACAAACCAGGGGGCAGGCTGGGTAGGGCAGCAGATGAGGGGAGCAGTTCCACCCAAGCTTGGGGGGCTGGAGGAGGCAGCTTGCCTCTGCTCTCTGAGTAGATGCAAGGGTGTGGGGAGTGCAGGCGCCCAGCACACATCCCCTGATTGGGAGGACTTCCACCTTTCTTTTTTTATTTTTTATTTACTCTTACTTTCTGGTGAGAGGAGAGGAGGCAGAGACAGATTCCCGCATGCGCCCTGACCGGGATCCATTGAGCAACCCACTAGGGGGCGATGCTCTACCCATCCAGGGCATTGCTCAGTTGCTCAGCAATGGAGCCATTTTTTTAGCGCCTGATGCAGAGGCCATGGAGACATCCTCAGCATCTGGGGCCAACTCACTCTAACCAATCGAGCCATGGCTGCAGGAGGAGAAGAGAGAGAGAGAGAGAGAGAGAGAGAGAGAGAAGGGGAAGGGGTGAAGAAGCAGATGGGCGCTTATCCTGTGTGCCCTGACCAGGAATTGAACCCAGGACATCCACATGCCAGGCTGATGCTCTACCACTGGGCCAACCGGCCAGGGCCTATTTACTCCTTTCATTGCTGAGTTATTTTGGTGTCTACTGGGCTTGGCATCATGATTGGTGCTGAGGAAATGGTAATCACGTGTTTCTTCAGGGCACTTCTATTTTAATGAGACACAGAAAACAAGTAAACAAGTAAAATAATGTTAAGTTGTGATAAGTTCTGTGAAGGAAACCAGAAGCCAAAATAGACCAACATAGAGGGATGTGCTTTGGTCCGTGGTCAGAGTTGGGCTCTTGGAGGAAGGACTGCAGGCCAAGCAGCAGCTGCTTAAGGGGATCCTCTGGGAGAGAAGAGGGGGCGGAGGGAGTGGAGACGGGTGAGAAGGAAGGGGGTGGAGAGGAGAGAAGAGGAGTGGGGGAGGGGAGGGAAGCCTGAGCACTGGTGGGTCTACTCTAGCACTCTCTCCACTTGGGACAGCTTTACAATGCACGTGACAGATGTTACCCAGAGGCCATGTGTGTGGAGTGCTGGCGCAGTGCAGGGCTTGCCGGTGCAGCAGGACTAGCTGCATTGAAGCTCTTGAAAGTTTGATAAGTAATAGCAAACCCTTCCTTTTCCAGATCGTTGCTTCAGTCCACTCCATCTCCAGTTGTATTTTGTCATAATGACTGTCAGGAAGGTAAGAGCCACTGCCCAGTGTGTGTGCGTGCGTGTGTGTGCGCACGCCTCCAAGGCATGTAGTAAATTCCGGGTATCCAGGAGGAGAGGGTTGGAGGCATTACATACGGCACCAACTGGCATGAAGTATCACATAAGTGGTGAAAGGAAGAGGTTGACTTTTATACTGAGCAACAGGAAAATCTCTAGGATATAGTAGCGCCCGCACAGGGTATTTTGTGGAAGAGCCACACTCAAGGGGCCGAAGAGCCGCATGTGGCTCGTGAGGGTCTAGGTCACTGATTGTTGGTCGCCAAGTCCGTTCACGTAGGCTGTAGACATGTCAGCCAGTTTTTGTGTGTGAGGGACTTAGCAGGCCGGCAACAGTAGGTGCCTGTGGTGGCTGGAGGAGGTGTGAGCTGTGTATTTACTTTTCTGCTCCTGGGCATCTGGCTTTGCTTCTCCTTTGGATGGTCACTGGCACGGAAGTAAGTATGTGCTGGGAACCTAGAAACTGCCCTGCAGAATCCCGGGGGAGGGCGTGGCTGGCAGCACAGGTGGCGGTGCTCACCACCACCCTTGGGCACTGAGATGCAGAACACTGTAGAGTTGGGGGGTCTCAGATGTAGGCCTGAAGGGCAGATGTAGCTGCCAACTCACTTCTGGCCCAGAACTCTGCCTCAGTAAGAGGTATGGTCACAGGAGTGCTCCCTGTGGTCTTCCTTGAGAAGAAACGGCGAGGGCAAGGCAGTAGGGCCAGGTGTGGGCCCGGAGCCCTGTGGCAGCTGAGCTCACTGCTGGCGTCCTCACCGGGGGTGGGGGCAGTAGGGCACAGCCTCCCAGCTTCCCTACTGTTGGGGGGTGTCAGGGTAGCTAGAGCTCCAGTGTGTCCAACTGGCGTTTTCCTTTGTGTCCCTTGTGAGACACTTGGGAAGCACTGCCCCAGAAAACGGAGGGGGAGCAGGGCTGTGCTGCTCTGAGGCTGCGGTGAGCAGCCAGGGACCCCAGGCCCGCTGAGTGCCAGGAGTCCTGGGTGCCAGCTGGGGTGTTGGCCGCCTTCACTTGCTGCGTGCTTACTGTTCCTGGAACAGTGGTTCTTAACCTGGGTTCTGTCGAACCCTGGGGGTTCAATGAGTCAGTCTCGGGGGTTCGGAGAAGCCTCTGCCGCAGAGGCCAGAATAAAGTAATACCGTCATGTGTTGTGAGTTCATGCACTTTGTTGGTTTTGTTCTTTGAGCAAGGTGATGTTCATGCACGGCTCATTTTGTGCACCAGTAAAAAAACATAGACCTATGTTTTGAATTTGGAAAAAAAAATCATATTTTATTACTAAAGAAGGGTTCGGTGAATGCGCATATGAAACTGGTGTGTTTGGTACCTCAGAAAAGGTTAAGAACCGCTGGCCTGGAAGGACGCTAACTGTTCACGGCTTGTGCCTTTGATGTAAAGCCTGGCCGAGTAACTCATGTCAGGCAAACCTTTCTGCAGGTAACGTCCTGTTGCTGGAAGGGAGAGAGAATACTGAAAAACAGAAACTGATGCTCATCGACTTTGAATACAGCAGTTATAACTACAGGTAATGTGTCCAAGTGTGTTTGTTTCTGTACTGTTTTATTTCGACATGTGTACGAGGCAGTGCTGGGGAATATAGGTAAAAAGCCGTTCTAAGTTAAAGCTGCTTCTGGGTGTGCCCACACGGCCTTGTGCGGAGGCACGGCTCATCCTCAGCTTCTGCTAGCGGGGAGCAGGGGGAGCACAGCAGAATCCAGAACTTGGTGCCTTCTTTGGCCCAGAGGTAATCTCCGTTTCTAAGAGGCCCAGTCACAGGAGAGCGCTCTTGGTCGGTGTTCTTGAGCGGCAGGTCAGGTTGTGCTCTGCTGCTCCTGCTGGCCATGGTCTGGTAGTGGCTCCTTTGGTTGTCCCTGTCACTGAAGCACTCGGGGACCTCGGCAAGTGCAGTGTGCTGCCAGGAAGGATGCTCCTGACCTGGTTTCTCTCTTTCTGTAAACAGGAGCCTCGTGGTGGGCAGCTTGCTTCATCGTCTGCATTTTTTACCTCTTTTTCAGGGGATTTGACATTGGGAACCATTTCTGTGAGTGGATGTATGATTACAGCTATGAAAAGTACCCTTTTTTCAGAGCAAACATCCAGAAGTTCCCCACCAAGAAGCAGCAGGTAGGGCTGGTCCTCATACGCGGCCTAGTAGGTAAATTACCCAAGTCAGTCAGTTTTATGCAGTATTTGCTTTTTGTTTTTAAGTGAGAGGAGGGGAGATAGACTCCTGCATGCACTCCCACTGGGATCTGCCCAGCAACCCCCATCTGGGGCTGATGCTCAAATCAATGGAGCTGTCCTCAGTGCCCGGGGCTGACACTTGCACCAATTGAGCCACTGGCTGCAGGAGGAGAAGAGAGGGAAAGGGGAGAGGGAGAGAAGCAGATGGGCACTTCTCCTGTGTGCCCTGACTGGGGATTAAACCCAGGCTGTCCACAGGCCAGGCCAGTGCGCTATCCACTGAACCAGCTGACCAGGGCCCACATGTTTCCTACCCCCCCTCTTTTAAAGGTTTTATTTATTGATTTTACAGAAAGAGGAGAGAGAGTTGGGGGGTGGGAGGAGAAGTAATCAATTTATAGTTGCTTCACTATAGTTGTTCGTTGATTGCTTGTTGTATGTGCCTTGACTGGGCTAGCCCAGGGCTTTGAAGTGGTGACCTCAGCGTTCTAGGTTGATGCTTTATCCACTGCCCTACCGCAGGGCAGGCAATGATGCCCACCCCTTTTTTATTATTTAGTGAGAGGAAGGGGAGGCAGAAATAGATTCCTACCTGCACCCGGACAAGAATCCACCCAGTGAGCTCACTAGGGGGTGATGCTCTGCCCATCTGGGACCCTTAACGGTGCCCTTTTTCAACTGTGTAATGGTTAGGAAATTTTTTGCTTTAAACGTTTTTCTGTTAAATGTAGGCACAAACGTGGCTTGGAGGCCAGCTCTGTGCCAGGTACCTGTGTTCGGTCGGAGAGTGCAGAGCCTCTGTGAAACTGCACAGCCTTGGGTCTGCTTCCTGGCGGCGCTGTTTCCCACGTGGCTGTGCAGGGAGAAGTGATCCTGGGCAGCGCAGTTGAGGAGCAGTTGCAGTGCTGACAGTGCTCTTTCCTGTCCCGACTTGGGGCGACCAGAGACAGTGGGGATTGCTCCCTGGGCACCCCGCTGTCCCAGTCCTCAGCCCACTGTGGAAGCCCGGGCTGAGGATACATAGGTAGCGACGCAGAAGCAAGCGGGGCTGAGGGCATGTGCTGAGCCCACCTTTCCCATCCTGTGCACGGCGGCCTCTCCCCCACCCTCCTTCCAGGGCTGTCCTTCCCGGTTGGAGGTGAGGACGACTGCACTCAGCTGCTGCCCGAGCTCCCTGAGAAGGCGTTTGCGAGGCACCCCTCCTAGAGTCGGGCACAGTGAGAGTCTTTTCTGAGGGGCCCGTTCAGGGGCTCCCGTTCAAGTGCAGGCTTGTTGTGGAGGCAACGGTGCTGCTTGTCTTCCGGCTGTATCTTAGTGCTGACTGCGAGGAACTTGAATGTGGCCAGGTCTCAGGACCTGCTGTGTGAGGAGGAAGGCCGGGAGGAAGCCTGGGCAAGACACAACACATCGGAGTCAGGACTTCTATAAACTGGGCGGCCTTGGAGGGGAGAACTCTTGAGCCCGGAAAGAGCAGTCTTCGGTTCGAAGGCAGATTTCACTTTTGTGAGCGGCAGTGCTGTGTAGCTGCCCGTCCGGCACAGCATGGGGCTGAGGGAAGTCCTCGTCCTGTTCCTGGGTGGGGGTTAAAGTCACATCGAGGTGTTGGTTTTTTCCTCATGGATGTGGAAAGGTTAGCACATGTTTTTCTCCGTTAATGAGATGTTTTGAAATGTTAAACCTTCCTGGAATTTCTGCAGTAAACTGAGTGAGGAGCGTTACTTTGTAGTGCTCTGATGAGTCCAGTTAGGCTGTATCTTACTTTAGAAGTTTTACGTCTGCACGGATGTGAAACGAAATGAACCTTTTTTTTTTAACTGATTTTTAGAGAGAAGAAGGTAGAGAGAGAGAGAAACATTGACCTGTTGTCCCACTTTTATGCCATCATTGGTAGGTTCTTGTGTGTGCCCTCACCAGAGATCGAACCTGCAACCTCGGCATGTTGGGACGACACTTTCACTATTGAGACACTGGCCAGGGCCAGTGAAACGAGCCTTTCGTGAACATTTAAAAAATTATTACAAGTGTTTTTGGTATTAGAATTATACTCTTTTTTTTTTTACAGGACAGAGAGAGGGATAGATAGGGACAGACAGACAGGAACGGAGAGAGGTGAGAAGCATCAATTATTAGTTTTTCGTTGCTGTCGCAACACCTTAGTTCAGTGGTTCTTAACCTTTTTTGAGGTACCGAACCCACCAGTTTCATATGCGCATTCACGGAACCCTTCTTTACTGATAAATAAAATATAATTTTTTTTTCCAAATTCAAGACATAGGTATATGTTTTTTTACGGGTGCACAAAATGAGCCGTGCATGAACATCACCTTGCTCAAAGAGCAAAACCAACAAAGTGCATGAGCTCACAACAAATTACAGTATTACTTTATTCTGGCCTACGCGGCAGAGGCTTCTCCGAACCCCTGAGACCGACTCATCGAACTCCTAAGGTTCGATAGAACCCAGGTTGAGAATCACTGCCTTAGTTGTTCATTGATTGCTTTCTCACATATGCCTTGACCGCGGGCCTTCAGCAGACCGAGCCACCCCTTGCTGGAGCCAGCGACCTTGGTTCCAAGCTGGCGAGCTTTTGCTCAAGCCAGATGGGCCCGCGCTCAAGCTGGCGAGCTCGGGGTCTCGAACCTGGGTCTTCCGCACCCCAGGCTGACGCTATCCACTGCGCCACCACCTGGTCAGGCTATACTAGTCTTTTTTAAAGTAAGCTGAGTTTTCCTTTTTATTTTTTTGAACAAATTTATATACAGTGAAGCGTATCTGTTCTTTGAAAGATTGTTCGACCTTGTTGTGAAACAGTCTAGGTCTAGGACTTTTTTGGAAGGATTGGTCATTGATGACTATTTCTAAGGGTGTCAGTCAATTCAAGTTTTCTGTCTTCATTTGTCAGTATTAGCAGTTAGCATCTCCCAGAAACGAACCCTACTGGGGCATTGGTTCAGGCGGGGTTCTAAAAACAAATCTGCCTGGCTTTGAATCCCAGAGCGCCACTGCTCGTTGTAGCCTACTGAATGTTTCTGTGCTTGTTTCCTCATCTGCAAAAGCTATTTTGTTGTGAGGTGAGTAGAAACGAGCTCAGAGTAGTGCTGTCACATAGGAGGTAACAGGAATTGGTAATGATGCTTTCTGTGCAGGTTTCCTTCAGAGGATAAGACCCCTTCCAGGAGCTCTGGCTAGGACGGTGCTTGAACTTGAGTGATATTTTTGGTAGTGGAATGTGAAAGCTTATTTTAGAGAAGGAAGGTGTCCTGACCCATGGTGGCGCAGTGGATAAAGCCTCGCCCTGGAATGCTGAGGTCCCCGGTTCTAAACCCTAGGCTTGTCTGGTCAAGGCACATATGGGAGTTGATGCTTCCTGCTCCTCTTCGCTTTCTCTCTCTCTCTGTCTCTCTTTCTCTCTCTCTCTTTCTCTCTCTCTGCTAAAATAAATAAAATCTAAAAAGGAAAGAGAGGGGAGAAGGAAGGTAGAAGAGGCCGTACTGGGAAGACAGGTAGAGGAAGTCTGGTCATTCCAACTAGTTGGCCAGTTAACAAGGGAAGGATGACTGGCAGCTGTTTTCTTGTTTACAAAAGAAAGCATTGTTGGTGCTGTGTTCTGTAGAGTACAGGACAGTCAAGATCCAGGGAGTTTCTCGGTCCTAATTCATATGGACTAAGTATGCGACCCAGGATGCCTTAGGCTAGCGGTCTCTTCTCCAAATAGGAACTAGACATTCCCACTCCAGAAGCATGATGGGTCCCTAATCACGGCATCCTGTGGAGGCTCACTGGCTCAGCTCCCACTCTGAGGAGCCTTGCGCCTGGCATGCCTGTGGTCGCACTGGGGGCTGGCTCACCCTGCTTTACGATCAGACACTGGGACAGTGTGAGTGTGGGTCAGCATTACCTTCTGCAGAAGTAGCCTTAGTTTCCTGTAGCTGTCTTGTCTACATTGCCGCATGGAGCCCATTAGAACACTGATTGAGCCTGGTGACACTTATAGATGAGGGGAACCCCCCAGCCCCCCCCCCGGGGCAGAGAGGGTGCTGGGCCCACTCTTCTACATGTTCCTTTCACGTGACTAGGCGAGAGTGCTTCCACGTGCTCCTCTCACGTGGATGGGAGAGCTTCAGGATGGCTTTTGACAGCATCCTTTTCTAACTATCACTGTGCTTTTATTCTTTTTAGCTTCATTTTATTTCCAGTTACTTGGCTGCATTCCCAAATGAATTTGAAAACCTGAGTAATGAAGAAAAGTTCATTATGAAAGAAGAAATGCTGGTTGAAATCAATAGGTAATTTTTTTTTTTTTTTTTTTTTTTTTTTTGCTGATCTATAATGATAGCTTACCTCTTGTAGAATGTACACTGCTCACAACAATTAGGGGATCAGGGGACGTGCAGATACTCCAGTGCTTTCAGCCTTCTGTACAGTGCATTTTCACCAATGAAATAAAAGTTGATTTTGCATCTCATTGCATAACCGGACAACTTTGACTTGTTTGCTTTTCTGATGTTCTTGTTTAGTAAAAGAAATCAGATGCTTTTTTTTTAATCGCTTCATGTTTATTTTGAAATATCCCCTAATTTTTGTGAGCAGTACAGTTGGGACGCGCCCTGGTGGTGGGGTTTTCAAGCATCAGTACAGACTGCCAGTACTTCCCTGCGGCGGGTGAGGGCCTGCACGTGGGGGGGCAGGCCGCTTGAAGGGTGGTCCTGGCTGCGCTGTGGGTCCACCACGACCGGCCCGCCATGCGTTCTCCCTGGTGCTCTGTGGGCGGGGGGCACTATGCAGTGCGCCTCCTAGAAAATAACTCAAGGTTCTGCGTATTGGTTCTGAGCCTTGTAACTTCTTTCATCTCTCTCAAAGCAGGGTTTTATGAATTCCATAAAGGTCTAGACCTCTGTTTATTCACAGTCAGCCCTCTCTTTAGTTAAGAGGCCTGAGTTATTCTGAATCTTTGGGGTCTCCTAGGAGAGTCTTTTCTTGAAAATGCCTCTTGAAGTACTTTTGGCCCACCTTGTTCTACCTGCCTCGCGTCAAGGATCACGTGGTCCTCAGATGTGTCCACGCCCCTCACTGAGGGTGCTGCCCCGCCCTGCGGCATAGCCCCCCCATCCCTCCTGAACGATGGGAGTAGAAGGGAGGTGGGGAGACCAGCTCGGCTGGCTAGTGAGGGTGCTGCACATCCGTCCTGGGTTAGAGCTCTTCCTCGTTTGTACGGGGCCAGCAGTCTGACTGAGGAGAGCTGGCTTCAGGGTGACAGACGTGGCTTGACCTGGCAGGGGCTGGCTCATACTCCCCCTTGTTCCACGTGCTTGTTCCGCACTGTGTGGAGGGAGGAGGGTAGGCTGTCATCCTCCCTCCAGGTGAGCATGGTGCGAGTGCCGCTGCCCCTCACACACGGGTGGCACAGGGCCTTTCTGTGCATCCAGGCTCTGCCTGTGTGGCTGCCGAGGCCTCCAGGCGAGCCCCGTGAATGGAGTCGTGTGTGCCAGGGCCAGGCAGCTGGGTGTGCTCCCCCTGCAGGCCACCTGCCCCTGCTGGAGGTGGGGCGAGGCCCGCGGTGGCATCCGGTGGCGTCCGCTGTGCTGGGAGAGCACCCTACTGAGTTCGCCCGGGCAGACAGCGGCCTCCAGATGAGCATACATGAGGAAGAATGTCCATCTCGCAGAAGGGACCGTGCCAGTCCCCTAATAGGTGCCACACATCTAGTCATTTCCTGCTTCTGTAATTACAGGTTTGCCCTCGCTTCCCACTTCTTCTGGGGACTTTGGTCCATCATACAGGCCAAGATTTCATCCATTGAATTTGGATACATGGTACGTTTGGGGGTGGTTTTTCTCTTCTACTCCTGGGGGACAAGGCTATAGTGGATGTGAATCCTTGCTGCTAAGTGATTATCCCTTACGGAGGGGGTTCCCCGTTCCCTGTCAGTACCTGAACCAGGGGACCCATGGCAACAGGCTCCGCCGGGAGTTGTGGGAGAACGGCTGCATGACTGAAGCCACTCTGCCTGCTGCTGCGTGGGCCTGTGGGGGCTGCCCCAGCCGCGTTCCCTGCGTCCCAGAAGGGCTTCATGGGCCTGTGGTTCTAACGGGTTGTAGAGATCCAGACACGAGAGGTCCGCCCTGCCTCGGTCTCTTCTGACACAAGAACAGTGTGGGAGGTGCCTCTGTTACACTGCATTCTGCGGCACGCAGCATGCACTTAGGGGTGGGAGCGGGTGTGGATTTAGATGCCCTGCTCGTAGGCAAGTCTCTGTCAAACCAGGCTGGCATTTTATTCCGCCCGTAAGAATTGTCCTTGTCATTGGCACTTTGTCCTTTAGTTAAGCCCTGTGCTGCTCCATGAGTGTTGGGGAATGTCGTCGGGTGGGGGCACACGGGGGAGTACTGAGCACCTTTGAAACAGGTAGTGGGAAACGACTGGCTCAGTTCCCCCCTCAGGTCTGTTAGGGTGGTTGCTGCTCTCGGACAGAGGTTAGGGCTTCACTGGTGCTATTAGGCAAAAGAAGAGAAGAAGTTGGATTTTTTTTTTTTTTTTTAAGTATAGTGAAGGGGAGGCAGAGACAGACTCCCGCATGCACCCAACCGGGATCCACCTGGCATGCCCACCAGGGGGCGATGCTCTGCCCATCTGGGGTGCTGCTTTGTTGCTCCAAACGAGCTCTTACTGCCTGAGGTGGGGGTCATGGAGCCGCCATCAGAGCCCGGGGCCAACTTGCTCCAGTTATGGCTGCTGGAGGGGGAGAGAGAGAGATAGAGAAAAGTGAGAGAGGGAGGAATGGAGAAAGGGCTGGGCACTTCTCCTGTGTCCCCTGACCAGGAATCAAACCTGGGACATCCACACACTGGGCCGACGCTATACCACTGAGCCAAACGGCCATGGAGAAATTGGATTTTAAAGCAAATCGGGAGTCATGGTCAAATGAGACTGTTAGAGTAGACTTCTTTGTTCTGTGCTTGCTGGCACCAGGGAACCTCTTGCTTTAAAAGAGGAACCTTTGCTTGTCTGTCATTCAGTGTCCTGAGCACTCTGGAAACAAGATGGAAACCCGGGCGGTGCCAGATCTATACCTAAAGTCTTGTCTGGGCGGGCGGTGCCAGGCCGGTGCCATTAAGATGACGTGTGGGGCGAACACTGCCAACCGCGGGCGCACTGTCCGCGGGCAGCGCTGGGCTGCGTTGGTGTCGGCAGCACTCGCAGTGGGAGCCCTGGCTGAGGCTGTGTTCCTTGTGTCTCCTAGGAGTATGCCCAGGCGAGATTTGATGCCTATTTCGACCAGAAGAAGCAGCTGGGCGTGTGACCAGGGGAAGACTTCATACACTTCATCCGGACCATGTGGGGCGGCCGAGCCCGCAGCCCTCTGCCCCCACTACTGTCCCTGCAGCAGGGAGCGGAGGGGCCTCGCTGCCGCACACAATGTGTATGATACGAAAGACTGTATTAAAATTGAATAACATTTATTTCATATCTTGTTTACGGTTTCACTAGGCCTTTGACACGAGCTCGGGCAGCAGAAACACAGAACATAGTGCAATAGTGCGGTAGCTCAGACCCTGTAGTCTCGCGAGAGCCTGAAGCTTGCTGTCAGATGTGCAGCCAGCCAGCATGTGACCACGGGGACCTGCGGTGAACGTTGGTTTTTACAGGGCTTTAGCCTGCGGTGAGCGCTGGGACCAGGCTCTCTGTGGACAGCAGTGAGTGTAGACGCTGCTCACTCCCAAGGGTGGCGAGGGACAGAACAGATGTGCCGGTGCCAGTGTCCTGCTGGGGATCTCCGGAGGCTGCTCCTTCACCTTGTGGTCCAAATGGCTGGTGCCGGAGTCAGCAGACCGTGGGCAAGTGCACGCTGCCACCTCACACACTGAACGGAGCTGCGGCATCATCGTGCGGGCAGCGTGGGCACATGCACAGGGTCCTCCTGTCTGCCTTCCCCGTGGGGAGGGGCTTTGTTTCCCTCCCTGACTGTCCAGCCTGGTGCTGATGGTTCTGTGACAGGGCTGTCTGCTGTCCCTGGCACCTTGGTGTGCCAGGTAGGGAGCTGGCAACCCTGGCCAGGGCTCTTCAGTGGCCACCTCTCCCCACCCTCACTGTTCTCCGACATCATCTGGGTTGGAACCAGCAGCCTGTTCGTGACGTGGGGCATTCAGAAAGAGCATAGCTGTGAAATTCATGTTAAATGTCCTTTGGGATAAATTCTTTTTTTTAATCTTATTTGAATTGTTTCTGTACATACATTTCTGCTACCATAGAGATTGTACTATACAAACAATAAAGAAATAACTCCTCTCCACCTGTCACCCTTGGCTGTGTCCCAAGTCCTGTGGACCACGGGCCCCAGGGGCTGCTCCTGGTGTGCAGACAGCAGGGCCATAGAAGGGACACGCAGAGCGGTGTCTGGGAGGCTGGTCAGGGGGACACTGTCCACTGTTGATTTAAAATTTAACAAGGTGGCCTGACTAGTGGCAATGCAATAGCTAGTGCGTCGACCGGAATGCTGAGGTCACTGGTTCGAGGCCCAGAATTTGCCCGGTCAGGGCACATACGAGAAGCTAGTATGAGTTGATGCTTCCTGCTCCTCCCCCCTTCTCTCTCGCTCTCTCCCCTAAAGTCAAAAAATATCAAAAAAAAAAAAAAAATTTTTTTTTTTGACCAGGTGTGTTTTGATGTCCAAGCAATAAAACTAAGCAATAAATGATACTGAGCTTCTCTGTCAGAGCTCACTTAGAGTAACGCTCCAAACTCCTTCCTGCGCCCACAAGGACAGTAGTCAGTGTGCCCTGCCAGCCTCACGCTTGCTCACTCTCCACCTGTCCCTCCACCGCAGCCTTCCTCTTTGTCAAGACACTGTGTCCACTCATGGTCTCCGCGGAGGTCTTTGGGGCCAGGTCTTCACTTCAAGTGACGGCCCTTCACATCCTTCCACACTCAGCTCAGAGTCACCATGCCGTGGGCAGCAGTGCCATTCTGGGACCACCCCTCCCCACATCCGCCCTGGCCCGTCAGTTTATTCAAAGTACATGGTGTTTCCTGGAATCCTGATTTGCTCACTCCGTGTTGGCTCCTGCATTAGATTGAGCAAGTGTCGGGGCTGTCCTCCGTGCAGGTGACCCACCTATCTGTGTCTCCTGATGACCTCACCGCCCCAGGATAGCCCACTCCAGTGCCTCTGTGTATACAGGCCCCACGGCACGCAGACTTCTCCAGCCAGGCTGTCATAGGACAGGGCCAGACAGTGCCACCCTAGGCTCACACCTACATCCTCACAAAACACCCACTTTGCTCTGAGCATCTGCTCAGGGTCCTCTGTCACCGTCCATTCCACAGGTTTCTGCCCAGCTCTGCTCCCCAGGGAGGTGGAAGGCTTGGGGCTCGGGCTCAGTCCAGATCCAGCTATAGCCCCCGAGTCCCATGCTGCCAGCAACATGAATTGCCACACAGCCCCCTGAGCCCCAGTCTGGCCTCTGGGGACCCTGAGGGACAGTCCTGCATCAAGGGACAGGTTCTCCCCCAGCAGCTGGCCAGATGAGAGCCACAGTGTTGGGGCCAGGCCACCCGCCATGCTGTGCCCAGGGCGTCTAGCCTCAAAGCAGCCTTTGTTCCTAGGACACTTGGCTGGAGAAAGCAAGGCCCCTGAGAAACACTAATGCTGCCTCCTAGCCGGTGGTGGTACCCAGGCCAGAGAGATGCAGGATGCACCCCACCAGCTGAAGTACAGCCTAAGGGGGGCTGGAATACCTGTTCAGGGGCTAAGGCAGGCTGCGGTCTCCCATGATGGGGATGCAGAGCCTGGAGTCTGGCTCAGCCCTCTTCCTGACTCGGGCTGTCCTGGCCAGCCTCTGCCCTTCTCTGCAGGACAGTGGCCTCCAGCGTAGGACACTGCTGCTCACCCCATGTCTGGTCAGGCTCAGGTGTCCCAGGCTGCTCTCTGCTTCAGAGCATCTTGAATGCCTGGGGCCAATGCCAGCACAAGAGATGGGAAAACCAGCCAATCAGTGCCAGGCACCACCCTCCACACCCAGGGTATCCCAAACATTCTCTTGACAGCCAGTTTGCACACCCTCAAGGATGGGAAGCTCACCTCCCCTGGCCCAGTCAGGGAGGACACATTCCGAGCTGGAATGTGCTGGGGCCATCCCTCCATGATCCTTCACCCAAGAGTCTGGGATTATTACAGATGTGCTCATGAGTCCTCTCCCCGACTTCTCGAGGCCTCAGATCCTACTACATCAGTGCCTCCCGCCCACTGCATCTGCAAGGGAGAGTGTAAGAAGCTGGCATGGGGCCATGGAACCAAGAAGTTCACGGGCAGGGCCCTGGGTTCAGACGTTGGCCCAGACCCCATCACCCAAGCCTCCCCAGCCCCTGCCTTCCAGACAGGACCCAGACACAGTCCTGGGCCTTCCTCCTCTTTATTGTTTTCTTTTTTTTCCTCCTCCTTATTCCTTTCCGGCTTAACTCCGCCAGCTGGGGATGGGGTGGTGGGCGTGGCCACCGGTGGGCGTGGCCACCGGTGGGTGCTATTCTTCCTCTATAGTGAAGGTGAAGGGGTTCAGCTTGTAGCCAGTGCCCGAGTAGAACTTGTTCTGGAACTCCACCCTGGGGTGAGAAGGGAGAGCTGGTGAGGGGCACATCCTCCGCCCTGCTCCGTGCCTCCAGGGCCAGCGGGGGGTGGGGGGGTGGGGGGGCTGCTCACCAGTGTAGCCGCAGCGCGTGTAAGAAGGCCGAGAGCCCCTCCATCACCAGCAGGATGGCCACAGTCAACACTGCGAAGGCTGCGAAGACAGGAACCAGCACCACGGCCGCCACGCCCATCTCTCGGCCCATGCTCACGCCCACGCGCATCACCATAGCCCACAGGACCTCGGACAGCTCTGTAGGTAAAGGGGGGCCAGTGGAGACCAGCGGCTGGGGGTGCCCACCCAATGCCCTCGGCAGCATGAAGCCCCTTTGCTGTGGGGCTGACAGGGGACCTCCTCTGATGTCCCCATTTTACAGGGGGGAGTCCTGAGGCCCAGAGAAGTGACCTGTCCAGGCCACCCAGCCAGCAGCTGTGTGTGTGTGTGTGACATGAAGCCAGGACTTGACCGTGGCCAGGCCGCCCACCACAACATCACTCACGGGCATGGGCCAGGCTCAGGGCCCAGAGGCGCAGGTAGGAGGCCGTGTTGGATATGCAACCCAGACAGAACTCGATGGTGTGGATGGCCTGGTGCATGAACACCTCGGAGAGAACAAACTGGAGGCATGGGATGTCAGTGAGGGGTGAGCCAGGCCAGTGGTCACCCCCTGCCTCAGGAAGGCACCATACTCACCTCCTCTTGGTCCCCTGGGCACTCCGCTTTCTCCTCATCAGTGCCCCAGCCAGCCACGGACACATCGTTAGAGTCCAGCAGGCCCGTCTTGAGCTCGTCCTGGGAACCGGAGACGGCAGCATCAGCAGCCCCTGGGCCAGCCCAACATCCCACACCGCCGCTCAGTCTGCCTCTCAGGGAGCCCGCCAGCGAGCGACGGGCATCTGGGGCGGGCGGCGGTGGCCTCACCTCCAGAGCATCCTCCCCGTGACCCCCACCTCTGTCTGCAGTTGACCAGCGTGCCTCCCCTTTGAGTGACGGCAGTGCTTCCAGCGAAGAAACAAGGGTGTGCCAAGCAGCAGCACGGGCACTGTGGCCAGGGCCAGGACCACCAGGGCGGATTGCACCACCTCCTGCAGGGAGGGAGCCGAGTCAGGGTGCCCCTCGCCCCCAGCAAGCCGCACACACAGCCCGACTCACGGGGGGTCGGGGAGCCCGCACTCAGGGACATCCTTGCGTAAGGAGTCCTCGAAGAGAAGGGGCCGCAGACTTCTGGGACCCCTGTGTCTCACAGACTCCGACCTGGACCTGCATCCCGTTTCTGACAAGGACCCAGCAGGTCCGAGCGGCCCGGCCCACGGGGGCCCACCCCACCCACCTGCCCACCTGCCCCGGGAAGAGCGGTTGGTTGGTGGGGCTGCGGGAGAAGAGGAACATGTTGATGAAGTGGATGAGGATGCTGGGGGCAGAGGCCGCGCCGGCAGCCGACACGCGCAGCCACTTGTAGACGACCAGGAAGACCAGGTAGCCGAACAGGCCCAGAAGGAAGACCAGCTCGGGCAGGGTCTCCAGCAGCAGTCGGTACCACTGGCCAAAGTGCCTGGCGTGGGAGCAGGGTCCAGGTCAGCGGACCGCCCTGCCCCCACCCACCCCGCCCCCTCCCACCAGAGCCTGGGTGGGCCCTCACACATGGTTGAAGACTCCTAGGACCACCCCGAAAGCCATGTGGGTAACCCCCAGGATGACGGACATCTTCATCTTGAAGGAGTTGAGGAAGCTCAGGTGGTTGATGGCCAGGCTCCAGATCTGGGTAGCAGGAGGGGCGGGTGTCATACGGGGATGAGGGGGGTCTCCTTGCCCTTGTCACTCTCATCATCCACCTGTTTGTCCCCTTGGGGGCCTCAGTACATTTGTCATCTGCCCCTCGAGAGGCAGCAGGGGGCGCTGGTTAACAGCACAGACTTGGGCCCAACACCAGCTCTTCCTAACGGGTGACCTCGGGCACACACACTCCTGTGCCTCAGCCCCTTCCTCTGTACAACAGGAACTGCTAAGGTATGCCTCGTGGAGTTGCCACCCGGCACGGAGGAGGGTGCCAAGTGACCAAGAGAGGCCGTCACGACGACACGCCCCTCTGCTTTAGGAAGAGGCTGCAGGGAGGGTCCCGCAAGGACAGCCCCCCCTGTGTGGGGCCCTGAGCACCTGCACCAGAACCGGGCCAGCTCCCCGCGCGCCTGCAGCACCCAGGGCCAGCGGCCAGGACTCACGGGGTCGATGCCGAAGGGGTAGGGTCCCAGGAAGACGCCCGTGATGTTGGGGTCCAGGGCGAGCAGCGGGTGCTCGGCCAGGAACGCGTCACTGTGGCAACAGCGAGTGGAGGGGTCAGGGTGGTGAGGACTGGGGGGTGCGGCGGGGACCCGGGGGCAGCGGGGCAGCCTGGCCTCACCTCCAGTTGGACTGGTTGGCCATGGCGGCCACGCTCCAGCCCGAGGGGAAGATGACGGTGGCGCGGCTGAAGCACTCGTTGTAGATGAAGCCGGTGTAGACGGAGAACAGGCCCATGAGCAGGAGCAGGTAGCGGCCACCGAAGAAGGTCCGCCAGATCTGGGGGCAGCGGCTGTGAGACAGGGTATGGGCCGCCCCACCCTCCCGCCAGGCCCCCACGCGCCCTCACCTCGTTCTGCGCTGTCCTCACGGCAGGCCGGTCCTCGGCCAGCACCATGGCCAGGGCGAAGAGGAACATGAGCAGTCCGTGGCCCACGTCGCCGAACATGACGGCGAAGAGGAAGGGGAAAGTGATGATGGTGTAAGGTGCTGCAGGAGGACCCACATGGTTAGCCAGGACGCCACAGCCTGAACACACAGGGTGGCCAGACGGGACACGCCAGCACTGCTCTGGCCTGTGGCCTGCTGGTTTGCAACCTTCCCAATGCTGCTCTGAGTCCACACTGTGCTTCCCATTTTACAGGTGAGAAAACTGAGGCTCCTTCGAACCTCTAACCCAAGCCACTCCCACCGCAAAGCCACCTCACCTGGCTCAACCCCGTGCCGGCTCCCTTGAAAGCTTCCCCTGGGGGAGGGTGGGGGGAGCTGGGATCACCACTACCCACCCACCCTCAAGTGTGACGGGGAGTGACAGGGAGTCCCCTCTCGTCTCCAGAGGGTGAGACTGGCCCAGTGTGGACACCGCCTCCCCCCCAGGCTTCCACGAAAGCAGAGCCGTGGGGCACTGTGGCTCTCACCAGGGTTGACCTCCCGGTAGCGGCCCACGCCGTAGGCGTCCACAATGCCCTGGAAGCTGGCCGTGAAGCGCGTGGTGCGGATGAGCGTGGGGGGCATGTCCCGGCAAGGGATGCGGTGAACCACGGCACTCACGCCTGCCTCGCACTGGGGGGCCCAGCAGGCAAGCAGACAAACAGACAGACAGACAGACAGATGAGACTCGGCAGGGCCTTCAGGAACCTTCAGATCCCCCAGCCAGGCCCAGAGAGCAGCAGGGAGAATCGAGGTGGCTGGCTAGACAAGTGCTGGGGACCTGGGGCCGCGACCCCTTCTCTGTTAAGTAGCCCGACCGGTGCCACCCACCCCCGTTCAGGAGGATTTAGGGAGAACAGAGACCAGCTGGACCAGAGTCGCTTGGGAAACAGAAGTCCCCTACGGCTCATCTAGGTGGCCCAGGAAAGGAAACCCCAGTGCCACCTGTGAGCACGGACTCGGCACTGGCAGCCCAGGGTGTGTCACACGACAGCACCCCTAGAGGCACGGTCATTGCACCCACTTCACAGATGACAAGCCAAAGGCTCCCTCCAGTTGCCCAAGGGCACAGGGCCAGTGCCTGGCGAGCCTGGACTTGAATCTGGTTTCTGACTTAATGCCTACTGCATCCACCAGTGAGGAGCCCACCCTAGGAGCTCTGTGAAGTCAGCGGGTGGGCTTGCTGGGTCAGGGCCATGCAGGCAGACTCCCCGGGGGAGGGGAGCCCTGGCAGAGGCATGGCACTGGGCACGGGAAGTGTGCTATGAGGACACGGGCGGCTGCCAGGGAGCAGGGGAAGGCAGAGACCCCCCCCCCGGCTCACCGAGCTGTCCTGCAGTGCCTGCTGCAGGGTGGGCAGGTCGCGGGTGGCACACCAGGCCTCAGCGATGAGGCACTTGTGCGTGGCGCTCACGCTGCACTGGTTGAGGGCCAGGTACACAGCCTTCATCTTGCGGATCTGCACCTGCCAGGGCGGCAGCAGCCGCTGCACCCGGCCCAGCACTTGACTCAGGAAGCGCTCTGTCTCCCCCAGGACCTGAGGCCAGAGCAGGTGGTCAGGGGAGCAGGACAGGAGATTCAGGGTCAGGGGGCTCGGGGTCAGGGGGAGCAGGACAGGGGGCTCAGGATCAGGGGGCTTGGGGTCAGGAAGAGCGGGACAGGGGGACAGGAGGACAGGGGGTTCGGGAGGAGCAGGACAGGGGGAGAGGGGGGCTCAGGGTCAGGAGGAGGGGGACAGGACAGGGGGCTCGGGAGGAGTGGAACAGGGGGACAGGGGGCTCAGGGTCAGGGGGAGCGGGACAGGGGGCTCAGGATCAGGGGGCTTGGGGTCAGAAGGAGGGGAACAGGAGGACAGGGGGCTCGGGAGGGTCAGAAGGAGGGGGACAGGGGACATGAAGTCAGGGGGAGCAGGACAGGGGGACAGGGGCTCGGGATCAGGGGGAGCAGGACAGGAGAGGGGCCGTGTGGGGGCACGGGCACAGGGCCCAGCCAGGCCACAGGCACCCACCTCCAGCAGCTCGTGGCTCTGCTGCTGCAGCTGCTGCAGGGTCCCTTGGCGGGCCTCCCTCTGCCCCTCGAACGGGAAGACGTGGCAGTGGAAGCTGGCAGGGAGGGCAGGCGGTATGAGGCGAGGCCCAGGGGCGCTCTGGGCTGTGTAGAGACTGGAGGCTTCGTCTGGGGAAAACTCACAGGGCAGCACCAGGGACAGGGTGTGCTCCAGATCCCAGGGGGCTCACCAGTCAGTGATCTTGCGGATCTTCTGCCCAATCTGCTCGCCCCAGTAGGAGATGAGGAAGGTCATCCACGTTGCAAGTTCGCCCTACCGAGTGGGGCTCAGTTTACCTTGAAGTCCTGGATCTGCCTAACATGTGCCCTTCAACCCCAACCCCTGGCCTGAGTGTCTCCCTGCCTGCTCACCGTCACTGGGTCCTCCAGCTGCTGCTCTGTCTCCCTGAAGCTGGCAATGAGGAAGCCACGGCAGGCCCTCCAGAGCAGGCGTTCCAGGGCGGCGGCCTTGTGAGGCTCCACAGCACCTGCCACAAAGCTGCCGGCCAGGCAGGGCTGGGAGCTGCTCCTCCCTCCCCTGCACCGCCCGGCCAGACCACCCCGAGGCACCCTGGTCCACAGACAGAAGGCAAGAGCCTCCCAGGCAGGGCCAGAACAGGAGAAACTCCCACAATCATGGACAATTCCAGGCCTGAAGGAGGAGGCAGGATGAGGAAGAGCACTGGACAAGGAGTCCAAGCCAGGCCAGGCCTGGTCTGGCCCCATCACTCAGGGCCTCCGTGGTTGACAGGAAAGAGCATGAAGTTGCTCCTCGCTTACTTGACCCTCAGGTCCTGGTGTGGTCCCTCGGGGGCCTGGAGCAGGGGCGTCCTTTCCGAGGGACTATCTGTGTGGGTGGCTGCCGACTAGGAGTGGAGAGGCATCGTGAGCCCCGGCCCTAATGGGGCCTGACACCCCTCCCGTCCCATGCGCCCCGCCTGGGCTGGAGCTGACCGTGGGGGCCTGGCCCTGGCCCAGCACGGCCATGTGGAGCTGTAGCTCGTGGAGCTGGGCCTGCAGGGCCTGATGGTTGCCCCGCACATCCCGGAGCTCCCGTGCCAGGCGATCTGTCTCCTCCTGGATGTGCAGCAGGTCACGGGGCTGGGGTGCCGGCAGCCCACCCTCGGGTGGGGACAATGACAGCCCGGCCCGCCGTACCTCCTCCTGAAGGAAGACTGGGTGCAGAGAGATGGGCGTCAAGAGAGACCACTCAGGGGTCCCCATCAGCTAATGGCCACTGTTAGCCAAGAGCTGGCTAATGTCTACAGGATCCTAAGTGCCACCTCAAGCTCTACCAGCTGCCAGCTAACTGGTTCACCGAGCCAGAGACTCCCAGAAAAACTCCAGGTCAAACCTCCAACCCCACAGGCCTGCTCCTTCCCCGGGGCTCGTCCGGCTGCTCGGCCTCTCCGATCCCTTCGCCACTGGCCAGCCCAGAGCCTGGATCCCACAGTGGTCTTCTTGTCAGACCAGCCTCAGCACTGCAAGCCCTGCGATGTGAGCTTGCATGGCGGCCACCTGCCTGATTACTCATGAGCCATCAATCAAGTATCAAACCATGACTCAGCATGCTCGACCCTCCCACCCCGCGGGCTCCTCCAGGAAGGGCCGCCAAAGAGGCACCAGAACCAGGGTCCCCCTTGCCCGTGTCTAAGAAGGAGCTGCTACTTGCAAGGGGGCCGCTGGGCCTAGATCCTGGCCTCTGCCCACCCGTCCATCTGCAGCAGAGAAAACTTTGTTCATGCTTAGCGACCACAGGAGCTCCACAGGACAAATTCCTGAGCCCCCACACATTATTCAGGCTTCTTCTAAGCTGGCCCGGCCTTGGCCCTTTGCTCAGCTCACCCAAGGCTCTTCTGCTCCCAAGATCTGTGGTGGGATGCAATCCCCAGATCCCAGCTGCCTGTCCTGCCTCTGCCAGGCCCAGCCCAAACCTCCCTTCTCTTCTAGCTGTGTGAACCAAACTCTCCCTTTCAGACCAACCTCCTCCTCCAGGAAGCCTGCCTGGGATGTGGGTCTGGGGCCAACTCACTAAAGGTCTTTTCCAGCTCCTCACAGCGCCGAACATCCACCACAAAGCGTCTCTGGAAGGCACTCACCGAGGCATTGAGCTGTGGTTGTTATGTGGAAGGGTCAGTTTTGGGGGGTAGGGGCCAGGAATGTCCCCATCCCCAGGCCCAGGCCTGGCTCTCCTCAGGCTGTAGCTGCCTTCCTCCAAGGAGTGCTAGGCACACCATGAACCTGCAGGTGCCCGGCTGAAGAGAGACCAGACCCCACGTGCCAGACTCCATGGAAGGGCCAAGGTCTGGCTGAACTTGGGCCGGGTCAGGGTGACCTCGGCTGCAAGAAAACCCGGCCCTCCGAAGAGGCAGAGAGCATCTATGGCAGAGGCTGTGGGGGTTCAAGCACAGCTGGGGGCCACTCTGGGGGGAGAGGGTCCACCAGCTAGGATGCCTGAGGACGAGGACCCTTCCCACACCCATCCCAGTCCCACTCACATCTCTGAACTCCACGAGGCCCAGCTCACCCAGCTGGCTCACACAGGTGTAGGCGGCGGCCGTGGGCAGGAAGAGCTGAACCAGAGACACCTCCTCACTCCGGAACATGGAGCCCATGGTCCTGGGGGGGGGCAGGCGGGGGCTCAGCTGGAGGCAGTACACCTCAGCCCCCACAATCCCAGAAGGCCCTGCTACCACCCCTGCTGACAGAAGGGGAAACCGAGGCCCAGGAAGGCTCAATGGGGTGCAGAGGTCACACAGGAAGTAGGTGTCGCCTGGCCTGTGGCCCAACTTCAAGCTCTTTCCAGCTGGCTCTGTCCTATCTGAGACCCCTGCCCTCTATCCCTGGCAGCTCCTGGTGACACTGGCTCTTCTCATACCTGGCCTCTGCTCCCACTGTCCCTCCTCTGTGACCTCCCCTTACCCTGGATCCTATTCAACCTTGGGGCCCCAGGCCAAGGGTCACCTCCAGCAGCGGCCACAGTGCATACTGGTCACTAGCCCTTGTCTTTCTACCCCAGGGAGTGTCTGTGACAACCCACACGTGGGCTGAGGTCAGACCTGTCTCCACAGGCAGCTGGAGCTCTCCTCCCTGCGGTGTCTGTGTGTGCTGAGGGAGTGGGCGTCTCCTCTGGGCTCCCAGGGGCTCAGTGAGGGCAGAGGGCAGAGGGCAGAGGGGACACTGATGAATGGGGGACCATCCTAAGGCCTGAGCTGCCGCCGGGCAGCCGCCTTTGTGGGTATGGGCGGGAGGAGCCTTCCAGGTGTCGAAACCATTGAAAGTGAAACTGTGGAAACTTCGAAATGGGACGGAAGGCCTCAGCAGGGCCTTGCTCAAATGCCAATGGGGAAGGGAGTGGCCCCCAACAGGCCCTGAAGATGCCCCAGCCCACAAACCAGGGCTCCATGACCACTGCTCTTGGGACTCAGGGCCAGCCACTTCCTTTCTGCAGGACTCAGTTTCCTAAGCTCTCAAACTGGTACAGGGGGAGACGGGCACGGGTTAGGGCACCACTGAGGATGAACATTTGGCGCCAGAGTGCCTGGCTTGCTGCCTGGGCTGGCTGGGGCCTGCCCAGCTGGTCACTTCCTCCCCTGGGGCCTGGTTTACTTAAATCTAAATAGGGAATGCAGTCCCTGGGGTGGAGAGGAGAGAATGCCATGGATTCAGCCTGGGGCTGCAAAGGCTGTGGGCTCTGGACAGGGAAGTGTGTTGGAGGGGCTAGATTCCATCCCTGGAGGGTCAGGGACCAGTGCTAGGAGCCCTGCCAAGCTGTGATTGGCTGTGTGACCTTGGGGGAATCTCTTGCCCTCTCTGAGCCTCTACTTCCTCTTTGGGTAAATGGGACTTGGCCACCCCCAGCAGAGATAGGATTAGGATGAGGAGATGACAAAAATAACCACAGCCCCCTTCACCCATATTATCTCATTTAAACCTAGGAGCAATCTTGTCGGGAAAGGTCAACTGAGGCTTGGAGAGGTGAGGTCCAAGAGCAGATAGATGGCCTGGGCATGGCCAAGCCTGGCAAGAGCTAGGGCCTGGGGCCAAAGGTTGGAGTCCCAGAGCCAAATATGTGCTCAGGAAAGTCTGTTCTCTGCCTTGGGCACCCTGAAAAGTTGGGCTGGCCAAATGGGGCAGGGGCTGTAGGGGGCCAGATCTGGGCAGCAGCTGAGGCAAAGAGCCTGGTGGCCCTGACTCACAGTCTTCAGGCCTGGGCACTTCTTTAGATGGGACAAGCTGTGGCGGGTAAGGGTATGTAGGGACCTGACCAGACCCCTGCCCTGGCCCATAAGCTACCCCTCATCCTCCCTGGCCCTTGCCCAAGCCAGTCCAGTCCTGTTCAAGGAGCAAATGATGGTGTTTCTGTCCTGTGGCCTTCAGGGTCCAGCCCACTCCTCATTCTGTGCCCTCCTTCTCTTCCTGGCTCCTCCAGGGACCCACCAGATCTCTCCTCTGAGCCCCTGGCACACGATGAGTTGGGCTAGAGAAGGAAGTCAGCCCCTTCCTCCTTTCCAGAATGGTGGGCTCTGGAGTCAGAACGACCCTGCTTGCCTCTAGCTCTACTTCTTCCTAGTTAGGTGGGTCTCAGTTTGCTCATCTGCAGAATGGGTCGCTTCCTCCAGGAAGATGCAGGAGGGAAAAGCTCTTGAGTGTCACCAGGCCTGGCAGAGTTGGGCTCTGTAGTTAGCAGCTGTTAACACCCCATCGTCCTTTCCTCCTCCTCCTCCTTCTCCTCCTCCTCCTTGTCGCCCCCGCCAGCCCCCAGCAAGGCCTCACCCCGGGCACGGGCACTCACCCCCAGGTCGGCCGCACGCCGCACCCCTCTGCTAGTTCTGCGCTCCAGGCTCTGAGATCCGGCCGCGACGCCCACGCAAACCCTCTTGGCCCGGCAGGCGGAGCCGGGGGCGGAGCCGGGGCGGGGCCAGCCAAGCCCCACCCACTCTCCACCCCAGGAGCTTGGGCTACGACCCCGCGCGCGCGGGCTTGGCTTCCTCGTCAGAGGCTGGAAAACCATTCAGGGCGTGGGGCGTGAAGGCCCCGAGACAAGAGCCCGAGCCCAGGCCCAGTTTGGGGGCTAGATAATGCCACCCCCGCCACCTAAACGGCTCGCTGGGCCCAACACCTTCAGGCCTGGCGTGCAAGGTCTGCTTACACTCCCCACCTCTCGGACCCTCTCCTTACCTGAGACCGCAAGTTACACGAGGTCCTTACACCTGCCTACCTCTGACCACCCGGGCGAGGGGCCCACAGGCCCAGTGCTCGGTGCCCTTCGGTGAATGGATACCCGTCTTGGGCCCCGCAGATGCTGGGCAATGCCCCGCTCTTTGTCAGTTGTCGCTGTGCTGGCTGCAGGGGTGTCCCAGTGACCTTGCTCTGATTTAGCTTCAGGGGGTTCGTTGTGTCCTGGCACCCCTAAACTGAGGCTTACACTGTTTAGCTGCCTGAACTTTTTGTTTTTATTAAGATTTTATTTATTCATTTTAGAGAGGAGAGAAAAGGGAGGGAGGGGCAGGAAGCATCAACTCCCATATGTGTCTTGACCAGGCAAGTCCAGGAGTTTCGAACCAGCAACCTCAGCGTTCCTGGTTGACACTTTATCCACTGTGCCACCACAGGCCAGACTAAAAGGTGACATATATTTTTTTAATTTTATTTGATTTTTAGAGAGAGGAGAGAGAGAAAGTGAAGGCGGATAGAAGTAGGAAGCATCACTCATAGTAGTTACTTCCTGTACATGGCTTGACCGGGCAAGCACAGGGTTTCGAACCGGCCACCTCAGTGTTCTAGGTTGACGCTTTATC
Organism: Rhynchonycteris naso; assembly: GCA_037038555.1. Taxonomy (NCBI): domain Eukaryota; kingdom Metazoa; phylum Chordata; class Mammalia; order Chiroptera; family Emballonuridae; genus Rhynchonycteris; species Rhynchonycteris naso. The sequence continues at coordinate 367,932,966 of CM072995.1, read as the reverse complement.
CACTGTGCCACCGCAGATCGGGCTGCCTGCACTTTGGACAAGCCCGGACTGCATCCACTGGAGCCCAGAGGGACCAGGGATCTCACACTGTAAGGACTGCTGAGGGGTGGGGAAGGTGAGCAAATGGGACCTCAGTACCAGGACTGGAAACTGAGTCACAGCCAAGGTCAGCATCCAAGGAAAGTGTTCTGGGTCATGGGGCTGTTCAGAGGGGACCGTCAACGCAACCAAACTGAGCACCAAGTGTGTGGGGAAGGTGGTCCCAGGTCAGCATGGCCCTGTGTAGGGGAAATGAACTCGATTGTGTTATGAAAGGGTGCTAGAGTTGCAGTCCTGACACAGAAAATACCCGTCAGTCAGGGAATCACATCAGGAGCTGGCTACAGGCTATTTAACAAAAGCGGTCTCTTTACCTGTGTACAAACACAGGCTCCGTGCCAATGCTCTCTTGCTAACCCTCTGGGAAAGGTGGAATTACAAGGGGTTTGGGATTCTTAAGCCTGCCTCTTAGGACTGTTTCTGCAGGGCTCCCACGACCAGGACTAGCCGTGGCCTGGGCTCACAGACACTTCCTGGGCTCCAGGCTTCCCTTTGGGTCCTACACTTACATCTCAGCACTGTGCCCTGTTCCACGGGCTGTGGGCGCCCCCAAGCCTTGGCCAGTGGTGGGGTCCAGCCTGGCCCAGGTACCAGCAGTGATCTGGGAAAAAGGGACAAACTGGGTACGAGCTGGGCAAGTCTGGGCATCTTTGCTGCAGGACGTCGCAGGGCTTTGACTGTGCAGACACTGTGCCTGTCCAAGTGGAGGGACACTTGGAGCACTTCCTGCACTTATGGTCCCCAGAACGCCCTCCCCACTTCTTTCCAAGAAGCCCCTTGGGAAATGTTCTGTAGAAAGTACTCTTGGAAATGATGGAGAAAGGGGGACTGGGAGCTTCCAGAAAGGAGTTAGGTTTTCCACCTGATGTGGGCTGTGACCCCGAGGGAGTCACTTCCCCGCTGTGACCCCCAACAAGTCACTTCCTCTCTGAGCCAGTTCACCACCTCTGAGAACACACTGAAGTCCTTTCCGTGCTTAGCACGGAATTCAAGGGGGCTCATTTTGGCTATTGCACTGGCACTGGGCTTGCATGTGGCCCCAGAGGCAACCACACCACGTTGCTGGGATTGCAGGCAGGAAGTCCTGAGCAGGGGCCAAGCCAACAGCCTGGTCTGGGGAACTCAGGGAGAAAAGGGGATGTGGCTAGAGGTGAGATAAGGCCAGCTCAGAGGCAGCAAGGCCTGTGTCACCATCTCGTGACTGTCACCCCCAGAGCAGGCTTCAGCCTGACCTTCAACAGGATGAGCTGGCCTTTCTGAGTTTGTGCCACTTGACGTACTCCTGCCTGAGGCCTTGGGAGGCTCTGTGTCCCTACTATTAATTGTGGGTAACCCTGGGGACAGCAGGATTATGGGAAGAGCAGACTGGAGCTGACTGGCAGCCTGCTGCCCTGGGGAAAATTCCTGGAAAGATGTGTGGCCAACAGGGCTGCTCTGGGCCAGAGCCAGCCCCAAGGCGAGCCTGACAGGTCCCAGGGTCCCCCAGGAAGGCTGGGCCGGTTCAACTGGTCCCACTGAGGGACCTGGAGGAATCCACAGGCTGTGGTCAAGCCATGGCCATCCCAGCCTAGGTAGCAAATTCGCAACAAAGACAGCAGGGAGGTCAGAGCTTCTTTATTGGGCCGCAGGGGCTGCGGCCTGGCAGGGCGGGACGCATCAGCGGTAAAGGTAGTCGGCCTGGATGTTGGCTGCGATCTCGGCCTCCCACTTGTCCCCGTTGTTCAGCAGCTTCTCCTTGTTATACAGCAGCTCCTCGTGCGTCTCCGTGGAGAACTCAAAATTGGGGCCCTGCAGAGGTGGGTGCCGGCACAGCCACGTTAGGCCCCCCCAACAGGCTTGTGCCCCAGCCTCCCCCACCCCGGGGGCCCACTCACCTCAACAATGGCATCCACAGGGCAGGCCTCCTGGCAGAAGCCGCAATAGATGCACTTGGTCATGTCAATGTCGTAGCGGGTGGTCCGGCGGCTGCCGTCAGCCCGAGGCTCGGCCTCGATGGTGATGGCCTGGGGGTTGGCGCAGGGTACTGTCACCTACCTGCCTTGCCCGGCTCCGCCAGGCACAAAGTCCAGGCCAGACAGCTCATTCCCACCTCCAGGGCTGCACTCCCCTGCACCCTTCTGGGGGGTAAGCCCCCAGGGGCCTACAGCCCAACTGTCACCACTGTTAGTCCACATCCGCCTCTCTCCTCTCCCAATAGGCACCTGCCCGTCATGGCTGTCTGGTCAGCTTCTTAGCATTTGCCCTAGATGACATCTTCCCTGTCTGCTGTTAACCAAGAGCGTAAGTCCCACAGGGCTGCTGCTTGCTGTGTTTGCTGTGTCACCTGGAGCCCTGAGGGGCCCGGCCTGCAGGAGATGCCGTTACTGCTGGCTGTGTGTTGAACACCCTCCCACTTACATCTAGTTTTCCCCATTTGATGGATGAGAAAACAGAGGCTCGGAAGGTTGAAGAGCTTCCCAAAGCCACATAGCAAGAGACAGGCAGAGCCTGTCAGTTCCTGGGTACAGCCTTGTGCCAGCTGGCAAAATGGCTGGCCTGAGGTCTCACACAGCCAGGACGACCTTCAAGGTGGCGCGGCAAAGGCCTCCACACGCCCACCATTCCCAGTGGGTTCTCTGAGTGGCAGCCTCATCTTTCTGCCTCAGTTTCCTCATCTATAAACACAGTGGTAATAATCTCTCCTTCCCAAAGTTGAAGTTGTTGTAAAGATAAGCCGTAAGCCTGGCACAGTGCCGGCCTGTGGATGGCACTGGCCACCTGGCAGCGCCAGTTATTACTGCCTTGGCTCTCCCATGTGCTCCAGGCAGGTGGTTTCACTGAAGACATCACGGCCGCAGCCTGTGGCCTGGGCAGCCCAGGACATGAGCTAGGACTCAGAAAGGATGCCATCCTGAGGCACGAAGATGTGGCCCCGGCGTAGCCACTGGGAGGGGGTCACTCTGCCGGGGGGGCTCATGCCAGACTCGCCACGGGTCTGCGCACCCCGACTGTGTCTTTCTCTTTTTACACTAACAAGCTCTGACTTTGGGTGGCCCGTGAGGGACCTCCCAATAGAACCAAACACTGGGGTTCCAGTGATCAGTAACCAGGGACAGCGAGGGCCTCAACTGTGATGTGTGTGTCCTCGGGCCTTGTGTGACAGGCGCACAGGCAGGGCTCCTGAAACTGCTGCTTCATCTGGGGAAAATGGAGATCCTGGGTGCCGCTCTGTGGCTCACAGGCCTGGGTTTCACAGCCCTGACCAGACCTCCAAGGACAGGACCCCCTGATGTCACGTGGTCTGCTCAGGGTTAGAAGCTTACCCCACTGACTCACGGACTCTGAGTCGGCCCTAGCGACAAGTTTTCCGGTTCCCACTCACAGGGGGAAGTTGCTCAGAGAGGGACTGGAGACACACAACCGGGGGTCCGGAGTTTGGGCTCAGGGCTGTCCCGCGTCCCTCTCGGCAGCAGGCTGCGGCCTCCCTCTCCCACTGGCAGGGGTCAGGGGCTCACCTGGGCGGGGCAGACAGCCTCGCAAAGCTTGCAGGCGATGCAGCGCTCCTCCCCAGACGGGTAACGGCGCAGTGCGTGCTCCCCACGGAAGCGCGGGCTCAGCGGGCCTTTCTCAAACGGGTAGTTTATGGTGGCTGGCTCCCGGAACAGGTAGCTCAGGGTCATGCCCAATCCTGTGGGCAGCATGGGCATGGTGGGCAAAGCCCCTCATCCCTGACCACAGGTACCCTCACCAGCCCATCGGGCCCTCCCCAAAGGGCCCACCTCGGATGAGCTCCGTCCACATCAGGGTTTGAGCCGCCCGGTCAGTCACCGACTTCATGTCCATAGAGGGCTCTTGCAAGTTCACATACTCTGCGGGGGATGCAAGCAGAAATGTCACGGCAGTGGCAGGGAGTTTCACCTCCTCCCATGCCCCAGAATATGGCTCAGGGAGATGAGGCCCCACCCTTCTGGCAGGTACAACAGCTGGGCCCCTACCCCAGGGGCTGTTCATTCACTAAACCTTCCTGCTTCTCCCTGTACCTGTGTGGCCATCTAAGTCTAGGAGTCGAGGGGTCTGGGAAGAGGTATGGGCATCTAGAGATCACAGCTGGCAGCTCTCTCCCCCCCTCGTGCAGGGGAGCTCTGAGATCACACTGCGTAGCCACAGGGAAGACCCCACCCCATTGCCACGACAGACACTGTTCCCACAAATCTTGATCATCACCCTCACTTTACAGAATGGAAACCTAAATGCACAGTAAGGAAGGCCCTGGCAATGCCAGGCTTCCTCCCCTGCCTCTGGCAGAACCACAATCAGGAAAGCCCGAGGCTCCGGGTGCCCTGGGACTCACTGTAGGTGGCTGTCACTGCGCTGCTATGGAGGCTCCGGGCAGTGGGATGCCCTGAAAGAAAAGGGGTGATGCTGTGCTGGTGTGACCTCAGGCCAGGACCCATGTCCGGGACCCATGCCCGGGAAAGGCTCCCTCGGTCCTACCTGCACGGACAGCACGGGCCAGGACCCGAAGCAGCATGGCTGTAGTCAGGCAGCGCATCTGTGGGCAGGAAAAGGGAGGGAGTTGTGGTGGGTCCCAGACCCAGCCCTCCCTGGAACTCTGACTCTGTAGGAGCTCTGACCCTTGACCTGAGGGCCACTGTATCATTTAACTTCATTCCTGTCAGAGGCAAGATGACCTTCCTGTCCCCAGGTGTGGCATCTCCTAGCCCTCCAACCTGCCTGAGCTCAGCCTGAGACCCAAGTGCTATCTATCTCACCTTGTAAGAAATCCATCCCTCCTCCCTCCCCCACAATGCTCCTCTGTCCCATCTTTCCTCTCCCGTTCGCCCCCTCAAATCTCATCTAAACAGCATGGCCAGCTGCCACCAGCATTGGTTGTGAGCTCCCTACACCAGACACTGTACTAGGGGCCACATGCACTGTCATTTTGTCCTTACCAGGACCCCATGAGAGAGGCACAGATGAGAAGCTGCAGCTCGGTTGTGTTGAATGATTTGCCCAAAGTCACACACTAGCAGGTTGGCATCAGGACCTAAACCAATCTGGACCCCTCCCTTTACACCCTCAGCCCCCCACCCCACTGGAAACCTGAGGCTTAAATAACCCTCAAGATCAAATTTCTTCCCCCATGGAACTGTCTCTCAGAAAGCCAAGTGACCTTGGGCAGGGGAGATCACCGGGCCGGTTGCCTCGTATGAGAAATGGGAAATCGTAAGAACGAAGGGAGTTACGCGACATGCCAAGGGTTTAGCCCAGAGCCTGGCACTTAGCCGGCGCTTAAAAGTGCCTCTCTCGTGACCTGTGACCTCTAACGGGCCCAATTCTTTTGACCACTGACTTAAGTGCCAGGCACCCAAAGCAACACCTTATTCGATCTTTCCCATAACCTCTGACCCTAAGGACGCATGAGTCGCATGCGCCCTGCGGACACCAGCTTTCCGGTCCGTCTGCTGCACGCTCAAGGACACGGGGACCGTGGGTCGTGAGCGGGCCGGGATGAAGCCCGGGCGCAGAGCCAGCGGGACCAACAGGGACACCTTCCTCGCTCCCTACACCGCACTGCCCAGCCCGGCCTCGGCGGCCCAGCTCCGAACACCCACCTTGAAGCGTCGCCGCTCCTTCCCCGGCGGAGCGGTCTGTCGGATAAGAGGCGGGGCCTTAACCCTGGGACGCTGCCATTGGGCCAGCTGGTTTCGTCTTCTTCGCGTTGACTCTTAAACATGTGGTCTGATTGGCCGGCGGCGCAACCGAAGAAGGCGGGATGTAAAGACACTTTTCCTCCAATTGGTTAGGAAAGAGTAGACGCTTGAAGTTGTGTAGGGCGCTGCCATGTTTGATTGGGGAGGCCAATTAACGAGGACGCCGAGACACTGGAGGCGGGATATCCGGGGCGTGGCTTAGGAAACGGCTCCGGGTCGATCTCCGCGGGGCGTGTGTGATGGTGGTGAGAGACGCTCCTGGCGGTGACTAAATGCGGGAGCCTTGCGTACTCTGTCCTAAACCTTCACCCACGCGGATTGATTCAACCTTTACAGAAGCCCACGATGAAGAAACGATTATTCTCGCTTTACCTATGGGGAAACGGAGGCACGGACTTGTTAACTTGACCCAAGCCGTAGAGCTGCAAAGTGCAGCTGCCTGAACCGCACCTGTGCCTAGATGACTCGGGAGCCCCGGCACACATCAGTCACCAAGCCTGTGTTTCCTCTCAGTGAATTGTGTGCAGGACAGCGGAGGCTGCGGACACTGGAAGGCCCCTGAAGCCACATGCATGGGGGGGGGGGGGAGTGGGCGATGGTCAGGGAAGGCTTTGGAGGAGGTGACGTTCAAGCTGCAGGCGTGTAGGAGTAGGAGTTGAGCAGGACAAGAAGGGCCGAGAGAGAGAGAGCATGCCTAGCGTGTGTGCAGAGGCCCCTCCCCCCCAAAGGATGTGTTGCATTCATTAGAAGCGGCAGAAGAGGACTGGGACAGGCCAGGTGTGCGGGCACAGGGCAGCGGCAGAGACTTGTGGGCCACAGGGACCCTCTGCAGGGTTTCAGGTCGAGGGCTGGCGAGGTCCGGTGTGCTTTGGGAAGACGAGTGGCTATGCCGAGGGAAGGGCCGGGCCTGGGGGCAAATGGGGAGTTATGAATGACCCCCAGCGTGCGGTGATTAATGTGTGGATCAGGGAAGTGGTGTGGTGTTATTAAATCATCCGGACTTGCTGAAAGGTAGGACGTGGGAGAAGAAAGGGAGGGTCGAGCAGGCGGCGGGTAGTTGGGCTTTATGGCTTAGGGTCTGGGGGACCATTCCATGGCGTCGGAGCCCAGAAGGATGAGCAGGACAGAGGATAGGATGAGTCCAGCGTGGGACATGGTGCGGTGAGGGCGCCCGGGGCTGGCCACCTGGGGGACAGGTGTGTGTCTGGAGTTCTGGAGAAGCCCGAGCTGAAGGGCAGGAAGATCCTGCTGCAGGCCCCTCAGCCTGACCCGTCAGGTGGGAGAGGTGGGGAGACGGATGAGCAAGGAGGCCTCACCCCACCTCAGTGAAGAGACAGAATGTCTGGAGCTCAGGGTCAGTCACTCGTTTTTATTAAGCTCACAACCGTATGGGACATACTTGTTGTTAGTCATCTCTGCTGTACACGGGGGCAGCTCAGGACGGGGATGGCACGCTGTGGCCTGGACCAGATGTCAGCGCCCCTTCTGCGGCGCCCTCCACAGGAAGGGGGTGGCTCAGAGGTGGCTGTGTCGGCCCTCTCCTGGGGACACAGGCATGGAGGTTTTCCATGCTCCCTCACCTTAGCGGTCCCAGCTGGAGAGCGGCTGAAGGAGGAGACTGAGCGCCAGAGGGGGCAGCCCCAGGAGAGAGCCGGGCCAGGGCCAGCACGGGGCCTGCTGGGCTGTGGCCTTGGCAGGTCTTTCCCTCTGTGTGCCCTGGACCCTAGGCCACGTCACCGCCAGCCCCAGGCAATAGTGGAGGACTTGGACACATGCCCTGGGAGGGACACTCGATCCCCCGGTGCCTGAGGCGGGCTTAGAGCAGGGTGCAGCTGAAGCCCCGGGTCTCCATGGCTGTCAGCAGCAGCCTCACATTGCGCAGCGAGTAAGGTGGGTAGCGGATGGAATTAACCTTCTCCATCCCAGGGCTGCGCAGTAGGCAGGCGCGGTGGTGGGAGAAGGTGTCGAAGGAGAACTTGCCATGGTAGCTGCCCATGCCGCTGGCACCTGTACAGTGGCACAGGACATGGCCGTTAGGCCGTCAGTGGCTGGCTGAGGCGACATCAGAAAGATGGCTCTGCCAATCACATAATGTGACCTCACCCCTTTGAGCCTCGGTTTCCCCATCTGTAAAGTGGACTGCCTTGTCATGGAGATGGTGGGTAAAGGGCTTAGCCCTGAGCCTGGCACCAGCTCAATAAATGTTGGGGACACCAGGTACCATGCCAGGTGTTAGGGCAAGTTGGGGGAACAGTAGTCAAGAATGTGGACTCGAGTGATCTCCGGGATTGAAGCTCAGCTTTGAACTGGCTGTGTCTACTTGGGCAGGTCACTTTGCCTTGGTCTCCTCTTGTGTGACATGGGGTGACAGTGGTCCCCACCTCCTAGAGTTGTGGGGGATTGGGCGAGTGGTCAGACCCACGGACACAGTAATGCCATATTGTTGTGAGTCCTCAGCATCTAAGTAGGAAGGCAGTTAAAGATGGGGCAGCTTCCACATTGGGTCCAGGGGACCCAACCTGGTGGAGGTGGGGTAATCAGGGAGGGCTTCCTGCAGCGAGTGAAGTCTGAGGAATATGGAGTTGACCAGATGAAGAGGGTGAGTGTGGGGAAGGGGAACCCAGACTTGGGCAAAACTCAGAGAGCCTTGCAGGTGCTTGACCTGTGGCGTGTTAGCGTCTGGGCAGAGCTCAGTGTGGCCGTGGCAGCCGGCAGGGGATCTGGGAGAGGAGGCTGGAGCAGGACCTGCCGCTGGAGCAGGAAGGGCCAGTCACCAGAAGCTGTGAGTTGGGCCTGACTTGATCCCCAGGGGGCTGGGAGCGCTGGGGTTTTTGGGGGGGAGTAGTAGGGTCAGGCTCACTCCCAGGCAGACCCCCACCTCCATGTGCCAGCCCAGAGGCAGGTCTGGAAGGTTCTGTCCAGACTGCGGAGGGGAGCAGGATGGAGGGGTTGAGGGACCGTCATTCAGGTAAGATAACGCAGGGCTCTGCCCGCACTTACCCACTCCTCCAAAAGGCAGGCTGGTGAGGGTCAGGTGCATGAAGCCGTCGTTCCCGCAGAAGCCCCCGCTGCTGGTCCGGGCCAGCATCTGATTGACCACCTGGGAAGAAGCAGCAAGGAGGCTGAGTGGCTGGGCCGCAGGAAGCCAGCCTGCTGCCCACAGGGCCGCAGGGATCAAACTTCCAACTCAGGATGTGTTTCCTGGGCGTCTGCTGTCCCGTGCAGGGCTCTGGGAGAGACTTGGGCTCGAAGCAGTGGTGGAAACCCAGCATTTGCAGGGAGAGGTGGCGGGAAGTCGGGGAGGTCGCAGGAGAGGTCTGCTGAGTCTCCAAGGGGCATGAGTCATGCAGGCAGAGATTAGAAAGAGGGTGCCCCAGGCAGAGTGGGGGGCAGGTGGGGAAGCCAAGGGACAGGGAAGTGGGGGTTTAGGGGCTATGTTGTACAGCACAGGGAGATCAGATGTGACCACGTGGTCAGATAGCTATCTTACAAACATGAACTTGGTCTTTACTTGGCTGTATGAAAGCCTTTTCTCTTCAGTCTATAGGTTTATTTGAAGATGAGAGGGAGGCCCTGGTGGGTTGTTCAGACAGAACGTCATCCCGTAGCATCAAGGCTGCGTGTTCGATTCCCCGTCAGGGCACATATAGGAAGCAACCCGTGATCACACAGCCAAGTGCAACAGCAAATGAGTGCTCCTCTTTCTCTTCCTCCATCTCTCTAAAATCAGTTTAAAAAATAAGAATGCGAGGGAAAGGGACTAGCTGGCATTAGGTTGTGTCATATACACAGTGTGTGACTCAGATAAGGGCTGGGTCAGGGCTTGTCTGACGGTGGGTAGAGTGGGCCCCTGCCCCCCTCAGTGGGCTCGGAGGGCAGGTAAGACCAGCAGTCATGACCACAGAAGATGGAGTGGGAGGTGTCCATGCTTCAACACGAGTAAGGGCAAGTCACCTGGGATGAGTGGGACATGTGTCTTCGGTGTCACCATGTCCTGGGACCAAGGCTGGGCAGTCAGAAAAGCTTGAAAGTGACTATGCTGAATGACCCCCATTCCAAAAACGCTGTGTTACACTTGCTAAAGTGAACGTTACCCAGGTGCACCCAGGCTCCTGGGGGAACAGCTGACCGGGGCTGGGCGGGGAGAACACAGAGGACCCGGGGCGGCCCGTGGGCCCAGAAAGAAAGGAAGTGGTGCGTGGGCAGATCCCGGTGACGCCAAGAGACCGTAACAGGTCAGAGGAGTCACAGCAACGAAATGCAACGTGGGACCCGGGCTTGGATCCAGGCATAGAAAGAAAACGGAAATCTGCATCAAGTCTAGAACACAGGTAACGGTGATGCGCCAGCGTCAGCTTCTTGGTTGTAAGGGCCCCTGACTGGGGTAACTGCTGTGGGGTGCACAGTCCTGGGGCTACCTCTGCCTTTTATGGAAGTCTAATTGTTCCAAAATAAAGTTTATTAGGAAAGCATTGTCATCGAGGAATCTCACGATGGCTGGAGGAGAGGGGGAGGTGTGTCCGGGGCTGGGGACACCTGCCCTTGAGGGCTTGCCTCCACATCAGTCCCACCCCTGCCGAGCCTGCCCGAGCCCCCACCTGCTTGCTGCGCGAGAAGGCATACAGGGCCAGGGGCTTCTCCCGCCGGTTGATGAAGTCGACGGCCTCGTCCAGGCTCCTCACGTTCACGATGGGCAGGATGGGCCCGAAGATCTCCTCCTGCATCACCGGCTCCGTGTCCACCACGTCCACCAGCACCGTGGGGGCTGCACAGGCGCCGTGCACGGCTCAGTCCCGGGTGTGGGGCCTCGGGCAGGGCCCAGGGACCCGAGGCTCCAGGCTCAGGGATGTTCTAGGGAGGGGAATCTCCCCACGGCCCCCAGGGAGTGACAGCACCGGGCCCAGAGAACCCCAGCCTCGGTCTCAGTCGCGGGGTGACTGGATCTCAGGCCCCAGGAGCCTCAGGTCCCATCCTGGTGGCACAGCAGGGTCACCACTGAGCAGGGGCTGCTTTGTAATGACAGCCCAGTGGGTGCTCAGGACGGGGATCGTGGGCTCACAGCACCTGGGGTCACGGCCCGTGGAGCAGCAGATGGCGGGACGGAAGCTGTGGACCTTGGGGACCCAGCTCAGACCGTGGGGATAAGTGGCGTTAGTGTCACGGAATTGTGGCATCAGAGCCGTGGATCCAGCAGGGCTCTGGCAGTGGGGTGTGGGAAGCTTGGGGCCCCAGACTCAGGGCCCTGCTGTGGCCTCCAGTGTGGAAGGGCCTTAGCCCGGGACTCACCAATGTAGCGGTCACTCTCGTCACTCTGGCCCCCGATGGCCACACGGCCACAGCTCAGCAGGCCCCGGAGCCGCTGGAAATGCTTCTCACTGATGACACGGCCCAGGTCCGGGGAGCTCCTGGGGTCTTCGCCATAGAAACGGGTGATGGCGCTCTGCAGGGCGGGCACCAGCCGCTCCTGCATCACGGGGCTGCACAGGATGTAGTCGGGGGCCACGCACGTCTGGCCGGTGTTGAAGTAGCGGAACCAGGCCACGCGGTTGGCCACGGTCTGGGGGTCACAGTTGTCATCCACGTAGCAGGGATTCTTGCCCCCCAGCTCCAGCGTGATGGGCGTCAGGTGCTGGGCGGCTGCGGCCATGACAATCTTGCCAACGCGAGAGCTCCCTGTGTGTGGAAAAAGTCCAGAGTGACCTTTATTTATTCACCTGGACCGGGTGGAATGGCCTCAGCCTGGGGGCTGGGACTCCTCACGGTGGGTTCACTTCCTGCCCTACACTTCCCTGGACAGGAGGTTGAGTCGGGGTGAGGGGGTGCCAGGCTGCACCCGGCCTTCCCTGGCCAGCCACTGCCCCAGCAGGCCCCTTGGCATGTCCCCCACCCGCTTCAGACCCCTGCCCACTCCTGCGGTGACACAGGCTCCCCTGCGCCTCTGTGCAGGCTCCCGGGTACCTGCCCGAAGCCGGCCGCCTGGGACCTGCCTCTGCACCCTCTGGCTGGGGGCTGAGACCTGAAACCCATTGAGCTGTGCGCTGTGTTGGCAGGGGGCGGCAGTGCCCTACCGGCTGCCTCCTCCTCCTCCCACCCCCCAAAGTTAGCAGGAGCAGCTGAGAACCCCAGCCTCTCTGCTCCCAGAGTGGCCCTCCCTGTCAGCCAGGGGGACTGCAGAAGGGCCTTGTCCTGGCCTCAGAGCAGCGTGTGAGAAGGAGAAAGGCGGAGATGGCACGTCCCCTCTGATGTGGACACGGCTGGGGATGCAGGAGGTGGGCCGGCGAGAAGGCTCGGACCCTGCCGCCGCCTCTCTGCCATCTCTGCTCCAGGGCCTTGGCCGCGTGGTGTGGCCATCGCATCTCAACCCTGTCATCTCTTTTAACAAACACAACATTGCTTCATTGTGTTTTCTTTATTTTTTTATTTTTTTAAAATGTTTTATTTATTTTTTACAGGGACAGAGAGAGTCAGAGAGAGGGATAGACGGGCAGACAGACAGGAACGGAGAGAGGTGAGAAGCATCAATCATTAGTTTTTCGTTTTGACACCTTAGTTGTTCATTGATTGCTTTCCCACACGTGCCTTGACCGCGGGCGTTCAGCAGACCGAGTGACCCCTTGCTGGAGCCAGTGACCTTGGGTCCAAGCTGGCGAGCTCGGGGTCTCGAACCTGGGTCCTCCGCATCCCAGTCCGACGCTCTATCCACTGCGCCACCGCCTGGTCAGGCTATTTTTTAATTTTTTTAAAACTTCTTTTTATTTATTTTTTATTTTATTCATTTTCTTTTTAGAGAGGAGACAGAGTGAGAGAGAGAGAGAGAGAGAGAGAGAGAGAGAGAAAGGGGGGAGGAGCTGGAAGCATCAACTCCCATATGTGCCTTGACCAGACCAGTGCAGGGTTTTGAACTGGCGACCTCAGTGTTCCCAGGTCGACACTTTATCCACTGCACCACCACAGGTCAGGCCCCTGTCATCTCTTTTATTTATTTATTTATTATTTTACAGAGAGAGAGAGTCAGAGAGAGGGATAGACAGGGACAGACAGACAGGAACGGAGAAAGATGAGAAGCATCAATCATCGGTTTTTTGTTGTGGCACTTTAGTTGTTCATTGATTGCTTTCTCACATGTGCCTTGACCGCGGGGATACAGCAGACCAAGTAACCCCTTGCTCAAGCCAGTGACCTTGGGCTCAAGCTGGTGAGCTTTTGCTCAAGCCAGATGAGCCCACGTTCAAGCTGGCAACCTTGGGGTCTCGAACCTGGGTCCTCTGCATCCTAGTCTGACACTCTATCCACTGCACCACCGCCTGGTCAGGCCTTGTCATCTCTTTTAGAAGCTTCACCCGGTCTCTTAAAGCCAGGTGGTGTCTGGGTCACCTAGGCACAGGCCAGAGTGATGGCAGGTGACCGCTGAAATTGATTCTGACTCAGGGCCAGAAGCAAACCCAGCCTCCTCCAGTCCTGGCCAGTGGGCTGATCCATGCTGGGCATCAAATCTCTTGTCACACTAGGTTCTGACCCCACACCTGTCCAGCCCGCCAGGGAGCAGTGGGGTGGTGAGTAAACACCCAGCCCAGCGGGAGCTCAGCCAGGACAGATGCTGTGACACGTCAGACTGTCATTTTTGGAGGGGCTTATGTTGGGGGGATGGAACCCAGCCCTCCTGAGGATCCCAGGGGTCCAGACTGCTCCCCGTCTCCCCCAGGGAGAGGAGCAAGCTTGACCTGCAGCCCAGCAGCACCACCCGGCGCGTCCCTTGTGGCCTCTCTCAGGGTTGGAGACAGGACCCCTCAGGGAGGGGCAGGTGCAGGCCTCCACCCCTCCCGCCCTGCACACCCCCCACCCCAGCCACCTGCAGCAGGCTGTCACCTGTGAAGAAGATGTAGTCAAACTTGTGTTCCAGCAGCTGCTGTGTGTCCTCGGGCCCGCCCTGCACCACAGCAAAGCAGCTCTGAAAGGAGGGACAGGCGGCTCAGGGCAGCCCCGGGGCCTCAGCTCAGGCAGCCCCGAGGGTGGCCTGCTTCCCTCTTGCCTGGCCTGACCCAGGGCTGCCAGGGCTCTTGGTGGGCTGACTGGGAGTGAGGTGAGGAGCAGGGGTTAAGGTCTGGCAGGGTTGGTGGGAGGGCTGAGGCCACGGTTGGGGAGCAGGGCCCAGCAGAAGACAGACGGGGAGCCCTGGGAGACAGGCTCCTCAGAACACTGCCGTGATTGCTACCCTTCTGTTTTACTAGGCTGAAAGGGGAAGTGACTCAGCCACGGCCATGCAACCCACAGGAGGCAGAGTGAGGCAGGAGATTGGGTCCCGCCCAGCCCATGGGGGCCTGCCTGCCTCTGCACACCTGGTCTAAGTATCGGGGCAGCACCTCGACCAGGGCCTTCTCAGTGTTCTTGCTGATCTCTGAGGGCTTCAGCACCACGCAGTTCCCTGTAGGGCAGAGCAGGGCAGGGAGAGAGCTGGGGGAGGGGCAGCTACTCCAGGGTTTCTTTTTTTTTTTTTTTTTAAAGTTGTATTTTTTTAATTTTTATTTTATTCATTTTAGAGAGGAGACACAGAGTGAAAGAGAGAGAGAGAGAGAGAGAGAGAGAGAGAAAGAGAGAAAAGGGGGGAGGAGCTGGAAGCATCAACTCCCATATGTGCCTTGACCAGACCAGTGCAGGGTTTTGAACTGGCGACCTCAGTGTTCCCAGGTCAACGCTTTATCCACTGCGCCACCACAGGTCAGGCTCCAGGGTTTCTTTCACTCCTCACACCTTGAGGTGAAGAATCTAGCTCTTGGCCCTGTCTTGTTGGCTCAGTGGTAGAGCGTCAGTCCAGCATGTGACTGTCCTGGGTTCGATTCCCAGTCAGGGCACACGGGAGAAGCGACCATCTGCTTCTCCCCCCCCCCCCCCGCCCCCCCCCCCCCCGCTCTTCTTCTCTCTTTCTTTCTCTCTCTTCTCCTCCCACAGCCATGGCTTGATTGGTTCAAGTACATCAGCTCTGGATGCTGAGGATGGCTCTGTGGAGCCTCGGATGTTAAAAATAGCTTCATTGTGAGCATGGTCCCAGATGGGCAGAGCACTGGCCCCAGACAGGGGTGGCTGGGTAGATCCCGGTCTGGGCACATGCAGGAGTCTGTTTCTCTATTTCCCCTCCTCTCACTTGGAAAAGAAGATAAAAACCGGAATCTGGCTCAGAGAGGTGACATGATGGGCCCAAGGCCACATAGCCTGGGGATGGTGAACCAGATGTGAGCCAGACTTTCTTAGCTGCCTGGTGCCCACTCCCCACTCCTCTCTGGCTCTGTGGGCTCCCTGAGGCCATGAAGGAGGCGACAGGTGGAACAGGAGGCTTGGCTCTCACCTGCTGCGAGGGCGCCCACCAGGGGCACCAGGGTCAGGTTCAGGGGGTAGTTCCAGGGGGCGATGATGAGCACCAGGCCGAAGGGCTCCTTCCGGATGAAGGCGGAGTCCAGCTGCGTGGCCTGTGGCCGGGCCAGTGTGGTGGTGAGCAGTGAGGGGCTGAGCCCCCAGCACCCCAGCACCACCTTCCCCCACCCAGGGGCCACCCAGTGGGAAGCCCCCCGACCCCAGCCCGCTCACCAGGTTCCTGGGTACTTTCTCATCCTTCATCCAGGCCCGCAAGTTCCTGAGGGCCAGGTTAATCTCGCCCTGGCTGATGCTGATCTCAGACACCTCCGACTCAAAGGCTGACTGCAGGGGAGGGACAGGGTAAGGGCCTGAGCCAGGACCAGGGTGGGCAGGCTGCTGGAGACCTGGGGAGGGCGCAGCCTCCTCTCTGCGAGACCTGCTCTGGGTACTCATTTATCTACTTGCTCTGTGTTCACCCGGTGCGTGCAGGGTGCAGGTGCTGCTCATGAGCCAGGGAGGCAGCAGTGCTAGAAACAGAAAACCTGTCCCGTGGTGCTGTCCTCACAGCGACGGTCAACATGGTAATGAGACCACGTCAGGGCGAGACAGTGCAAAGGAAAGATTAACAGGGTAAGGGGGACAGAGACTGCTGGAGCATGTATGCACAAGTGTGCATGTGTGTGCAAGAGCACAAGTGAGTGACGTGTGTAAGGGTGTGAGAGTGAGTGTGAAGGTGTGCATGTATGTGTGTGTTTGCTCTGTTTTATACAAGGTGGTCAGTGCCGGCCTCTGGGGTAAGATTACATCTGAGCAGTGAAGAAAGGAGCCCATGAATATATGGAGGCAGGATATTCTAGGCAGAGAGCACACACAGCACATGCAAAGGCCCTGAGGTGTGCATGGGCTCGCTACGTTCCTGATTAGCCAGGAGCAGAGTGAGCGAGGTGATGGGGCCAGGCAGCTGAGATGAAGACTGTCAGGCAGAGTAGGGACAGCCCCTGTTCCTGCCCAGGGAGCTGTGGGGCCTGACCGCTGCACCTGGTAGGTCACCTATGGCCTGAGTAAGGTTCAGGCTGGATTAAGATTAGGCTGTTTTGAGTCAGGGATGTGTGCCCTCTCTGAGCCTCCTCTAGGTGTGGCCAAGTGTGGCCTCCCTACCTGGAAGGCCTGTTGGGGTTGAGAGGATTCACACAGAACAGGGCAGGGCAGGTGCCACCTACTGGGTTGGGTAGAGAGCTTTGCAAAATCAGAGGGAAGGGTCTGGGTAGATTTTCTGGGCTGCTGCTCCCTTTGTGGGGGGGCCTTGAGGATTTGGGATGAGAGGCGGGAATGAAACCTGAGCCCGGGGAGAGGGGAGAAGGACCAGACAGACGGTCGGCTCAGGTCTTAGTGGAAGGAGAGCCAGGCCAGCAGGTGGGTAGCGATAGAAGCTTAGCAGAAGTGCCAGTCCCCCCCACCAGGCCAGTGAATGAGACACTCGCCGGGCAGGGAGAGCCCAGCAGTCTGTAGTGAGGAGACCTGGCGTCATAAATGGAGCAGCAGATCATTCCAGAAAGGGCAGGTGAAGGGGCCTGGATGTCATCTGGCTGTGGTCGAGGTAAAGAGAATGTTTGGGGACACTGAGAAAGGAAGCAGGTGTTACCAAGAGGCCATGTCCTCAGGACAAGTCTTTGCTGTCCCCTTGGAATAGGTGTGCCTCACTTGTCACTCCAGAGGCTGCTAGGCACTCGTTTCAAAATCTGTGGCTGCTCCACGGACAGAGAAGGCACTTGGCTGGGTGCATGTGAATGGGGCGGCCCCCAAGGAGACCGCTAAGGGAGCCAGGCCTTACTGGTGTCAGTGTCGATACCACGACCCGTGTGGAGCAGCCGGCCCACTGGAAAAGGGAGGGAGGAGAGTAGCATGTGGGCACAGGGGTCAGTGTAGAGTCCCAGGTGTGGGCTCAAGACTAAGACAAGCCCAGCACTCAGCACCAACCAACATGGGACAGTTGCTATCCCCTGGAGACAGGGGTGACCACAGGGGCTGGCTGCGAGCCCTGCCCAGGTGTTAAGTATCAAAATAGCACCTTGCCAGTTGACAAAGAGCCACGGGCCTGGCACTGGTGGATCCAGGTGGTGAGGGGCTGGCTGGTGAGGCAAAAAGGGTGGGTGTGGACACTGTGGCCTTTGCAACATGCCCATGAGATGTTTGTTCCAGAGCACCCCCTGGACAGCTAAGCAGGTGGACCTGTTAGCTGAAGAGGTGCGGAGAGGGCTGCCTTCGAGAAAGTGCATTTCTTGGAATCCTGCCATGGCTGCTGCCGGAACTGGGAGGGTCTAAGTCTCCAGGCCCTCAGGGTTTAGACAGAGGCCACGACGCCCACTGTACCAAGTGAATCTGAAGTCCTCTAGCCTATGACACCCTGCATGGTGTGACCCACCTCCCTGGACCTCATTTTTTGTATATCTTGCCTCTCCTACTCCAGCCATCATGCTGGCCTCCTTGATGGTCCTCAAGCACAAACCCACACCAAGCACCACCTGCCTCAGGACCTTTGCAGGTGCTGCATTTGCTGCCCTTTCCCCCAATATCCACGTGGCTCCTTCCCCTTCCTCCTTTAGGTCTCTGTACAGATGCCACCTTCTCAGAGAAACCTGCCCTGACCCCCAGCATGAAGCAGCACCCTGATCCTGGCCCTTTCCTGTCCCCTTCACACTGGGAGTGTCTCTCCATGGCACTTATCACCATCGACACACTGTGTGATTATTCACTGTCATTTTTGTCAGGCCAGCTTGCTGGGCGCAGGCACTTTGTTTTACCCTCTGTTGCATCCCCAGATCCCAGATCAGGACCTGGCACAGGGGTGCTCAGTAAAGAGTCGAGTGAGAGGGTGGATGCAGAAGGGCGGGTTATGGCACAGGGAAGGGCTGGAGTTGGAGAGGCTATTCGTTCCACTTCAGGGAGGATGCAGCTGTCCCCAAGCCCCTTGTCCCAGCCTCCCACCCTGCCACCTCCCCTGCCACCTCGCACCTTGTGCAGGTCCTGCGCCAGCGCCTCCTGCAGCAGCTGCTTATTGTCCTGCAGGAAGCGGCCCAGGGCCCTGAGCTGGGCGGCCCGGAACTCCTCTGGCCGTG
This sequence comes from Rhynchonycteris naso, assembly GCA_037038555.1. Lineage (NCBI taxonomy): Eukaryota > Metazoa > Chordata > Mammalia > Chiroptera > Emballonuridae > Rhynchonycteris > Rhynchonycteris naso. The sequence continues at coordinate 367,914,710 of CM072995.1, read as the reverse complement.
TCCGCCCCGCATTGAAGGTCTCCCGAAGCCGCTGCAGAGTGTCCTTGAAGGGGTTCATCCTGCAGGGGGGAGGGGAGCATGGGCCGGGGCACCCACCCCACCTCTGCCTGCACCCACGTGGGTTCACAGGCACCCCCCCACTGGGACTCACACATAACCCCAGAGAGCCAGGGCTGGCCATGCTTACCCACACACACACGTGCGCACACATAAACCTTGGGCACACACCAACGGCAGACACACAGACCACTCCCCGTGGCCAGTGGCCAGGAGAGTCCTGTACCCTGGGGACTGGTGTGGGCTTGGAGACAGCTGCTCCACAAACCCTGGGTTGGGCAGGCAGCCAGGGAACCAAAGAGAAATCAGCCCCATGCCATGGCCCGTCCTGGACAGGGTGCCGCCCTCTCCCCACCAGGCCCAGAGTAATTAGGAGAAGCTCGATAAGCAGAGGTGCACCCACGCCCGCCGCGTGGGGACATTCCAGACACAGAATGCTCTGTGCCCACTGCCCCCTGCCTGGCGGCACTGCCCAGGGAGGCCAGGTGGGCTGGCAGTGGCTCAGAAGGCTGGGTGACAAAGGCTAATGGCCTGCTCTCCCCGTTTCCCAGCTCCCCAACAAGACAGGGGAAGAACTCCAGCCCCCAAGAGCCCTGCTTCACAATGTGGCCAGCCGTGGCCAGCCAGGCTGGCCTCTGTGTTTGGGGAGCAGGGGACAACAGGGACAAGGGGTGGAGGGGCAGTCATGCCTCCATGTTGTCATCAGCCAGGGTTAGCAGGTGGGGTGGGGGCCCAGCATTCCCCCGGGCCCCCACCTGTTTACCTGGAACTCAACAGGGGAGCTCTTTGATACAATCACCCCTCAGCCTGGTGCCAAGAACCCATGGGGACCCTTCCTTCCTGACCTTCCTGACTCCTGTCCTTCATGTCTCAGCCTGCCTGCTGCTTCCTTCAGGCAGCTCGCCCTGGTTGCTCGCTACACACCCTCTCCCAGGGGCCCTTGGCTCTGCTCCCCAGCACACTGGGTCATGCCGTGTAATAAATACCTTGTTTCGTCCTTTCTCCCTCCCTGGATCTCCCCCCTCCTGCCCCACCCCTCCCACTGGACTGGACAGGGAGGAGGACCTGTCATTTTGTCCCTGGTTCGTCAAGCTCCTCATCTGTCAGGGGCTGGGACCCACCCACTGACAAGGTGTTTATCAAAGATGAGGCCACCTCTGAGCCCAGGCCTGGGCACCAGTGCCTCCAAGGCTGCCAGCTACTGTTAAGTGCCCACTGTCGCCGTGGCCCTCGGTTTTCTGGGAGGCTCCATGGCCCTGAAGGCTGAGCCTGCTACCCAGCTGGATGGCCTGGCCCAACCCGCACTCTGTGCTGACAGGCTGGCTGCAGCCCTAGGCTGTTCCTCTGTGTGTGACTTGGGACCAAACTGACCCCACAGGCTTCCTGCTCTGCTTGGAAGAAAGAGGGCAGTCACCTCAGGCACCATGACCCCTAGAGTAGGTGGCAATGTGGGAGCAAGGGGACATTCTCAGAGCCCCTCTCGGCCTCAGGCTTGCCTCTGTTCCTGGGAGGAAGGTGCCCAGGCTGGTGCCGGGACCCAGAAGCAGGAGCCCTGCCAGCCTCTGCACCTGCCCCTTGGCTTGTGTCTGGCTCGGCCTCTTAATGGCCTGACCTGAGCAAGTCACTCACCCTCCCTCCATCTCAGGTCCCTTGTCCACGAAGTGGGGATGACGTAGCCCTGGCTGCCGTCCTGAGCAGTAAAGGACGTGCCGCCACATGAAACATGGCATTTGTGCCCAGATGTGCACGGGCAGGTGCTCCATCGCTACGTCTACTCCACTCAGCACCCCGCAGGTCCAGTCCCTCCCCGGCCACACTGGGCCTGTGACCTCACAGAGGACCCACAAATGGGGAGGTCCCCACATCAGATGGAGCCCACCCTCTCCCCCAAACCCCACGCACACCTGAGCTGCCTAAGTTCATACAAAAGTCAGGTGCCATCACCTGCCTCTGCGTGACTGTTTAACCACGGCCACAGCCTGGAGCGGGGGGGACGGGGGGACCATGGCACAGAGAGCCAGGAGCACGCCCTGGCTTCTTTCAGTTCCTGAAAGCTGGGAACCCTCAGGAACAGAAAGCTGCCCACTCCACGCCTGTTCGCCCACCAGTGACTGGGCAGGGAGCAGGGCAGCCTGATCCCAGGGAGAGGAGACACCTCTGGGTTAGCCTGAGCTGCAGACCCACGGGCCAGGTGGTCAGTGGCATGGGGCACCAGCCAGGGTGGACAGATGTGCTGTGTGTACCCTGCTCCTCGGTCCCCGCCTCCTCGCTGTTCCTGACAGTCCCTTCCTCAGGCTGAGCGGAGCCACTGAGGTCTGGGGGCTGGCAAGCCGGGGCTCACAGCGGGTTGAGGTGGTCCCGGCTTCAACCGCCCACTCGGCCTTTTATGTTCCGGACCTGCTGCTTCTGGGCGAAAGTGGGGTGGGCTAGGAGTTGCTAAATCACTTGATGGTGACAAGGGACAGGCCTGCTTCCCTTGGGGCCTGGGGGAGAACCAGGCAGGTCCACTCAAGGCCCTGGGCCTGGGGATGCCTCCAGTAAGAATAACCAAGCGTTGTGCTTGGGTAGGCACAGCTGGAGCCTGGTGCCTCCAAGGGAAACTGAGGCCCAGGAAGGCCACGTGGACTTGGACAGGGACAGACGGGGTGGGCGCTCTGGTCCACGGGCTCCAAGGCGCCATTGCAAATCTACTGCTCCCAAGCCCACCCCCAAACTCCATGCATTCTCTCATTCCTCCTGCCTCAGTTTCCCCACCTGTACCATGGTCTTCTAAGAGCCCTCTCCCAGGACGGTGTGTTGGGGACCCAGTGACCTGGGCTTGAACCCTAGCAACTCCATTTAGCCAGGAGACCTTGGCCCAGCGGCTTGGCCTCTCTGTGGCTCCCTTTCCATCTGTGAAATGGGGGTGGCAGTGACAATGTCTCTGAGGGGTCGTATTCAGGCTGTGAGACAGCTGTGCCCAGGGGGTTTCACCTGAGACCCAGGTGGGAGCGGGGATGCAGGGCTGGAAAGATGACAGAGGTAGACATGAAGGTCTAGGGCCCCAGGACCCTCCTCAGCTGCCAGAGGTGGAGGTCACGGGGCCGGCCTCGACAGTCCCAATGCACTAGTGTCCAATCTGAGCGCTTCCGTGGATTTCCACAAGGTTCCCTGCAGCGCTGGGCAGCTGCCTTGTCCTTCCGTGGGGAGTGTGGGGAGCGTGGGGCTCTGGGGACCAAGCCCCCGCCCCACCCTCCACCCCACAGAGAGGCTGTGCGTGGTCCCCTGATGCTCGCCAAGCCCCTCTGATGTCCACTCCCAGGAACAGTCTCCCCAAAACCCTCGCTGCAGACCCCCGTCTGGGCTCTAGGCACATGGCCTTGCCCAGGAAATGCGAACTACCAAACAGATGATGGACCCTCCGCCCCGCCCCGCCCCCAGGGACAGGGTGCTCCCCCTCCTCGGTGCAGAGCTGGGGCCTGGGCTCCCTTACAGGGTCTGTAACTGCAGAGACAGGAAGGATGACGCCCAGCTCCGACAAATAACGAGGGTGCCTGCTGGCCGGCCGGCACCAGGAACCCTCCAACCCCGGCCCGCTCTCTCCCACTACTTAGGTCCCATCAAAGGGAAGCTCTCCCTCCTTCCCCTTTCTCCCCAGGCAGGCAGAGGAGTTCTGTGCGGACAAAGCCAGTCTCTGTCTGTGGCCGTGAGTGGCCCTGCCTGCCTGGACAGCCAGCAGCCCTGAGTCCAGAGCCAGCCTGCCCATCCGCCGGGTCCTGGGCCCCGGCCGCCAGCCGCTGTCTCCCCGGCCCCCCCCCCCCCAACGCTGTACCTGAGCCTCCTGCCCAGCGGCCCTTCCTCCTGCCGTCCCCCTCTGCTGGCGGCCGGCTGGGGCCGTTATGAAATGTCCAAGGCGGGGCCGGCCTCTGCCTGGGGCGGGGCTGCCCTGGCCTGGTGCCCAGGCTGAGATTCAGTGCCACCTCCCTTAGAGTGACAGGACTGTAGCCGGACTCCTGAGGACGATCTGGACCAGAACAGGGGCTGCTGCCCCCACATCCCCCTGAGACTGTCTTACTGACCCCTCCACCTGGCCCCTCGTGTGCTTCTTCTAGAGCAGGCCCTCACCCCTCCCCAGGCAAGCACGTAAGGCATTTCCCCTTCCAAGTGTGGGCGGGTCACGGCCCAGTGTCCCCAGCCACCTTGGCCTGTCCTATATAACTCCTTAGCAACCGCCACACGCCCATGTCATCTCGCCACTGCCCAGGGAGTGCCTCACATGTTCCCTGAATGCAGCGGTTCTTAACCTTTTCTGAGGTACCGAACCCACCAGTTTCATATGCACATTCACCGAACCCTTCTTTAGTGATAAATAAAATATGATTTTTTTTTTCCAAATTCGAGACATAGGTATATGTTTTTTTACTGGTGCACAAAATGAGCCGTGCATGAACATCCCCTTGCTCAAAGAACAAAACCAACAAAGCGCATGAACTCACAACAGATGACGGTATTACTTTATTCTGGCCTTCGCGGCAGGGGCTTCTCCGAACCTCTGAGACCGACTCATCGAACCCCTAGGGTTTGATAGAACCCAGGTTAAGAACCACTGCCTTAATGACTCTTGATGTAAATGATAGAGTTATCAGACTCTGCCTTTGGTCTATGAGCCTCAGGAAATTTTACCCACCACCCAGAAGCCTCGAGAACCTCTCCTATATCACAGCAGAGCCAGGGCCCAGAGAAGGCCAGCGGCCGGCTAGTGCCACACAGCGGGTCTCCAAGGCCTCTCAGCTGCGGGGTCTAGCCTGAGGCCTGACAGTGAGGACCCAGGACCAGCTGGAGAAGGGGAGGCCAAAGCGGCCACCCGGGAATTACGGTGTGTAATGGGCAGGCTCAGCCCTGCCCCGCCCCCAAGCCTCGTTTCCCCTCGGCAAAGATGGTCATAGTCCAGAAATACAATATCAGGGTGCACGCCCTCAGCCTGTCTGTGACAGTCAACACCACCACCGCGTCTAGCACCCTCTCATGGAGACTGTCCTCCTGTAGCCTGACGTTGTACGACGAGGAAATGGCGTCCCAGAGAGAGGACAGGGCTTGACCACACCGGGAGTGCGTGGCAGGGCTGGGACCCACACTGGACGCTTTTGCGCATGTCTTCTCCCACCTCCCGGAGCAGAGCGCAGCCCTCTGTTCTCGGGGGCAGCTGTCATGATGACAAGCATCACTGTGGTGGCTCCTGTGTTCCCGCTCCTCAGGTGCCTGAGCTGCACTGGGGGAGGGGGCCTGTCCTCCGCTTGGCCCTGGCCCCCACTTGGGTCCCACACGTTGGAGCCAACACAAAGGGGGCTGACTTCCAAGCAGATGCTGGTGATTTGGTTACAGGAGTGGGCGCGGGAACATCCTTTGTGCCATCACCCTGTGCCTGCTGACCCGGCCCGCAGCCACCGTCCCGCCACTCTTTTGCCTTAGTGTCTTGGATCTGCCCTGAAATCTGGCCCGGGGCCCCAGGGCCACCCTGGCCCCTGGGAGAAGCTCTGCACCCCCCCTTCCTGCTGCCCTCCCCCCCCCCCCCCCGCCTACCTGGAGGCTAGGAGAGGTCTCCTGGCCCACACCTGCTTCGGCAGCCCCTGGTGGCTTCAGCCACCCGGGACAGGGGTGGGAAGCTGCAATGCCCCCATCCTCCGTGTGGGATGGAACCCCCAGCCGCTGCTTGTCACGTGGCTCAGCATGTGACAGCCCTGTCCTGTTGTTTGGAGCTGAGCCAGGCAGAGGCCAAGGCAGAGCTGGTGCAAGGTGGGGCTGGGCTGGGGATGTGCCTGGAATTCGTCGACCGAGAATAAGGCCCAGAGAGGGACAGCCACTGGTCTAAGGCCACACAGCAAAGCAGGGAGCCACCTGCGGAGGTACTGGTGAGTGGAAGGTGTGTTGCAGGATCTTGAGGGCCCCTCCCTGGCCAGGGATGTCCCCATGCAGGGGCTACTCCTGAACTTGTCATGAATTTGGAAACATCCTAGAAGGTCCTCAAAGAGGCATGGCCTCCTGGCACAGGGATTGTAACCTGATCTAAGAGCGAAGCTCCCCCCATCTGAGGGGGCACTGCTTCTTAGGAAGGAATAGGGGCCAGTCTGTCCTCTCCCCTCCCTGGGTTGGATGCCTCTGTTATAGAGGAGAGGACAGCGTCACAGAGGTGGTGACCAGGTCAGGACCACACCGTGAGAGGGACTGCTGGGGATTCTAGCCCAGCCAGACCTGACTCCTGGCCCTTGTTTGGGAGTTGGGCAGGTCACCCCTACTCCTGGGAGTTTCATGTCTCACCTGAGAGCAGCAGCCACTATTTCCTGGACCATTCACTCTGCCCGGCGCTGGGCAGGGTCCTGGACACAGGGCAGCTGGAGGAGCTCCCAGCAACTTGTCATGATCATCACCCTCATGGCTTTATGTTTACATTTAAAAGGATTGGTGAAGCCTGACCTGTGGTGGCGCAGTGGATAAAGCGACAACCTGGGAACACTGAGGTCGCCAGTTCAAAACCTTGCACTGGTCTGGTCAAGGCACATATGGGAGTTGATGCTTCCTGCTCCTCCCCCCTTTCTCTCTCTCTCTCTCTCTCTCTCTCACTCTGTGTCTCCTCTCTAATAAAAAGAAATAATTATAAAAAAAAAAATTTTAAAAGATTGGTGAAGAACCCTGGCTGGAAGGGGTTGGTTGGTTGGTTGGTTGGAGCGTTGTCCTGATACACAAAGGTTGTGGGTTCACTCCCCGGTCAGGGCACATACAGGAACAGATCAATCTCTCTCTCTCTCTCCCCTCCCCCCCTTCTTCGTACTCTAAAAACCAATCAATAAAAAATGAAATAAAAATTTTAAAAGGGTGACGACCTGCCCCGGCGCCGGGAAGTGGTGTCAGGTGAGTGCACAGTGGGCCCAGCACGCTCCCGTTTGGGACACAGTGCAGGGTGACACGCTCTGGCTTCTCCACACCCCAGGAGCTGTTGCAGGGTGTTTGAATTGGGAGCAACGTTGCATTCATCTCTCCTGTTTGCTTCTTTGTAAGGACATCTCTTATTTCATAGTGAGACCAAAAAATTAAAACCTATTATAGAATAAAATAATTGGAAAACAGTGAGGGAGGCCTGGCTGCCCCTCCCTGGGGGCATGACAGTGAACGTTTGTGGCCTGGATCAGGCGGGAAGGACCTGCCGGCCTTGGTCAGTTTCCTTTCCTGCAGGCCATACCTGCGGTGTTTGCCTGGTCCCCCAGTGCCAGCTCACAGGCAGTCCCAGGGCGAGAGGGTCAAAGGGAGCAAAGTGGTGTCATCAGCCTCCAGAGGGCCAGGGTCATCCAGGATTCCAAACTGTGGGTGCTGGGACCCAAAGGAGCCACGCCACGCCCAGGTGCCTCTTGGGAAAGTCCCCTGGCTTCTCCCCTCCGCCCCCCAGACTTCCACCAGAGTCTCCCATTGGCCGAGTCCAGTCAGAGAGCCTGTTGCTCAAGTATTTGGAGGCCCTTGTCTCAGGAGCAAGTTGGCCAGCCTCATCCAAACCCCACGTCCGGACTGGGCTAGTGATGGTTTTCTCTTGCTAATTGAGAGTCACTGAGTATCAGGTTTGAGAGCTTGGGGTTGGAAATGCCTGCCTTTCAAATTTATGTGGTGACCCCAGTGGTAACAGTAACAAGACAGAAGTTACTCCTTAGGCCACCCATGTTTGTATTGTTCCTGTGGGTGTCTTTTAAACAAAATGTTTCTCTTTTTTTGGTCATTTAGTTGTAAAAACTTTTAGAAAAGTTTCAATAGTATCATTAACCATTGTGGATCAAAATGTCAGGCTTTGAAACAAGCTACCAGAGAAATGTTCTGAAGTAAATCAATTTTAATAAAGCAACTTAGCATTACAAATTACCAACAGACCACAAGAATCCACTTATAACAAGGACTTTAAATTAAGTAATTTTGGACTGATCTGGGTGGTGGTGCAGAGGATAAAGCGTCGACCTTAAACGCTCAGGTTGCCCGTTGAAAACACCCGGCTTGCCCGGTCAGGGCACATATGCGGAGCCACTGCTGAGTTGATGCTTCCTGCTCCCCCCCCCCCCCGTCTTCCTCTCTCTAAAATCAATACATAAACATCTTAATAAATAAATAAATAAATAAGTCTGGGACCGTCAACTGTAGGGTAACCTCTTTTTTTAGGCATGGACCGTGCTCTCAGAGAGAGTGTCGGTCAAATAAGTTTGCAAATATGATGTATATGTTTGCTCGCTTATAGTTTGCATTGGGTGTGGGGGGACAGGCTGTAAGCAGGCAGGATCCTTATAGCCTAAGGCTTAGTTTTAAGACTAAGCCTTTCCCACCGTTTTTGATGTGGGGTGGTGCACTCTCATGAGGAATCCTCCCATTATGCCTCAGATAAGTGACTTTGTATCAGAGACTTCCTTGTTTGTATAATTGGATTAAAGGTTTTGATTCTACACTATAAATTGGGGCAGACCGGGAGCTTGCTCTCGCTCAGTTCCTGAGATTAGCATTAGAGAGGAGAGCAGAGAAAGGCCACATGGAGGAGAGGAGAAGCAGCCAAGATGGTGGAGTGCTGAGGGAGAAGCCAGTTTGTGCAGAGAGAAGGAGATGGGGAACAGAGGTGAATAAGGCTGGTGAGGTAGAAATCTTTGATTCTAGGAAACTCAGATAAGTCAGTGGCTTTGGGAGCCCTGAATGGAAAGGGAAGTGTTTTCCCACTGTGTGTATTTCTTGCCCGCCGGGTGCAAGCTAGAATTAAAGCTGATGGCCCACCAGTTCTTGGCTCCATTGTTTCATTACCGTCTGTCCAAATCAAATGCAAACCTGCACGGGCCAGGCGGCTGTGATGGTGGCCGTAGCTACTGGCCTTACAGAGAGAAATCGTGCAATATTATGAAAAGTCAGCCTGACCAGGTGGTGGCACAGTAGATGGAGCATCGGACTGGGATGCGGAAGACCCAGGTTTGAGACCCCGAGCTCGCCAGCTTGAGCGTGGGCCCATCTGGCTTGAGCAAAAGCTCGCCAGCTTAGACCCAAGGTCGCTGGTTCCAGCAAGGGGTGGCTCAGTCTGATGAAGGCCCGTGGTCAAGGCACACGTGAGAAAGCAATCAATGAACAACTAAGGTGTCGCAACGGCAACGAAAAACTAATGATTGATGTTTCTCATCTCTCTCCGTTCCTGTCTGTCTGTCCCTAACTATCCCTCCCTCTGACTCTCTCTCTGTAAAAAAAGAAAAGAAAAGAAAAGTCAGCATGTAAGAAGTGGCTACTGTGTCACCGAGGAATGTCTTCTGGTAGACTTGGCATGGGGGATGTTTGGGACATGTTGGCACTGGCGGGGCCCACCACAGGGCAGGCCACTGCTCCCCTCTTACCTTCTCTTTGCTTTCTGGTTGTTTTTTAAACCTCTCTGATTTTATTTCATCATGGGGGGGACCCTTCTGGTGGGAGATACAGAACCAGTGAGCTCAGTAAGCCTTGTCTCTTCTCCCCCTAAGCAGACAAGTCCACCCTGGAGAACTTGTCCCTTCCTCGTGTTATAAAGTAACACACCAAGTCCAAATAAATTTTAAGGAATTTTATTAAAAGGAGGAAATTTATTAACATGCCAGCCGCATATGGCTAACATGGGGCATAGCTGACCCAAATCATGCGCGCCGCATACAGCCCTGAGGCAGGTTATGTACCTTTGATCACACACAGGTTGGCGGGGGAAAGGAGGCAGGGGAGAGATGACACAATTCATTAGCAAGCTTATAACATTCGTCTATAGGATTTATAAAAATATCTCTACACATGAAAGCTTACAAGGTAACACAATAGAGGAAAATGTTCTACATATAAAGAGATATTCCTAAATTTTCTAGTGTTCATTTGCCATTCCTTTGTTTAGAAGTATATACATTAATTACACGTTTTCAGGAGGGGAGGGGGGCCTACATGGCGCCAGAGAATAAGTGTCTGTGAATGGCCCTTTAAAGAAGGAAAGAGAAGACAGGAAAAGGGCTTGCCTTATCTCTCTCCCCTTCCCCCTGCCGCACCTGGCTAGGTGTTTACCCTCTTCCTCACAGGTTTAGGGGAAGAGAGGGAATCCAAGTCTCCCCAGCACAAAATCTCTTTATTTACAATATAATGCTGTTGTCTTCCTGAGTTGGTGCAAATCACACATAAGTATAAAAATCATATTCACAAAATTTCTCTGTATGCTTAGCCCAAATTATAAAATGCCCTTTCAGCTTCCTAGTAAAAGGGGTTTCCTACACAGTATGTCTCTGCTAGCCAGAAAACTCCTACATCCCTTTACTTTCACTCCCTACAGAAAGGAGAGGACAAGAAACCTGACTTTTCCTTTTAAAACATCAATATTAATTTTTCAATTCTTTGGTACCTTACCACACTTGGATGACACACACCCACTTAGGATGACACACACCTGGCCAGCTTGAAATGTACCCACTAGGCCTGTGAATTTCTCCTCCTACCGTGACTGGTTGTGTGGGTCCCCCCACCCCGCCATGACATGGGCTTTCAGGCTGCAGCTTCAAGGGGCGGCAGCATCTGGGAGCTTCCCGGCCCCTCTGCAGGCCGCCCGCCATCCCTCTCTTTCTCTACAGGACTTTTGTGAGCTTGCCCTCTTTCCCATGTGGTGACAACTAATTTTTTTCCTCCTCCTCGTCCTCCTTCTCCTCCTCCTCCTTCTTCTTCCTCTCCCTCTCCTCCTCCTCCTCCTCCTCCTCCTCCTCCTTCTTCTTCCTCTCCTCCTCCTCCTCCTCCTCCTCCTCCTCTTTCTCCTTCTTCTTCTTTAGAGAGAGGAGAGAGAGAAAGAGAAAGGGAAGAAGGAGCAGGAAGCATCAACTCGTAGAAGTTGCTTCTCATATGTGCAAGCCTGGGGTTTGGAATAGGTGACCCCAGCATCCCAGGTTGACAATCCATCCACTGCACCACCGCAGGTCAGGCTGTGGGACAGCTAAAAGTCTCCCCTGTCCTGGCTCCCTCTGCAAGGTCTCCTCTGCCTCCGAGCTGCTTCTCTTCCTCCTGCCCGCCAGCCTGTCCCCCTCCACCCTGTTGACAGTAGACAGAAGCGCTTTTCTGTTTATTCTTATTTTGCAGGTGAGGAACTATTGGGGTTTGTGCCCAGCAGCCTAGGTGAGGGGGTTCCCCACACTAAAGGCCACAGAAGTCTGGGCACCTGGGAGGACGCCCTGGGGCCCCTTCATGGTGAGAAGAACCGTTCCCCACCCGCTCTTTCCGGGCTTGTCCTGGGTTCTCCGTTGGAGGAGTCAGAAGAGATGTGGCCGCCAGTCCAGTGTGCTTGGCTGGATTCTTTCTCTCCTCAGTGGCCTCAAGCAGAGAAGGAGCGGGTCATTCACAGACCATCGGCGCGAGTCTCTACGCAGGCCCAGGGGCCTTCCTTCCAATGTGGTTCTAGAGGGGTGCATCTGGGGAGAAGCAAGGGGTCATTCTTTGTGTCCTCCTCGCTCCGCTGCAGAGCTTACCGACCCGCAGCCTCCCACCTTCTGCTCCCCCGTGCACCCCCTGAGGACACCCCCCACACTGTATTCTATAAGACTACATCCCCCTGGGGCACCAAAGTCTACTGCTCCCCTGCCCCCACTAGCCCCATGACCCCCTGGACCTCCTCACCCTCTCCCCACCCCACGCTGTGGCCACACCCTGGACTTTGCTATCGCTGGTGTCCACTCTCTGACCATGGCCTCCCAGCAGCACCCCCTGCTTCCCTGACCTCCTGCCTCCTTCTTGGCCCCGCCCTCTTTCCTGCTTTTTCCGTACCTCCACCTCAAGGCACCACTCACATGATTTTACCCGTGTTTTTAACCTATATCTGCACATGCGTGTGGTCTGGAGAAAGTTCCACCCCCTCGGAGCCTGAAGTCTCTGCACATTCACGCCCTCCACACCCCTAGCTCTCCAACTTCCCAGCAACCCTTCTGGAATAGATACTTGTCATTCATTCACTGGTCCATTCATCCACCACATTTATTGAGCACCTACTAAGTGCCCAACAAAAGCCTCTGCGTGAAGGATACACGGTTAGCAGTCACCTGGAGAGACAGATAATTATTATTTTTTAAATTATTTTTTTATTGGCCCCGGCCAGTGGCTCAGTGGATAGAGTGTCAGCCCAGCATATGGATGTCTCAGGTTCGATTCCCGGTCAGGGCATATAGGAGAAGCGACCATCTGCTTCTCTCTCCCTCCCTCTCTCCCTTCTCTCTCTCCTCCCCTTACAGTCAGTGGCTCTGTTGGTTTGAGTGTGACCCCAGGCACTGAAGGTTGGTCCCAGCCCATCAGCCTCAGGTGCTAAAAACAGCTCCGTACTGAGCATGAGCCCCAGTTGAGTTTGCCGGTGGATCCTGGTAGGGGTGCATGTGGGAGTCTGTCTCACTATCTCCCCTCTTCTTACTTAAAATTTTTTTAATTTATTATTTAATTGATTTTAGAGAGACAGAAAGAGGAAGGGAGGAGAGAAAGAGAGAGAGAAATATATATTTGCTGTTACACTTAGTTGTGCACTCATTAGTTGCTTCCTTATGTGTGCCCTGACCAGGGATCGAACCAGCAACCTTGGTGTTTTGGGATGATGCTTTAACCAAATGAGCCAACTAGCCAGAATAGGGGATAGACAATTAAACCACACATACACACACACAAAAAAAAAACCAGAAAAGAAATAGTTCATACTGTTCTTCAAAATAGCTAGGTCCACCTGACCTGTGGTGGCGCAGTGGATAAAGCGTCGACCTGGGAACACTGAGGTCGCCAGTTCAAAACCCTGCACTGCTCTGGTCAAGGCACATATGGGAGTTGATGCTTCCAGCTCCTCCCCCCTTTCTCTCTCTCTCTCTCTCTCTCTCTCTCTCTCACTCTGTCTCTTCTCTCTCTCTCTCTGTCTCTTCTCTAAAATGAATTTAAGAAAAAATAGCTAGGTCCGTGAACAATCCCACTAGCAGCGCACAATGGTTCTCTTTCTTTACACCCAGGCCGGCACTTGTCATCTGTCCCCTTGGTGACTGACAGCCATTCTGACAGGCGTGAGGTGATAGCGCGTGGTGGTCTTGACTTGCATTTCTCTGATGATTAGTGATGTTGAGCACGTTTTCATGGGTCTGTTGGCCATTTGGATGTCTTCTTTGGAAAAAATGTCTAGTTAGTTCCTCTGCCCATGTTTTAATTGAATAGTTTTGTGTGTACTATTCATGTGATTGAGTTGTATGAGTTATTTATGAATTTTGGATATAAACCTCTAGTGTGATACATGGTTGGCCAATATTCACTCCCTTTCTGTAGGTTGCCCTTATATTTTGATTCTTTTACAGTGCAGAACCTTTTAAATTTGATGTGATTCTACTTGTTGATTTTCTTTTCTTCTGTTGTTCGTGCTTTTGGTATTACAACAAGAATATCATTGCCAAGCCCTGGTTGGGTAGCTCAGTTGGCTAGAAAATTGTCTCAAATGCCAAGGCTGAGGGTTCAATCCCCGGTCAGGGTACACACAGGGATCAATCAGTAGTGCATCCTCCCCCTCCCCTCCCCTCCCCCCCTTCTTCTTCTTCCTCTTGTTCTCCGAGAGAGAGAGAGAGAGAGAGAGAGAGAGAGAGAGAGAGAGAGAATGAGGAACAGACAGGCACAGACAGACAGGAAAAGAAAGAAATGAGAAGCATCAACTCATAGTTGTGGCACTTTAGTTATTCACTGATTGCTTTCTCATATGTGCCTTGACCGGGGTGCTCCAACGGAGCCAGTGAATCTTTGCTCAAGCCAGTGACCTTGGGCTCAAGTCAACCCTGGGCTTCAAGCCAGCAACCATGGGGGTCATGTCTATGATCCCACCCTCAATCTGGAGACCTCGGGGTTTTGAACCTGGGTTCTCAGCATCCCAGGCCGACACTCTATACACTGCGCCACCATCTGGTCACACAACCTTCCTCTTCTTTGTTCTTCAGACTGACCTAAGGTTAGCCATGGCTGGCATGCCCAGAATCGCAATTCCTCCACCATTCCTGAATAAACCCATTTTGCTGGTGAAATAACTGGCTGTTTTATTTTTAATACTGACACCAGTGTCAAAGAGCTTCTTCCCTATGTTTTTTTCTAGGACTTTTAAGCTCTCAGGTCTTAGGTTTAAATTTGGTCTATTTAGAGTTCATTTTTGTGAGTGGTGTAAGACAGAGGTTCAATTTCACTTGTCTGCACGTGTCTATCCAGTTTTCCAACACGATTTGCTGAGGAGACTACACTGGGAAGTGCACCGTTTAAAACGCTTCCCCAGTGTTGAGCAACAGCAGGTGCTATGGAGAGTCAGTTCCAGCGAGGCTGGAACGTCATGGGGGGCCCTGAACCCAGTGCCCATTGGGGTGGGTATGGTGGGCTCTGAGCCCTCCTGCAGGGTGACCAGGTCACTCCCAGTGCAGTCCAGCAGCCACCACAATGTCGACCTCCAGGTGACCCTACCAGAGCCTCCACTTGCAGATGCCAAAATGGAAGCTAGGGGATGTATGGGAGGGGGGCGTGGGGTACCAAGTCCTGTGGCAGGAGCCCTCTGGGGTCTGCTATGGACGGCTCTGTACTGACCTGCAAACATACCAAGTGAGGCCTGTAGGCGGCGCTAGGGATGACAGTAGTGACACAGGGGAGCTTATTTTGGGCCTGGCGCTTTTCTAAGATTCTGCATTAACTCGAGGATTCAGCAGTAGCCCTTGGAAATAGTGCCCAGTAACCCCTTTTCACAGGGGAGAAAACTGAGGCACAGAAAAGTAGAGTTAAGTCCCAAAGTTACAGTCAGGAAGTGACTGAGCGGGATTTGAACTGGCATTGCACATCCCTGAGGCCGGGTCCCGGCAGCACATGGACACTCCCCTTTAACACAGACACACACAACACGCCCCAGCTGGGGGCGGAACGGGGCGGGGTGGAGGCAGGTCCCGGCTTCCTGGAGGAAGTGTCGGGACCCGCTGCTGAGCCACCGTGGGCCGTCCTGGACCACCGCAACGAGTCCTCGTGCGGGGACCGGCTATGGCGGAACCGCCGCTCTACCCAGTGGCCGGGGCCGCGGGGCCGCAGGGCGATGAGGACCGGCTCGGGGTTGCCGACGGGGCCGAAGCCCCGGTGAGCGGGGACGGGGACCGTACAGGGGGCGGGGTCTCTCTGACGGGGTGAGATGTGGCCCCCAGAGCGGGCCGGGCGCGCCGGGGTGGGGTGCGGGGCCCCGCGCGCTGTCGGGTGCGAGCGCCGTGCGTGCCTCGCAGCTGGACGAGCTGGTGGGCGCGTACCCCAACTACAACGAGGAGGAGGAGGAGCGCCGCTACTACCGCCGCAAGCGCCTCGGCGTGCTCAAGAACGTGCTGGCGGCCAGCGCGGGAGGCACGCTCACCTACGGCGTCTACCTGGGTAGGTACCGCCCGCGCGCGCGCGGCGCGCCCGCCTACGGCGTCCACCCGGGTGGGTACCGCCCGCGGCGGCCCCAGGGTTTTCCTCCCCAGACCCGGCCTGGGAAAGAGAAACCTTAGGGGCCAGTCGGTCTCCCTTCCTCTTTCACTTCCCAGTCTGCAGCCCTCGCAGCTGCAGCTGCACCCCCTCCCCGCCCCCAACGTGGGGGTGGGGTGAGACTGCGGTGTCTTCGCTGGAGCAGGGCTGGGGGCGCTGGGGACCGAGAGACCTGCAGAATAAGGCAGGTGGGACAGGTCGCAGATGACATTCCCCGTAGCTAACAGGATGCTTGACCCAGCTTGGATTCCTCCTCTGCCCTCACGGTTAGGCTGCGTTGCAGTAGGGGACCCTCAGCGAAGGGTCCCAGCCTGTGCTTGCTCTGCTTGGTTGCCCCCAGCCAGGCCACGCCCTCCACGCGCGCTCCTTGTCTGTAGGCCTCCTGCAGATGCAGCTGATCCTGCACTACGATGAGACCTACCGAGAGGTGAAATATGGCAACATGGGACTGCCGGACATCGACAGCAAAATGCTCATAGGCATCAACGTGACGCCCATCGCCGCCCTCCTCTACACACCTGTGCTCATCAGGTGCGACACTGCTGTCCCCAGAGGTCTGGGCCGTCAGCACAACCTTGAATGAGTGTAGGGGATGCCCCGATGGTCTTGGGAGGTGGGGAGTTTGGAGAGGCCCTGCCCCTCCTACCTGGAGGGGTGAGAGAGAAAGAATGAAGCCAGGTTAGGGGAAGGAAGCCGAGCTCTGCCCAGGGCATAGTGTGTGTTGAGCAATGAAAATTTACCCAGGGTCCTTCCCCCATCTTGCCTGGGACCCATGTGGCATCATTCTCCTGCCCTCCTCCATGGCCTGAAACCACAGTCACTTTTTGAGTTTAGAGCTCTAGAATCTCCGGAGAAAATCTGAACCACAAGACCCAGGCACCCACGCCCGGCCCAGGCAGCTGCGGCTGACGTAGAGGGACATTTCTCAGAGAGGGCCCGGCTGGGCACGTGCCCCAGAGGGCCTGCCCTAGGCTGACTGAGCATGAAGGTGTCCTGGCCACTGCAAAAATCCCTTCCACCAGGCAGTAGGTCTGTGCTCAGATGGGACCCAGAGACCAGTGGACAAATTAGACAGGTTTTAGTTTTCCCCATCTTAAAAAAAATTCCTTTTATGCCAATTGCACAAACAGCATTAGAATCATAATTGAGATCAGAAAAGAGAAGAGCCCTCCAATAAAACATCGATCTTTGATGTCCCACTGACAGGCATGGATGACATTGACAGCCTTGTCACCAGAGCATGTGTGTGTCACGTTTGGTTTTGCTCTCCTGCTTTTCACTGCACACATCTTGGCCGGCCCCCCTGCTTTATGATGGCGGCATCGTCTGCAGAGTGGCGGGCACCCAGCTGCGGCTCAGAGTTGTATATTGCAGCACCCTCTCCTTTTTTGCATGTTCACTTTGTACTTTGTGGCTATTTCTTTCTTAAAATAATTCCCAGGATAAAGTCCCAGCAGGGCCCTTCCTAGGTCAGAGGCGTAGGAAAGGCTTTATGGCCCTTGAAACCCATCAGCACTTAGTAACAACCACTAGTTCCTATCATTTCCATGTGCTGGGCACTTTCATAAGTGTTATCTCATCCCTTGCAGACTGAGGCAGGTGCTCTAAGCCTAGACACGGAGAAACCAAGAGAGGGAAACAGCCTGCCCAAGTGCCCTGGGCAGCACATGCTGACTGAAGGTTTTTGTGTTTTTGTTTGTTTGTTTGTTTTTTACAGGGACAGAGAGAGGGATAGATAGGGACAGACAGACAGGAACGGAGAGAAATGAGAAGCATCAATCATCAGTTTTTCGTTGCGACACCTTAGTTGTTCATTGATTGCTTTCTCACATGTGCCTTGACCGCGGGCCTTCAGCAGACCGAGAAACCCTTTGCTCGAGTCAGCAACCTTGGGTCAAACCAGATGGGCCCGCGCTCAAGCTGGCGACCTTGGGGTCTCGAACCTGGTTCTTCCGTGTCCCAGTCCGACGCTCTATCCACTGCGCCACCGCCTGGTCAGGCCTGACTGAAGGTTTGAACCGAGGCAGAGTGGCTCCAAACGCCATACTAATCCCTTCCCCAGACTACCAGGTTGATTTTCCCAGAGCTATGCCAGTCTGCATGACGACTGGCTGAGTGTATCAGTTTTTAAACCATAGCCTCACCAGCAACGACTGCTAGCGTTCTTACTTTTTTCTGTTTTACTCATTAAAATGTACAGTGCGTTTTGTGTGGCCCGTCCTCCCCAGACAGGTCAGAGGGGTGGCTGTCTATGTGTTACGTGGCAAAATAAGGAGAAGAGAAGAACCAAGGCCCTGTAATAGAAGAGGAAGTAATTGTATCAGGAAGCCAGGCTCATTTCACTTTGAGCTTCCTGGAAACCAAAGGCAACCAATGAGCACAAATGCTTTATTTATTTATTTATTTATTTATTATTTAAAAAACATTTTTTTTGTATGTGAGAAGCAGGGAGGCAGAGAGACAAGATTCCCTCATGTGCCAGACCGGGATCCATCCTGCATGCCCACTAGGGGGTGATGCTCCATTGTAACCAGAGCCATTCTAGTACCTGAGGCGGCTGGGCGGCCATCCTCAGCACCTGGGCCAACCCAGCTCCAGTGGAGCCTTGGCTGCGGGAGGGGAAGAGAGAGGAAGGAGAGGGGGAAGGGTGGAGAAGCAGATGGGCGCTTCTCCTGTGTGCCCTAGTCGGGAATTGAACCCGGGGCTTCCACACGTCAGGCCACACTCTTACCACTGAGCTAGCTGGCCAGGGCCAAGAGCACAAATGCTTTAAAAAAGGACAAAACAAAACAAAGGTCTTGGTGGTGGTTTTTAGCTTGACCAGGCTCCATACCCTGAATGGGCTCTTATCTTGCCACTTGTCAACCCCCTTTGAACATGGTGTGACATTTTCCCAGAGCCGGTGAGGAGGAACCTTCCTGACCACATGGGTTGCCAGAGCAGTGGGCAGGGAGACAGGGACATCAGGGTGCCGGCCCTGCTGCTGGCCAGCGCTGGGACCTTTTCCTCTCCTCTCTCTGCTCCTAAGCTTCCTTGAGCCAGCTCAGGTTGAGTCCTTTGAATGTTGGTGCCTGGGCCCTGCTTTCCCAGCAATGAGTGTCTGCGAAGGGGGTTGGTGAGTCAGCGCAGTACACAGATGACAGCTGGATGCGCTCACAAGCCATTGACTCGTGACACCCTTGCCTTCCTTCCTTCCATCCTTGTAGCGGCGAGGAGACACCGCTGGTTTGGGCTCTGTGCCCACATTACAGCCATGAAAACAGGTGTTTGGACACCCGACTTGGCTGAGGCCACTCCACAAGTCCCTATCTCTGAGTTTCTTTATCTTAGAGCCCTTGACTCCAAGGCTAGGGGTCTCTCCCCACCTCACGCAGCCTCATGAACTGAGAGTTGTGGCCACCCTGGTATTGGCCACTGCAGTCCTGTTAAGCCCGTGGTACCAGCACCCCTCCCACTGCCCACAGGTTTTTTGGCACCAAGTGGATGATGTTCCTGGGTGTGGGCATCTATGCCCTCTTTGTCTCCACCAACTACTGGGAGCGCTACTACACGCTTGTGCCCTCAGCCGTGGCCCTGGGCATGGCCATCGTGCCTCTCTGGGCCTCCATGGGCAACTACATCACCAGGTGAGCCTGGTGGACAGCAGGGTGGGAGGCTGAAGCACTGGCCTAGGCTCTGCTGCATCGCCATCCTTGGCCAGAGGACCTGGGGTTGGCAAGGGACCTTCTGCCCCCTGGGCCTCAGTTTCCCCATCCATAAGATGCAGGGGCTGGCCAGCCCATGGTAGCAGGAAGCAGAGGTGACTGGCAGAGGTTGAGCTAAGGAGAGCCTTCTTTCCTTCGTGGACCAGGATGGCCCAGAAATACTATGAGTACTCCCATTACAAGGAGCGGGATGAGCAGGGGCCTCAGCAGCGTCCACCGCGGGGCTCCCATGCTCCCTACCTCCTGGTCTTCCAAGCCATCTTCTATAGCTTCTTCCATGTGAGTGCCCCATATGGGACCCTGGGGGGCTGGGTATTCTAGTCTGAACACCCATACATTGGAGCGTATTCCACAGTCTTTTCAGCATTCTAGTCCCACTGCTCGTTCTTGGGCCAACCCCTGCTTGCTTACCCCAAGTGACTGAGACCTCATTCTCTTGCTGTCCACAGTGCTGAGCAGCAGGAAGTCCTCTGCTTTGGCCCCCCCCCTCCCCACCTGCAGGCTGCACCAGGGGTGGGAGGGTTCCTGTCCCCCCAAGGCTGCCTGTGCCCCCTGCCTGGTCCCACACCCCAAGCCTGGTCCAAGCTATTTTCCTGTCCTCAGCTGAGTTTTGCCTGTGCCCAGCTGCCCATGATCTACTTCCTGAACAACTACCTATATGACCTGAATCACACACTGTTCCACGTTAAGCAATGCGGTTAGTCTTTATGGGGCTGGGGTCCCCAAGTCCTGCTCACTACTTCCCCATTGAGTTATTCAGCATACTCTGGGCCCTTGAGGGCAGGAAGGATGCTTTCTCTCACGGTTCAGGGCTGAGTCCTATGTACCACGGCTCTGGTGGGCAAGGCACAGGGCCCTGTTGGAGTAGGTAGTTAATCTGACGCAGTGAGGAAAGCAGGGTGCATCAGGGAAGACTGCCTGAAGGAGGCACCATCTGGGATGACACCCTCAGAGCTCAATCAGTGCAGGGTGAACGTATGGAGGTGGGAAGTGGACTGACACCCTGCACTGCCATTCCCATCCCCTCAGCCTTGGTGCAACAGGGCAGGAAGGGGGGGAGGAAAGGCGTTCCTTTCCTTAGAGTACATTCAGCCCTAGTGACCCTGCCTTTGGCGGCGCTGCCCTCGCTGCCCCCTCCAACCCTCCCTTCCCACGCACCTGCCTGGCTGCATTTCTTTGTGACTGAGTTGAGAGTACACCTACTTCCTGCCTGACGATGCTCCCACCACCTCTTCTCAGGCACCAACAGCCAGGGCATCCTCAGTGGCTTCAACAAGACGGTTCTCCGGACGCTGCCGCGGAGCCGAAACCTCATTGTGGTGGAGAGCGTGCTCATGGCGGTGGTCTTCCTGGCCATGCTGCTGGTGCGGTCCTGGGAAGGGGCAGAGCCAACCAAGTCTGGGGCCCGAAGCGGGGAGATAGTGGTGCGGTCTGGGCAGGGCTGTGGCCTGGAGACATGGTCTGCGTCCGGAGCCAGGCAGGGCTGAGTCCTGAAGAGGCAGCCCCTGAACCTCGGGACAAAGGACGGGAAGATGCCTGTGACCTGAGACTGAAGTTGGAGGGCAACAGGCCTGGTCTGGACCAGGTCCAAGAGGACTGGACTTAATCTGGGCTGGGGGCGGAATCCAGGGCAGAGGGTCTGAAGGTGTGGCTCCCACCCGGGGGCGGTACCAGAGGCAGGACTAAGGCGTTGGGGCGCGGTTATGCTATGGGGTGGCCTGGAGGCGGAGTTGGGAGGCAAGGCCGAGGTCAGTGCGTGTGTCCAGGGGCGGGGCAGGGTGCCGGGCTGTCTACCTCCTCACCGCGCGCGTCCGCAGGTGCTGGGCTTTTGCGGCTCCGCGTACCGGCCCACCGAGGAGATCGACCTGCGCAGCGTGGGCTGGGGCAACATCTTTCAGCTGCCCTTCAAGCACGTGCGCGACTTCCGCCTGCGCCACCTCGTGCCTTTCTTCATCTACAGCGGCTTTGAGGTGCTCTTCGCTTGCACGGGTCTCGCCCTGGTAAGTAGAGCCTGCATAAAGCTGGTAGGTAAAATATCGGTACAGTATGTATGGCTCAGTTGGAGTTTCAGATAAACAATGACTTAAGTTTTGATTATGGGTATAAGTATGGACAGGTATGTCCCAAATATTCCTCTCCCTCTTTTTTTCCCTTATTCTCTCTCTCCCTTTGAAAAATTGTTTTAACCTCTCTGGGACTCGATTTCCTTCTCTGTGAAAGGAATCGAACCATCACTTCACTCCCGGAGGTGTTATATGGTTGAAGTAGAGGGATGCCCGTAAAACATTAGGTTTCCTGTGGGATACAGCTTTGGTGTCTGGGGTCAGTGTCCAAGCATTTTCTCATTCTCTGTCCCCAGCCCCCCAGAACCTTCCCAAGAGCCACGGAGGGACTTATTCCCAAGGTGGCCCAGAGAGGGAAGGGTGCGAGACCCAAAGGGAGACCTGGCTAGGAGAGCCAGAGCCTGGGCCAGCTGGCCTCAGCCCTCACCCCTGTTCTCCCCACTCCCCAGGGCTACGGTGTGTGCTCCGTGGGGCTGGAACGCCTGGCCTACCTCCTCGTGGCTTATAGCCTGGGTGCCTCCGCCTCCTCAGTCCTGGGCTTGCTGGGGCTGTGGTTGCCGCGCCAGGTGCCCCTGGTGTCCGGTGCCGCATTGCACCTGCTGCTCATTCTTGGCCTCTTTTTCTGGGCCCCCACACCTCAAGTCCTGAAACACATCTGGACCCTCTATGTCGCAGCTGTCCTCTGGGGTGTGGGCAGTGCCCTCAACAAGACTGGGCTCTCCAGTGAGTATAGCCACGGGCACTGGGATGGCTGGACAGGGGACCCCTGGCTACCTTGGGGCAGTTGGTGGTAGCACAGACATCCCAGGGACAGACATGGGGTCCCCTGGACACACGAAAGGTCTGTCATGGGATCCTGTGGACACTACGGGGTGGAAGGAAGTCCCATGAACACTGCAGGAACTACGGGGAGGACGGTGGATGCCCTGGGGCAGGCATGGGGGTTATATGCCATGGACGTCCTGTGGCCACCCCAGGGTAAGCATGGGGCCCTGTGGGCCCTGAGGGGTCAGTGTGAGGTCTTGTGGTTACATGGGCAGGTATGGGGCAATGTGAAAGAACACATTGGGGCTACCTTGCTTTCATACCGGGGAAAGGGCTCATTAATGTCGTCTTCATGAGGCATGGAAAGCCGCAGGTGATCCTGCCCACAGCCCAGGGGGTAAGTGTAGGTATGACCTTTATAGAGAGGAGCTGGGAGCAGATGTGAAGCCCCAGCACTTGTCTGCAGAAGAGCAGAGTCCAGGCCCTGAGTCTGGGCTGGGGTGGGGGGCGCCAGGGAGTGGGGTCCTGTCTGCAGAAAGGAGGGGGGTGGTCAGAGTTCAGCACTGTGTTGTTGTCTACCCAAAGGTGGGCATATGCCAGTGACATGCGGTGGGTACACACAGGTACCGCCATTTGGGTCCTCCATGTTGGCACGTGTCCTGATGGCCCGGTGTTGTTAACAGTCTGGAACGTCACCCCTCGGGGTGTGACGTGGTAGAGGTCATGCTGGCTGCAGGAAGGGCAGGGCAGGGCTGGCTCAGGTGACCCCGGCACTCCCCATCAGAGAGATGCAGTCCTCTGTATCTGTGTGGTTGGAGCCTCACGCTCCGGACTACACTCTCGGCTGTTCTGCTCTGGGGCTGCCTGCTCTGGGCAGCGCCCAGCCTGGGTCCCTTGAACCCATGATATGTCTGGTCTTGGGTCTGGTCCCAACATCTCCTATCCAGCTCTTCTGCCTGTTCCCTCTTTGCGGACCCTGGGACCCCCTGTCCCTTCCCAGCAGCCCCCTAGGGTACAGTCACACGGCAGGGCTTGAGGACAGAGGTATTCCTGTCTGAATGTGAGGCAAGAGTACTGTTTGCCAGGGGCTCCGTGGGTTCTGTCCCAGGAAAACCTCACCCTATAACGTATATGCCTAATCTCACTTTACAGATGGGAAAGTGGCCCTGGGGAGTTTACTCACGCCCTGTCACCCAGAGAGCCAACACCACCTCCCTGTACCAACTCTCTCTACTTCACTGGCCTGAAGAGTAAAATCCCAGTCCCCCGACGCCCTGTTCGGTTCTTCTGCCCACCCAGGGGGGGCTTCTTTGGGAAATCCGTTCACATCCCCAACTTCAGGTTTGATTTGAAGAAAGCTTGCTGCTGCAAACAGGTTGCCTTCCCTGAGGCCAGGTTGAGGAGGAGAAGCAGTCCTTGCAGGCCTGGCACTGAGCAACAGGATGTGATTGCACACAAAGCTTTCCACTTTCCAGCCCCCACTACTGCCCCAAACGAGGCCCAACTGCCTCCCATCTCACCTCTTTTGCTCAGTTCCCCCGGGGCAGCGTGATAACTGGGGCCTCCACTAGGGGGCAGGCCAGTACCGGCCTGCAACCGCTTTCTAGTTCATTTCCAGGCAAAGGGCTCCAACCGGCACAGCCTAGGAGGGTCACTGGTGGGAGATGAGGCACCCTGGGACCTGGGTGACACTTCTCCCCTTCCTGCCCTGTCCGGCCACCTGCAGCACTGCTGGGAATTCTGTATGAGGACAAAGAGAGGCAAGACTTCATCTTCACCATATACCACTGGTGGCAGGCTGTGGCTATCTTCATTGTGTACCTGGGCTCCAGCCTGCCCATGAAGGTGAGGCTGAGTGAGGAGAGGGAGGGCCTTGGGGCATTGGGCACCCCACACATCCCTCAACTCAGGCGCTGCATACCTTCTGAGAGTACCCACCCCGGCCTCTCGGCCCCTGAAGGGCACTACTCACCAAGCCCACTGGTGGCGCCAAACCCAGCCGTCACTTACTGCCTTGTCACCTTCCTGGGGCCTCAGCTACCCGTGTCTGCAGGGGTTGGCAGTTTGCTCTGCCTGTGGGCACATCCCAGCCGCCTTGTGTGTTGCTGGCTAACCTGTTCTGCGGTGCTGGGCCCTGAGAGAGATGCTGAGGGCTGGTCCCCTTCATGGTCACTGGGGACCAGGGGCCCTCATGCCCTGCTGCCACGCAACTGGTGGGTTGGTTTAATAGGTCCTTCCTGGGGACCAGTATTTTAAAAAATGAAATAGAATAGGAAAATAGGGAGTATGCTGAGTTACGATGTAGAATTCTTTCCGACCGTGGGTTACAGTAAAAAACGCCTGAGAAGCATTACTTAGTGTCCCCACGTGTAAGGGACAGAGGAATCTAAGCCCTGGTGAAGGGGGCCGGGCCTGTGTCCAGTCCTTGTTAACACTTTCACGTCTGCCTGTAAAGGGCGGAGCTGGGGGTTCAGGCGTGCGGGCAGAAGAGTTGCCCTGGAAGCGGGTGGGAGTGGGCCTATCCAGGTGAGAGGCTGGGCCCTAGAGGCCAGGGGCGCGGCCCGCGGGTGCCTCACATCCCTTCCCGTGCGCGCAGGCTAAGCTGGCTGTCCTGCTACTGACGCTGGTGGTGGCCACGGTCTCGTACCTGTTGATGGAGCAGAAGCTGCAACGGGGTGTGGTCCCGCGCCAACCCCGCATCCCGCGGCCACAGCACAAGGTGCGCGGTTACCGCTACCTGGAGGAGGACAATTCCGATGAGAGCGACGCGGAGGGCGAGCGCTGCGGAGGTGGCGGCGGCGGCGGCCGGGGTGACGGCGCGGAGGAGGAGGCGCAGCCCGCGGGGCCCCGGCCTGGCCCCGAGCCAGCGGGCTTCTGCCGCCGTCCCTGCCCCTACGAACAGGCACAGGGAGACGACGGGCCCGAGGAGCAGTGAGGGGCCCAGCCTCCTCGCCGGCCTTGGCTTACCGCGTCTCAGGTTGGGGCCCCTCCAGTACCATCCCCTTCCCCCACCCCAGTATTTGAGAATACCCCTCCCAGAACCTGGGATCCGCTCCTTTGCCTCCTCCTGGGTGTAGTAGGGCCTTGCAACCCCTCGGCCGGGTCTAGGATTTGAGAGAGCCCAACCGAAGCACCCCCAGAGGGGCCGCTCTCCAGGACCCACTACCCAGAATAGGAAGGGGTCTTCTTACCCCCCCAGCCCCCACACCCCCAATCCCAGCCCAGCTCTGGCTACAGTCCTGGGCAGAGCCTGTCATGTGCTTTGCACGTGTTATTCCTATCCTCACCCAAGTGGTACGACTTTTTATAGAAAATAAATAATAAAGAGATTTTGTATTGTCCTGACTGGAAGTCTCAGGCCGTGGGGAAAGGTACAGGTCCCAGGGTGTATGTGGCTGAGCCAGCTTCTGGGCCACTGTCGTCAGAGGCGTTGACCTCTCCTTGCTAGGGAGGTTCTCTGAGCCCCGCCCACCCAGGCGGCCTTTCTCCTGCCTGGAAGTGCTGCCCTTCCTGAAACCCACGGGGTTGACCAGTCCCATTTTGACTGCGCATGAGAAAAGTGTGTGCCTGGAGTGGCCTGTAGGGACCTCAACAGAGACAGATTCCAGAGACCCAGGTCCATCTGCCCCCTCTTGAAGCCTTCATAAGCACCCCCAGCCTAACTGCGCACCCCATCCTTTTTCTACCTATTGGGGACTCCTTGGCGGATACAGCCCACTTTTAAGCCATCTCAGGATTGCCCTGTGCCCAATAGGGCCAGGAGTATGGTTGTCCGAGCCCGGATGGACTTGGCCACTGCTTTCAACGGGGTGCCTAAGAGACTGAGAACCCCTACAGCCTGAGGGTGGCCCTCCCTCCCTCCCTTCCTTCCTCTAAAGAAATGATTTAGCTTGACTAGGCAGTTGTGCAGTAGATAGAGCAGCAGACTGGGATGCGGAGGACCCAGGTTTGAGACCCCGAGGTTGCCAGCTTGAGCGCGGGCTCATCTGGCTTGAGCAGAAAGCTCACCAGCTTGGACCCAAGGTCGCTGGCTCCAGCAAGGGGTTGCTCGGTCTGCTGAAGGCCTGTGGTCAAGGCACATATGAGAAAGCATTCAATGAACAACTAAGGTGTCGCAACGAAAAACTGATGATTGATGCTTCTCATCTCTCTCCGTTCCTGTCTGTCCCTATCTATTCCTCTCTCTGACTCTCTCTGTCCCTGCAAAAAAAAAAAAAAAAGAAAAGAAAAATTATTTATTGGCCCTGGCCAGTTGGCTCAGTGGTAGAGTGTTGGCCCGGTGTGTGGAAGTTCCGGGTTCAATCCCTGCCAGGGCACAGAGGAGAAGCGCCCAGCTGCTTCTCCACCCTTCCCCCTCTCCTTTCTCTATCTCTCTCTTCCCTTCCCGCAGCCAAGGCTCCATTGGAGCAAAGTTGGCCTGGGTGCTGAGGATGGCTCCATGGCCTCCACCTCAGGTGCTAGAATGGCTCCAGTTGCAATGAAGTAACGTCCCAGATGGGCAGAGCATTGCTCCCTGGTGGGCATACCGGGTGGATCCTGGTCAGGCATATGCCGGAGTCTGTCTCTCTGCCTCCTTGCTTCTCACTTCATAAAAATACAAAAAAAAAAAAAATTGATTTTAAAGAGAGAGAGAAAGGGGGAGAGAGACAGAGCATTGATCTGTTTCTGTATGTGCCCTGACCGGGGATCCAACTGGCAACCTCACGTGGGGATGATACTCTAACCAGCTGAGCTATCTGGCCAGGGCATGAGGGTGCCTCTTTCTTTACCCCCTTTACCCCTCCCCGTATGGGAGAGGGGGCTGAGATCCCACCAGGAAGACAGACTTTGAACGCCTCATATGCAGACTTGAATGGCAAGGGGGCCCCGGGAGGGTCATGGAGCCCCTAACTGGACCCCAACAGTTCCTCTCCTGGGGCTACACCATTCCTCAGGCTCCACACCGCACCACCTGTACCCCAGCTGAAGGCCAGACCCTGATCTACACCCACTCTAGCTGCAGGGTCTCCTAGATTCTCCTACCCATAAACGGTGCCCCTAGCCCTGCCCTCACTTGAGTTGTGTTGTAGCAGCCTCTAGGGGGCGCTGGAGCCAGACTTGTGAAGTCCGTAGAGGGTCTGCCAGTCTGAGCCACGGTTTCCCTCTCTGTAACGTGTGTCTTCACAAACTCCCAAGCCACAGAGGAGATTTTCAACTTTCTACATTTTAGGGGGAAGCAGTGATCCCATACATTTATGAGAAAGTTAAAAAGTCCAGGTGGCCCTGGCCAGACAACTCGGTTGTTTAGAGCATTGACTGGATATGCCAAGGTTGAGGGTTCGATCCCCGGGTCCTGACACATACAGGAACAGATGTTTCTGTCTCTCTCTCTCTCTCTAAGATCAATAATAAAAATTTTAAAAAAGGTCCAGGTGGATTCACAGTTTCACTATTAGATCGCTCTAAGTTTCACATCGTGACTTTGCGAAGCTGGACTTCCTGTGGAAGCACCGTGACAAGTTATCGAGACACTGAGAGAGTGCCAGGAACCAGGAAAGTTGGGGCACTCAGAGTCAACTCTTGATAAACTTCAGCAATTGGCATTCTGGACCTACAGGGAGTCCCTCACTGGTCCCGGTGCCCCCCCCCCCCCCGACAACTGGCTGTGTCCTTTCTGGGCGCAATTCTACAAAAGGTGATTAAACCTTCCGTAGATTAAACCTCTGCGAAAGGTGATTAAACCTTTCGATGCCTGCAGATGAAGCCTCCTTACCTCTAGTCTGCTGCAAACCCACATAAGCCAGGATTCCGGGGTCCTGTGGTCACAGGGGCAGTGAGAGCTAAAGCTAGAGTGAGAGCCGCCGGCCACCTCCCCAGCCTCCCCTCCACGTGGCCTGGACCCTCAGGCTGAAAGCTGTCTGCCTCATATGCAGACTTCAATGACAGGTAGGCCTAGAAAGGGTCATACAGTGTGACCTGTAGCCTGGGTGAAGCGCCAGTGCTCTGTCCCTCCGGGTCCCCACCTGCATCTAGACTGGAAGGAAAAGTCCTTCAATAGCAGATGTGGGGGGAGGGAGGGGAGGTTGGGATAGGGAGGAGGGGAGGGGCACAGGGAAAACCAGATAGAAGGTGACAAAGGACAATTTGACTTTGGGTGACGGGTATGCAACACAATTGAATGATAAGATAACCTGGAGATGTTTTCATTGTACATATGTACCCTGATTTATTGGTGTCACCCCATTAAAATTAATAATAAAAAAAAATAGCAAAAAAAAAAAAAAAAAATAGCAGATGTGGCAACATCCTCCTGGCAGGATTCCAGCTAAGCCCCAGCCAGGGTTGGGCAAGCCTCTGAATGTAGGGTAAGGGGACATCTGACAGAGTGTGGACCCCTGGGCATGTGGGACAGGGATGGGGATGGGTCTGCAATTCATCACAATTCCAGGCCATTTCTAATGCCTATCGTGATACTGGACAAAGACTGGTGTGGAGCAGACACGAAGGCAACTCAGGCACATGGCACAAGAAATCAGGCCAGAGCATGGCTTCTGAGTGTGCTTTCTTGTACCAGGGAGGGTTCTACACCAGAAGATTCCACATGCCCCTCGCTGCTCCGGGCACGAGGACAGGACCCAGACCCTCGCACATAACAATCAACAGACTCGCATTCCCAGGCCAGGAGGCTGGCTCTCTGGGGGCAGGTGCTCCGAGCTATCGGATGTGAATGCCTGGCCCCTTGGCAGCTTGCAGTCTGATCATAAGGTATGACATTGATGTTGGTGTCATCTCCCCTGTCTCTGACACCTCTG
Organism: Rhynchonycteris naso; assembly: GCA_037038555.1. Taxonomy (NCBI): domain Eukaryota; kingdom Metazoa; phylum Chordata; class Mammalia; order Chiroptera; family Emballonuridae; genus Rhynchonycteris; species Rhynchonycteris naso. Next base: position 367,885,832 of record CM072995.1, on the reverse strand, counting down.
GGTAAGGTGACCAGGTGAAGGTTCTGGACTGCTGAGTAGACGATCAGACTCCATGTCATGGCCTCTGTCTCTGTGATTCTGTCTGTCTGCCCAGGGAGATTTTAAAATTATATAATTCTGAGACTCTACCAGGCTAAGATCTTAACTGTCTTTCACTTCTCAAGCAGGTTCAATAACCTCAAAATTCTCCTTCTAGAAACACTTAGAGATGCTGGATAGGAAACAAATTTAAAAATATATAGGTGAGCTCTCACGAAAGTAAGTTCTCCAAGGTTGGAACAGAAGTGGGAACTAGAACCCAGGTTAGTGAAAAGAGGGGCTCCCAGTCCAGGTGGGGGTGGGGTGGGGGCGGGGCTGGGCGGGGCATGAGCTGGGCTGAGACTAATGGCTGAAGTTCTAATGGTCACAGGACACAGGCAGAGGGCTGGGACCTCGCAAGACGGGGCTGCTCTTAAAGCCATGAAGAAAGCTGGGAGTATAGAAAAGCAACACTTTAGAGAACAGGAGAAGAAACTGTCCTCAGGCACAGAAACATGTAAGGAAATCGGGCTCTGCGTGGGGAAAAAGTTTCCCCTGAGAGTTTTGTGATTTCAGGCCTGCTTTTTTAAGTATAGAGTTCCTGCAAAGGCAATATTCCATCTGGGTGGTCTACAAACCTCAAAGTTGAGAAATTAACATTAAAGTGTACTCGTGGTTTAGCAGTGTCTCTGGGACTCCGGACAAAAACACACACAAGAATCTTTCTAGATGGATTCCTGAAGCCTGGACACTCGAGATTCCTCGGGTCAAGAGCCCCTTTGAAGCTGAGCTCACAATCCACAATTACAGAACGCACGGGGAAAGAAACAACTAAGAATGGAAGATGCCAGCTTCCACAGGACAGATTAAGACACCCCTCCGTACACCTACCTTCTCCAGCTTTGAGCAAAGAGGCTGCTGAGTGGGTGTACAAGGGGGAAGCTTCTCACCTGGCTCCCAGGGAGCCCCGACCCCGGACCCCTGACCCCTGACATGCTAGGGCGGGGCGTGAGGAGGAAGCTCCTCAAAGCTGCTTGGAACTTTATTTTTGTCTCCTCCCCTTGGTCGTAGAGTAGACCGGGTGGTTTTCTTCTCACAAGTAGAACGTGGCCGTGGTAGGCAGAAGCCGAAGGCGGCCTCCAAGGCTCTCCTGCCCTCCAGGTGAGCAGGGTCAGGATCACAGGAGTTGGCGAAAGTGCACCCTGTGATCAGGACCCAATCAGGTCATCGAAAGGGGGATTGTGGCCTGACCAGGTGGTAGCGAAGTGGACAGAGCACTGGGCTGGGACCTGGAGGACTCAGGTTCGAAACCCCGAGGTCGCCGGCTTGAGCACAGGCTCATCTGGTTTGAGCAAGGGGTCACTTGGTCTGTTGTAGCCCTCCAGTCAAGGCACATATGAGAAAGCAATCAATGAACAACTAAGATCCTGCAACGAAGAACTGATGCTTCTCTTCTCTCTCCCTTCCTGTCTGTTCCTGTCTATCTCTCTCTTTCTCTCTGTCACCAAAGGAAAAAAAAAGAAAAGAAAGGGAGATTGTGGGTAGGCCTGAACTCATTAGGTGAGTCCTTTAAAAGAAGGCCACACGTCTCCTGCTGGTCTGGAGGAAAGCAAGCTAGAGACTGACTGAGAGGGCCCCCCGCCGAGGGCCAGCGAGGAAACGGGGACCTGAATGCTCCAATCACAAGGAACCAGAGTCTGCCCGCAAGCTGAGTGAGGGGGGTGGGTCCCGGTCCAGATGAGCACAGCAGCAGCCCCGTGACACCCCCACGGCAGCCTGTGGGACGTGCCCGGAGGACCCAGCTACACCATGCTGACTCCTGACCCACATCAGCTGCCGCATAATAAATGAGTGTTATTTTAAGCTTCCAACATGTGTGCTAATTTGTTACACAACAATGAAACATTAATACAACAAAAGCGGCAGGCTACCGTGTCTGAGGGCAGGCTATGAAAACTGATCTGTCTTGCTGGCTCTGGCTCTTCTCACCCTCTTACCCGCAGCTGTTGCATCTGAAGCTGCTGCGGAGAGGTCCACGCAGCAGGGAACCGAGCGCCACCTCGGGGCACAGCCAGGGAGGACCCTCAAACCCAACAGCCCAAGAGAAAGTGAATCCTGCCAGCAACCGCGCCGTGCACTTCCCCCCACAGCCAATGTTTGATCACAGCCTTTGATGACTGAGGCACAGGGGCGGACACCCCAGGACAGGGCATAACATCGATTAAAAGTCTTATGAATCACATAGTAAACAATAAAAGGGTTCCCTGAGGAGAAGGGCTCCGGTTGGGTCTGGAATGGACGAGTGCTTAGGAAGGGGGGATTGCATCTTTATCGTGGTTGGGAGTACCGCTGAGGTGGGCTGCTGCGTGGACAGGCTGGAGCTTGCTGCCGGCCGCAGGGGACCAACACGTGCTGCCACATGGATGAATCTGGACCACGTTATACCAAGTGATAGAGGCCAGCCACAAAAGGCCATGTAGTGTATGATCCCATCTCTGTGAAATATCCCCAAACAGGCAAATCCATGGAGATAGAAAGGTGGGTGATTGGGGGGAGGGGAGAATGAGGAGTGACTGCTAAGGGGGGGGGGGTGATTTTGTTTTCTGAGCTCATCAAGGTGATTTATCAGTATTTTCTCATATCTCATCATTTTTCAGAACTTCAATTTTGAATTCTCTATCATTTAACTCCAAGGTTTCCATGTAATTGAGACTGCTTTCTGGAGTTTTTATTTTGTTTCTGAACTGTGTCTCTTTCTTGGGTAGCCACGGTATTCATTTTTTTATGCCTTCAGGGCATTTGAGAATTGTATTGTTAAGAAAGCAAGCAGAAAACGACAGCAAAAATTAAAATAAAATATAAATTTAAAAATTTAAAAATAAAAGGGAAAAACTACAAAAAACAGTAATCAAAAACAAAACAACAGCCTGACCAGGTGGTGGTGTGGTGGATAGAGCATCAGACTGGGACGCAGAGGACCCAGGTTCAAAACCCCAAGGTTGCTGGCTTGAGTGTGGAATCATGGACATGACCCCACGGTTGCTGGCTTGAGCCCAAGGTCACTAGCTTGAGCCCAACGTTGCTGGCTTGAACAAGGGGTCACTCACTCTGCTGAAGCTCCCCGGTCAAGGCACATATGATAAAGCAATCACTGAACAACAGAAAAGACTAAGGTGCCACAACAAAGAATTGATGCTTCTCATCTCTCTCCCTTCCTGTCTGTTTGTCCCTATCTGTCCCTCCCTCTGACTCTCTCTCTGTCTCTGTCACACACACACATGCGCACACACACGCCTAAAGAAAAACAAGAAATTAGAAGAAAAGAAAACTCCTCCCCAAACATCCAAGCAAAGAGTAGGTGGTGCTGGATTACAAATCCTAGCCCTGAGAGTCCCGGGCTGGCCTCCACTGAGCAGCTGCAGCGGGTGATGATGATGGAGGCAGCGATGCAGTCGCGATGATGGGAGGGGTATGCTGTGAGCTTTACGGCTTTAGCAATGGTGGTCTCAGGCCTGCAGGCGCTCCTCCCCGTGTCCTGAGGATCCAGGGCACTAGACCCGGAGCACTGGAGCACCCCTGTTCTCCAGGGGAAAGAGAGGTCCCGTAGAAACGAGCTGTGAGGTATGTCTCTGCCACGCTGCGTACCCGTAAGGAAAGGGAGGCGGGAACTTTGAGGCTGGGAGGGGGGCGCACTTTGTATTTTTGCGTCTCTGTCTCAGTGCAGGCTGCCAGCAGGCCGGCCGGGACACTGGCCGTGACCCCACACTCTGCCGCTTTGGTTCAGTATCTCTCCAAAGTCTCCCCAGTTATCTCTGTACCTCCCAACAGAAGAAGACCCAGTCACTCCGGGTCTCTCCCCTCTCCGGAGCCGAGCAGAGTGCGTCTGATCTTCCGCCCCCCTTCTCAACCCCTCCCACCTTTAGTCCGTTTGGTGGGCAGATCTTTCAGGCACGCCCCCTGCGAGCCCAGCCGGGGTTCCTCCGCTGGGTTATCGCTGTTCAATTTGTTGAAATTTCAAGGGGAGAGATCAAGGGTATCTCTCACAGCCACCATGAACTGTTTTTCTATTTAAATATTATTTTGGATGTTTAGAGTCCCTTGCAATTAGAGATGAAGGGTCAGCTTTCCCATTTCTTTACAACATTGGCGTTGCATCCTAGATGGCTTTCGGGAGTATCGCCACATTAAGAGTTACAAAATTTTGCCAGCTCTTGGGTCCTTGTTTCCAAGAAAAGAAGAAACAACAATCATCCCAAATGGGGCTGTAGCCACATGCAGCCCGTTCGCTGCACCAGCTGTGCCTGACGCGTGCCCATTTCTGAAGCTTGTGTCTTCTGGGCCCCTGGGTCTCCCAAGCCGTGTGCGAAACCACATTGCTGCGTGAGTTGTGCTGTTTGTTTCACTGCAAGGTAATCGGGAATCGTTCTCCCGAAGCCAGGGTAGACCAACACCCCCACCCCGTTCTAGACTTGTGAGTGTTGTCCCGCACCCTCCTCCAAAGCTAAATCCCGGAGGGCTGAAGAAAAACTGTCCTCTGGAAAAAAATAAAATGGAATTCTGTTTAAAAACACCCCTGCCTGACCTGTGATGGCGCAGTGGATAAGGCATTGACCTGGAATGCTGAGGTTGCTGGTTCAAAACCCTGGGCTTACCTGGTCAAGGCACATATGTGAGTTGATGCTTCCTGCTCCTCCCCCTCTCCTCTCTCTCTTTCTCTCTACTCTCTAAAAATGAATAAATAAAATCTAAAAACAACAACAACAAAAAACACTCCTTAAGCCTTCCAATCCCTGAACAATGGGACACCATTTCATTTCTTCATGTCTTCTTCCATTTTTTTTGCAGGTCAGGGTACACATCTGTCTCTACCTTGGTTAAATTTGTTCCTGGGTATTTTATTCTTTTGGATGTTGTTGCGAATGAAATTGCCTCCTTAATTTTCTTTTCAGATTATTTGTTGATTGTAAACAGAAACACAACTGGTTTTTTTTTTTCAGATTTCAAGATACTTTATTAAATTTTTATTTAAATTTTTAAGTGAGAGGATAAAGATAGAAAGGCAGACTCCTGCATACACCCTGACTGGGATCCAGCCAGCAACCCCGCCTGGGACTGACACTCGGACCAACTGAGCTATCCTTAGCCCCCAGGGCCGATGCTTGAACCAGTTGAGCCACTGGCTGCAAGATGGAAAAAGAGAGAGAAAAGGGGAAGAGGATGGGGGAGAGAAGCAGATGGTCACTTCTCCTGTGTGCCTTGACCGGGGATCGAACCTGGGACATCTGCATGCCAGGCTAACACTCTATCCACTGAGCAAACCAGCCAGGGCCTCAAGATATTTTATTTATTTATTTATTTATTATAGGGACAGAGAGTCAGAGAGAGGGATAGATAGGGAGAGAGATGAGAAGCATCAATCATCAGTTTTTCGTTGTGACGCCTTAGTTGTTTATTGATTGCTTTCTCACATGTGCCTTGCCCGCGGGCCTTCAGCAGACCGAGTGACCCCTTGCTGGAGCCAGCGACCTTGGGTCCAAGTTGGCAAGCTTTTGCTCAAGCCAGATGGGCCCACGCTCAAGTTGGCGACCTCGGGGTCTCGAACCTGGGTCCTCTGCATCCCAGTCCGACGCTCTGTCCATTGCACCTGGTCAGGCAAGATACTTTATTTTTAAAACACATCACAACACTAAGCTTTCATTCTGCCAATGTACAAGCTAAAAATGCTTGCTCAGCAGCTGAGGGGCACTCTTTAGCTGCATGTTTGGAAAGTGAATAAAAATCCATATGAAAGTAATATTCAGATAGTTTTCACAGGAATACAGATAAGTGTGACCCCTCACCTTCTTGTCTTCCATCTGTGCCCATCCTACTTCTAAGGACATTTCAAAACTAGCAGTAATTAGGTGAAATGATCCCCTCCAGATCTCTCTCTTTTTTTAAAATTAATTAATTAATTTTTTTGGTGACAGAGACAGAGAGGGACAGATAGGGACAAACAGACAGGATGGGAGAGAGATGAGAAGAATCAATTCTTTGTTGTGGCACCTTAGTTGTTCATTGACTGATTTCTCATATGTGCCTTGACCTGGGGGCTCCAGCAGACCGAGTGACCCCTTGCTCAAGCCAGCGACCTTGGGCTCAAGCTGGTGAGCCTTGCTCAAACCAGATGAGCTCGTGCTCAAGCTGGCGACCTCGGAGTTTCAAGCCTGGGTCCTCCGCATCCCAGTCCAATGCTCTGTCCACTGCGCCACCGCCCGGTCAGGCCTCCCCCCAGATCTCTTAAGTCTAGCTACCCTCACAGTAACAGCTACAAGGACAATTACCCAGTAATATGAGCAGAAGTACAGGCCGCTGGGGGGCGCTTCACCCCACTCTCCCAGGCACAAGATGCAGGCAGAGTGCCGACATTTTTGCTCCTCCACTGGAGGTGGAAAGTCTTAGCTCTCTCTGGATGTGCTTGCTTTGGTAGCCATGGCGACCCTGACATCACATAGTGTAGAGTTGCCCTCTGGACGCTATAGAAATTAGAAGTAGCAGCAACAACGTAAGCACCCACATGCATGGGGGCAAGCCACAGCGCTCAACAATGGGATCAGGGCCGTCACACGCTGGTCCCTCTATGCCGGGTGAATAACACTTCTCATCTGCTTTCGGGCCTCTTCTGTCGAAGGGGTCTCATTATCGTAAAACATGCAGTTAAATAACCATGTATTCCATCCTTCATGTCATACATAAAATTCTATTCGCTCGGCCCATCCTCACCATCAGAGCCTGTTTGGTGTTTTTGGTTTCGTTTTGTTTTTTTTGAAGGTTTTTTGGGAAACAGTATTAATGGCAGACAAAGAAGTGGATGCAACATACCTGCCTGGTTCAGCCAAGAGCCTCACTCCTGAGTGTGACAGGAAGAACTTTGATTTCACCTACCCCCGCTTTTCAGATGCAACTTCTGCATCCTCGGTGCCACGAGAGCCAGCATCACCACGATGTCAAGCAGATTCATGTTGAAACCGACCCTGGCGCCCACGTCGACGACAGGGCGGGCATCTGCCGAGGCCTTGGGGTCGGCACAGCCACCTCCCGTGCGGAAGCCGCCGCCGCTGACCTCCGCATGGAGCTCCTTTCGCCTGTCCCGAAAGCAGCCCGCTGGTTTTGAAGGCTGGCACCAAATTTCACACCGAGGCCGCAGGCGGCGTCGGAATCACCCGTGGCAACGGACAAAGCAGGCTTTGTCTATGGAGGCGCCCTGGCAACTTTCAGCAGCTCGACTCTCCTACCTCAAGTCGTCATCCGGGCTCTGTTCTTAGCAGCCTGTTTCATCCGAGACGCTTTTTTTTTTTTGCAAGGACTTGTGCCGCAAATCCTCTCCCGGGGGCACCCACTGTGTCCCTCTTTCTTGCTGGCCCCCTGGCCAAATCCTGCCCGAGGGCAGCGGGGGTGCTTCGGCTCTGCTAGCCTCGCGCTTGATTACAGAAAGGGGCTGCCCTGAGGACAAGTTCGGAACCATTTCAGATGTTTCTTCAGAATGTCTCCCAGGCCCGCCTCCCAGAGGCATGCTTATCATCATTAGAAGATCCTTCACTCATCTGTTGTGGTTTTTTTTTATTTTTGTCCATAATGTGGTTGGCAGTGAGACCTGCCTTGAGGAAATGGCAGTCAAATTCTTCATTACCAGAGCTGTTCCTGGCTTCCGGATGTCCCCAAGCAAAACTAAGAGCAATGATTGTCAGCTTTTCCACAGGGGGCCGTTCTAGGGGAATTCTAAGTCCTGCGGAAGATGGGCGTTTCCCCTGTTTTAGTGGAAATGTTTTGATAAACACGGAGTTTGCCATCCCGCAGAGCGCCAGGCTGGGGCACAGACCTGCCCACGCCCAACCGGAGGTGGCCCAGAGCGCTGGCAGAGGGGACTAATCCCGGTGGATTTTTTTGGTTGGTTTTTGTATCCTGTAACTTTGCTGAACTTGTTTATTAGCTCTTGTCATCTGTGTTGTCGAGAGTGTGCATGTGTGTTTGTATGTGTGGGAGAGAGAAAGACAGAAAGAGAGAGGACATGTGTGTGCACAGGTGTGTGTTTATTTGATTTTTTTAAATTAAAGAATCATATCGCCTGCAAATAAAAAATTTGTACAATTTCTTCCTTTCCAATTTTGATGCTTTTTCATTTCTTTTTTCTTGACTAATTACTCTGGCTGATTTCCAGCGGAATGTTGACTAGCAGTGGTGGAAACAGGCACCCTTCTTGTGTTCTTTTGTTCTTCTTTTTCTTTTTTTCTTTTTTTTTGAGAGAGGCAGGGACAGAGAGGGACAGAGAGCCAGGAACATCGAGCTGCTCCTGTATGTGCCCTGACTGGGGATCAAACCAGTAACCTATGTGCTACCAGACAATGCTCCAACTGAGCTGTCTGGCCAGGGTTTAATTTATTTTATTTTATTCATTTTAGAGAGGAGACACAGAGTGAGAGAGAGAGAGAGAGAGAGAGAGAGAGAAAGGGGGAAGGAGCTGGAAGCATCAACTCCCATTATGTGCCTTGACCAGATCAGTACAGGGTTTTGAACTGGCGACCTCAGTGTTCCCAGGTCGATGCTTTATCCACTGCGCCACCACAGGTCAGGCCAGGGTTTAATTTTTTATTGGTTGATTTTTAGAGAGACAGAGAGAGAAAGGAGAGAGAGGGGAAGGGGGAGCATTCATTCCTTGTTTCAGTCAGTTGTGCACTCACTGGCTGCTCCCCGTGTGTGCCCGGACTGGGGATCCAACATGCAACCTTGCCTTTTCCGGACAGTGCTCTAACCGACTGAGCTAACCGGCCAGGGCCCTCCTCTTGTTCTTGATCTTGGGGGAGAGCTTTCAGTTGGCACTGAGAACTAAGTTAGCAGCGGATTTGTTATTAATGCCCTTTGTCACGTTAAAGTGTTCCGTCCAGTTCCCATTTTGCAGTGGTATTTTTTTCTTTCTTTTTTTTTTAATGAATGGGTGTTGAATTTGTTTGTATTTATAGACATGATCACGTTTCCCCCCCTTCATTTAGTTAATGCGTTGTATTACTTTTATTTTATTTTGTGAGAGAGGCAGGGAGAGACAGACAGGAACATGGAGCTGCTCCTGTCTGTGCCCGACTGGGGAATCCTCTGAGCTCTGAAACGGAGCTCCAGCCAACTGAGTTATCCGGCCAGGGCTTAATTTTTAAACTTTTTTTTTTTTTTTTAGATGCAGAGAGAAAGGGAGAGAGAGAGAAGGGGGAAGGGAAACATTCATTTGTGGTTCCACCCAGTTGGGCATTCCTTGCTTGATTCCCGTGTGTGCCCTGACGAGGGATTGACTCCGATTGAGCTAAGGAGCCAGGGCAGATTGTTTTATTTTTTTAATGTTGACTCACACTTGCCTTGTTGAGATAAATTCCCACTAAATCATGGGTGTATAATCCTTTCAATGTTCCATGGATCATAATTCTTTATAACCTAATCTTTGACATGACAGCCCATTACTTTTGCAGTATTCTATTCTTTACAAGCAGCTCACCGGGTCCAGCCTGTATCCACGGGGAGAGGGTAGGAATACAGGGCAGAAATACCAGAGGCAGAGCTCCTTGGGAACTAACTGTCTGTCACAGTCACCTTGGGAGTCATTCTGTTATTCTCTGCTCCTGTGCACTAACCAGTGACAGGCACAACAACAAGGGAAGCTGTTGGGTTCATAGGCAGAGTTTTATCAAATTCAAAGAGTAGATAATCCCAATCTTACATGTATTTTCCAGAGAACGGAAGAGGGGGATGCTCTCCAATTTACTCGATAAAGCTAGTCCATCTTTGAGAACAAAGACAGAAAATAAAAGACAGGAAATATAGGCTGTTTTCATTCATGAATAGAGATGTAAAAGTGCTTAATATTTTACTAGCAAACTAATCTTGCAATATATAAAGCCAAATGTCTTCTAATGCCACTCAACATATTAGTAGAGCAAAAAGCAAAGAGAAATCAGTTGATGAAATTCAGTATCATGATTTAAAATAAACACCAAAACAAGATTTCTCATGAAGCTAGGAATAGAAGGGAGTTTTTTCTTTTCACCTGATAAAGAAATCTTCTGAAAACTTAAAGCAAACATACTTAAAGTTGAATTGTTAGATGCGGTCCCGTTAAAAACCAGGACTATACCATCATTCCACCGTCATGTACTTCTATTCAACATTGTCCTGGAGGTTAAAGTACACAGAGAAAAACAAACAAACAAAGAAACAAAACAATAAAGTGTTAGACTTGAAAAGGACAAAACAACACTGTCGATTTCCACAGATTTTTATTTTCATTTACACAAAAAACCCATTATTATAAGAACTAGTAATAAAAATAAGATTAATACAAAGAAGCAAGTTGCATTTTCATACTCCACTTACACACTTCTGGAAAGTGTAATTTTTAGAATAGCAATAAAAAATAAGCTACTTAGGTAAACATCTAACTAATGATGTGCTGATAGAAAAAAAATTACAGCGTTGTGTCAGTGGAAAGATATGTCATACTCATGGAGGGAGAATTCTAAATATGTCAGATTCAGCCCTGGCTGGGTAGCTCAGTTGGTTAGAGCATCACCCCATGTGCCTAGGGGGCAGATTCAATCCTCCATCAGAACATATACAAAAAAAATCAACCAATAAATGCATAAATAAGTTTCTCTATCTCTCTCTCCCTGTTCCTCTCTCTCTCTCTAAAAGTTAAACAATAAATTTAAAAAAAATAAAGATGTCAGTTTCACCAAGAATGACCTATGATTAAAATACTTCCAATCAAGACTCCAATAAAAATTTTTATGGAACTTCATGAGCTGATTCTAATATGTTTACAAAAAACAAATAGGTCAAGAATAAGTCAAGACTGACCAAGCAGTGGCACAGTCTATAGAGCGTTGGACTGGGACACAGAGGACCCAGGTTCAAATCCCAAGGTTGCTTGCTGGCTTGAGCACAGACTCACCAGTTTGAGTGTGGGGTTGCTGGCTTGAGCATGGGATCATAGACACGACCTCATGGTTGCTGGCTTGAGCCCAAAGGTTGCTGGCTTGAGCAAGGGGTCACTCACTTTGCTGTAGCCCTCTGGTCAAGGCACATGTGAGAAAGCAGTCAATGAACAACTATGGTGTCGCAACGGCAATGAAAACTAATGACTGATGCTTCTCATCTCTCTCCCTTCCTGTCTGTCCCTATCTGTCCCTCTCTCTGTCTCTGTCACAACAACAACAAAAATTAAAAAGAATAAGTCAAGATAATTAGGAAGAAAAGCAAGGTTGGGAGATTTTCCCTAGTAGATCTTAAGACTTTTCATTAAACTATAGTATTTAAGACAGTCTAGTATTTGTAGAGAAATTAAAGATCAGTGAAGCAGAGTAGAGAACCCAGAAATAGACTTATTACAAATGATTTCTCATCCAGCCAGTTGCTAGTACAATTGGGTATTTTTATGAAAAAAATTAAATTAAATCTCTACCTCACACCATTCAGAAAAATAAATAAATTACAGCAGAATTCAATGTGGAAAAACCAGCTTTTGGAATACTGAAAAAATAAAAAGTTTTAAATTTCTTTTTATTTTATTCATTTTAGAGAGGAGACACAGAGTGAGAGAAAGAAAGAGAGAAAGAGAGAAAGGGGGGAGGAGCTGGAAGCATCCACTCCCATATGTGCCTTGACCGAACCAATGCAGGGTTTTGAACTGGCGACCTCAGTGTTCCCAGGTCGACGCTTTATCCACTGCGCCACCACAGGTCAGGCATAAAAAGTTTTATAACTTTAGGAAAGATAAAGATTTATTTATTTATTTATTTATTTTTGTATTTTTCTGAAGTGAGAAGCAGGGAGGCAGAAACTCTCGCATGAACCCGATTGGAATTCACCTGGCATGCCCACTAGGGGGCGATGCTCTGCCCATCTGGGGCATTGCTCTGTTGCAACCAGAGCCATTCTAGCACCTGAGGCGGAGGCCATGGAGCCATCCTCAGTGCCTGGGCCAACTTTGCTCCAATGGAGCCTTGGCTGCGGGAGGGGAAGAGACAGATAGAGAGAGAAAGGAGAGGGGGAAGGGTGGAGAAGCAGATGGGCCCTTCTTCTGTGTGCTCAGGCCAGGGATCAAACCCAGGACATCCACATGCTGGGCTGATGCTCTACTGCTGAGCCAACCGGCCAGGACTGAGGAAGATTTCTTATCCATGATACAAAAAGCACAAATCTTAAAGAAAAAAATAACTTGGGCTACACTGTCCATGTCCTTCAGCCAAAGACCACTGAGAACATGCTTATTTTTGAACAAGTTGGATTTATCGCTGGTGAGACCATGGGAAACTGTGAGGAATCTCAGTGAGAGGAACTTAGAAGATTTGTGTTTGTGTCAAGTGGTTCGGGGAAAGGGCTAAGAAAACCGGGCTTTGCTCTGGCTTGGGTGCTGTTAGAACCAGGGCATTTCTATGCTCTTAATAATCTTATCTATAGAGGTGCAGCCTCGGTCACTCAGATTAGCCAGGACAGAGGAGAATTAGGTTGTTTTTGTGTTCTGGACAATGGTTCATGCTTGTCTGTGTTTAGTGATGTGTTTGGAATGGTCTTAACATTTTTGTCTTAATCCATCATGGTCACAGGATGGCTTTACCTGGTGTTGCTGTCCTGTGACATTGTTCACGTTTGGCCAGAGAACAAGTCTTAGCTGACAGTGCCAACCCGGCACCTGGATGCCGGGCTTGCTTTTCTCTTCCTCAACGTTACGTTACAAAATGATGCACAAAGGCTACCACACACAAAGTGTGAAGATCAGCTGCCAACTCAGAGAAGATGTTATCAAGAGATATACTTGATGCCTGACTAGGCGGTGGCGCAGTGGATTGAGCGTCAGACTGGGAATGTGGAAGACCCAGGTTCGAGACCCCGTTGCCAGCTTGAGCGCGGACTCACCTGATTTGAGCAAGGCTCACCAGCTTGAGCCCAAGGTCGCTGGCTCAAGCAAGGGGTCACTTGCTCTGCTGTAGCCATCCGGTCAAGGCACATATGAGAAATCAATCAATGAACAACTAAGGAACCACAACAAAGAATTGATGTTTCTCATCTCTCTCCCTTCCTGTCTGTCTGCCCCTATCTGTCCCTCTCTCTCACTCTCCCTGTCTCTGCCAAAAAAATGAAAAGAGAGAGAGAGAGAGATACTTGGCTTTCAGCGAGGAGCTTAGAAGTTGTCAGTCGCTCTTAACAACAAGTTTAAAAAAAGCTGACCAGCCTGACCTGTGGTGGTGCAGTGGATAAAGTGTCGACCTGGGAACACTGAGGTCGCCAGTTCAAAACCCTGCACTGGTCTGGTCAAGGCATATATGGGAGTTGATGCTTCCAGCTCCTCCCCCCTTTCTCTCTTTCTTTCTCTCTCTCTCTCACTCTGTGTCTCCTCTCTCAAATGAATAAAATTAAAAAAAAAAAAAATTAAAAAAAAAAAAGCCGACCAAACTGGAAAACAGCTCTTCTTGGATCTCTCTGACAGAGAAGTGAGGTCACAGGGCAAAATGCTGCCCCTCCCTAAATTGGAGGGACAGGCCAGAGGACGCAGAGGAGCCCAGTTTCTGGACCAGAAGCACACCCTCCTAACAGACGTCTCTGCAGAAGCCAGTGCCTGGCAGGAAAGCCAGGGCTGTGGCTGAGGGCTTGCTGGAGGCTCAGTGTGGACAACCCTGAGAGCGAAAAACTCCAGGGGGACCCTGTATCGGGAGTGGGGTTAGCTCCACACTCCTGTGGGTTTGACCTCTAGAGGCTCCGCCAGGTTCTTGAAATGGACATAGGAGAAAAACCTCCTGGTGCTTCTGACGAAGAGAGGGAAAGTGGAGACGTTAGAAAGACGTCAGAATATTCGCTTCTTTTTCAAATTAAATGTATGGGGGATGACACTGGCTTGCAAAACCATACAGGTTTCAAGTGCACACGGCTTAACAAAACATCGTCTGCACACTGCCTTGTGTGCCCGACATCCCAAGCACAGTCTCTTTCTGTCCTCATTTCCCCCACCCTTTTGCCCGTCTTGCCGACCCTCACCACACGTGCCAGACAGGAATGCAGAGTATTGTTTTTTTAGCAAGCAGGCCCTCAGGGGAAACTCACAGAGACTACCCCACCTGGAGAGGGGAGCTACTCAGCTCCTGTCCCCTCTAGCCTTCCACGTGGGGTAAGGGACAGGCTGAACTCCATCCAGGCTGGCTAGCCATCCTGCCCCCCTCACAGGGAAGGCAGAGAAGCCAGGGCACAGGCTCACCAGGAGTGGAGACCTGGCCACAGGCGCCTCTCGGGTTCTAAAGCCTGTTTCTCGAGGTGCCCTGCACCCAGGACACCGTGTCTGCTCTGCTTCCCAAAAAGGAACTACAAGGAAGACCAACAGGCACAAAACACAGTTCGGGGCGACCGAACGAGCACCGGCAGCAGAATTAGATGGGGAGAGTGTAAGCAGAGAGACAGCAGTCTTGACAAAGAGTCAGAGAGAAATGCTAGGCAACAGCCCAGAAACAAACACAGCTGCTGTGGCGACGACGGGAAGACGAAGGGGGCCCTTGGCAGACAGGACACAGGACACGCCGAGGAAGGGATCCCGGGGCTTGAGGCGTCAGCAGCAGAAACTCCCGAAAACGAAGAGCGAAGACAAGGAGACGGAAGGAAACAGACCAGGACCCCGAAACCCGGGGGACGGCCGCCACACATGCGGCAGGTGCCTCGTGGCACTACCATAAGGGGGAAGAGATAAAGGAAGGGGCAGAAGCAAAAGCTGAAGCGATAACGACTGAGAATGTTGGAGGACGGACCCCGCCAGACTTCCGGGTTTACAATGTATAGAGCTGCCGTCAATAAGACAGCTGGTTTTGCTGAAGGAATAAGCAACCTCATTAAAAAATGACCTCAAAAGACCTCTCGCCAAAGAAGATAAAGAGACGGCAAGTAAGCACATGAAAAGATGCCTCCCGTCAGCATCGGAGACATGCAAATGAGAACAACAGGGAGATACCACTATGGGGCTATTAGAATGGCCGACGCGCAGGCGCGGACATCACGGAGTCCGGAATCCCGAATCCCGAATCCCGAATCCCGAATCCCGGTGGAACGGTGCTCCCAGGGGAACCCGCCCGCCCGCCCGGGATGTGGGGAGGTGAGATGTCGCAGGCACTTTGGAAGACAGTTTGGTGGTCCCTTCCAAAACTACACACACTTACACCATGTGATCTAGTGACTGCGCTTCTTGATATTTACCCAAAGAAATTGGAAACCTGCGTCCACACAAAAACCTGCTCATGGGTGTTCAGAGCAGCTTTATCCATACTGCCAAAACTTGGGAGCAACCAAGGTGCCCTTCCGCAGGTGATGGATGAATACACTCTAATGCACGCAGACCGCAGAATTTTATTCAATGCTAAAAGGAAATGAGCTAAGGAGCCATGATAAGACATGGAGAGGACTTTAAATGCATGTTACTAAGTGGAGGAAACGAATGAGAAAAGACTAAATTCTGTATGATTCCAACTATATGGGATTCTGGAAAAGGCAAAACTATGGAAAGAGTAAAATAAAAAAATTACTGTTTTCCAGAGATTCTGGGGTGGGAGGTATGAATAATCATAACACGGGATTTTTAGGGCAGTGAAACTATTCTGTAGGGTCCTATAATGGTGGGTATATACATTATACATTTTTTTTCTTATGAGAGAGACAGACAGACAGACAGGAAGGGAGCATCAACTCATAGTTGTGGCACCTTAGTTGTTCATTGATTGCTTTCTGATATGTGCCTTGACCGGGGAGCTCCAGCTGAGCCAGCGACCTTGGGCTTCAAACCAGCGACCTTGGGCTCAAGCCAGCAACCATGGGGTTATGTCTATGATCCTACGCTCAAGCCAGTGACCTCAAGCTCACGCCAGTGACCTTGGGCTCGAGTCAGAGACCATGGAGACATGTCTATGATCTCACACTCAAGACAGCAGCCTCGGGGTTTCGCACCTGAGTCCTCTGCGTCCCAGTTGGACCCTCTGTCCACTGTACCACCGCCTTCTTCTGTCTCAGATATCTCTCTCCTTCTCTTAGAAGGACACTTGTCATTGTCTTTAGGGCCCGCCCAGACAATCCTGGATACTCTCATCACAAGATCCTTAACTTAATTATAGCTATGATTTAATATTTTATTTTTCAAATGAGGTCACATGCACAGATCCTAGGGTAGGAACCTGGACATACCTTTTGCAGGGGTGTGGCATGGCACTACACTCATTGGCAGAAAGTAAAGACTCTGACAATAGCAAGTGTTGGAGAAGGTATGCAGCCGGGCAGCTTTTGTAGTGTTAGGTGCCATTGTAATTAGCCAGTCTC
This sequence comes from Rhynchonycteris naso, assembly GCA_037038555.1. NCBI lineage: Eukaryota > Metazoa > Chordata > Mammalia > Chiroptera > Emballonuridae > Rhynchonycteris > Rhynchonycteris naso. Next base: position 367,869,455 of record CM072995.1, on the reverse strand, counting down.
TTTGGAAGCAAGATCCAGGCCACATACCACTATACCTGGGACAGTTAAATATGCACGCAACACATCACCTCCCTATTTTGCTCCCCCCAACATTCCCAAGGGAAACATGAAGAGACCTGCACCCAGTGTTACTTCCAGCAGCGTTTATAATCACCAAAAACATAATACTCCCTAATGCCCATCAGTAGCGGGGCAGACCAATCCGCTGGGGTGTGTTTATGGGACACTACTAAACACACCCCAGGTGTGTGGTCCAGGTGTGGTCCAGGGTGGGAACACCTCAGAAACAGGGTGTTGAGGAACAAAGAGAGCTGCAGAAAGATTCATAGATTCTGGACACTTGTGATCTGAAGTTTAAAACTATGCAGAGCAATCCTGGACAGTGTTCAATGACGGTAGGTTCAAAACCTCCCCGGGAGCTTACGCAGAGGGCTGGGAGAGACCAAAGAAAGAAGTAGGTCACTCCCCATGAGTGGGGAGCAGTTTTAATGAGCCAGAGCCTTACTTACCGTGCTTGCCTTGGGCCCTGCAAGAGAGGGAGATCTCCACCCCTCCACCCGCACATCTTAACTGTCTGCATAGAGGCCTTACCCGGTTCAGTCCTGTCTGCAAGCCAGGTAGTCTCAGCACCACCTGGCTACCTTCAGGCCCCGGCAGGTTATTTTCTTCACGAGGTACCGTCCCTCTGCTTTGTTGGACTTGCCTTATGGCTTTTGCTGTAGCTTGCCCATCCTGAATTGCCATTCTTTGCTCTTGCAAATAAACCCATTTTCACTAGTGAAAAGGACTGTTGTCTGTAAGGTCAACACGCCCAGAGCCTCAGGAGGGAGCAGCCCGGCCAGCTGTGGACCTTTGGCCCCCACAGCGGTGAGACGATACATTACATTGTCTTCAGCCACCGTGCTGGTGGTCCTTTGGTACAACAGCCCCTGGAAACTAAAACAAGGGGGTCTGCAAGGGTGTCTTACCTCTGTTTTATTTCGTGTTTTACCAGCTGTCGGAGGTTGAGCGTATTTTCATTTGCTTGTGGGCTCTTCAGGCTTGCGTTGGTTTAGTTTTGTTTGTTTTAACTTTGTTAAGATACAATTCACCCATTTGAAGTGCATCATTCAGTGAGGGGGGTGCCAAGCCTCCTGAGTCACAGCACCCACATCCCTGCCCTGACCCCCCTTTCTGGTGTGGCTTGGATGGGGGGTTTATGGGGGACTGTGGCCCCAGCTGGGCCGGCCCCACTCAAGGCTGAGGATGACCTCAGATGGTGTGCGTGCCCTCTCACGTGCTCTGCCGGGAGCGGCCGACTGGCTTCCCAGAACCTAGTATGTGCGTGAGGAGGTCCTTGCAGAAACACTAGAAGCCAGCCTTGTGGGCTCTGACTGTATCAGGAACTCCTTCCAGGGTGGTATTCTCAGGAACGATGACAATGAAGCACTACTGTTCCCTCAGACAAAGAGAGGTTAAGTAACATGCCCAGGCCCACACAGTAAATAGAAGAATAAAGGAACAATATTCCATCCGCACTGTAGCCACCGGGCCTGGCACAGTCAGGCGCTCTCTGCAGCAACTGGGCCCCTGCTCTTAGGATGCCAGTCGGGCACATGAGGGGAGTGCAGAAGAAGGAGCCTGTGGTGTGGGGTGGGGTGGGGGGTGGATGTGAGGACCTGGGTGAACTTTACTGGCTGAGGGCTTCCTGGAGGAGGAAGCATGGCTGCCTGTGTCCTGCTGATATTTTCATTATGTAAGTCCCCCCACCTCCTTGGATTTTTCTGACAGACTGGAGTTGCCACACCTGCTCGAGGGCCAGCCAGCCGAGCCCTGGGGTGGAGGGTGGAGGGTGGAGGGTGGGGAGGGTGTAGCCAACCTGGGAGATATGTAGGTGTATACATGCGGTGGCAGGCAGAGTGCCCCAGCCAGTTGTGTTAGGTAACCCCAGGTGCTGCTCCACCTCTAGGCATGGGCAGAGGAGTCGGTGGTGGTCAGCGTTTCTTCAGAGGACTGGCAGGTGGCAGAGGCAGGCGTGAGACCCTGGCAGCAGTGGAGCTGGCTCACCAGGAGGCAGAATGGCGGACCAAGAGGGCAAAGGCGTGGTGAAGGATTCCAGGTCAAAGCCCACACCGGGTGCCGTGCGGGTGGGAGCCAGGACAGAGGGGCCCGAGGGTGAAAGGCACAGGGGAGGGCTGGCGGGCAGCAGCATGGGGGAGGCGGGGACGTGGGGCCTGAGGGCAGGGGACTGGCCCCATGCGGAGGGTGGGCACTGTCCGGTCCTGGTTGTGCCGTGTGTCCTCAGGTCCGATCTGTCTGAGCCTCACTACCCCCACGCCGACACCTGGGAGCAGCCCCAGAGGGACCTTCTGTCCAGGCCCAGTGCTGTCCTGTTCCAGGGGGGGGGGGACGGACCCTTTCCTCCCTTGAGGGGCTCGTAGGTTGTAGGCTGGGGGAGGAGGCAGGGGAAAACAGGGACCAAGCAGGCATCACCAGGGCTTAGCCAGGGAGTGGGAGAAAGGGACAAGGGGCTTCTTGGGAGGAGAGAGCAGAGCTGCATCTGGTCTCAGGGTGTAAAAGCAACGCTCACGGCTCGTTTCCGGCCTGGGAAGTATTGCATCTCATTCCATGGTCTTGGAAGCCAGGAAGTCAGAGAAAAGCTCAGGCGCAGATTGGCACCAGGTCGCAGTTCTCATGGGAGAGACCCTGGGGGGAGGGCCTGAAACCACCTTATCACAGCTGTTAGGAGGGCCCAACAGGCCACACCGAGAGCCTTGGTTTCCTCGTTCTCACAAGACTTCGGGGCCCGAGTAGGACAATACACATGCCACACGCTCAGCTCTGGGGACCGGTTCTGCTGCCCCTCCTGGGTGCTGTGGTGCATCCACTGCCCACGGGGTGAATGAATCCTGGCTCCCTGTAGCCCCCGTCAGGCCATGGCTCTGCCCAGCTGCATCTTGTTTCTCAAGGTCCGCCCTCACAGGGCCTTTGCATGTGCTGGACCCTCTGTCCAGAGTACCTGCTTCCCCACTGCAGTCAGAGCATGCAGGAGTGTCTTCAGCCGGCCTCCCAGAGCCTGCGGCTCAGGCACCCACAACCGTCAGGAAGTTGTCTTTGAGGTCATCATCGTTCTATGCCTCGCAGTCAGGCGGCCAGGAGTCCCTCGTGAGCAGGCCTCAGCCAGCAAACCTGGGGCCCCTGCTCCCTGGCAGTGGGCGGGGAGGCAAGGAAACCCCTGGGATGAAGAGTGGGGTCCACCTCTCCAGCTCAGCCTGTCTGGGGACGCCGCTGCCCTCAGCCCTCGGTCCGAGGTCTGCTTCCTCATTTTATTGGGCAGCGATGGGTCTGGGCCTGGAGATATGACCGTGGACCAGCTAAGCCCGAAGCTGTCCCCAGGCATTCCAACTGTGCACAGTGAGGACACAGACAATGACAGCTGAGGAAGGCAGGGAACCCCATAAGGGGCCCTGATCACTGTCCAAAGAATCCTCCTTGATTTTGCTTGTGCCCAGTGGTCTGGGTGGAGGGGTAGGAAGGTATGACTGTGGGCATGGAGCATGTGTTGGGGGGGGGGTGTCTGTGAGTGAAGATAGGTGGGTGCAGGCAGAGGTGGGTGGGTGCCCCGACCCATGCTCCCCTCCCCCCTGCAGGATGAACCCCTTCAAGGACACTCTGCAGCGGCTTCGGGAGACCTTCCGCACGGGGCAGACACGGCCGGCGGAGTTCCGGGCCGCCCAGCTCAGAGCCCTGGGCCGCTTCCTGCAGGACAACAAGCAGCTGCTGCAGGAGGCGCTGGCGCAGGACCTGCACAAGGTGCGGGGTGGCAGGGGCTGGCCGGGCGCCCGCTTCATTCCTGTTAATTTAACAGACCTTCCCCGACATACAGTGTGCACAGGCCTGTGAGGCAGGTTCAGTTCTTGTCCTCGTGTTACCGACGGGGAAACTGAGGCACGTGGCTGTTATATTACTTGCCCAACCAAGGTCCCACCGCTAGGAAGTGGCCCAGCTGGAGTTGGAGCCCTGGCCACCTGGCCCGGGGTCTGTGCCCCTCACCGCTCACAGCCCCACTGTGCTCAGGGGACTGGCTGTCCCCGGGAACCATCTCTATGTCCCCAGTAGGGACTGCTGGGGACCCCACACATGAGGCCCCTTTCCCATCCTTCCCCTGGCCTGACCCTGAGTCTCACCCCTGCCGCAGTCAGCCTTTGAGTCGGACTTGTCCGAGATCATCCTGTGTCAGAACGAGGTCGACCTGGCTCTCCGGAGCCTGCGCAGCTGGATGAAGGACGAGCCGGTGGCCAGGAACCTGGTAAGCTGCTGGCTGGGTGGGGGCAGTATGGGGGAGGGAGGTCCGACCCAGGTTCCTTCGCCACCCCTGACCCAGCCTAAGTCCCTGACTTTCTCAGGACCTCTGTGTCCTTGAGGAGACCCTGCTGTGCAGGCACCCCAAGGTCCCTGAAAGTAAGGGAACTTTGAGGGGGGTCTGTGGCTGGGTCTCACTCTCTATCCTGCACCCCAGTTAACGCAGCTGGACTCCGCCTTCATCCGGAAGGAGCCCTTCGGCCTGGTGCTCATCATCGCCCCCTGGAACTACCCCGTGAACCTGACCCTGGTGCCCCTGGTGGGCGCCCTCGCAGCAGGTGAGGGTAGGGTCTGGACCCCGTGCCCATCGGGCCCAATGGCCCTTCCCAAAGGGGAGCATCGGAATGCCCTCCCTGCAGCTCTGCTTTCCGATGCCAACCCCTGCATGGGTATGGGGACACCAGCCTCCCCTTATGTCGCCCCCTTCTGCCCCTGCAGGGAACTGCGTGGTGCTCAAGCCATCAGAGATTAGCCAGGGCACAGAGAAGGTCCTGACCGAGGTGCTGCCCCAGTACCTAGACCAGGTGAGGCGGGCCCTGCTCCATCAGCCCCAGCATCACACAGCCATGCCCCTGCCAGCTGTCCCCCCACGGCACACAGGGTGCCCTGAGCCGCCTGTCCCTCCTTTCAGAGCTGCTTTGCTGTGGTGCAGGGCGGGCCCGAGGACACACAGCAGCTGCTGGAACACAAGTTTGACTACATCTTCTTCACGGGTGAGGATGGCCCTGGCCAGTGTCCTGGGGAGTGTAGGGAACTCCAAGCGCAGGGTTGAAAAGGCTGTGGGGGTAGGTGGCTGTGGCCAGCAGTGGGGAGTGTCCCGAGGACAGTCAGCAGGCCTCTGGCCTTGGAAGGGTGGATCCTGAGGCAGCCGGGCCAGGGCCAGGTCGGAGGTGGTGTCTGAACCATCGGGTCAAAGCCAGTTGAGGATAGTGGTCAACCTGTGTCCTCAGGGAGCCCGCGCGTTGGCAAGATTGTCATGGCCGCAGCCGCCCAGCACCTGACGCCCATCACGCTGGAGCTGGGGGGCAAGAATCCCTGCTACGTGGATGACAACTGCGACCCCCAGACCGTGGCCAACCGCGTGGCCTGGTTCCGCTACTTCAACACCGGCCAGACGTGCGTGGCCCCCGACTACATCCTGTGCAGCCCCGTGATGCAGGAGAAGCTGGTGCCCGCCCTGCAGAGCGCCATCACCCGTTTCTATGGCGAAGACCCCAGGAGCTCCCCGGACCTGGGCCGTGTCATCAGTGAGAAGCATTTCCAGCGGCTCCGGGGCCTGCTGAGCTGTGGCCGTGTGGCCATCGGGGGCCAGAGTGACGAGAGTGACCGCTACATTGGTGAGTCCCGGGCTAAGGCCCTTCCACATTGGAGGCCACAGCAGGGCCCTGAGTCTGGGGCCCCAAGCTTCCCACACCCCACTGCCAGAGCCCTGCTGGATCCACGGCTCTGATGCCACAATTCAGTGACACTAACGCCACTTGTCCCCAAGGTCCTCAGCTTCCGTCCCGCCATCTGCTGCTCCACGGGCCGTGACCCCAGGTGCTGTGAGCCCACGATCCCCGTCCTGAGCACCCGCTGGGCTGTTGTTACAAAGCAGCCCCCGCTCAGTGGTGACGCTGCTGTGCCACCAGGATGGGACCTGAGGCTCCTGGGGCCTGAGATCCAGTCACCCCGTGACTGAGACCGAGGCTGGGGTTCTCTGGGCCCGGTGCTGTCACTCCCTGGGGGCCGTGGGGAGATTCCCCTCCCTAGAACATCCCTGAGTCTGGATCCCCGGGTCCCTGGGCCCTGCCCGAGGCCCCACACCCGGGACTGAGCCGTGCACGGCGCCTGTGCAGCCCCCACGGTGCTGGTGGACGTGGTGGAGACGGAGCCGGTGATGCAGGAGGAGATCTTCGGGCCCATCCTGCCCATCGTGAACGTGAGGAGCCTGGACGAGGCCGTCGACTTCATCAACCAGCGGGAGAAGCCCCTGGCCCTATATGCCTTCTCGCGCAGCAAGCAGGTGGGGGCTCGGGCAGGACCGGGGCCCCCAAGGGACTAGAAGCTCGCACACTGGTGACCTTCCTCTGACAGCTCACTCTAATCTGTGTCACCCGGACGAGGGCTCCCTGCACAGGGGTACCTGGCAGGATAGAGCCTGGCACCAAAACTCTGCCACTTGTGCAGCTGGCCAGCTGTCTGCCCGGGCCGGGACAGCCTCCCCCCAGACAGAGAGCAGCTGCTGCCTGTGGAAAGGGCCCACTTCCTAAACCATGCAGAGGGTCTGTGTGGGAGAGCAGAGCCCGGGGGGCTAGGGGGCGGCATGGGTGTGGCATAGCCCGGACCTGGGCGGCAGGGCAGCCGAAGTTTGCTACCCTTTCGGCCGTGACTTCTGGCCATGGGCCCCCTCCTTGCGAGGTGCTGCTTGTTCAGTAAAGGATGGAGATGGGGGACACCCCTCTGCTCCTCTCCATGGAGTGGTCAAGGGCACAGACCCCTTTCCTGACCCCTTCCCGACCCTTCCCCGAAGATGAGCCCACCACCCCCGCTCCCTGCCTGCTCACCAGGTGGTGAACCAGATGCTAGACCGAACCAGCAGCGGCAGCTTCGGGGGCAATGAGGGCTTCATGTTCATGACTCTGTCGTCCATGCCATTTGGGGGAGTCGGTGAGTCCTGCCCTCATGTACCCCCCAGCCCTCCACCCCAGGGAAGCCTATGTGGGTGCCCCAGAAGCCAGGAAGGACCCCGTTTTTCCTTCACTCACTGTTCAGCCTTGATCCAGGTTCTGGGCCCCTCGAAGCCTCAGTTTCCCTATCTGCAAAATGGCTCCTAGAACGGTCTGGCTCTCCTTGAGCTCCCGCCAGGGGTGAGCTCCAGCCCGGGCCGTGGGCGGCTGCTGCCGCTGGGTGGGCCGCCCAGCCTCAGACCCTCGCTCCTGTGCGCATGCAGGCCGCAGCGGGATGGGAAGGTACCACGGCAAGTTCTCCTTCGACACCTTCTCCAACCACCGCGGCTGCCTGCTCTCCTGCTCAGGCCTGGAGAAGATCAACGACATTCGCTACCCGCCCTACAGTGACTGGCGCAAGCAGCTGATCAAATGGGTTCTGGGCCCCAAGAGCTGTACCCTTCTGTGAGTGCTCTGGCCGTCCTCAGCCCCCCGCCCCCACGACCCCTCTGTCCGGCTGCTGCTCGGGCGCTCAGCGGTCACTGAAAGGCAGGCGTCCCTGTCAGGAGTGCAGAGATCAGGGATCCTGCTCCCAGGACTTTGTCTGCATGGTCCCCCTGCTGGGAAGGACCTCTGGCCTGCTGGGCTGCCTCTCTCAAGGCCAAAGTCTGCTCTGCATCCTCCCGACAGATTCGCTGACCTTCTGCTTGGATATGTCTGGTGATGGAGAACTCACCCCCCCCCCCACATACACACACACACAAGGTTAGGCAGTTCCTCTGGTTAGAAAGGACTCCCTTGTGTCAGACCTATAATTAGGATACCCTAATACAGAGCTATTTCTAAAGCTGCACTCACACCTGGTTTGGGGAGCTGGATTTGTCTGACCTGAAGTGATCTCTGCTCTTGATCCCAGATCTGAATGATTGCTGAAGTATGAAACTGTGTGTTCCAATAGGAGGGAGTGCAATGGTTGATTAGTGATGTCTGCCATGGGCAAAGGAAGAGGTTGTGCACGTGATGGTCATAGCTGTCATCCCCGCTGTAGACTCCCAGAAGAAGAATCAGAGTGGGCAGAGTCTAAATATGACCACGCCATCTCATACATGGGGACATTGAGGTCTAGAGACAGGACAGAGCTGAACTGAGTTTATCCAGCAAAGCAGGGCAGAGCTGATTGATGGGGGGCTTTATTGAGAAATGTGGGAGAGAGGTCAGTCAATAGAACATATCTGGTCCACGGTGACCAGCCTCTTGCTCTCTCCCGAGTCCTCAACCTGGAAGCCCACTTCCAACCCCCCCCCCCAAAAGTCTTGCTTTGGTGGGCTTCTCATCACTTAGGGCTTGGGCTAATGGGCTGAAGTTGATCTTTCTGCTCCCCTGGGAACTGTGGGGGTCAGTTGTCTCCCAAACGCTACAGGGTGGACTCAAAGGAGTTGCAGGGGTTTGTTGATGAGTGAAGGAAAGAATGAATAAGGAAGTGAGAAGATGGGTGGATGGGTGGGTAGGCAGATGGATGGATGGTCAGGTAGGTGGATGGGCAGATGGATGGATGGATGGATGGCTAGATGGATGGATGGATGAATGGATGGGTGGATGGATGGAGACAATGGGTAGAAGTGCAAGTGAGTGGGTGAATGAAATGATGCATAGCCAGTTGGGAAGATGGATGAACTGATAGATTGGTAGGTGGCCCAGGTAGAAGCTGAGTGGCCACTGGGTCTGGGTCTAAGAGATCCCCCTCTCCCCACCACTGTCCGGGGAAGTTGCTTCCTTAAAATGATCATTGGACTAAGAGAGCCAGAGGACAGAAGAATCGGAGATGGTCCAGGCCACAGCGTGGGTAGTGAGTCCATGAGCAAAGAACAGGAGACACAGCTCATTGAAGGCTCTAGAAATCTCCCTGCCCTCCCATTAATCTTGTTCCCTTTGCCCTCTTGGCCATTGGTTGCTGTGGTTCAGATAGGGGACAAAACCTTCAAGAGAAGTATAGCCGTATGGCTCTGGGGGAGGGGCCCCTGGAGGTCATGCGGGGGGGGGGGGGTCCCAGAATGTCAGACCCTGCTGGCCCCTGACTGGAAGAGCGGAATCACACGCCTACACTGTGGCTACAGGGGAGGCGGGAAGCAGCTGTGCACGCCTGCCCCAGGGAGGCTGTCTAACAGAGGCTCCAGCTGTGGCAAGCGTCCCCTGTCCACTCCATCTTCCCCGATTCCAGCCTTTTTCCTTGTCTGTCCTGGCTGACCAGTGCCACGGGCCAGCGCACCTCGTAATTGTCCAGGTCCTGAGTGAGAACGGTGCGGAATGAAGAAATAAACTCAGAGAAAGCAATTGTGGGGCTGGGAGGTCTCTGCAAACTGATGGCAAGCCAGTGGAGCAATACCCGGTTTGCTTGATGATCTAGTGCAGAGCAGCAGTATGCAAAATAAGGAAGTCTCCGGTGCAAAGTCACGTATCTGAGGTGTAAGAAGGAATCCCCCCAAGTTATAAACAGGAATCCCCCTACCCTGCATAACTGAAATCAACCAACAGCAGAACAAGCAAAGGGTGAGAGAAAAGGCATGTAAATTGCCTCTAGCAACTTAAGCAAGTGAGGTCGGGGGGATAGGACCGGTAGAAACACTCAGCCTCACGGCTAACATGGAGGTAGGTGTGGGGAAGAGCTTGGCCTTTAGCTTAAGCCTTAAACTGCAACGACCTGGTCAGCTGGCAGTCTCCCACAGTGCAGGCTTAGTCCCAGAGAGGGCGTCCTCCAGACCCAGGACGAAGACCATGTCTTGCCATTTCTGGCCCAGCACACGGCTTCAGGGAGCCTTGAGGCCTTCTTCCTGACTTGCCCTCCCTCCCTCGCACCTCTTCCCCAGCCTCTCAGCTCCCCCAGGAATCCAGCTCAAAGTCCAGGCCGGCCTCCTCCGTAGCTCCCTACTGGTCCCTGCCGGAGCTCACCACCTAGACAGCTCTGTGTGCGTCACTCCGCAGCCACCTCACTACTGGGCAGCTGCGGGCAAGTCCCTCCACTTCTCTGAGCCTGTTTTTTTATCTCGTAGGCTGGGGTTCCCACCTACTTCTCGGAGTCAGTATGAGGGTCCAATGAGATCACCTTGTGTCTGGGGCCTCGGGGGTCCCCACTCTGGGCTGCACTGCAGTCCAGACTGTTCTGTAAGCCGAGCAAGCGTTGGACACAGAGGCCCTGGCTGCAGAGGGGCCGCTGGCCACGCACCTCCCAGAGCTCCCCAAGGTGTGTGAGAGCAGCCTCTCCTTGTGGGGGGGGGCATGGGGCTCTGCACCCCAAGGCCCCTGAGGGCTCAGGGCTCGGCTTCAGCCGCAGCTGCTGGGTCCACTGTGGTAACTGACCAAAGTCCAGAGTGGGCCGTTTGTTTAGGAAAACAACACTATGGGGTGAGTCCTCCTCCCACCCTTACCCTAGGACACCAGACCAGTGGGCAGGAGTGGGCTGTGATGAGGGCAGCTGGAAGGGTGAGCGCAGGCTGAGGGGGTGCTGGAGCCCGCTGAGGATGGCGAGCCGTTAGACAGGGGGTTCCAGATCCACCGGACCGATGGCCCTCTGGATCGGCTCCCAGGTCACGTGGCTCTCCTGGGTCAAGCCTTACAATTTTGTGCGCTGACTTAGGTTTTGACCCCTCTCTGGGCCTCGGTTTTCCAAACTGCAGTGAAGAAGTTAGACCCGCTGACGATGCCTCTGCCCTTGGTTGTGCCAGGGCCTGCTGTGCACCCCAGGCATGGGCTACCCCCTCTCTCCCCCCTCCTCACGGCTGCCCGGGGCCAAGGCAAGCCAGGCCCAGGGAGGGCACCGACTCTCCCCGAGTCACACAGCCTGTCAGGGATGGGTGGCGGCGACAGGGGGGGCCTGTGGACCCCTCTACTTCCTGCGTCTCAGAGGCGGGACTCCGCAGGCCCACTTCCAGCCTGTCCTCACGACTGCGACACAGACACACGTACAGACACAGATGTGGACACACAGATCCCAGATTCGCACACACACGTGCAAACACACACATGCACTCAGTCTGGTTTGGGAGCTGCTGTTTCTGGGGGCTCTTGCACAGGTCTGGGACCCCTTCCATTCTGTAAACACCCTCTCAGACAGAGAGGCGGAACTCCCACCAAGGGAAGTGAGACTTTTCAGGACCCCCTGCTGCTGTCCTCCCCAGCGCCTCCTGGCAGGAAGCACCCTGGCCCTCAGCAACCACTCAGATAGCCAGGTCTGCTGAGCAGGCCTGTCCTTCTTCCCCGAGAGACCCAGCCCTGCCTAAGCAGAATCTCAGTGGGGCCGGGGGCCTCTCTGTCAGGGATTGTGGCTTCTGGCTCAGCCATGGACCCTGAGTTCCTCATCCTGAGGGCAGGTGGCAGCAACCAAGAGAGAGGCACACACAGGCTCACTTTGATTCCTCCACCAACATCCGTGGGTCTCGGTCAAGTCCTTCTGCCTCCTAGAGCCTAGCTTGATCGTGAACCAGAGCAAGAGATAGCTGCCCATCAGGTCCTGGGAGGGTACTCCAGAGCCCCACTCCACGAGCTAACAGGGAGTCCTGCCTCCTTGGTGACCTAGTTTTACACTTCATGCTTCATCACCCACCCACCCCCAGCCTCTCAAGGTCATCACTGTTCTGCTGGGAACCTCAGTCCCCATAATCGGGGGTGGTGAACCGGGGAGTGGAGGGAGTCCCAGGCCTCACCATGAGCTGAGTGTGATCTGAGCAGCTAGCTGCAAAGGAAGTTGGTCTGGAGGGTCCTGGTCCCCAGAGCCCACGGATGGTGGTTGTGGTCTGGCCAGGGCTGGACAAGTCTGGGGGGACTAAGCCCTGGAGGGTGAAGAAAGCCTGGGATGCCTTGGGGGCAGGGGCAACCCCAGGGCCCAGTACCTGGCCCAGAGGAGGCGCTGGGCATCTGGACTGAACAGTTCACTGCGCAGCTCTGCCTGCCTCTTCAGTGACCTGTGGACCATCCTCGAGGCCAAGACAGAGCCCTCGGACACTCTGGGAGATGTGTGGTCAGGAGCCCCTGTTCAGCCGGGACCTCTGTGCCCACGCTGGTTCCAATTACTAAGAGCCTGGCCTCCACTGCATCCCGGAGTGGGGACCCCTGCACCCCAGACACATGTGAGCTCATTTAACCCTCACACCAACTGTAAGCCTGGAGGAGAGACCAGCCCAGAGAGTGGGCTTGGGTTGGGCAAAGTTCCGGCTCCAGCTCCAGCTGTAGTGTCCTGGTGTCTGTCCTTGGGCATCCTGTCCGAGCCTCAGCTGCCACACCTGTGGTCTGGGTCATTTCCAAAACCAAGCAAGCTGAATCACTGAGTTACACCTGTCCCTCTGGGGGCTGCAAGGCCCGAAGAATGTTGCTGAGGGGATGAAGGGAAGAGGACACTCCTCTTCTGGGTGGCCCCCGAGGCACAGGCCTCAATAAGTAACTCGCAGTGGCCTGGTCTGGTGGTGCCCCAGGGCTCAGTCAGTGGCTGGAGGGCTGTATTCCAGCTCCCCGCCCCCTCACCCTGGGCTGGACACCTATGAAGTAAACAACCTTTGCTTGGCAGCCCTCAGGCCTCTTTTGAAGGGAGTTCATGTTCATCCCAGGCCTTAAAGAGTCCCTGAGAGTAATTTTCTAAGGCCCCGTGGAGCTCCCCTCCGGAAGCCCTACCTACCTAGCTCTGGGGGGTGGGGCTGGCTGTAGGACCTGAACTCCCCAAGGTGGCAGGGGCAGTAGCAGGTGCAGTGGGGTTGGGCAGGGAGACCCCAGCGCTCCAGACTTGCAGCGGGGCTTCAGCTAGCGCCGCCCACCTCCTACTCTCCCGACAATTTGTTACAAACACTTCCTGCCCCAGGATCTCCAGGCCTGTAAGTACCAGCCAGTCTAGATGGTGCACACCCCCACCCTGGACGCTCAGGAAGCGCAGACAGCCGTGGGCATGTAACTTCCCTGCTCTGCTGCGCCCTGGCACTGGCTCAGAGGGGCACGCAGGAGGGACAGGAAGGAGCAGTAGTCGCCCGGAAGCCTGACACCTCACAGCTAAGGGGAACCAGCAGGAGCCCTCAGTGGGGCAGCATGCTGTGGAGGCCGGAAGAATGGGCCCTTGAGCTACTCCATCTCTCCTGCAGGGTCTCAGGGCCTCACTACAGTCAGCACGTGAGGTTCTCTCCCCTCCCCCCATGAAACCTTTGATGATTGACCTGAGACTGGGGGTGGCTGATACCCCCTTCCCTGTCCCTGCAGTGCCAGGATGACCCATACGAGGTGACAAGGGCCTGTGAGCTGAACCAGCTGCTGGGGCCCAAGGCCTCGGGCGGGGCCTCTGACTTCATCCTTGACCTGCACAACACCACAGCCAACATAGGCACCTGCCTCATCGCGGAGTGCGCCCACAGCGTCTTTGCCATGCACCTGTGCCGCTACCTGCAGGTAGCCCTGTGCGCACATAGTGCAGAGCGAGGGAGGGTGGCGGGGAGGCCACCGATCGGGCTGGGGCCTCTTTGGCCTGGGACCGGGATGGCGGATGCTTCTTGGGCTCCAGTCCCCAGGGCCTGCCACCTGCAGGCACTCCAGCCCCTCTTGACCCCTCAATCCCCCTCCCATGTGATCTTCTATGCTTCCTCTATGCGTCCCCACCTCTCCCCAGCTTTCCCCCCTAGGCAGGCTTGGGGCCCTGACCCTGCCTCCACTTGCAGCTGCAGAGCTCGGAGCTCCTCTGCCAGGGCTTCCTGTACCAGCTGCCAGGAGAAGAGAGTTACTGCGTGGACTCAGTGGCCCAAAACGGAATAGGTGGGCTTGGACCTCGCTAGGACCTCGGGAGAAGCAGTCAGGGGCTGGGAAGGGCGGGGCCAGATGATGGGCGGTGTCAGGGGCCTGAGGGTTGGAGCACCCTCCTGTCTGGAGTACCTGCCTGATCCCTTTGCACCTGGTCCCCAGGCCTGGAGCTGGGTCACCAGCCTCAGGGAGTGCTGCGGGCTGACCTTTTCATCAGGATGAGATTCCTGGTGGCTGCAGCTCTGGACTTCATTCAGCTCTTCAATCAGGGTGAGACCCCTGGGACTTGTTGGGAAAATGAGGCCCCGAGAGGAGAAGCTTGGGCCCATGGGCCAAGGAGCCAGCTCCGGGGCAGAGTGGCCCCCAGGGCCCACTCTACCTGGGCCTGGAGGGGGGGACGGGCTCACGCACCATGCACCCTCCTGTGCAGGTATGGACTTTCCTGCCTTTGAGATGGAAGCATGTAGAACTGTGAGCCATGTGGACTTTGCCCGCACAGGGGCGGGGGACCTGGCAGGCACCGTGCATCCTCAGCTGCAGGTGTGTGTGTGTGTGTGTGTGGATGATTTAAGGTTAGAGCCTTGGGAGTGTCGGAGAATTGCGGCCCAGAGTCAGGGGCCACGGTGCCTCCCAAAGAGTCACCAGCACCTCCGAATCAGGAGCAGGGAACAGTATTCTGGGCACCCATGCCCACCCACACTTCCACTGCAGGAACCCTGCAGAGGCGTGGAGGGGTGTGGAGCAGGCATGGCCCTCTTGGAAGTGCAAATACAGAGCCCTCCATTTCCATGGAATTCCTTGAGGATCTCTTTGTGCACCAGCAGGGAGTCCAGCATCTCCCTCTCTAGGCCTCCCCTTCCTGAACGTTCCAGGAACTGGGGCATCCTGCTTCTACACCCGGCCAGAAGCAAGCAGGAAAGAATGAGTAGCCATCCAGCTGTCATTCTGCTTGCTGCCACATGGGGTCGCTGTGGAACAAGGCCCAAGCTCTCAGTGACCTTTGCTTCCTGCAGTGCCCAGATGTCATGGGTGCCCAAGCTGGGGGCCTAGGCTCGAGCCTGGTTTTAACTGTTCCCCAAACCCCCCATCTGGCCTTCAGAGGCGAGGGGCTTCAGAAGGAGCCACCTGTTCTGTTGGCTCAGGCACTCTTCACTCTGCCTCAAAGCTCAGCAGCTGAGCCGGGTAACCACCCAGAGACGCGTCTTCCACGCAGCTGAGCCCGGTAACCACCCCGAGACGCGTCTTCCACGACGAGTCCCTGTGGGCCAGCAGGACCCTCTGGTGCCCATGGAACTCTGAAAGAATGGCGTCTGTCTCAGGAGCCTGCGCCTCCCTCAGTCAGCCCTGTAAGTCCCCAGCAGACAGACTGGGCATGCGCTGAGGGCTGAGGGCACCGCAGAGCACGGGCATGAAAGGGAGAGAAATATGGGGAAGAATCTGATGTTTCAGAAATATTCTAAAGAACCAAAGTAGCGCCTGACCAGGCAGTGGCGCAATGGATAGAGCGTCAGACTGGGATGCTGAAGACCCAGGTTCGGGACCCCGAGCTCGCCAGCTTGAGCGCGGGCCCATCTGGCTTGAGCGAAAGCTCGCCAGCTTGGACCCAAGGTCGCTGGCTCCAGCAAGGGGGTGCTAGGTCTGCTGAAGGCCCGCGGTCAAGGCACATGTGAGAAAGCAATCAATGAACAACTAAGGTGTCGCAACGGCAATGAAAAACTAATGATTAATGCTTCTCACCTCTCTCCGTTCCAGTCTGTCTGTCGCTATCTATCCTTCTCTCTGACTCTCTCTCTGTCCCTGTAAAAACAAAAAAACAAACAATTGTAGGAAAAATCAGAACTTAGTTGGACCTTCTCGTTCCGATTACAGCCTCACGTTTTATCTTGTAACAACATTGCGGGAGAGGGGGCTCCATCCTTTGTGTGTTTAGGGCCAGAGGCCAGCCCAGATGGCCAGCACCCTGCCCACTTCCTTGAAGAGGCTAAGTAATAATAACAGTCATTTTGAGTGATTTCCCCCACAATTTAAAATTTTATTTAACAAACTTTTAGATTGTATTTACTAATTGCCAGACACTTTTAATTTTAACCTCAGGATGATAGAGGTAGAGATTATAATCCTTCTTCTACAGGTGAGGAACCTAAGGAACAGAGAGGTGAAGTGACTCGCTCCAAGCTAACAAGGATTTGAACCCGGGCTTCACTTTCTGTGCTCGTCACCACCAGGATACATTGTCACAATGACAAAATGTCTTTCTAAGGTGACCAGTGTCTTCATTTCTAGACAAGTGGCCAGTTGGCATCTCAGTAGGCACCCTGCCACATCAATTGAGGAAGTGAAGGAGTGAGTGGGTGAGGCCATAAGTGAGGGGCATCGCTTGGGCGGTCCCTGCTGGGGTGGCTCCCATGGGCGCTGGAGCAGGGGTTGGCCCCAGCACCCTTGGCCACTGGTTCTCCTCCCAGGACCGAGACTTTGAGCCGCTGCGGCCCGGTGTGCCCATCTTCCAGATGGTCAGCGGCGAGGAAGTGCTGTATGAGGGGGAGTCCACCATGTACCCTGTGTTCATCAATGAGGCCGCCTACTACGAGAAGGGTATTGCCTTCTTGCAGACTGAGAAGCTCACGTTCTCCGTGCCCTCCCTGCCTGCACTGGCCCCCGCCCCCACCCCAACTCCCTAACCCAGGCCACACCTGCCCCAATCCAGCCCTCCCATCTAAACAGTCGGTCCTGAGGCACAATCCCCAGCTCAAGGTGTGGGCCTCTGCCAGGCCCCACTTGCCACCTGCTATATACCATAATTCTTGTCACCCCTCTATCTCCATGCCCGTTTCCCATTCTATAAAGTGTAAATAAGATGTCCAGGGGTCCATGGTTTGTGTCATGGGTCCTGTGTGACCTCTCTCTGTGGCCTCAGGATCTGGGGCAAGTCTGGCCCCGTGTGGCCTTGGACATGCTGTGTGTCCTGGGGCTAGTGGTAGCGGTCTCTGTGCCCATGCTTGTCCAAGGAAGAGCCTATACTGTGGGGAAAACATTGAGAAATACTGCCCTTGGGTCAGCAGAAGAGCTTCCAAGGGCCGTGACCAGAAGGGAGTCCCCAACCT
The DNA here is from genome assembly GCA_037038555.1 of Rhynchonycteris naso. NCBI lineage: Eukaryota > Metazoa > Chordata > Mammalia > Chiroptera > Emballonuridae > Rhynchonycteris > Rhynchonycteris naso. The sequence goes on along the minus strand of CM072995.1, from coordinate 367,852,603 downwards.
CCTACACTCCTGTGGTCAGAGAGTCAGTCTGAGAGAACAGAAGTGTGTGCTCATGTGTGTGGGTGTCCATGCATGCGCCTGCCCCAGGTGCTGTGTGTGCATATGCACACCTGTTTCTGAGAGACTGTTCTCCTGAGAGGCTCTGTATGTGGGTAGTGTAAAGAGCCTGGCGCCCACGGGAGCTCAGGGGTGTCAGCATTAGGGAAGGGATGCAGCTGAACAAAGCTCTCCCCACCCAGCACAGCACGGACACGGAGGCAGGGGGCAGTCCTACCGGGGAGGAGGAGGTTTCTCCACCACCCAGGATGCCCCACGCCATAGCTGGGAAGGCGTGGTCCAGGGTCTACTGTGGGGGTCCCTTGGTCCTGACCTAGGCACTCTATGCCAGGTGCCCACGGCAGGGCGGAACCACGCCCTGAGGGCATCCTGGCACTGCCCACACCCGCCTGAGCCCGACCGGATGTAGCAGGGCTGGGAGAGGCCAGAGCTCTGCACTGTGGAGGCAGGCGTCAGTCCCTGCCCCCCCTGGCCCCCCGCCCGCGCCTGGCCCATCCATCTCCCCGCGGCCACGGCTGCCATGCTGCCTCCTGCTATCGAGCCGCGAGATGAGAAGGTGTGAAGGATATGGGGACGCCAGGGACAGGTCGGCAGGCAAGATGGATGAGGGGCAGGGGGCCAGTAGGAGCCTCCGGCACGAAGGGCTGCCAGCCAGGAGGAGCTGAGCAAGGAGGTGTGCCTGGTGTGTGTGCAGGGGGGGTCGTGTGTGTGTGAGCCTGTGTTTGTGTACACAGGAGCTTGTGCACGTGGGAATACGGGCGGTGGCAGATTGGCCATCCGTGTGCACAAGTGTGTAGGTGGGTTGGCACGTCAGTGTGATCACGTATGCATGTGGGGTAGTTTCTTATCACAGACCCAAGGTGTATGCAAGCGCACACACACATACACACACACACACACACACACGCACACACACACGCGCACACACACAAACACACACAAGCCAACAGAAGCCCAGACTGGGCTGCCCCTGGGGGTCTGGGCTGAGAGGGAGCTATAAGTCCCTCCATTATCTCTCCCACCTTCCACTCACCCACTGGGGGTCCTGGAACAGGGTAGCATGGCCACACCTCACTGGGCAGCCCCTGGTAGCCACTGGGACCCTCCATCACAAGCACAGAGACCTGCCTCCAATATTTCCTGCCAGCAAACTCCAGAACTGGTGCAACCTTCTGCCCGCCACTGGGCATGGGTGTGCGCCAGGGCTGGCCCGCCTCTCCCTGTGGGACCCCTCCTGGCTCAGCAGGCAGGCAGGCACCTGGGACCGAGGGGTTGAAGCAGCAAGTGTTCCTGGGCTGGAGAGGGGAGAGGTCTGCATGAGGCACGAGTCTCTGGGAGGAGCAGCCATGTCTGGTGGTCCCTCTGTGCCCTCTCTTAGGTGTGGGCCTCTGCCAGGCCCATATCCCCAGTGCCAGACTCTGGAGAAGGTATGGTGGGGGAAGTGTGGTCGAGCTGACCTTGGGGATCCCAGTCGAGCGTGCCCAGCCCAGCCTGGGGTGCTCTGGCCTACTGCTCTGCCCTGGGGGCTAGTCTGAGATGTTTCTTCCCGGAGTGGGCTAACCTCAGATCTAGCCCAGTGATCCCAAAGCCATGTGGAAGGGATCAGATGGCCAAACAACACTCTCTACTGAGAACAACCAGCTTTGGGGACCCCATGCCTTCTGCCTTACTGGCTGGTGATTGGTGTGTCCCCCGAGTGCCCAGCACAGGACCAGCAGGGGGCAGCCCGGAGAAGATGCCTATTCTGGCTGGAGAAACTAGACAGGCCGGTGGGCAGACAGACACCCACCCCAGTGGCCTCTGACCTGGGCTAGCCTTCTGTCCTGTGGGGACCATGCAGGCCTTCTCAACCATGATGGGTCCAGCTTACCCCTCCCCAGGCTGGGCCAACTGGTCCTGGGCAGAAGAGATTATGCACTTAGTTCAGTTGAGGAAACCGAGGCACAGGGACCATCCGGGGCCTGGCCAGTGTAGCCATGCCGTCGGGAGGACCAGGCTCCCCCCCAACCAGGCCGGGGCCCTGTCTCAGACGGCACTCACCACCACCCCCTGCGCTTTGGGCTCAAGCTGCCCCGGTAATTCCACCCCAGCCACCCCAGGTGAGAGCGCACCACTGCTACCACTCAGCCCTTCATGCTGCCACTCCTGTGGCCTCACTTACCTCCCTGAGGCTCCACCGGCACCCAGCCCCTCCAGTCAGCCAAGCCTGGGCCCCTATGGACCACCCAGCTTGTCCTCAAGATGGGCAGCACCTTGGGCCTGGGCTCATTGATCAGGAATGGCTGGGAGGCTCCCAGCTGGAGGAGGGAGGGGGCCAGGAAGGGGGAGTGAGGCTGTGCTGTCAGAGCCTCCCCACCTGCTCTCCTCCCACACAGCACTGCGGAGCAGGACAAGCCCGGCCAGTGGCCTCAGACAGTGCAGCGTGCGGGTGACTTGGAGAAGGGGTCAGTCCCGCACGGCCCAGAGCCAGGGTCCCGCCTGCAGAGACCAGGCGGAGAGCCACGACCAGAGCTATCGAGGAGGGGAGGACAGTACTGCCAAGAGCCCCATCCGGAGAGCTGAGCTGTGCTGCCAAATGGACCCGGTGACCAGGAGGCGCTGACCACCCTTCGCTGCAGGCGGGACCCGGGGAGCAGGGCTGCTCCAGGCACTGGATGCCCAGGCTGTCCCCATGGCAGGTACGGCACAGGCAGCCAGGGCGTCCCCTGGGTGGGCTACGGCCCGGGAGCGAGTGCGGGGCGGAGCAGTGACTGGGTGTGGGCACCTAGGAAGCCCCACTGGACCCAGGACTGGGCAAGAGGGCGAGACAGTGACACCCCAGGCTGTCAGGGCAGGGCTGATGGACCAGCAGCCACGCAGGTGCTACTGTGGGCGCTGGAGGCAGGGGACAGAGGCAGTTCTGGGAGGGGAAAGCCTTCTCGGGCGTGGGTGATCTTGAGCCTGTCTCCTCCCTGCGCTGGGCCTCAGCCCGTGAGTATCAGGGGAAGGGCTGGACAAGACGCCCTGACTGTCCCTCCAGACCTGACTTGATGCCTGTAGAAAACTGTCCTTTCCTGGCCCTACGAGACGCTGGCTTTTGGAGGAACCGAGGAGAGGACAGGCCCTCTCCTGTCTCAGAGGGCGCTGAGGGGTGGTGCACTGGCTGGGATGGGCTTGTAGAAGACTTGGGAGCCAGTGACCAGCCTGTGAAGCCCTCAGGCCCAGCAAAGCCATGAGCTTCTCCCCTTGGACCCACCACCACTGACCCGGGGGGGGGGCTGGAATCAGTTACCTGCATGTTGTATCAGCAGTTCTCCATCTGATGGACTGGTCCCAGGTGGTGGGGGATATCCACCTGTCCATCCTCCATGCCCCACTGGGGGTTCAGACCTGCCATAGCCTATTACTCTCAGAGAGTCCCATCCCACCCACCCCCAGATTCCAGAGACGCAGGGGCATTCGTGAGGTACCCCTACTCCAGTGTGGCTCTGGGCTCCACACCCTCGCCAGGCACCTGCCCAGTGCCAGCTCTGGCCAGATGCTCCCCACCTGTTAGCTCATTAGACACTCCTTCCACCAACCTGTCTGTCTGTCCATCCATCTGACATGGATATTCCACATCTGTCCGGGGGAACCCCATGGCTTTGCCAGGCTCTCGGCTCCTCGTGGGGGCTGCTGGACTCTCATCATCTGCTTTCTAGAATTTTTTTTCTATTTAAAAAGTTTTAAATGTGTAAAATATATAGAACATAAAAATTATCATTTTAACCATTTCTTTTAAGTGCACAGCTCAGTGGCAGTTAGCACGTTCACATGGCCGTGCAGATATCACCACCGTCCGTCTCCAGAGCTTTGTGCGTCTTGTAAAGCTGACCCTCTGTCCCCATTCACACTGACTCCCCCTTCCCTCTCCCCGCTCCCGGCCCCACTTTCCTGCGTCCTATGACCTGACTCCGCTCGGTGCCACATAGAAGTAGAATCCATCATGCAGGGTTTATCCTTCTGTGGTCTGCCTTACTCATTCGGAATAATGTCCTCAGGGTTCACCCATCTTGTAGCGGGTGACAGAATTTCCTTCTTTTTAAGCCTGGCTAATAATGAATAATGTGTCTGGCCAGACCCCACTTTGCTTGCCCATTTGCCCACTGACGGACACTTGGGTGGCTCCCACCTTTGCCGCTGTGAGCATGGAGATCCAGAGAGCCGCTCAGGTGGCTGCCTTCCGGTCTTCGGGGTGCGTAGCCAGCAGCAAAGGCATTGGGTCACCTGGTAATTCGGAGTTTAATTTTTGAGGAACCATCATTGGGCTCTCCAGTCAAGGCACATATGAGAAAGCAATCAATGAACAACTAAGGTGTTGCAACGGCAACGAAAAACTAATGATTGATGCTTCTCATCTCTCTCCGTTCCTGTCTGTCTGTCCCTATCTATCCCTTTCTCTGCAGCCTTCCTCTCCGCCGGCCTTGGGGTCCTCGCACCCTCAGAGACCTACACCCTGCCCATGGCCAGCACCAGCTGGGAGCCCCGGCTGGTCTCTCCATTCCAATCAGGCCCTTCCGCCAGCTCCACAGGGGCCCAAGCCATGGGCGAGCCCAGAGGGCAGGGCCCCAAGAACCCACATGTGTCCAGTGTGACGGTCCAGCTGGAGATGAAGGCTCTGTGGGAGGAATTCAACCAGCTGGGAACAGAGATGATTGTCACCAAGGCAGGCAGGTGTGAGCCGTGGGGTGAGGATGGGGGGGTGCGTGTGTGCTGGGGCTGGAGCTGCATTCGGGCTGCTGGGCCCTCCCTCCTGCAGGAAGATGTTCCCCACCTTCCAGGTGAAGATCCTGGGCATGGACTCGTTGGCTGACTACGCCCTGCTCATGGACTTTGTGCCCCTGGATGACAAGAGATACAGGTTAGGGGCTACCCAGGGGAAGTGGCTCAGAGCTCAACCCCAACCTGCCCTCCGGGGAGGCACGGGCCTGTACGAGCCGTGTCAGGGAGCCTGGTGGCAGGGGCAGTCCCGCCCAGGGCAGCCGACCATCTGAAGTGGGCTGTGGGCTGGCCCAAAAAGGCCGAGTGGGCCAGCCCAGGGCAGCAGGGGGGCCATGGGGAACTCAGAGCAGGACAGCAGTCTCTGAGCCCCGGTCCCCATCTGCCAGACAAGGATGGTGCGTGGGAAGCAGTGCAGACACTGACCGGCCCTTCGCCCGGCCAGTCCCGGCTCCAGACAGGGGCAGCAGGTGAGGTGCGTGGGCTGCAGGGGAGGCACCCTCCCCACGTCGCTCTGCTCCCCAGGTACGCCTTTCACAGCTCGGCCTGGCTGGTGGCGGGTAAGGCGGACCCAGCCACGCCCGGCCGCGTGCACTTCCACCCCGACTCACCAGCCAAGGGCGCCCAGTGGATGCGCCAGATCGTGTCTTTTGACAAGCTCAAGCTGACCAACAACCTGCTGGATGACAACGGCCATGTGAGGCCCAGGCCACAGGGGGAGGGGCTGGGCGTGGTCAGGGGACAATGGGGGTTGGAACTGGGAGGCAAGGCTGGCCGGGCCTTTGATGCTCAAGGATCTCACTACCCAGCGTCCCTACCCGCTGCTGACAGAGCCGAGGTCACCTGGGCTGGGGCTGGACAGCAGGGAACACTGTATCCAGGGAGCGGGGGATGTGAGCTGGGGGAGTGGGAATGTTTCAGCAAACACTGTCCAACTCATGAACAATGTTTATGGAACACCCGCCATGGAGCAGGCCCATTGCAGGAAACTCAGTACTGTTGACACTCTGTGAAACAGACAAAAGATTTCTGCACACACAGGGCTCACCCCCTGGGGTACGGGCAGATGGAAAGGAAAACACCCAGAAGACACTGGGTACAGTGTCTTGGGTGGCAATAAATGCCAGGAGAAAAAGGGCCCAGGGAAGTGGCCTGGGATGGAGGCTCCTGGCAGGGGGCCCAGGACGTGGCCCAGGAGATATTTGGATAGGGATCAGAAGGAGATGCAGGGAGCCTGTGCATTGAAGGGGAGCTGTTGCACGTGGGCAAACAGCCAGTGCAAAGGCCCTGAGGCTACAGAAATGTCGGGAGAGTTGGGGGGAACTGTAAGGAGGCTCCTGTGTGGCTGGACTAGAGTGTGGAGCAGAAGGGGGGCAGGGAAAGGTCCTGGAGGTGGCCGGCTCATCTGGAGGGCCAGATGGCTGCAGAGAGTGTTCTGGTTTTTCCCGTGTGTGGCGGGGGCACAGGAGGGTTTTGAGGCAGGGGTAACATGCTAGGGCTCACTGGGGTTGTTGTGTGGAGAATGGACACAGGTGGGGAGACCAGCCAGGAGGCAGCAGAGGAAAGAGAATGGAGGCCAGATGGAGCCGAGGCGATGAGGTGGGTGAAGCAGTCAGATGGTGGCTAGTGCTGATGGCAGAGTGGGCAGCAGGGTGTGAGTGTGAGAGAAAGCAGAGCAGCGAGGATGGTCAGACACAACCAGCAGGGACATTGACTGCACCACCAGCACAAGGAAGGGGCAGCAGGCCCAGGGCACCCTCTCTGCCCTGGGGAGAAGGGCTTCGCTTCAGTGAGGGCTTGCTTCTGTCCCCCACCCCTGCACACCACCTCCCGCCCCCCACAGATCATTCTCAACTCCATGCACCGCTACCAGCCCCGTTTCCACGTGGTCTTTGTGGACCCACGCAAGGACAGTGAGCGCTACGCCCAGGAGAACTTCAAGTCCTTCATCTTCACGGAGACCCAGTTCACAGCTGTGACAGCGTATCAGAACCACCGGGTGGGTTGAGCCAGTTTGTGGGACACCTGCCAGCCCATTTCATAGAGATGGAGACTGAGGCTCAAGACTCTTAGCCCCCACATGCATGCAGGCCCCAGGCCTTCTCTAACTTCCCTGGGACTCAGCGAGCACCTGCCAGTCATTCCCCTCCCATCACACCCACTGTGGTCCAAGGTCCCGGGGCCTCCTGACTGCGGGGTCCAGGGAGGTTAGGATGGCTGAGCCTGGGGTCCCACATCCTCTCCCCAGTTCAGGGCTGACCCATAACTTCACTTCTCCTCCGCAGATCACCCAGTTGAAAATTGCCAGCAATCCTTTTGCCAAGGGCTTTAGAGAGAGTGACCCGGACTCCTGGTACTGTCTGACCCCTGTCAGTTTTTCCCAGATGCCCTGGCCCAGCCCCTCAGCCCCCTCCCCGGGCATCTTCTAAGGCGGTGGCTCCTAATCCTTGTTCCAGGGTCATGCCCATTGACTGGTCCTGGGGTCTCACTGGCTGACTCTGAGCCAGACCCTTGGCCTGAGTTCTTCACCTTGACTCCCTGCCCCATCTTCAGGACTGTGTCCTCACAGCCCCTGCTCAGCATCCCAGCCCGCAGTCGCAGAAGCCTCAGTCCCTGTCTGCTGAAGGGCTCCATCGGGCAGGAGAAAGGTTAGTTCCTGGACCTGCAGACAGAGTGGGACCAGAGCCTGCATGGCGGGTGAGAAGAAAAGGAACAGGGTCACAGAACTTCCAAGAAAGGGGGTCCAGCATGTTCAGTAAGCCCACTGGGCACCTGTGTGGACAGAGGGGGAAGCAGAGATTTCTGAAACAATTTAGGGTGCAGGGCAGAGAGAACAGGGTAAGGACAAGGGGCTGAGAATCGGATGGGCTTCCTGGAGGAGATGATTCCTGAGCTGGGCCTAAACGGACTGGGGACGGTTTGGATAGAGGGAAAAGGTGGGGAAGAAATTCCAGGCAGAGGGAGAGCAAGAGCAAAGGCTGAGAGATGGGCACCTTGGGATGGGAGGGGCAGAGAAGAGGACAGGGCAGCTGTGGCTATGAGGGGAGGTCTGGGGTTCACTCAGGCCATTTCCTCCTTCAGACCCCAACAAAGCTCCAGCTTCCACCTCCAGGACCCCTGCACAGCTCCACCACCAGCTGCTGGCTGCCCCCGAGGCTCTGCTGGCCCCGGCCACCTATCGAGCCCTTACCTATCAGAACCTGTACCCTGGAGCGTCAAGACCCCTTGGAATCCCGAGGGCCCGACCGACACCATACCCTCTCCGGAATATCCAGGCTGACAGGGATCAGGGAAGCCTACCCCTCCAAGCTGGGCTGGGTCTCCTGTCCCCCACTGCCATGTGTCTGGGGTCTCGTCCGGACCTTCAGTGATGGTGAGCCCCGTAGATAGAGTCCTCTTACCCTGCACCCTATTCCCTCCAGCCTCACCTCTGCCAAGATACCCTCTCTTTCCAAGGAGAGCAGTGGACGTAGCACCCAAAGAGGAGGGTTACCTGTCCAGAATCACAGGAAGGCTGAGACGGTGCCAAGGTTGGAAACAATCCTCCCTCCCAGCTTGTTCCCTCCTGCCTTAAGGGTGACTCCAAATCCTGCTTTCTTCCCCTCTTCCTTATTCCCACCATTAAATCATTTGGCATGAGTGGTCAGAGCACTTCTGTCCTCAGAGATCAGAGTGGAGGGGCTCAGGCACGCCCAGACCCCAGAGTCTGGGCTGCAGACACCCTAAATCTCTCCCAGTGCCACTGACATCCCTGGAAGCACAGTGTAATGATTAAGGTGGTGACACCAGCCGAGTGGCGGGAGGCTGTGTGGGAGGCTGGGGTTCCTGCTCCCTACCCTGTGTGTGCCCAGGTGAGGGCTGAAACTACAGTTCCGAGAGGTATTCACTCAAAGTGAAAGCAAAGTATGGTGGCATCTGCTGTTCCACAGTTACGTGCTGCTGTGCGTTGAGGTTGGAGTCATCTGGTTCCGGAGGGGCCATGTCGGGGTGTGTGTGTGTGTGTGTGTTTCAGAATCATGACAGGCAATGACCACAGGGGCAAAGGTGCGGTAGGGGGAGGGATTGGTGAATCTCATCCAGACTCGAGGCAGGAGAGCTTCTAGAGAAAGTGACATTTAAACCCACACCTAAAGGAGTGGTCGTTGCGGAGGAGAGAGGAGATAGCTCAGGGCAAAGACCAGGCTGGAGGGCATCCGTAGGAGCAGGCGGGCGCACCGCGCGCCGCCTTCCAGAACCAGGAGAGAGGGCCCGCAGGACACTCCTCCCACGGCTCCTGACGTCCTCCGTCTCCTAGGGCGCGCCCCAAGAATCCCCTAAACGCCAACCCCGCCCATGTTGGAGCACTTTCTGTGAGGTCCCTGGAGAGGAATGGACACACGCGCGCACAGAGGGACAGGAGACAGGCGGGGTCTCAACAGCAAGACACCCCGACTCAACTCCGTGTCAAAGGGGCCGGGGCCGGTCGCGGGGCCGACCACGACACGAGCGGTTCCAGGGAAGGTTGAGGACACACATTCCAGTCCGGACCAGGCTGACCCCTCGCGTACAGCCCAGGGCATCGCTCACGCCCCTTCCGGCCCCGCCTATATATTGCGACAAGGCCACTCCCTCAGTCCCCGACCACTAATTTCCCGTCTGGGGTCCCGCCCCGTCCTCTGAGGCCCCACCCTTTCGTGCCGGCCCCGCCCCCCAAGTCACCGAGGATTGGCTTTCGAGCCTGAAAGGGCGGGGCGTTCGGGTCGGCTCCTCCCACAGCCCCCGCCGGGTTCCAGAGGTTGGGAGCGCTGCCGGGTCCCTTTCCGCCCACCTTCAGGCGCCCTCTGTGTTGGGGCAGCGCCGGGCGGGACATGCTGCCCGACTGCCTGTCGGCGGAGGGCGAGCAGCGCTGCCGGCGGCTGCTGGGGAAGGCCACAGCCCGGCTCCGCGGGCGGCCCGCGGCGGCCGCGGTGCTCGTGCCGCTGTGTTCCGTGAGCGGCGTCCCGGCGCTGCTCTACACGTTGCGGTCCAGCCTCTTGGCCGGGAGGCACAAGGGAGACGTAAGGTACACCACTCCGGAACTCTTCCTTTTAGGGGGAGACCGCCAAACCCCGGAGACCCCTGGGGCCGGGCACTTAGCATCTTCCAGCCTCGGTTTCCGCCGCTGGAGGATGGGTCTGTGGAGAGCCCCTTGGCCCGCGCGCGGGCTGCGGCGGGATCAGCGACCCGCGTCCCTCCTCCTGGAGCCGGGGCGTGCTCCTGTCCGGGCGTCGTGCCGGACCCCTCGAAACTCACCCGCATCGGATCGCTTGTAGCCGGCGACACCTCTCTGAGCTGTGCCCCCTCTCTAAAAAGGCAGTACCTCGCCCCCCACTGGCCACTATGGGAGCCTTGGAGACGCTCAGGGCGGGGCTTTTTGCTTCCCGCCCTGACCCAGCCCTCGGGGCAATTGGGGACACCCTAGGGTAAAGGCCAGCACGACTGAGACCACCATAGACAGAATTTATGTGTCTGAGTTCCAGGACCTCTCTTCCTTACCCCCATTGCTCAGGGAGTAAACTGAGCCTGAAGAGGTCTTGTGACTTGCCGATACAGAAGCTTAGATGTGTCGCTGGCCTTCGGCCACAGTTGCCATCCCCACCCCACCATGGCTCCAACAGCCCAAGTACTAGGCTGCCTGTGCCATGCCTGTTTAGTTTCCCAGGCGGCAAGTGTGACCCTGCTGACCGGGATGTGGTGCACACCGCCCTGAGGGAGACCCAGGAGGAGGTGGGCCTGGATGTGCCCGAGAACCACGTGTGGGGCATCCTGCAACCCGTATTTGACCAGGTGACTACCCCAGGCGCTGAGGCCACAGCCAGCCCTTACCCCATTCACCCATTCTGCGTGGGCTGGAGCTGGGACCCCAGGGACAAAGAGCATGGTCGTGGACTCCCGCAGGTGTAGAATGCAGTAGAGCACCCACCACCTGCGGCTGGCCGTTGTCTTCCACCCCACAGAACCCGCCAGGGAGTGGCCAGGGGTAATTTCATCCTCTTTTCCCGGGGGATACTGAGGCTCAGGTGCGGGAATGGAAGTGGGTCTGGGTGGAGCCGGCTCTGCTGTTTGGTGGATGGGGTTAGAGGCAGCTTTACAGGGTAGGAAGGGACTGAGTTGACAAGTGGCAGGTTTTAGGGTAGTAGAAGCAGGGGAAGGTTGTTCTAAGTGGAGGAAACAGTCAGCAAAGGCACAGAGGCCTGAATGGGGAACCTGACTCAGGCAGCATAGCTAGAGTGAGCCCCAGGGCAGGGGCCAGGTGGGTAGGCCTTGTCTGCTAAAGGCCTCTGGGTGGTGAGGGTGGAGCCTTTCTCTCAGCCTTCCCTCCCTAGCCCCCAAGTCCTGCCAAGGCCAGGCCTCCCCTGACCGCCTGCCTTCCTGCCGCAGGAAAAGAACACTGTGGTGCCGGTGCTTGCTGGCGTGGGCCCACTGGACCCCCAGAGCCTCAAGCCCAACCCCAAGGAGGTAAGTAGGGGCAGAGATGCAGGGGGACTGGGTTGTCCCAGCCGGGAGAAGCTGCAGTGTGCTGCCCACCCTCTTGTTGCCTTCTGCCCGTAGGTGGATGAAGTGTTTGCACTGCCCCTGACCCACCTGCTGCAGGTGCAGAACCAAGGCTATACCAACTTCTGCCAGCGTGGCAACTTCCGCTACACAATGCCCGTCTTCCTTAACGGGCCACACCGTGTCTGGGGACTCACAGCTGTCATCACCGAGTTCACCCTGCAGCTGTTAGCACCCGGTGCCTACAAGCCCTCCCTGGAATACCCTGGGATGTCCAGGCACTGAAGACCTGGCCCTGAGAAGCCGCTGTCTTCACCCTGCCAGGCCAGCTCCACCCCAGGACTGAATAAAGAGCCTTAGTAACTCTGTAGCCAACTGCGTCTTCTGCGCTAGGCCCCTGGCCTTGGGCAGACACCATGGGACAGCTGATCTCCTGGCTGGGGCACCTCTGTCCAAGCACACCGTCACCCACAGCAGTGGGCACTGACTGTGTGCCAGGTACTTGGATTCACTTCTCTTTACCCTCACTTCAGCCCTGTGAGTGGGGTCGACGCTGTCCCCAGCTGGTGCAAGGGGTCTCAGAGAAGATAGACACCTTGCCCAAGGTCCCCCAAGCTGGGATTCAAACCAGGCCCTCTCTGACTAGAGCCAAGCTCTCAGTCACTGTGCTGTTCCCTCCTCTGTGCTTGTTTGACCATGTGCTGGGCTGCAGGAGTCTGGACCGGAGCCCTACACACTGCTCCTTAGTGCCACCGCAGGCCAGCTGCTGGGCTAGGGTCACATCTGTGGACCAGCCACATACTGTCTGGCCTCTGGCAGTGTGGGAGGGGGGCTCGGTCTAGGGGAGACCTTAGACCAGGTCCACAGATCATGTGATTGCACATTAATCAGTCACATATAAATAGTGGAATTATACACCCATTATGTAGACCAGGTTGTGTGAAAGAGTTGACAGTGTAGACGGTCAGACCTTGACCTGGGCAGTATCAGCCAGGGCAAGTGATAGGAAACTCTAGCCACAAACTTGGCCAAAAGAGGAATGGTGATGATGAACTCCAGAGATAACTAGCTTCAGGCCTGGCTGGATCCAGGGGCTGTCTTTCTCTGGGAGTGTGTTGGCTTCACTCCCGGGAGCAGTCTCTACCCCACAGGGGTGAGGGGTGAGGAGAGGGCGACAGCTGTAGGAAAATGGCCTCCTTTTCTCGGCCGGCCTAACCGAGGCTCGGACTGTGTTGGCCTGCATTGGATCACATGCCCTTTCCTGAGCCATCAGGTGGCCCACTGGGTTTGGAATTCATTGATTGGCAGGGTCTGGGGCACAAGCCTGGGCAGGAGGGTGAACCTCCCGGTCTGAGAATAGGGAAGGAGGGAAGGAGGTGGCCTCCCAAGGACCACCGAGAAGAGGGAAGGCTGAACAGGTAAAAGGCTGACTTGGAACCAAAGGTTAGCAGGCGGTAGTCGGGTCAAAGGGCAGGGCAGGGACATCAGGGCGGAGGGAGCAGCACAGGCACAGAGCCTGGGGTGTTCAAGGAGACCACGAAGGGGATGTGAAGGTGGGGTGGGGTGACCACCCCTCGGGGGTACCGCTGTGAGGCGTCAGGGGACACGCCTCAGTGATGGGTCAGGATTTTATCCCAAGCCCATAAGAGGAGAGAGAGGTGCTGATGGGATGTGATCCATATTTTAAATTTATTTTTTTTATTTTATTCATTTTAGAGAGGAGACACAGAGTGAGAGAGAAAGGGGGGAGGAGCTGGAAGCATCAACTCCCATATGTGCCTTGACCAGACCAGTGCAGGGTTTTGAACTGGCGACCTCAGTGTTCCCAGGCCGACGCTTTATCCACTGTGCCACCACAGGTCAGGCATGATCCATATTTTAAAGAGCTTGAGCTGCAAGGGGACCAGATGGCTAAAGCCGGCCTCCTCCCCACCCCCGCCAGTAGCCCCTCCTCACCCACCCCTCCACAGGAGCCCTCCTATCTCACCTCCCCCTGCGTCCCCTCAGCACCTTCCAAAGCGCCTCCACACCCTGCCCCCTCCCCACACCCCTCCACGGTCCCTCATACCCCTGGTGTGACCTCTGAGCATCCAGCCTCCTCACCTTGGAGCAGGCCCTTGATGGGGGTAAAAATAACTGACCGCATGTGGATGGGGGAGGGGTCGACAAGAGAAGAAGGAGGGCAAGGCCCCCTTCCCCCACACTTGCAAGGCACCCACGGGGTTGTAGGCAGGGAGGGGTCCTCTCCGGAGAGCCCAGGAGGTGGGTGGGCTTTGAGCTCTGCTCCTCCTGCATGGCTGGGGGAGACTCTGGGCACACAGATGAGTCACCTCAGCCAGGTGCACACCCAGCCCACAGCGAGCCAGGCCAGGTGGAGAAGCTTTGGGGTGAGCAGTGCAGAAGGCACTGCCGGCACACAGGGAGCCCTTCAGGCAGGAGCACCCAATTCTACCCCCCCCCCCCCCAATCCAACCTTGTCTTTTGTCCTCAGGTTCTGGCTGCCGCCCAGGACCCCCATCAGGACCCTCAGTGACGCCTCTTCACCATGTCTCGTTGAACCTGTGTGGTCCCTTTATATCCAGTCCAATGTCTGAGCCCCCATGGCGGGCAGTGTGGCAGCAAGCTGGAGGTGGCCGCAGCTGGTGAGCATGCAGGAGCACATACATGGCCATCGACGTGAACCCGGGACCTGTCCGGCCCATCCGCCTCATTTCTGACTGCTTCCTGCACTTCCACCCCTTTGCTGAGCCCACCCTGCGCACCCCAGACCTGCACCGTGCAGTGGCCCCCGCCATCAGCTCTGCACCCCAGCCACAGCCTGACCCAGAGCCAGAGGGGGACTCGGACGACAGCGGTGAGTGGGAGCCGGGGAGGAGGGGACACCGTGGGCCCGGCTCAACCAGAGTGGGGTCTGAGGCATCCCCGGCACCTGCCCGGTGAGGGGCAGGGCAGGCGGTGTGGTGCCATGGGGGGGGTCCAGTTAGGAACTGACTGTGTGAGCCGCCTGCCCTTAGCTGCCCTGGGCACCCTTGAGTTCACACTTCTTTTTGATGTGGACAACAGCTCCCTGCACTGCATAGCTCACTGTCAAGTTAAGGATGAAGGATGGACGGGGGTCCCTGGGCCATGGGCCTGTGCCACAGGCCTGCCCTCTGTCCACTGTCTCTTCCCAGGGCCTCAGGCCACCAGCCTCGGGCTCCACGGACACCTATGTTAAAGCCAATCTGCTGCCAGGGATCAGCAAGGTGAGGATGAGACCCAGGCCCCTACTGCTCTCTTGGCCACACAGCCAGCCTGGAACACCCACCTATCCTTCCCTGATCCTCCCCTGCAGCGCCTGGATATCAGGCCTGGGGTCCCCATTGCTGGGTTTACAAATGGGGATTCTGTCTGGGAACTGGGCCAGGGTGGGGCCCTGGCGCCTGGGGAGGCCCTGACCCGCCCTGCCTGGCTCTCAAGGCCAGCCAGCTGTGGACACGGACAGTTCGAGGCACAAGGGGACCCACTTGAAAAGACCCTCACTTATCACGGCTTTACCTTCTGGGAGGCCAAGCACAAGACCCTGTGGTGAGGACCGGCTGGGCCACAGTGGGGCAGGGTGGCATGGGTGCTTGCTGGTCCAGGCCTGACTTGAGTGACCACCAGGCTGTGTGTGTGTGTGTGTGTGTGTGTGTGTGTGTGAGGGCCCGCGGCTGCAGTGACAGCGGCGTGTGCCCCCCCAATCCCCCGGGGGAGCTGCAGGTGCCCCTGAGGAAGCTAGTGCCTAACCAAGCCCAGAGCTTCAGCATGTGTCTGGAGAGGCAGAGGCTGGTGAGCGGGGTTGGTGCCTGTAGTGGGGCTTCAGGAGCCAGCAGCAGCCTGTGACGGGGGGGGGGGGGGGGGGGGCACTGGCGAGGAGGGGAACGTGGGGGGTGTCTGGCCAAGGTGGCCAGGCTCTCTTCTCTTTCAGACCCAGAGGCCCAGGAGCCTGGACGCCTCCTGTGGCATGTCCTTGTATGAGGTGCGTAGGGCAGTGGGACAGAGCAGGGAGGCGCGGGACAGGCCTGGGGTATGCAGGCTGCTGTGCATCAGGCAGGGGCTGAGGGGGGCTTGGAGGAACGGAGGCCATCTCTCTCAAGTTCTGTGAGTGCTCAGGGCCCTGGGCAGCACCCGGACCAGGTGTGGGGCACTGGGATAGTGATGCCCTCAGGGGGCAGAGACCCAGGCCAGCTGGAGGCCAAGGCTGAAACTGGTGGGCTCTGTCTGTGGTTAGAGGAGTAGGATGGGAGAATGGACAGGGTGGGGCTCCCTGACTGCTGGGTTGACCGCTAGGGCAGTGGAGGTGCCACTCCTGAAGCTGAGCCCTAGACAGGCCCTCATCAGGAGGTAGTGACAGTGACTGCAGGGGGCCCCACTGGAGAGCAGCCCAGGCGAGAGCCGCTTTGGCCTGGGAGCAGTGGGATACTACATGGCTGAGGCAGGACTGACTGGACCAGGCCCCGCTGGTCAAAGGGCCAGGTGCTGCCGCCCTTCCTCCGAGTGGAGCCACAAGGTACGGCAGCTGTCGAGTAAGCAAGGCCAGACAAGTTCCACCCAGGTGGGACAGGCACCCTGTGCCACCCACTTCCTGTCCCAGACCCCGCACACTGCAGTGCCCAGGTGTCTGGTGGTGCCCGTGAGACACTCCCATACTGAGAACCAGATGCTAGCATGCATGGTGGGTGGGCTTTCTGCAAGTTGAATCCTGTATTAAGTATGGGAGAAACATGTTCTTCCCAGCCTCCTGAGCCCTTCTGGAAGCACCAGGGGCCAAGTGTGGTAAAAGACATTGAGCATCGGCCCTGGCCGGTTGGCTCAGCAGTAGAGTGTCAGCCCAGTGTGTGGAAGTCCCTGGTTTGATTACCGCCCAGGGCACACAGGAGAAGCGCCCGTCTGCTTCTCCACCCTTCCCCCTCTCCTTCCTCTCTCTTCCCCTCCCGCAGCCAAGGCTCCATTGGAGCAAAGTGGGCCCGGGCACTGAGGATGGCTCCATGGCCTCCACCTCAGGCTCTAGAATGGCTCCAGCCACAACAAAGTAACACCCCAGATGGGCAGAGCATCGCCCCCTAGTGGGCATGCTGGAGGAGTCTGAGGGCCTCCTGGCTTCTAAATTCGAAAAAATACAAAAAACAAACAAAAAACCCCAGACATTGAGCATCAGGTCCCCAGAACGGTGGTGAGGGAGTGTGTGTGAAGAGGGTGGGTTTTGTAGCTGAAAAGGTCTATGACTTGGAGCAGAGGGCAACCTCTCAGAGCTGCTTCTGCCACAGGGGGCTTGCTTGCCTTGAAGGAGGGCGGGTGACGGGCACTTAGTGGGAGGCCACTTTGGAAGCTCCTGGCATGTTTGTGGCACTGGGCAACATCAGCTCCCTTCGTCTCCACGACAAAGTGTGCTGAAAAGACGAGTCACACGGCCTCCCGTGCTTAGGCCACGGAGGGTACAGCTGACCCGTTAAGTCAAGGACTGTTTCTGGAAATTGAATCATTAAGTTCAGTCACTGGCCCCGATTTCTTTGTAGCCCCTGAGTTCTCACACCCCGGCAACATTGGTGGGTGGGCGGGCTCTGGGCCGCAGCTGACCCGGCCCCGCCCCGGAGGAGGGGGGGGAGGCTCAGGTAGCAGAAGAAGGGGGGCGGTGCGCAGGCACATCCTGCTGTCCCTGGCTCCAGCTCCCAGCAGGCGGCCTGCTGTGCTGCGCCCACCTCACCCCCACAGGTGCCAATGGCTGCTCAGACCCCTTTGTCCGCCGGTGAGAGTGAGCACAGGGGTGGTGGTCAGGTGGGTCGTGAGGGGTCCTCACTGCTCCTCTGGGGCATATCTCTCTAGAGCCACACTTAATCCAACCCCATCGTCCCCAGCATCCAAATGGGGGGAGGCAGGAATCTAAATATAAGACCAGCATTTGGAAGACCCTGAACCCCGAATTCAATGAGGTGGGCCCGCGCCGGGCAGATGCAGTCTGGCTGCTCAGGCTGGGGGGTGCCCGGGCTGGGGGAGGTCAGAAAACACAGGGCCCAGCTAACCTGTCAGCAGGCTGAGCCTGTTTCTGGGCCATGAAGACCCGAAGTCCTTCTTTCCTTCCTGTCTCTCTCCTTCCCTATAGGAATTCTTCTCAGCTGACCTGGAAGACACTGCTGGTGTATGTGTGGGACCATACCTGGGCACAGCCAACCACTTCACTGGTGAGCGGGGATGCAGGGCAGCTGGGTGAGGGGCCCAGCAGACTTCCACACAGCATCTGACTCCTAACCCCCAACCCAGGCAGGGTGCAGCTGAGTGGCTGGGCCCGTGGGGAGCGCCAGCAGCACTGGACAGAGTGCCTGGGCTGCAGTGACCACCGGCTGCAGCTGCAGCACCCACTGGACAGTGTCCCCCTCCAGCTCAGTGACTGGCAGGGGGACTCGGCCTGGCCTGCTGGCCTCTTCTCCCCCATACTGACCCAGATGTCTCCACAGAGCTGGGAGGGCCCGGGACCACCTCACCTACCGTGCCCAGCCCTTAGTCAGATTGTCTCCTCCCTTCTTCCTTGTCTCCTCCCTTCTTCTTTTTCACATCTGCCCACTGCTGAATCAGGAAGCAAGAATAAGCCTCTCCTGCCTGACCAGGCGGTGGCGCAGTAGATAAGAGCGTCGGACTGGGATGCGGAAGACCCAGGTTCGAGACCCCGAGGTCGCCAGCTTGAGCGTGGGGCCCATTTGGCTTGAGCAAAAGCTCGCCAGCTTGCACCCAAGGTTGCTGGCTCCAGCAAGGGGTGGCTCAGTCTGCTGAAGGCCCGCGGTCAAGGCACATGGGAGAAGGCAATCAATGAACAACTAAGGTGTCGCGACGAAAAACTGATGATTGATGCTTCTCACCTCTCTCCTTTCCTGTCTGTCTGTCCCTATCTATCCCTCTCTCTGTCCCTGTAAAAATAAAGTAAAATAAAAAAATAAAAGCAAAAAAAAAAAAGAGTAAGCCTCTCCCCCAAGCCAGATTAGACAGAGCCTGTTTTCTCCCTGCCCACAGCTCACAGGGCAGATGGGGCCCTGTCCTCATCCCCACACTCCCTCCAGGGGCCCAGATCACAGCTTTCCCCTCTGGCCACCTCTGCTTCCTGCACTGACGGCTGGGTGTTCAGGATGGTCTACGACGAACTCACTGACCCATAGGAGACCCAAGTCTGGATTCACGCGACATGACCTTGAGCTGACCTATCCTTTCCAAGCTTCCCGTCTGGGAAACAGGCGTCCATGAGTAACGGTCCTTAGGTGGCAGGGGAAAGAGCAAGGCCACAGAGCAGCTTGTGTGACAGAGGGCTCGCTTTACTGTCCAACCGTCTAGACAGACAGACATCATCAGTCCACAGCAGCAGGTTCAGGAGGCAGCTTGCCTGGCCAGGTGCTCCTGAGCAAACCTCTGCATCCGGTCTTCGAGTTCCGGCCGGAAGTGGCGGATCAGGCCCTGGGAGGGGGTGGGGGCACAGTGTTAACTGGGGTCTCAGCACCCCAACCCTAGGGCCACAGACCAGGGCAGTGAGTACCTGCACGGGCCAGGCAGCCCCATCACCCAGGGCACAGATGGTGTGGCCCTCTATCTGCTTGCTGATCTCCCACAGGGAGTCGATCTCAGCCGGCCGGGCGTCCCCCTTCACAAAGCGGGCCATCACCTTGTTCATCCAGTCCACACCTGCAGCCACAGCAACGAGACACTAAGAAAAGCCACAGCAGGCCGGGAGGCCCTCCCTGTTTATTCAAGGCCCAGAGCCCATCCTATCTTTGACCTATGCCCAGCCCTGGCCCAGTGAGAGTCACAGGGAAAGTCCCACCCTGCCTGGGTGCTCACCCTCGCGGCATGGAGTGCACTGGCCACAGCTCTCGTGCTTGTAGAACTCAATGAGGCGGGCGATGGCTTTCACGATGTCTGTCTGGAGGGACAAGGGACAGTGAACAGGCACCCAAAGCCTGAGCCCCAGCCCCAGAAGTCCAACAGCGTTCTGGCCACACCCCCACCCTCCCCAGGTGTGCTGCACTGCCCGCTCTCCACGGGCACTATGCCCCGGAGCAGCCTTGCTCCCCCTCCCTGTATCTCAGGCTGCGGGCTCTGGGACCCAAGAGCTGGCGAGAGTTCTCAGAGATGTGCAAGGAGGGCCCTGAGCAGGCTGGCACAAGGCGGGGACTCGGGGGAGCATGGGCTGGCCCTTACCGAGCGGTCCATCACAATCACCGCAGCCGTGCCCAGGCCCGTCTGCGCCTGCACCAGTGCGTCGAAGTCCATCAACACCGTCTCACACACAGACTTGGGGATCAGTGGGGTGGACGAGCCGCCAGGGATCACAGCAAGGAGGTTGTCCCAACCACCTGTGACACCCCCTGGGGTCCCAGTCCGTGCCCAAAAGGATGGACGGTCAGGGCTAAGGCCGGCACACCTGCCTAGTCCTGAGCTTAGGACCTGTCACCTCCCACCCCAGTCCCAGTCTGGGGCCCTTCCAGCCCTGGCTCCCCCACAGCCCCCTGTCTGGACCCCCTCCACGGCCCCAGGCCTCACCAGCGTGCTTTTCGATCAGCTCCTTCAGCGGCACAGACATCTCCTCCTCCACAGTGCACGGGTGGTTGACGTGGCCAGAGATGTTGAACAGTTTGGTGCCGGAGTTGCGCTCACGGCCAAAGCTAGCAAACCAGGCACCCCCGCGGCGGCAGATGGTGGGGGACACTGACACTGTCTCCACGTTGGCCACAGTTGTGGGGCAGCCAAACACTCCTGTGGGGAAATGGGACAAGGGACTGGTGGCTGCCAGAGGTGGGGACAAATTGGGGCGGGTTTCCTGGCAAGGGGTCTGTCTCAGGGTCACTCTCTGTGTCGGGCCCCAGTGCAGAAGGAACTCAGAAATCCCCTGGGGGCGACCAGATGGGACCCAGGACCGGGCTGGGCCTCACCTACGTCCGCAGGGAAGGGTGGCTTCAGGCGGGGCTTGCCCTGCTTGCCCTCAATGGACTCAATGAGTGCTGTCTCCTCCCCGCAGATGTAGGCTCCAGCCCCACGCACCACGAACACATCAAAATCATAGCCTGAACCGCACGCATTCTTGCCGATCAGACCAGCCTCGTAGGCCTCTCGGATGGCCACCTGTGGGACAAGAGTGTGAGGACACTGTCCCCAAGAACCTGGGAATACTGTATGTACATAAAAGTGGGGGATGTAGGCCCTGTGAGGAGCCCATCGCCAAATCCAGGGCAAAAGCCCACTCTGGACACAGTGGAGGATGCTCTGGGACAGGGTGAGGACTTCTACAGTGTGTGTGCTATTGTAATAACGACACTTAAAAACTCTCCAACTATATGTGCTTTTAAAATAAATACTTTTGGATAATGAAAACTTAGCAAGTAGTTTCTCTAGATAACGGATTTGTGGGAGATTTTTCTTTTTTATGTGTGTGATTGTGTATCTTTATAATAGGTACTGCTACTGCAATGGAGGGACTCTAGAGGTTTATTTTTAAATATGTAATAACACTAATAACTCTTACACATAATGCTATCAAGTGCCAGGCACTGATCCAGGTGCTAGTCCTGTATCCCACGCTGCCGTTGTGTGGAGCCTAACAGAAAGCCTTGAGTATAGCCCCAGACCCATCACTACAGGCATCACTAGGCTAAGAATTGCTGAAATGATCCCCTAACCCTTTTTGCAGGAAATATGTCCTCATATGAGTTCTCAAGCCCACCTGCTCCTTAGGAGCCAAGGAACTCTGGAAGGCCTCCCAAACAGGCTCTGGAGCACTGGAAGGGCCCAGAGAAGGAAGCGTTGGGGGCCATGTCCCACTCATGTTGCATGCAGGAGTGACCACCACTCTCCCGTTTGACCCCAGACAGATCAGGCGCTACGATCTAGGAACAGCTAGCCAGGTAAGTGGGTGTGTGAGTGCACACGGAGCACCCCTCCCTCTGTGGATGGCCCTCCCCCGGCCCACCTGCAGATTGGAGGCCTCGTTGTAGAACTCCCCACGGATGTAGATGTAGGCTGCACGGGCACCCATGGCTCGACCCCCCACTAGGCAGCCTTCCACCAGCTTGTGTGGGTCATGCCGCATGATCTCCCGGTCCTTGCAGGTGCCCGGCTCCCCCTCATCCGCATTCACCACTAAATACTTGGGCCTGTGGGGGACCAGCAGGTCAGTTAGGCTACAGGGCCGCCAGGAATGGTCTTTCCACCCCCACTCTAGTCAGGGAAGCCTCAAAGATGTCTCCTCTGACAGCCAATCCCTCTCTGCCCTCCCAACATGCTCTCTCCCAGGGGCTTGCTCATCACCAATGAGAGAACGCACGGTCTAGTCACCTTTGGGTGGCTACGACCACTTTGTTCTGCTCAGTCCAAATGTCTCTCCTTATGCTTTTCCAAGAGCCCAGAGAGAATTGAGTCCCACAGATTCAAGCTCTGGTAACATTTCCTACTTTACTCGCTACAAAGAAACAACCTAAAGCCCTGGGTAAGCCACTGCCACCCATAAGGTTTCTCCTGCAACTCCAGCCCTGCCTCCTTCAACACACCTGCCATCTGAGGGCTTATTCATGAAGCTCCACTTGAGGCCAGTGGGGAAGCCCGCGCCGCCACGGCCCCGCAAGCCCGACGTCTTCATCTCACCCAGGATCCAGTCAGGCCCCTTCAGCAGGATCTCCTTTGTCTTGTACCAGTCCCCTCGACTCTGGGCACCTTTCAGCCTAGACAGAGTAGGGAAGGCAGTGAAGGGAAGGCCCTGCCCCACCACCTACCAGGCAAAGAGCATCATCTCACCTCCAGTCATGGCGGCCGTACAGGTTGGTGAAGATCCGGTCTTCATCCTTCAGTGAGCCAAAGGAGGTTTTCTTGGGTGCTGTCTGTGGATAAAGAGGATCAGCAGAGCTCTGGGGTCATGAGGGAGGGGCCAGACCAGAAGCTACAGATTCATGGGTCCCCCGAGTAGAGGCAGCTGGACTGGGGAGAAGGTAGGTACTTAAGCCTTAGAATCATTCATAGCATCATTAACTACCACCACCACCACATAGTAAGCACTTCCTCTTCAGCTAGCACGAGGTGAAGCATTTTACATCCAAAATCCCATTTCATCCTCATAACCCTGAGAGAGGAATGACTTTTCAGAGGAAGAAACTGCGGCTCAGAGAGAAAAGAACTAATGTAAGGTATACTGCCAAAAGCAGCGGGTCGTCTTCCTTGGACCACACAGCACCATACTACCTCCTTGAACCCGTGTGATGTCGTGTCCATTTACTTGTCTAACTGTGCTCTACTGGAGGCAAATTGTGTTTACTGATGGAAAAGAAATGCCTCACTAGGGCTGAGTGATGGAGGAAGACCCACTTGGGATGAAACTGATGAGAGGCGCGGCTGGAATTCTACATAACCCAGCTGAGGGTGAAGAGGAACTCACTGGCTTGACTATCATCCCCTTAAATGCCACAACAGAAAGCAGAGCACGGAACGAGAAATCGGGCGGTGCTATCTCTCTCCAAAACTGTTTTCTGCATATGCACAACGGGGCAATAACACATTCACGCCCCACAAGGCCGTAGCAAGGAAGGAATAAGACACGGATGCTCCACCACCTGCAAAAACTTCCCTCTAAGCGAAGCCGGAGACAGGAGGGAGTCTGCCTCCCCTTGGGATCCTTTCTTCTTCTACACCCATGCCAGAGGGGCAACCTCCCGGCTGGGCTGGGGAGACGAGGAGGGCTCTCCAGCAGGCACTACAGACCCAAGGGTCAGCGCGCGCAGAGACACACCAGCGAGACCCGCCCACGAACACCCCTGGCCCGAGCCAGACCGGGCCTCACCGTGTCGCTGCTGAAACGCACAGACACCCGCTTGGGGAGCGACCCGGCGCCGAGCAGTCGCCTTGCCGCCAACATTGCGGGGGCCAGCCCAGTCACCTCCTGCTGTCACCTTCAAGATTCTAAGGCCGAGGAACCGGCGCCACCGAGACGCTAGGCGGCGCACAGGAAGCACGTCACGCGCCCCCGCGCCAGCGGCGCGCCTCTGCACCTCCCCCACCCCGTCCTTGGCTCCGCCTCCTTAGGGGAAGGGCAGAAAGGCCGGAAACGGAAAGTCCTGCGCTGGGGTTTCTGGGAGATGTAGTTTCACAAGCCTCCGGCCCGCCTTTCTCCCGCCTTCCGTCTGAAGCACTTGCTCCCTGGGACAACCATTCGCCCACTGCCTTAGCGTTCTCTTCCGGACCCAGCCTTTCAATCCTCAAGTAAACAAACCTCGAGCGTCGCCTCTTGACAGGTTCTAGGGTTTCCCACTTTCTACGGTTTCAGCATTTAGTGTGCACCTACTGTATGCACAAGTATATGGTGGGGAGGAGGAGAAATCGGGCCGGGTACAGCCCGACCCTCGTGACTATGTTGTAATTATCTTGTCCCAGTCCAAACTCTCCTAGACTCATTCTACACACCACCACCCCGCCCGGTGCCCAGGAAAGGATTGGCTCATTAGCAACAGAGAGCCAGGGCAGCTCCAGAGGTAGGCAGGAGTTGAAGGTGGGGGTCTTTCCAGAGGAGGTGTGTCTACAGTCCTGGGTTGGGTGAGGCCAAGAGGATGGAGATGGGCAATGGACGGAGTCCAGCACTTGGCGCCCCTGCTCAAAATTCTGGAGTGGCTCCTACCACCGCAATGAGGCCTTGGGCTGGCATTTAAGGCCTCCGCTCCGCCCCTGCATCCGGCCCAGGTCACATCACACCCCCTCCCACCAGGCCTCCTTCCTCTTGGGCCTTTAGGGCCTTGGGTGGCTGCCCTCCTCCTACTCAGGGCTCCCGTGACCTGAGGAGGTTCCCTTGCGTCCGGCGAGGTCTTGGAGGTCTTCTTCTGTCCTCTGCAAGCCTTTGGCTCTGAGACCTTGCCCTGGTCCTGAGAGAAGTGTGTCCGTTTTGGTCTCTTTTCCCCAGCTCTTCTGTTCTCTTGTCCTGTATTCATTCTTTCTTATCTTTTGAGAAATGTGCTAGGTACAAAACTCATTTGCTCTTATTTTTTTACATACTCCCCACAGCAGAGCTGGATGGTGTTAATTAATTACATTTGGTACATGGAAAGAATTGGGGCCTGACCTGTGGTGGCGCAATGGATAGAGAGCCTCAACCTGGAACGCTGAGGTTGCAGCTTCGAAACCCCGGGCTTGC